>CM031602.1:47608511-47616011 GCA_018398815.1 Conus ventricosus | reverse complement strand
AATCACTATGCTTTTCGGCTTTTGGCTCAACGTGCGTTTGTTGTGGTTGTTGTTGCTTGTTGTTGTTGTTGATCGTCTTGTTGTTGGAGTTTAGTTGGTGATGAATATTCAGTAGGGCAAGGCAATGATTTCTAGATCACCTATTGATTGATTTTCTTCTCTTTGAATTTCCCTTTTCTGTCTTTATTTTTCTTTTTTCACTTTTATACTTCTTCCTCTTTTCTTATCTCTGTGTACATTTTTTCCTTCTTTTCGTTTCTTCTTCTTCTTCTTCTTCTTCTTCTTCTTCTTCTTCTTCTTCTTCTTCTTCTTCTCCTTCTCCTTCTTCTTTCTTTACCTCCATCTTAACCTTATTCCTTCTACCTTTCTGCTGTTCTTTTTATTTTCATAGTATTTCTGTCTTTTCTTTCTCTGTGTTAGCCCTCTCTGTGTTGCGTTTCTCATTCTTTTCTTCCCAGCGTGATCTGAGAGAGAGAGAGAGAGAGAGAGAGAGAGAGAGAGAGAGAGAGAGAGAGAGAGAGAGAGAGAGAGAGAGAGAGAGAGAGAGAGAGAGAGAGAGAGAGAGAGAGAACGAACGAATGAACGAATGAACGAATTTTATTTTCTGAGGATAGTGGAGTAAGCATGCCTGTTTTCATTTTACATCCAGCCCTCCGGGGCCAAACGAAAAGAAAAGAAAGAAAAAAGATACAAATTCTGAAATATAATAATACCAAATGAAACAAAACTAATGTACAAGAGGGAACACACACAGAGGGGGTGGGAGATGGTGGGATGGGGATGGGGAGCATTAGAGGGGAGAGAGAGAGAAGAGAGAGAGAGAGAGAGAGAGAGAGAGAGAGAGAGAGAGGAGAGAGAGAGAGAGAGAGAGAGAGAGAGAGAGAGAGAGAGAGAGAGTTTCGTATTTCGTATGAAATTGTTTTTGATCTTTTTTTCATTCACAATAAATAAAGATGATCCCTGTCTGAAAACTCTGCGTTCTTTATCTGTTTTATCTACACCAGTCGTATCCATAGAGATTTCATCTGTATCGTTTTGAGCTTAAGTATTAGTTTCTTTTAACTAAGTCTTTGCACATCCATATTTTACCCAATTTCAGGAGATAAATGATTGTTCGTTCTTCGTTTTCATTGTCTTGAATGTTGTTTGTCTTGCCTGGAGAAGACCGCAGAGGTCGAAGCGCGCCGTGTTTTGTTTTATAATTTGTTTGTCTCTTCCATTCAGCTCTCGGTGCAAGTCTTTCCAGGAGGCCTATGCAGTTTGTTCCTCACTCAGATCCACGTCATAAATCTAGTTTGTATTGTCGTGAACTGTGGCAGTGTGAATGGTCTAATCAAATTCATAATAAATTGTTTAAAATTTGTCCAGATTTAACCAATCCTTTCCCATCGGTGGTACGCAACCGTAAAGAGGAATCGGGTTTGTCACGGTTACATATTGGGCACAGCTATATAACGCACAGTTGGATACTCAGAAGGGAAGACCCCCCATGGTGTGTTGCGTGTGACAGCTTGTTCAGTGTTAATCATTTTTTTGACAGAATGTGCTGATTTGATGTGTATCAGAGAGAAGTTCTTTTCCACCAGTGATTTATCAGTTCTTTTTCGTGAGATTTCAGTACATCTTATTTTTTCTTTTTTGAAAGAGATAAACTTATTTTATAAAATATAGTGTTTTAAAAATGTATACAGGTGTTGTTGGAGTTAAACAGATAATTGTGCTTTTGTCCTCATAAATTTTAAGCGATGTGTTAATACTAGTGTGGATATGTGTATCTAGAGACTTAGCAGATATGATAGCTGAGGTCCTGATTTGGCTCCTAGTAGTCCGCTGGACCCTATAAAACACTAACTAACTAACTAACTAACTAACTAACTAACTAACTAACTAACTAACTAAACTAACTAACTAACTAACTAACTACGCCTTGGCTTAAGGCTGTGTCAGACCAATTGACATAGGCCAGAACACCAAGGCTACATCAAAATGTTGTTATGCTCTGCATAGTTATGTGGGGATTGTCTTCAGTCGTGACAAGCTCCTAGCATAACACAGTCTCCCAAATCCCCGAAGTCGGAGTGTGGCTGCCCATGTGGCGGGGTAATCAAAAACGGTCACACACGTAATGTTCTCATCCCCAGCTGATGCATTTGTGCCATAGTGTTCAAATGCTTCGGCTGTTCGGATGATCCCTGGAGTCTTTTAGCCAGGGTACGACAACAACAACTAACTAACTAACTAACTAACTAACTAACTAACTAACTAACTAACTAACTAACTAACTAACTAACTAACTAACTAACTAACTAACTAACTAACTAACTAACTAACTAACTAACTAACTAACTAACTATCTTCCATTCAGCGGAACAGTCATTTTTCATTTAAGTTTGTTTCCGCTTGCGGTCACCTCACTTTGAAGCCAAATATGTCTTATCCTTGAAGAATGGATGCGTTAACTTTCCAGAAGGTATTGCGTTTTATGCGTTCATTATTTTTCAATGATGCAGCAAAAATAATCTGTCCTGTGACCAGATGTCTACATCATGAGAATAAGAAACAACAGTGCCTGAGATAGAAAAGAAATCTAGCCTGGACGATTGAAATGGATTGGCACTCCTCCTGAAGAAGCATCGAGTCTTTGGATTCCATTGTCTCTAAATATTATCCAGGACTACATTTACGCTCATCCTTTCAGCCTCAGCCTTATTTGCCTGTTTATGACTGTGATGATCTCTAACCAGATCAAGAACCAGATTACAATCCCAACTGGTTTATCATTTTCTATATACAAACCCAAAATTTCATGTTAAGACAATCATAAAATCTGGGTCATCCCTATCTGTTCAATTTCTATACACTAGCAGGGAAGTATTATTATGTGACTCAGCATTGTCACAACAGTTTCTGAAATCATCCTGAATAAGTTGTTAACCTTATAGTTAAAATTGTTAAACAAGATTGTGACTCCTTTTGCGCTTGAAGTATAACTCGGAAAAAAAATCGCCATTTAGCCTGGTTCGATAGATCTGAATTTTCATCTTCCTCCCAGACTGAGTGTAGTTTGCAAGAGCTATACGGAATCTCTTTGACATTATGATAATGGACAATGAAATATTGAGTCCCCAACAATCAACTGACAGAACAAATACTTTACTCTCTGTTTTTTAACTACGACATAGCTTACAAAAGGACAACGTACTGTACACACCACACACAACACACACACACACACACACACACACACACACACACACACACCACACACACACACACACACACACACACACAACATACACACACACACACACACACACACACACACACAACACACACAACACACACACACAATCACACACACACACACACAACACACACACACACACACACACACACACACACACACATACACGCACACACACACACACACACACACACACACACACACACACACACACACACACACACACACACACACACACACACACACCACACACACACACACACACACACGGATCAAGTTTATTATCTTTATCTTGTCTGCTTCAGGATAAAGTTGTACAACGCTTCCTTTGAGCTGAGTTGTCTTTCTAAGAGCTCCCTACCTTACAACAACCAAACCAGGCATTCTGGCAGGCACACACAGGTCAGAATCTCCCAGTCAGTTATCCCTTAATGGAATGGCAACACACCTGTGAGACACAGTTCTCCTTCGGCACCGTGAAACCTCTTGTGCAGTTTGTCAATCAAAACGTTGCATTGTGTCTGATATCAAAACAACCGCGGTCCATTTTCTTTCCTCAAAACCATTACAAGTCAATGCTACGTGGTGGAGAAACATCCTCTCGATTCACAATTGCTACTCTCCTCAAAGTCGCCATTGTTACCATCTGCCTTGATTTTGCGGACTTGGTTGTTGCCGGTGTTGGTTTGCTCAGAAACAGGTGCTGACAATTTTTGTATCCCTAGTGGAATAGGTAAGGCACATCCTAAAAGGCGACAAACAGTGTGTCCAGGTGTGCCACCATAACAACTGGGTAATAGTAAGCATACTTGCCTGCTGCCAGGGGTATATTAGGTGCCCACCAGAGGTTGCTGTTACCTTCGGCGAATGTATCCTGTTGGGGGTGCAAAGATTGTAAGCACCGTTGTTGAATGCAAATTCCTGGAGGCGAAAATGGCAACCCCTTTTAGCGCCTGTTTCTGTCGTGATTTTAGAGAGAGTAACATAAGAGCCATCGTTCGGGAACAGAGTCGTCATTCCCACTTCCAAAACCAGGTCCAGACGACGAGGGATAAAGGAGACAAGTAACATTTAAATATTTCAAGAGGCTGGAGAGGATGGGAACACATCTCGCCATCAAACACCATGCAGACTGGCGAGTTTTCAAATACTGCTTACGTCAATATTGGTGACTTTAAATAAAAGGGCGACAGGCGGAAAGTCCAAACTGCTCGTCTGTCAACGACCAGACGCGTAGATCAAGATTCTCATTTCAGATTACAGACGCGTTTCTCTCGTTTGTCATTTGTCTGGTCAGCTTTGCTGAATTCTGTGTCACGTTCCACTTGAAATGTTTTTCTTTCTATGCACTTGTCTGGTTTTTCGTATCAGTTTCGGTGTGTGTTGTGTGTGTGTGTGTGTGTGTGTGTGTGTGTGTGTGTGCGTGCGTGCGTGCGTGCGTGCGTGCGTGCGTGCGTGCGTGCGTGAGTGCGCGCGTGCGCGCGCGCGCGCGCGTCTGTGTGTGTGTGTGTGTGTGTGTGTGTGTGTGTGTGTGTGTGTGTGTGTGTGTGTGTGTGTGTGTGCACATTCGTGCCTGCGCGCGTGTGTGCGTGCATGTATGCATGCATGCGTGCGCATGCATGCGAGCGAGTTTGTGTGTGTGTGTGTGTGTGTGTGTGTGTGTGTGTGTGTGTGTGTGTGTGTGTGTGTGTGTGTGTGTGTGTGTGTGTGTGTGTGTGTGTGTGTGAGGGACAGAGAGAGATTGGGAGAGAGAAAGAGGTCAGTTGATTGATTGATTGACCTCTAATGCACAAGGCTGAAGATCTCTAGGCCAAAGCCTAGTCTTGCATTGTCATGTATATATTATTTCAACACATGTTATTCATACTGACAATGCAGCATGGCAGCGCTGTAATGTAATTCTACAATGAGAGAGAGAGAGAGAGAGAGATGAGAGAGGAGAGAGAGAGAGAGAGAGAGGAGAGAGGAGAGAGAGAGAGAGAGGGGAGAGAGGGAAGGGAGGGGGAAAGAGAGAGGGGGAGAGAGAGGGAGAGAGAGAGAGGAGAGAGAGGGAGAGAGAGAGAGAGAGAGAGAGAGGAGAGAGAGAGAGAGAGAGAGAGAGAGAGAGAGAGAGAGAGAGAGAGAGAGAGCACTTGTGGACATTAAAGCCATAGCCACAGATGAACAAGGGAACGTATATGACAACACTGTAATGTCATGCTGCAATGAAACACACACACACACACACACACACACACACACACACACACACACACACACACACACCACACACACACGCACGCACGCACGCACGCACACACACACACACACACACACACACACACACACAGGGAGAGAGACAGAGAGAGACACACAGAGAGAGAATTACTTAGAATTTATAAGCTAGGAGTGGCTGTATTGAAAAACACCGAAAATGCTGGACCGGACACACACACACACACACACACCACACACACACACACACACACACATACACACACACACACACACAGACACACAGACACACGACACACACACACACACACACACACGCACGCACGCACGCACGCACGCACGCACGCACGCACGCACACACACACACACACACACACACACACACACATATATATATATATATATATATATATATATATATATATATGGGTCCTCCCCAGCACCTTCGGGTGTTTCTTTTTCTTCTTTGCCTTAACTAGGCTGACCCTGGAGAAAGATCCAGTGACGGTGAGGAAAGACCCACTGACCACAGGGAAAGTCCTGTTGACAGTGGGAAAGACTACAACCTTGGATTCTCTCTTGAGGGCACATAAGACCGTATGGCGAAAGCTTGGCTGTGTCTGGAGTGGCACTGTCTTCATCTGTCCGTGGGCAGGGGTGGTTGGGTCTGTGGGGTGTGCTCGGCAGCTGGAGGGTGGTGTTTTTCGCCGGTGGGCTCTGCAGTCATGAAATACGGGCTGGTACACCCATGGGGATGCTACTTTAAGGCTGTTATGAGCTGCATCCTGTAGTCTAATTTACCTCTGTTCAGGAGCAGTTATGTCCCTTGATAATCTTAATGGAGTGTCCTGCGCGTGCCTGTACCCATCGTCAACACAGCGCAGGCCTCCAAGGGTGGTACAGGACTGCTCTAAAGGCAGGTGAAGACAGTGCTTCTCTGGGTCCTCCCCAGCACCTTCGGGTGTTTCTTTTTATATATATATATATATATATATTATATATATATATATATATATATATATATATATATATATATATAGATCAATGTGGTTAAATACCCAAAACGATTTCCAAAGCGCTCAACCCCTTGGGGAGCAACATTTGTTAAATAAGGTATTAAAAGAAATCTCTACAAATTTGTTTCGAGCGCGTTGCGCTGTCATCAGGATGGCTTTTGGTTTGCCCACCGCCGATGTTATATAGCGTGTGGGCTCACGTTTGCGGCTGTTTGCACGTGCGGGTTGGCTGCACGTGTTTTTTGGGGGCTTTCAGGTTTTTGTTTTGAGTGTGTTCACTAACAACGATTTCCATTTATGCCTGCAGTTGTTTACTATTTCTGTTTTAGTGTTTAAAGTTGCTAAGTGTGGTTTGCATAGTATTAACCATTTTTCAGTTAAACATAAGTTGCACCTTTTTGAAACATTGCTGTATGATGATGCTCTTTTTATGATTTTCCAGGATATATTGTAGTTTGTTTTTGCGTCTTTAAGTTTCCAGATATATTTGCTCAGTTCTGTTTGGATTTTATATTTTTCTTTATTAAATGACTGTTTGTGGTTTGCATATCTGGTTTTGAAGTGGTTTTCAGTGATCCCTATGTATGTTTCTTTTTCATTTTCTGATGTCACAGTAGCCTGGTATACAATGTTGCTGTGAAGACATTTATTGTCTAGTGGGCACTGCTCTTTACTGGTGCAATTACAAGATTTCCTTTCTTCACCCTCTTTGCTGTGTTGATTTTCATTTTGTTGGATGCGTCAATTAGGTTTTTGAGGTTGGGCATACATGAGTACGATAGTTTGACAGTGTTTTTGTTAAATATTTTGGACAGTTTGTGTTCTTTTGGAAATGAAGTTGTTAGGATTTTGAAGAATTCTTTCCCTATGTTTGTTTTGAGTTTCCCGTCGTATGGGGGGTTGTACCATATGATTTTTCTTTTCCTATTTTTCTTGCTTTTATTTGTGTTTTTTTTGTTGCCTCTGTATTTATGTTGTTGTTAACTTTTTATGCTCTGGTTCACCTGTTCTTTCCTGGACAGTTTG
>CM031602.1:47605207-47607511 GCA_018398815.1 Conus ventricosus | reverse complement strand
CACCACAACCATATTTTTTTTCACAGTAAAATTCTCACTAAAACTCACACCGCGCTCAACAAAACGACGTCAACAGGATAATTTGATAAATGAATACTAAAAAACAAGTTGAACGTCTTTCCCACAGGACAACTTTAATACTCAAGCTTGAGTATTAAAATTGTCCCTGTGGGAAAAGACGTTCAACTTGTTTTAGTATTCATTATATCTGTCTATCTATCTATCTATCTATCTATCTATCTATATCTATCTATCTATCTATCTATCTATCTATCTATCTATCTATCAATCTATCTATACATATACACGCACGCCCCGCGCGCAAGCGTGCGCAAACACAGGCACACACATACACACACTCAAAAAAAAAACAAGGAAACCAATACAAAAAAGTCAATAAAAGAAGAAGTAAAGAAAGTACGACAAGAGAAGCAGAATAAAGCAGAGGAATATCAGGATAAGAAGAATAAAATGAAAGAGGAACAGACATTAGGAACAGGAGAAGAACGAGAAGAGACAGTACGAACCGGTGAAGAAGACATAAGGAAACTGGGAGATAAACGAAAGAGAAAGAGAAGGGGGGGGGGGGGGGGGGGGGGGGAGATGAATAAAAAAAAACAGACAAAGTAAGGAAAACCGCAGTTAATTTAGAAATAATGGCATCGCCCTTCTGAATATTTATCCCGAATAAGAACTCAACGACGACAATCACAGCATGTAATACAAGTGCGCGCAGCAAAAAAAAAAAGAGAATTTATACACACACACACACACACACACACACACACACACACACACACACACACACACACACACACACACAACACACACCGCGCGCGCGCGCGCGCGCACGCACGAACGCACGCACGCACACACACACACACACACACACACACACACACACACACACACACACACACACACACACACAACGTACACACAAATACACACACACATACACCCACACACACACACACACACACACACACACACACACACACACACCCCCACCACACGCACGCAGCCGCACCCGCACGCACGCACGCACGCACGCACCGCACGCACGCACATACACACACACATACGCACACACACACACGCGTACGCACGCACAAACTCAAACATCACATACACATAGAGAGAGGGCGGGGGAAGGGCAACAAAGAACAACAACAAGTAGCAGATGAAGAAGGAAGGTATGAAGAACTAGAGAACCAGAGAAAAGTAGTAGAAGAAGAACAGAACAGGAAGGATGAAAAGAAAGAAGAACAAGATGCAAAGGATAAAAACGAACTCCCAGTTTATCTTGAATACTCGTGAGATATTCCAGAAAACGAGAAAAAAAAATAAACGTTTTGGGCCGAACGGCTATAACGGTAATCGTCGGCCATCATCTGTCACCCATAATGAACATACCAACCAATTTTCAGAAAGATCGGCCAAGTACTTTCTGAGATATTCCGTAAGGAAGAAAAACCATTATGGGCCATTATAGCCGTTAGTATCGGTAATTTTCAGAAAGATAGGCCCAGTAGTTTTGTCTGGAGTGAGGTGAACACATTTTGACCACGGACGGACCCCACACACACACACACACACACACACACACACACACACACACACACACACACACACACACACACACACACACACACACCACACACACACACACACACACACACACACACACACACACACACACACACACACACCACCACACACCACGCACGCACGCACGCAACGCACGCACGCACGCACACACACGCACACACACCACACACACACACACACACACACACACACACACACACACAGCATTTCTTCGTTCCCATTGTAAGGTACTCCCTGTTCTATAAGAACTGGCAGTACAAAAAGAGAAGGAGTAGGAGAAGACCGGAGAAGGAGAGTAATTAGAAGAGGAAGAACAAATAAACAAAAGAAGATAGATAACCGAAAAAAGAAAAAGAAAGCAAAGACAAAGAAAATGAATTTCAAAAAAACAAAAACAAACTTTAAAAAAAAAAAACAAGAAAACTGCGGTTGATCTAGAAATAATAGCCTCGCCTCACTGAATATTCTACCCGAATAAAAGCTCAACAACAATAATCACAAAACAGAAAACAACAAACACGCGTGGATCCAAAAGCAGATAAGCATAAATCAGTCTTGTGTTCTTTTCTTCTTTTTTTTTTTCCAGGGGTGTTAAAATGGGAGACAGAAGCATAGAGGCTTGGAGGTATGGAGGAGGAAGGGAGGGCAACACGTAAGCCCCCCCCCCTCCCCCCCCCCCCCCCCCCCCCCCCC
>CM031602.1:47592707-47595207 GCA_018398815.1 Conus ventricosus | reverse complement strand
GACGATTTAGAAGGCCGGTCGAAAAGGAATAACATAATAATTCATGGTATTCCTCGTAGGAGTAACGAGAATTGGCAGGACTGTGAAGAGTTGGTAACAGAAATGCTAACTGATAAAATGGATTTTGCATGAGAGGTTCCCTTCGACCGAGTGCATCGTGTAAACTCCAAGCCAGACTCGCCAATAGTTGCGCGTTGTACGTTCTTCAAAGATAAGGACAAAATTTTACGAGCAAAACAGAAACTGAAGGGTACTGAAGTATTTGTTAATGAAGATTTTTCCTTTCGGGTAAGAGAAATAAGAAAGAAACTTATCCCACACTTTAAGTCCGCTCGGGCACAAGGAAAGAAAGTGTCAATGGTAATGACCATCTTGTAATTGACAGTAAAAAGTTTGGTGTGGATGTCGGTGGCAATCTGGCGGAATTAAGATAGGATTCAGGCCGGCCCAGTCATTGGAAAATGCCCCTTTGGGAAATGCCCCGTTGTCAAAGTCCGAGGGAGGCGAAATTTAAGCTGCCACCGCACGAGATTCATATTCCGTCTCCACGTGCTGACACTTTAACTGGGGCAGTGAACGATTCTGGTTTGAAGCAGGTAGGCCTATGTGTTGGAAATCCCGTGCAGTTTGTCACTGACATCGGTGTGGACGGCAATGGTCAGATGTTAATAACACACGATCGGTTAATGTGTCAACTGTGGAAAAGCTGGATTGGACTGTTGGCGGTCATGTTTCGTGCAATATGTCTTCCATGGTACATAGCTATGTTATGCCATCTACTGTAAACACTGGTGTGTGTGAAACTCAACACAGTGTATTTGAGAGAACACGTGGGGCTGGGCGGGGAGGCTGTCGTGATGATTGTGTACTTGCTGCTGAAATAGATAAAAGTGTTGACAGTATCAGTGCAGATGTAGCTAACAGTCTTGATGATCTTGTACCTTTGCATGATGTTGTTTGTGCCAATGATGGGGTGAATGATGGTAATGATTGTGCGATGGAAGATGGAATTTTAAGTCATGGCGGTGACAGTACGACTGAACACGAACATGACGCGAAAACAAATACACATATCCCTTTGACGTCTTCTGTAAATAAGTGTGTAAATAGTGTGTCCTTTCTTCACTGGAATATTTGTGGATTGTTTCGTAAATTACACGACAGAGACTTTATCCACTTTATTTTTCTTTTGATTTTGTATGTTTGGTTGAAACTTTTGCTGAATCATTTGAGTCAACTATTTTTCCAGACCATAGATTATTTGTAAAACCGGCTGTAAGGCTTACGAAGCAGGGTCGGTGTTCAGGAGGACTGATTTGTATGGTACGGAAAAGTCTTCTTCCGTATGTTCATCAAGTGGATTGTGACCATCAGTATTCAATGTATTTTTGCTTGATAGAGACTTTTTCGTTTTAGTAAAAATGTCTTACTTGTATGTGTGTATGTCCCTCCGGAAAATTCACCTTTCTATTCCAAGTGTGGTTTTGATGATGGTATTGAATTGCTGGAGAATTGTGTTGTCAACAACTTGATGTATTTTGATGATATTGAATTATTATTTTGTGGTGACATGAATGCAAGAACTTCAAACATTTCTGCGGAAATTGTATGCGAACGTGAATTATACATTAATTATGACAAGGAGGTTAATATTATATTTGAAAGATGTTCTCAAGACAAGGTATTAAATTTGTATGGAAAGAAATTACTTAACATGTGCACTGTATTAGGACTGATAATTCTGAATGGTGTATGTAATGGCGACCTTGAAGGTCGTTTCACGTACATTTCTGATGTAGGGAGCAGTGTGAATGACTATTTTTTAGCATCTGTATACTTTTTGGAATTATTGTATGTAAGGATTTCTCTTACTGTGATGGAAAGATACGATTCTGATCACTTGCCACTAGTGATGTGTATTGAAATGCAGACTGATCAGCCACAATACCAGTATTGCTCCTAGTGTACAGTGTGGTCAGGGTAGTCAGTTCATTGTTCAGTATTGCTGGAATTCAGATTATGGTCAACAGTTTACGGATCTTATGAATTCACCACATGTTCAAGAAAAGTTGAAAGCTGCGGAAGATCTTATTCATGTGGACGTAAACAAGGCACTGTCTTTATTTAATGAAACTGTCAAAGAACAAGCTGAAAGTATGAGGAAAATTAAACCAGTAAACAAGAAATTTGAGCAGAATTGGTTTGATCAAGAATGTAGGGCAGCCAAAAGTAAATTACGTAAATTGTACAGAATTTTTTTGAAAACGCTGGATAAAAATGACAAGTATCGTTCTGTATAGCAAGAAGAGAATACAAAAATTAAATAAAAAAAGAGAAAGAATACAATGATTCTCTTTGAATGATCTTATGTCCTCAGTCAAAAATCAACAGTTCTTCTGGAACACTATACACAAAATTTCAAAAAAGAAATCACAACCTATAAATAACATTCCAATGGAAGATTGGTTCCTATATTTTAAAAATTTGTTGGAAAAAGATG
>CM031602.1:47557195-47587607 GCA_018398815.1 Conus ventricosus | reverse complement strand
TACCCTTGGAGGTGATGGGAGAGCTGACTCTCCTGGCCACTGCGCTAAGTATGGCACATACACCTTACTTGACCTCGACTTCATGAAAGTTGTTGACATTCAATTGGTCCAGGTGTGTACAGATGTACTTTTTGGGGTTTTTTTAAGGTGGGAGTGCGGAGGGAAGGGGGAAGGGAAGGGGGTGAACATGCATATATACTATTTATTTCAACAAGGTAACCATGATATGGCCCCATATAGAGCTGGATCATGGACAAGACATGAAAACACAGGGAAATGAAAATGTTAAGGTTTTGATGTCTCAAAAATGGGGAAAACAAATCAAGAATTACAGAAACACTGGTCAAGACTGTTTTTGCTATAGTGTGTGTGCATGTGGTTTTCTTTAAAGAGCAATGAGTGGGAAACAGCTGCCGTATGGAGAAGGAAGGCCTGGTGCGAGCTGTGGATTTTTTGGAAAGGGAAGGACTCCATATACGTGAAATCGTCACCGACCGGCACACCATGATTGTGAAACACATTCGCGAGAACATGAAGCACACAAGACATTCCATTGATGTGTGGCATGTGGGAAAAGGTTAGAATAAAATCTGTAATTTCCCATACTTCTGGTACTTCACATTAAATGTTCAGTTTCAGTGTCATGCATAAAATTGCTATAAATTTTATGCATCAAACATAACGTGAAAAATCAAAAGAGGCATTAATACAACATTGTCATTTTATTTCACATATGCCCAGTTTCAATGTTTTTGAAAGTGTTCCCTATCTTTACTATTCTCGGAATAAGTTTTAAATGTTTGAGGGAATATTATATTAAAAATGTCTATGTCAAAGAAATATGAGGCTGTGCTAATTGTTTGGATCCTTTAAAGCCTAGCCTGCATAATATTTTTCATTATCTAAAGTAACACTCCACTGGAAGTTATGAGTATATACTATCCCAGTGACTTTACCAAGCATGCATCTGTCATTGTAACTTAAAAATATTGATCAGCAAGCACCAGATGGATTCGATCTGCTGTGCTTTCCATGTACCTGCTGTGCTTTCCATGTACAAAACCAGATGATTTATTGACTGATTTGACATTTTGTTGTGTAGGCCTAAAGAAAAAGCTCACAAAGCTGTCCAAGGAGAAAGAATGTGGACAGTTGTCTGAGTGGATCAAGTCGATTGTCAACCACTTGTATTGGGTAGCTGCTTCCACACCTCAAGCAGATGGACAGCTCATGTCAGACAAGTGGCTTTCCTTGGCCAATCATATCCACAATAAACACAGCCAATGAAGAACTTGCTTCCTTCCCTGCCTGCCTGCATACCCTCTTGAAGCGGGACAGAGGAAGAAAAAATGGATACAAGAAGGTGATTGCTACTACCTTAATTGACAGGTTCATACACATCTCCAAACAAAAAATTCAAGGACTTTTAAAAGACTTTTCAAGGATGTTAAATGTAAATTTCTAGGACTGTAATATGGAAATTATAAGCCTTTGTTCACACTTTGGTTGCTTTCCCCGAAGATGGAGTATGGCTGCCTTAATGGCGGGATAAAAAACGGTCATACACAAAAAACTCCACTGCCTGTGTATACAGGCAGTGTCCGCAGAGTATCAGCCTGCGTAAGAAGAAAAGAAAGAAAGAAACTTTGGTTGCTTCATACAGTCATTTAAGTAAAATCCTGTTAGCAGCAAATGATATGGAAGTGAAAACTTTTGGGCAGTGACAAAAGGAACTTGATGTTAAATTCTCTATACTGATGTTATCCATCAAAATCTTGATTTTCAAGCAACCTGGTATATTTGACAGCACTTTGGACTTATTCAGTCTTTAAAAAGGAGGTCTTACAATTCAAATTCTTTGAAGGACTGTCATGGATTTGTATTAGCCATGGAACACTGCACACCTGAAAACAATGTTGTGTCACATGCCACTCATAATTAAAAGCATACACTACAGAAAGTACAAGAATGTTACCAGTACAGTCACTTTTGTCTACACTGTGCTCCATATTGAAAGTTTTTGTCATTTTTTTTTCTCAAAAGGCAGGTAGTTCATTATTCTTTATGTTTGCTTACTGTTGCATGTTGTTGTGTATTTCAGGAACCAAGCTATCTGTGAAGCTGTTAGAAATACTGCAGTCAAGGCAGATAAACAAAGATGTCCGAATGCTGTCGACTGGACCACAGACAGCAGCAATAGAGGCATTCCATTCAGTCCTGAATCACTTCGCCCCCAAGAGAATTGGATTTTCATATGAAGGAATGCACCACAGTATTCTTTTTTTCTTTACTGGCAAAAGCATTTACCTCCTATGATAAAAAAAAATTCTATTGCTATCATTTTACATTTAATCATGATGTGTTTGTCATTTAGGATTTGCTGTTCTGAAATGCCCTATGATCAATCAGAACAGCACCACAGTTCCAAGTATCAAAAAGACTCCAGTTCTGTGACCTTTCATGCCTTTGTTTAGTGTCTCCTCATGACGACTTGACTATTTGATATGGCAACTCCATGTAGACTGCCAGTGCCAGTTCTGCATCTGGACAAGCCAGGGTGTGGTTGTGGACAGCTCTCCGTAAAGAGGGGCATGGGGTAATGGCACAGAAAGTGGGAGAAAAAAGAATTGTTGACACTATAATTACTCTGATTTTTTTCCATTACGGATGACAGTCTTTTTTAATGTCACAAACCCTTCCTGGCGGATTATTATTTTGTGGTTTCCCCCATTTTTTTGTTTTTCAGGAACATTTTGGCTGCCCTTCACTTCAACGAAAACTTTGATAGAAAGCAAGCAACAGACAAAACAGGAAAAAAGCGGTACAACCTTGTCTTCAAGAAGTCAAAGACAGACTACTCCATCCAAGAAGTGAAAGAGATCAGACCTTTGGTAAACATTTGTGTTTTTTTTTTCCACCCTGAAATTGTCTTTTATACATTGCTAACATTTGCATGTCATACAACAGCAAAATTTTACATCAAATCCGAATAGAAATCCTACAGAAAGGCAAGCATATCACAGGTGTATGCTATCATATTCTCTTTCAGAACCCGCTTTATGATAATGATATCATTTGCATCTAAACATTTCTTGTTTGATACGGTGACAGTTCTGTTTTCTGCCTTCCATGTTATTTTCTTTTCACGTAACCTTTCCCTCAATTCTTTGTGTGTATTTCATCAAATAAGCCAAAGTGTATCTTGACAATTCATGCAAAAAGCAGTATCAACATGAATATTTCCCCTAGTTGCATGTCGTAGTTGTGTGACATACACTGAAAGAAATGAAGTGTGAACGACTTTGTACCATACAAATCAGTCCGTATCCTTCTGTTTAAATTCCAGTATTCTTCAGTGAGGCATATACTTTGTGTGCAGTCTATGTCGAGCGGTTGATGGAGCGTGTGATTTCCTTGGCAACCACGAGAAGTAGATCTGAAATGCTTCTGCTCCTCAAAGCGCATCGAGAAACAGTGCCACTACCCCCACCCCTGTGTGCAGCATTCCAGAAACCAACAAGGATGATGCCATTCAAAACATAACATCACGCTAACACCAAGGGTGGCAAATAAGAAGAGAGCGGATTACACATACTCTTTTCTTGTTTTGAAATGACAAACTTTTAGGCATACTGTGGCTGAATGTCAAACATTTCATTGTGTTAACAATTACTAGAATTCAGCCTGTAGTGTAAATAAGAAAGCAAATCTTGTGGGACAGCTGCTATTGCAGTTTGAATTTTCAAGAATGGGTTTGCCATTTCATACATGTGCAGTGCAAAGTAGTCTCCCCCTAGTTTAAGTCGCAGCATAAGGCATGTGTAAGCATATAATTATTAAGTTTAAGGCAGTTGCCATCCAAAGTTATCACTATCACTGTAAATCATGTTGTGTGTTCCAGTGAATTTAAGCAAATGTTTAACACAAGAGAAAGAGAGACATGTCTCAATACTTGTAGTAAGAGCAGACAGCTTTTGTGCTCATAATTTCTTTGTTATTGGATGGTAGGCACAAAGATGCTTGTCTTCATATAACTTACAATGCAGTTTTTATGAAAGTGTCCTGTGTAGACGTAGGTCACACATGAAAAGAATCATCTCAAGCAGTTCTTAGCAGTAGTAAAGAATTGTGTTGTTTGGAAGGGTCACACACTTAGGGAATCGAACAACTTGAACTTGGTATCTCACAGTTGTTCCTAGCTGTCAGCTTCCAGTAACCTGTGCACACTCCATCTGGACTTGGATAGGCCTTTCGAATTTGCATGATGGCACAAGCAGGGAGGGTCACTCTGATGTCCTTTCCCAGCCAACCCCACGCAAACCGTGCCAACATCCGATAGGAAACATAGCGGTCGCGACTGCAATCACAAAAGAGCAGAAAAGGAATGAGTTCAGATGTTTATGCAAACATTATGCTGCATGTGGTAGGAGAAATTTATCACAAACAATCACACTGGTTAAAATCGAGGTTGGCAACATGTTTATTTCCTGATGAGTGTGAATACGATGGGAGTTGCAGAATTGTATTTGATTAAAAAAAATATATTCATAAAAGATTTTGAAAGAATTTCTAATCAATGTAAGTCATTTTCTAAGGTGCTTGCTTGCATGCTTTGCAAAGAACTACAATGATGGGCGAAAGTGAGGCAGGCTGAAAAGATGGACCAGTGAATAACTCGGCGTCAGATTGTTTTGAGGTATTTTTAAGTCAGAGTGCCCCTGTACCACTTGATGAAAATGGATGTCAGACATTCCTCAACAAGCCCTTCATAGGTTCTGCCTAAATGTTTTGTTAAAAAATGTTTATGCTAAATGTGACACAACTCAAAACACTTTGTTTAATCATTTCATTAATCCCCTCCCCCTCCCATAAAAACGCTGGATATAAACAAGGGCTTTAATGCTATGACATAATTTTTTTGTATCCATCAAATGCTGTAATGTACATATACAAACCAGAAGACATCATGTACAGAACTGCTACACTATACTGCACTACATAGTTGTGATATAGCATTGATTCTACTGTACTAGTTCATGATAATACCATTTTTAGCTTAATCCTGTTTTGAACCTGTACAGTGCTGGCTAACCTATTACTGCTCTATCAGTACTGAACTGAAGACCACCTTTGGACTTGCACAATGCCATGGCAACAGTATATTTCATATTGCAAGCATACTTATTTTTTGCTGCAGCCAGCCAACTGCTGCACTTCACATCGTTACTTTGGGCTTTCAGGAATTGAAGAAAAAAAAAAAAAGATGAAGAAGGGTTTGATCAAATGGTTACAAGGCCTCTTGGCTGTTATGCCACTATCATGTGTGGAGCTGTCGGCAAGTGTAAAACTTTGGGGATGGGAAGCTGGGATCGGAAGACAATGTCCCCAAGCACTGACCCTAGGACCAGTATCAACCCGATATTGAGCCAAGCCCGTTCACTGTACCAGCAGGTGAGGGTTGTGAGTGTGGTATTTAATACTTACAATGCACTACTTCCAGTATTGCAAGTTCATAGATTAATAATATAACTGTTAACTTACTTATTCCCTTCTTGAGTTGTCCGTCGATATTGTTGGTTATACCAGGTGTAGCACGTCTGCAAGACGTATCTGTCCAAACACATCGACTGAAAACCAGGGTGACGTGTGATGCACTGGAATAGCAGCTTCATTCAGCAGCCTTGTCATTTCTGGTGTCTCATGCAACAGCGGCACTCCCTTATGGTACCCATGGCTTCACACTCCCCACAACGCACCCTAAAGGGAAAATATGTTGATTTGTAAACACACATACATAAAAATGACAAATATTTCCATAAGGAACAAAATCACTTTTTACAATTTCATTATCATTTACACTTGTTTTAAACTCTTTATGGAAAAGCAACTGTGGCAACAAGGATGAACTGATACATTGTTTCATTGTTCCCACAAATTAAAGACAATACTGTTTGCTATCTTGCCACACAGTGCACTAAATAAAGTAAACCATTCAACATGAACATTATTCTTCCTTAGACTGCAATCAATAGCTGGTCTTGTTAATATGGCTTGTATGATTGCAGTCCTGCCATTCACTGAATACAGTGAACAATTCCACACGCTATAAATGAAATTTGATGGCCAAAGTACGAAGGAAATTCATACTAAGAACATAAATTCCACTTTTTTGTAATCAACTAGCAACTAGTAAGTCACTGAGCAAGCAAATGAAAATTAATATAGAGCTCTGAATTCCTCCATCCATCATCATCATACCCATGTGTCTCATAAGAATGTCACTGAACAAATGGTTTATTACACAGCAAGCATACACTTTTTTTTAATCACAATCACATGTAAAATTGAAGAAAAGCTTGTCATGAAATGATGAATACATTTACACTACAGTTGAGTTAGTATGAATTATTATAGTGTTTGTTTTAACCAACACTGACATACTTTCAGCCAACTTACACATGCCCAGGGCAACAGCATAAAATTAACATGTTTTTGAAAATATTCTCTAAGTCCAGCAATGTGCAGAGATTACTCTACGCATGCAATGACTCACAGCACACGCTTGAATTTAATCACACACCATGATATTTGATAGCAACAACACTCAGTAATATCATTATTTTCTTTGCATGTATTACTTTTTTTTAAATCACTCTTTGAGAAATAAGTAACACAACTTTTCCTTTTTCTTTAACTAGAAATGTTCCAGCTTAGTGATTAAAGATCATATCTACTAATTGTGATTAAAACATTTATACACACCCCCTAGTGCTACACACTTGTAAATGGTCGCACAGACAATGAGTCGAATGACACATGATGATTAGAGACAACACATAACTTGCAAATATTTTTTTTTAATAAATAAATAAAAACGCTTAGATAGGCCTGCTTGCACGACTTCTATTCTGAATCTTTTTGGCTTGCCAACAACCACAATCTAATTTATTAATAACCTAAACTGAAATCTATCCGTCAAAAAAAAAGTCAATATTAAAAATAAAAAAAAAGTTGTCCTACAGAGCAGGCAAAGGGCTATTTAAAGCATGCGCCATGATATGATATATGACATGATATTAATAATTATTTAATTCTTAGCCTACTTCACTTACCTCTGAGAGGAGAACAAACAAACGACTGAGTCCGAAAACACCATCGTGATCATCTCCTTCTGCCACACTTTCTTCTTCGAATTCGGAACCATCCGGTTCAAACTGATAAGGTAAAGGTCTTGCAGAAACATCTCCAGAGTCACACTGGCTGTCGCAATCATAGTCACTGCTTTCACATGATAAATTAAGTTCGAGCAAGACGTGCAAGAACCATCAGAATCGCTTTCTGTCGCCATTGCTGTCCATCAGTTGACGTCATATCCAAGAGCAGTTAAGCCATGCCAAGATTTAGTTGATTACCTCCCGTTTTCTTGATTACAGGTGAAAATGCACACTTTCGCGGATCGATTTTGTGTGATCGGGAGCGAATCGGATGTTTATTTTACCAATTTATCAAACATTTCATATTTCTGCATAAGCTGACCAATTATCGAAAACCTCTAAAGTAGACCTTTAACACTGGCTTCTGAAAACTCATTGTTATAGTGATAAAGTGCTTAATTAATGCACTCTCCATCTTTCTTCTGTTGGAATACTGTGCTATATCATGGGATGTTGGATGTTTATTGTACATGGGATACAGTTGTATGTCACTGGTGTTCATATTTATTGGTGTCGGGGTATAGATGTTCATCAATGGATGGAAGACGTCCATTTTGCACATCATTTTTCAACCACTGGATTTCAGATGCCTGTTGTCAGATGCCCATTCATCTCTTCAATGTTTTCTTCTCTTGTTCTTTTTCGTTTTCCTTTTTCCTTGCCTTTGTCAACTCACAGCTGTTTATTCATGTCAATATCTTTGTGTTTTCATATCCTTGCTTTCTTCATCTTTTCTGATCTTTATTTTGTTCACTCTTTCTCGCCACATGTTTTTGTTTCGGTCAGTTTCTGTTTTGCTGTTTCATTTTGTTCTCTTCCTTTCTGTTATTCCTTCTGGTGTATTCTTTCTTGCATTTGTATGTCGCTGTGTTCTCCTTTCTCAATGGCTCCGTTTGTCATCTTCGTACCTTCTGTTTTCAAAAGAACAAAGGCTCACACTGGCCATCCCCAAAATGGAAACTCTCTCAAAAATGTAAACAGTGTTGTGCTGACAAAAAAGCATTAGGATGAGAATCTCCTCCACCTTGAATGTAGTGACAGCTATTTAAAAAAAATTCCCTCTCTCCACAACAGGATAGCCCTGATGCACCACTCCACTGATCTCACAGTCATAAACACATCGCCCTCTGTGGTCACCATTTTTAGACTTGTTCTTTTTGATGGAAAGAAGATAAAAGCGCATGACAGAATTTTAAAATATGAGCCTTTAATCTTACATAAAAGTTAAAACAAAAGGGTTTCAGATGTCAAAAGTGACGAACGCTTTGTGAGAGTGGCAGGCAAATCAATTGGGGCCAGGAATCACGGATTTCGCAAAAGTCAGCAATGAAAGGGTTAAATGGAGTTTCTGTTTGCACGCACAGAGATGAGCTGATCGTCTGACCACCACACATGTTGCTGATCCAGTAAGAGAAAATCACAGCTTCAGGGTTTAATCCCCCCCCCCCAACTCCATTCCCACTTTTCTGTCACCCACCCACCTCTCCCTTCTGGTTTGTGCTGGCAAGACAGTGATGGACGGAGGGAACGACAAAATTAAAGACTCTTTGACAGAAACTTGCTGCTGGGTTTTTCCTACAGCTGCTCAGGCTGAGGAGGACAGACAGAAAATGGTCATCGTGGACGTGTGACGATTGCTAGCCAGTCATACCATGCGTCAAGGGATGTGGAGTTCTCCATACTTCTCCTGTGGCTAAGTTGATTCCATGTCTCCATCGACTAACCATCGACAGCTTCCTTTTCATGTCATAATGTATGCCCGCATTGTTTGACTTCAGTTGACGTCAGCGTGACAACTGCTGATATCACGTTCACGTTAAATGTGTCTTCTACACGTTAAACTCAGGAGTGCTGTTGGTATTCTCCCTCACTCTAATACATGTGGAGTTTTCTTACCCTGCTCAAGAAAAGTGCCCTCCTTCGTGTCCTGGTCGTTGTAATGATGTACGGTGTGGTGTTTCTTTTTACAAGACTTGTCCTGTGCCATCTCCGTCCCTTTCTGTCCCCTTTGGGGTGTAGTGTCAAGGAGGCTCCCATCATCACAGCTAACATGATTCCTGGGGCCATGAGTTGAACGTTCCGAAGGAATCCATTGTTTATCTCTTCTAATTTCACCCACATTTCCATGTCCTGGAGTCTGGGAGGCCATGTGGGGAACACTTGATAACTGTATGTATGTATCTGTGTTGTGGGGAGTCGGCAGGAAAGAGGGGTGGGTGAACGAATGGCTGGAGACTGAGGGACGTCCCTGTAAGCTCGTGCACACTGATGAGGAGCAATAAACGTCAGGAGTTGTGATTCACTGCCCCATTTTAGGTGCTTATGATTATGCAAAGATCGTCAGTTAGACGTCACCTGTGAGTTGTTTCCCGACCACTATCAAAGCCAGGGACCCTGAGGAACTGCCGTTTGAAATCCAATCGACCGGCGACTTCTTCATTTACAGTACAGGCTGTCTGGTCGTCTGTCCCCTTGGAGCTGGATCCCGTGATGTTCTTGTGAAGTGTGTCTTGGTAAACTGCATTAAAGTGCCACCCATGGATGACATATTGTGAGGCTCGAGGACCGTCTCCAGAGAGGATTCCTGGTGTGGCAATGTTAAGCTGGAGAATTCTCCCCCAGCCACCCTGGCAATCACCTGACTAATGGGGTTCCAGGTCAACAGACTACGGCCATTTATTGTGGAAGTCTGGCAGTGTCCGCCTGCATAGAATGGTGACTGGAGGCAGTACTGGTTAGCTGACTAGATTTCTGACGTTCATTGTGGTTGGGATATGGTGCTTTATCACCGAATTCTGCTTTTTGTTATACGATTACAGTGCTTAATCAGTTGGTTTTGCACGTTATTGCCGCAGGGAGCTTTAATGTTTGATTCTCGATATTCATTGTTATTGACATTCCATTGTTTATCACTGGATTTGGGATATATTGACGTTGGGATACAAATATTAATAACTATGTTGAAGTCATGCTTATTATTTGCACGTTACTTTTAACATTGGATTCTAGCTGCTTAGTGTTAACTGTTGCCATGCTTTAAAAAAAATGTTATTCCTCTTCTCGTTTGCTGACTCTCGTGTTTTCTTCTTTATTCTCGTTGTCCATTTACCACTGTTCATTCATGCCGATGTCTCATTGTTTTCATAACCTCGCTTACTTCGTCTCAGTTGATCTCTACTGTCTCCATTTCTTCTTTGCAACTTGTCGGTTTTTTTTTCGATCTGTTTCAGTTTCATGTTGTTCTCTTTCTGTATTTTGTCATTCGAGTGTATCCATTCCTCTTTTTTCTGTCGCCGAGTTCTACGTTTATCTTGCACTATTTATGACATAATACACCTTCTCTTTTTCTCTGACAAATGCACCACACTGGCCACCCCAATGACTGAAGTATTCTTGGAAATGTAAACGGTGTCGAGTATACCATCATGCTGGAGAAAGGCACAGGAAGGGAAATCTACTTTACTTTGAATGTAAACGCAGCGAAGAAGAACAAACCTTTCCCTCTCTCCACACGAGGGTAGCCCTGAAGCACCATAGCACGAACATCACATTCAGAAACACACCGCCCCTGAGGTCACTATTGTAGGGTTTCTGTTTTAAGCAAAATTGAGAAAAGGTTGTGGTTAAAGTAAGTGGCCAAAAATAGGGTCTGTTGGTAAGGTCAATCTTATCTTTTCTTTCATGCCTTTTGTGATGGCCAACACCTGTCATGACATTCCATACCGAACAGTGTTGATTTCTTTACCCGGACATTTATCTCCAGTCAAATACATCCAGTTTGTACACACCGCACATGGAGCGAGCAACTTTAGCTTTATGGGTGGGTCATTTATCGCCAGCTAAATGAAAAAAAAAGCTAGTGGTGAATGCTTGAAGATTAACTTGCCACTCCCTTGTCGGTGTTTGAAGGGTCCTATAGAAGATTAGACGATGAGCAGTTTGTTCTATATGATACCTTCATTGCTTTTTTTGTTTGTTTGTTTATTATTTTTAGGAAATGTAAAAAAAAACATCTAGAATAATGTGAGGCCACTCGTGTTATACCACTACTATTTTGTGTTTTTGCCTTCATATGGACAAGAACTGAAACCTGCTGCACGTCTGAAGATACGAGCATTTTCTTATACAAAAGGGTAGAGAAAAAACTCTCAAAATGATAAAAAGCCACGCGTTTAACGAGAGTGCCTGGCAAATCAATTGAAGCTGGGAAACACGGGCTTCCACAAAGGCAGCAGAGAAAGGGTCAAATGGATTTTCTATTAGCAGACACAAAATGGAGTTAAACGTCCGACCACAATACAAATATGCTGCTGATCATTAAACCAAAATGTTGCACCTTCGGGGATTTTCCCAAACTCCAACCCCTACCCACTCACTAGCGCTTTCATTTCTCCCACTCATCCTGTCTCCTTCAGTGAGCTAGAAAGATGGTAGTGAGCTGAGATTAAAAAGAAAGAAAGAAACCATCTTCGTCAGTGAATTGCTGTAGAAGACAGACAGGAAATTGCCAATCCCGGGCATGTGGTGATGGCTATCCGATCATGTCCTGCATCTGGAGCTGAACAGTGTTGGAGTGTAATCCTGTGGCTTGGCTCATGTCCTGTCTGTATCAATGAACCATCAACAGTTTCTTTCCTTGCCGTGATTAATTGCCATCTTCACACTACCTGCATTGTGTGCTTTAAACTGACATGTCAGCTTAACATGAGTTGAAACCACGTTCACATCAAAACATTTCTATGACACATTAAACTTGTGAGTGTTGTGGGTCCTTTCCCTACCTTTAACAGACGTGGGTGTTTCTTTTTCTGCACAAGAGCGCTTTACGTTGTGTCCTGGTCGTAATCATGTACGGTGTAGTGTTGCTTCAGCAGGGTCTTGGAGGGGATGTCCTGTGCCATCTTTGTCCTTTTCTGTCCCCTCTGGGGTGTGCTGTCAGGGAGACTCCCATCATCACTTCT
The DNA here is from genome assembly GCA_018398815.1 of Conus ventricosus. Lineage (NCBI taxonomy): Eukaryota > Metazoa > Mollusca > Gastropoda > Neogastropoda > Conidae > Conus > Conus ventricosus. The sequence continues at coordinate 47,575,432 of CM031602.1, read as the reverse complement.
CACATGACCCCTGAGGCCATGAGTTGAACGTTCTGAGGGAATCCGCACAACTGCTTATCTCCTCAAATCCCCCCCCCCCCCACACCCCCCACCCTCACGTTTCTATTTCCTAGGGTCTGGTAGGCACTGCAGGGAATGCTTCCTCTTTACAACAGAAAACTCAGTAAGCTCAGACACTCTCTCAAAGAGGAGTGTTAACAAGTGAACACATGTTGCACAGCCTGTGGTATTTCAAAACAGTCCTCTACTGTGTCATCAATGTGAACAACGATCCACATGTCTCTCTCTTTGCTAAGTTTGTATCAACCAAACATACTCGGCCTCGTCTTTGTGGAACTGAAAAAAAAATGTCCCCAGCAAATTTTGAAGGATTTATGTCGATGATCAGTTAAAGAAAATGTCACGTCTTCAGAGACTGTTGCAGCATCAACCCCACACACTAATCCACCCTCTCCCAACACCCACCTACCCACTGTTTCATTTTTTTTTATTGGGATAGAGGGATGGCTGTGAGCTGAGCTAAAAAAAAGAAAAAGGTCTTCATCCTGGCTGACTACTGGGTTGGTCCCCACAGCTGCATGGGCCGAGGAGGAGACCGACAGGAAATTGACGGCTGTGGGCATGAGGTGATACTGAGCGACCATAACAGCATCTAGGGTTGGAGTGTGTTGGAGACTGCTCCTATGGCTCGGCTCATTTCCTGTCCCCATTGATTAACCACCAGCTACTTTACTTGTCCTAATTCATGACTTTTCAGTTGACGTCAGCTTGATATCAATTGACACGGTCACGTCAAAACGTGTCTTCTGCACTTTAAAATCCCGAGTATTGTTGGCATTCTCCCTTCCTCCAATACATTTGTGTTTTCTTTCTCTGCACAATGGAAGTGCCGTACTTCGTACTCTGGTCGAAATCTGGTTGTAATCATGTACGTTGCATGAAAGGTGTGTCCTGTACCTTCTGTGTCTTTTCTGTCTCCTCTGGACAGTCAGGGGAGCTCCCATCATCACTTCTAGCATGACACCTGGGCCATGAGTTGAATGTTCTGAAGGAATCCAGGCTCCAACCTTTATCTCCTCAAATTGCCCCCACGTTTCTATTTCCTGGCGTGCGTGCGTGCGTGCGTGCGTGCGTGCGTGGGCGTGTGTGTGTGTGTGTGTGTGTGTGTGTGTGTGTGTGTGTGTGTGTGTGTGTGTGTGTGTGTGTGGTTTGGTCTAAACGAATATGTGACGGTAATGTTTTCTGGTGTATTCTGTGTGTTTGGAAGCCTGGTTTATTCATCTAACGGTCACTGTTTTTGTTTGTTAGATGGGTGACGGCCTGGATGGTCTCCCTCTCCCGGGAAAAGCAGCAGGCAACGGGACACCGCCGCTCACCTGCCGGCACGCGGCAGTACCCTGCGGTGGTCTGACCCCAGCCTCAGGACGGGACAGGATACCTGCTAACACAACTGTAGGCCACTACTGTAATTTTGCTACTACCCGAGTAATCAAGGCCCATAATCTACCTGGTAAAACTTTAACTCTCCATCTCCCTTGCCTACCTCCCACTCGGGAATGAGAGTGACCACTTGCATTTCGAATACACCCCCCATAACCCGTTACTTTGGGGTTATCAGATCCATTCCCTGCCAACCTTTACAACAGCAGTAAAACAATATTCTCTCTCCGAGCCAATCTGCGCAATTATATATGAAATTATGACTCTCACACAATTCTCGGAGAAATAATCCCAATCTAAGCAATCCAACACGGACTCCATGGGCCCCCTTAGAAAATACTAAATAAACTAGGAAATGGCAATTTCACAAGGAAACGTTTCCACCTAGTAATAAATAGTAATACATATCTCAAAAAAAAAAACAACGACAACAAAAGAACAAAAAAAAACTTATCAATTTTTAGCGGTTCACAGTTCTAGCATATTCATACAAGAGAATCGGCTTGCAGCCACAATCCTTCACATTCTTACCCCTCTTTGCACTGTCAATTATAATCATATATCAAAACATGATTTGTCCGCCAAAATTTCCGTCCAGCACCCCACTCATGTCATCTCTTGTCAGATAACCCAGTGGTTAATCTTTGTTATGCCAACACAACCATACTTCATACCATATTACATGCTGCACATCCTCCGTTTTTACCCTATCAACTGCTGAGCTACCCGCCTTAAACCTTACCTTACCCTTCTTTCCGACTACTAAAATTCACAATGGGACTGTTTCCCTACAACCTAAAATACCTTCCTCCAACCCTATTCTGTCACAAACACGTACATCCCTGCATGTGTGACGACTGTCATTTACTTAAAAAAAAAAAAAAAAAAAAAACTAACCATATGGACTCACTGTCCTGTACCAAATACGTACATCACAGATACAGTCTGCACGCGCACGACACCCGCGTCGAGAACCATGACTCGTAACGAAAGTGAAAAGACACCAATAAAAGTTGAATAGTCACGACCGTACTCCAGTATACACCACTCGACTACCAATTAGCCTTGGCCCTACTGCACAGTTAACCAATTCCAATGCTGTGCAGGTCAACTCCGACATCGTTAATCAATTTCAACGAACTACTACTATTTACAACTGAATTGAGCACAATCCCTTTACGATTCACACAGACACATCTGCACCTGACTCATACTATGATCCTCAACAAAATGCAACCTCGTATTCCCACTGACATAACATGAAATAATCACAACCAATATCTACATCACCGTCCATCAACGGTTATTATATCGAACTCACATTGTCTAGCCAAATCTGTCACATGACAATCGAACTCAGGAACCACTATGTACACTACTTACAGAATATACAGAAAAGAGGTAACAACACAAACCGGCCGACAAGAAATTTCAATCACGGAACCAAGACGACATCATACCAGACAACCAGTATACGCAACAACCATAATACAACTAAACATAACATGAAACAACTACAGTACAACTCGCCATAATACAAGACAACATGACGAACAACACCACCATGAACCTAACAAATCGCCAACCTGGACAGACAGACGTTCAACCACACCAGTTCTGCAACTGGCTGAAGTGGCTGCAAACAGAGACGACACAGAACCCGGCACAATACAAGACACGACGAACCACAACACCACGAACATAACGGATCACCAACCTGGACAGACAGACGATCAACCACACCAGTTCTGCAACTGGCTGAAGTGGCTGCCAACGAAGACAACACGGACTCGGCACAGGCCAAGGGCACACCAGACCCGACGAGGACCTGGCACTAACTATGACTCGAAGTCACTCAGCTCGACTAACGGCGCTGCCGCCGCAACTACAAGGCGCGTCCACTCCGACGAACACCAGGACCGAAGTGAAGCTACCCCAACGCATTCCGACCTGGTCGGAATCAAGCGAACTCTACTCACAACACAAAACAGCGATTGGTCAGAGCAGCGTATCCCTCCGCAGAGCTGACACGCCGGACCAACGGACTAGTTGTTGCCGTGCAACAACACGACAATTTACCACAACAACTCACATACTTGACAACACCAACAACAGCCGATATCCTGCCCCGCCTTCTCCGGTGTAGAACCAAAGTAACAAAAGGAGAGAACAGTAATATGCCAATCCTAACTCACTTTCGCCCTCAAACCAGTTTTCGGGCGAAAGTGCCCTAGGATTGGCATATTACTGTTCTCTGACAAGTAAGACTTCAATAACCAAAAAATAACGATTATCTACAAACAAACATACTGTGCATGGTTATTCGTTTTCAATACTAATTTACTAAAGTTTTCAGAGAGTAGCGTAGGGGAAAGTAGCCGTGGCTGAACACGTTCCATAGAGTAACGTAGGGGAAAAGCAGCTGTGGTTGAACGCGCTTCATATACAAACGGTGTCTGTTCCCACGGCTGAACTTGGAAGAGGTCGGCTCCCTTTTCAGTACTGTCAACTCTGTCAGGGCGGCGTCAACGACCCTGCTCTGCTGGGGGCAGGTAAGCTTTTAATTGCTAGTTGCCGGCCTGCCTAAGGACTTTGCACTATCCGATTACTTACTGTGTTGTTTATTTCTCCCAGTGCTGTGGTGCTTTTTCTGCGAGAGAAGTGTTTGTATGGCACAAAATATAGCTGCCGTTTTAGAAGACAGTGTGGATTCTAAGTTAGAAAAAGTTCTTGAATCACAAATACTTTTTCAACAGCTTTATAGATTAAATTATTTGGGTGTGGAAGACATGGAATCAGCTACAACTTTCTAACAAGCTCAAAATCTCCCATTACCGCCGCCAACACAAACGGAATTGTGGACAGAGGAGAAAAGAATGCTTTACATGAAAATATAAGATACTTTGAAAAATGATTGAAGCGGCTCGTAAAGCAACGGTTAATGCTGGCAAGTTTTGTGAACTACTGACGATTGGAATGACGCGGTTTTAAAACAGAAACAGCTATATATAACCACCCACCGCACTCTCTCTCTCTCTCTCTCTCTCTCTCTCTCTACACACCACACACACACACACACACACACACACACACACACACACACACATACAATCACAGAGAGAGAGACAGACAGACAGACGACACACACACACACACACACACACACACACACACACACACACACACACACACACACACACACACACACAGGCACACACACACAGGCCCACTATTTATTAGTTCTCTGCATGTCTTCCACTGAAAGCCAGTTTTGACAAAGTGTTTCTTTCTGCTGTTAAGTCATCTATAAAAAAATATGTGTCTGCGTTTTAAGTTAGCCCGTCGCTCACCTGTGAGGCCAAAAAATCAATACCGCCACACCTCCTCCCCCTCTTCTCCCTCCCGCCCAGCCTTCTAGAACCCTTTACTCCGTTCCCACGGCTGAACTTGGAAGAGGCCGGCTCTCTTTTCAGTACTGTCAACTCTGTCAGGGCGGTGTCAACGACCTTGCTCTGCCCGCTAACACTACCGCAGCCCGACCAATCAGCGCTCACATGACTAGGAACACCAACATTCCCCCACTGACTCCCGACCAGCAGGACGCTTTCACTGCGCTGTGTACTGTACTTCATATGTTTTTCAAAAAAAATTTGGTACCCGGTTTACTGAAAAAGAGGCTCTCCCCCATTGAAACCCCAAAGTTTTCCCACTTCCCATGTCGGAGTATTTGTTGAAAAAAAAAACGAGGGGAAGCATGTTCGTTACCCCCGAAACCGAAAAAAAAGTTTTGTTTTTTCCTAGAAGGAACAAAAAAAGAAAAAAGTAAACCCCCCGACTGCTTTGGAAATGGAACGCCTATCTTAAAGGTTTTTTGGGGTTTAAAGGGAAAATGAAAACGTTGAAGGCAAAAATTGTGAACAAAATATAGCCAGGTTTAAATTTGTGTTTGACTATCGTTTGAGAGGGTTTCCCTTTTTTAAATTTAAATGGCGCTCCCATTTTTGAAAGGGGGCCCAAAAGCTAAAAAATTTCCACATGCGTTGATTGTTGGGTTTTGCTTGAGCCCAGCCCAATTCTTTTTTTAAAAAACAAAAAACGCACCCAAACAGGGCGTTCATTTCTTAAGACGCAGGTAAAAACCATGGTGATTCGTATGCTAAAAAAACTTATTCAAATTTTTTTACGTTTTTTTTATAACTATCCTAAATTTCACAAGCTAGGAAATTTCAGTATAAATGAAACTGTTGTAGCAAAAACCCCAAAACCCTTATTTTGACTTATTTCATCAGAATAAAAGGTTTTCGAATGTTTTTGGCAAACAAAAATAGATAGGGGTTGGCAGGAAACCCTTTGTACATCTACTGTATGGAGAGGAGTTTTGTGTAGCCCGATATCTTTCTTTTTAAAAACTCCAAAACAATTTACGGATGTGCACTAATGGGATTAAAACCGCCTTAAAAACTTGGCTACAGCAATTTTTTGGGTGTTAACTTGGGCCAAAACCAGTTGCAAACAGGGGTTTAGAAAAGAGGAGCACGCAAACTAGGTCAAGCCCATCACATTTTGATCACTTGACCTACAAAGGCGCAGCACTGCAAAGGGTCAGCGGAAAAATAGGCCAAGTGATTTACATTTGATCACTTGACCTAGTTGATTGGGGGTTGCGCCCCGAGACACAAAGTTTAAATCACAAAACCAAAAAGTGGCCCCCAAATAGTTCCCCTTTTTGTTTGTTTTTGGTTTTTGGTGTGGGTTTTTGGGCCCACCCCACGCACGACCCTCCCTCCACCCCCCCCCCTGGAATGTCTTTGTGTTTTTTGTTGTTTGTTTGTGTTTGTTGTTTGTTTTTTTCCTTCCCCCTGGGTGCACACACCCCCACCCACTCCCCCCACTCCCCCCCCACCCACCCCCACCCCCCCCACAGGGCCAAATTTTTTAAAAAGTTTTTGATCAAGTTCTTAATTAAGTTCTTAATAAGTTCTTGATCAAGTTCTTGATAAGTTCTTGATTAAGTCATCCTCTAAGTGCAGCCAAGTTCTTATTCAAGTTATCTTATTATTGTCAAAAAAAATACAATCTATGTTTTTGTCTTAAATAGTAGATGCCTAATATAGTACACACACGCCTCAAAAAACGCGTCATCGTTGAGGATGTCTTGCTCAGCGTTCTCTGCGCGAGATCGGTCAGCATAGATCTTAATGAAGTTCTTACTTTCCTAAGCAACCGCATTGATTACAATTCTGGTCTATGGAAATGTCTTTTATAGACTCCATGTCTTTATTTATTGACTTCATCATTTTATAATACGCCATGATCTATTTTTATTAAAAAATTTTTAAAATTAAGTTCTTAAAATATTATTCCATTTGAAATGGATCAAAATGATCTTTTGTTGTTGGCGGTTTTGGCGTGCAGTTGTCTTTTTCTGTATTTAGTGGTTCAGATTTTTTTGATTGCTTTTGTTTCTGTTGCCATTGTGTATTATTTTATAACCGTAATAACTGCCCCCAACAGCAGCAATGGCGCCAAAAATGGCAACAGTTTTAAGTTCAATATTCCATGAAGACTTTGGTGCTGTAGGTCTTGTATCACATGGAGTTTTTATAGCAGGCATTGAATCAACTTGTTCTGGCGCTGGCGGTGTTATGTTTTCATGATGAGTTATATTCTGTAACATTAATTTTTTTTTGTCTGTTCCACTCTGCTAATTTTTTTCCTGCTTTAACACGCCCAGGATGAGGATGCTTTTCACTGGCCCCCACCTGGTTCAGTGTTTTCTGATTCTGCTGATTTTCTGGCTTGGTTACTTTTCTCCACCTGATTCATGTTTCCTGATTCTGGTTCTGATGATTTTCCAGCTCGTTCATTTTGAAGGGAAATAAAATCTATATGATTAAAAGTTATTAATCCATGATTAATGGCGATAACATGTTCCAAATCTGTAGTATAGATCACATCCTAGAGACTCTATGACTTTGTTAAAACTGGATCTTGCGTTAAATCATACGTAAGATCTTGTTCAGAATCAATGGGAGCAAATCTACTGACTAGTTTAGTGTACAACTAAGAACCGTTTGTCCTACACTTTTTACCATTCTTAAACCAAGTTGCGCTTCATACCTGTATGATACTTTTAATGTCTTGTGGAGACATCTGTTGAATCTGTCTATGCTGAATTCAGTTCCGAGGAACTGTTTTGTTTTCCCACATGCTGCCAAAGAATACAGCCTCTCCTTTTGGGCATAATAAGCTTGGTCATCAACTTGGTCATTCATAAGTTCAGGAAGGTTTAGGCCGCCCTGTAGAGTAGATCATCGCTGTTCATGTTTTTTATTAATTATAATTATTTTATTTTTTAAATGAGCACCGAAAAAACTATTGCTAACCTTGTATACCATTCTGCTGTTATTGGAGGGCTAAGTGTAGGATACTCAATGCTTGGTAAAAGCCTGTTAAAAATAAAACTGGCAGATCTTGGCAAACTAGACTTTGAGGATTCAGCAAAGCTAATCGCTATTATTACAGCTCATTTGCTACGAAAGATTTTCTAGTTAAGCAAGGAAAATTCCAGAGAATATAAATATGTAAAAAAATACATTTATAAAAAATGGCTTCACTCGTAATGATGATAGGCGGCGCTGTGGTGAATGCGCCGCTTTTAGCGGAAGTAATTACGCATTTAGTAAACTGCGGGACGACGGTGAGAGAAAAAGACATAACAAAGCTGTGGAGCAACTAGCTGCAGCACAAGACGCCTATGAAAAGCAGAGAATTGAGCATTAGATTTTATTAATAACACACTGAAAAAACAGGGGCATGCAGCTTACACATTTAAAGATGTTGATCAAGCAATAAAACAATATTATCTTGTAACAGGCAAACCGATTGAGACATTGCCCCCACCAAAATTCAGCGACTTTTATCATCCATCAGAAAAACAAAAGATGCAAGAAATCGGGTTTATTGTCTTTGGCATGACCGTCGTGTATTTTGTTGCGCATAATAATTGGCTGAATAAAAATGAACAAAATCTATTATTCACCAAAAGGATATTGGAAGGGAATCACAGCAATAAAAAAGCTAAGCCAAGCGGCAGGGGTCAGTGAACAAACAGCAAAAGAATGGTTATCTAAACAAGCGATTTGGCAAATTTATTTACCTGCCCCTAGACGAATACAGAGACCGCACTTTGTGAACACAACTCCAAACGACACCCATCAAATGGGACCTTCTATATTTACCCTCTGATACGATTAGACGAAAAAGATTTAACAGGGTTCGTACAGAGTCCTGGAAGTCTGGAAAAAGTATGGAAAAATGAAAACACCATTTCCAGGGCTGGAAAAGTCTTGGAATTTTGTAATTAATTTTGTGGCCATGGGTCTGGAAAAGTCCTGGAATTTTGTAAAAGTGTGCAAAACTTTTTCATGATGTCGAATTTTGCTTTGAAGTTTCTTTACAAAAACATTGAAATAGGAATAAAAACAGAAATTAAATCACGCACAATGATCGCATTTTTCAGATCTCTGGCGGAGGTTTAGCAGACGATTCCCAAGGGAGGTAATTTGTAGCTTCATCAATTTTGATCAAATTACCTCCCTTGGTATTAACGCTCGCGACGACGTTTGCAAATTTTTTTAAAAGTTTTTTTTAAATATTTTTTTTTACTTTTTTTCCTCCAACCAGTCTCTTACACACCATGCATAGTCAGTATGTTCTCTTACAAATGGACATATTTTTGCTGATTTTAGTGTTTTGGCATTTAATACAAAGAGTCTGATTTTGTTAATGTTCTAATGTGTGGTGTACTGGCACACTCACTCTGATAAAAACTGGAAAAAAAGAAATGGCAGTTTGACTTTTCTCTGTTCAGGTTGATGAAAAATTATTTTAAAACAAAGTTTTTTATTTTTTTTATACAAAAAAAAATTGTAAGTAATTTTTTTTTCATCAACCTTAACACAGGAAATCAAAGTGCCGTTTCTGTTTTCAATTTTTACGCAAGTATTGTAACCTTGAAATAGAAAAGGCACTCCTTGAAAACTCCTTGAATTTTGTTCTTGGAAGTCTGTAGGAACCCTGTACACACACACACACACACACACACACACACACCACACTGTCTCTAATGCACTCACTCTCTCTTTCTCTCTCTTACCCAAAAAATTATGTCAAAATTTAAATACGGATTGAATAGAGAGCACATGGGCTTGTAAGTACTCAGCCATGTTGAACATCCAATTAAATGAAAGGACAGTTGAGAGGCCGCAAGGCTAGTGTCCTAATTACCTGACCTGACCTGACCTGACCATATCTCTCTCTCACACACACACACACACACTCCCACAAACACACACACACACACTGTCTCTCACACACCTACACCCACACATGCGCGCGCGCACTCACACTCACACTTACACACACACACACCGTCTCTTTCTCTCTCACATACATAGACACACTGACTCTCTCTCTCTCTCTCTCTCTCTCTCTCTCTCTCTCTCTCTCTCACTGTCTCTGTCTCTGTGTCTCTGACTTTTTCACGCATGTGCGCGCACGCGCGCACACACAACACACACTAAATTTTTTGGTAAGTATTGAATGCTCTGATATCATTTAAAGCAGTTCTTTTCTGGTGTGTTTAGCATGGTAATCACATACAGAGGTGCACGCACACACCACTTCTGGGGTCTGGAAAAATTATGAAAAGCCTGGAAAAAGTATGGAAAAAGTATGGAATTTTGTTTGGTCACATCAGTATGAACCCCGGATTTAAGTACGCACTCACAGTCATTGACATGGCTTCAAGATACAAAGATGCTGAACCATTAACACAAAAGAGTGCTTCTGCTGTTGCTGTCGCTATACAACTGATATACCAACGAGGCCCACTAACTTTCCCTCGCATGATTCAAGTCGATGATGGAAAAGAATTTAAAGGCCAAGTGAATCAATTATTGTTGAAACATAGAGTTACCATCAAAAGAGGCATTCCAGGAGTTCACAGATCACAGGCTTTAGTTGAAAACTTTAACAAACAGTTAGCCGAAAGACTTTTCTCCTACCAGTATCACAGAGAGCTTATTGACAATTCTCGCAACACAGAATGGGTTAGAAGACTGCCCTCAGTTTTGCGCGCAATGAATAATGAAGAATTTAAAGGGCTAAAACCAGTACAAGCAATCAAAAAAAACAATAAAATGTTGCTGAAGGAGAGTCTTCATCCAGCAAACTATTACCGTTTGGTTTGAAAGTAAGGTACCTTTATTTACCGGGGGAAGCAGAAGGGGACACTCGCATCAGGGCAACCGATCCGGTTTGGAGTGTTGATCCATATGAAATAAAAAGAATTGTAAAAATGAATCCGCCCGTGTATTATTTACGAGAAACTGGCACAACAAAACAACCAGCCCCTCAAAGATCTTTTGTGAAGGAAGAACTGCAGATAATCCCGCCAGACACAGTTCCGCTTTAATTAATTTACGTAAATATATTTGAGTTTAAAATGGAAGCTCAGAAGGAAGTGCAGAACGAAACAAGAATGGTAAAGGAAGAGACCTTGAAAATGATACGGGAATCATTTCATGCGTGTAATGCTATTAAGGAAACATTTTCGAGGATTAATCAATGCATGCTAAATCATCCAGATCACCTACAACTCAAACCCCCAAATTGGGAAAAAGAATATCTTGAAATAATAAAAAAAATTCGAACGCATCAAGCAAACATGAGAAAAGATTTAAATGAATTGGATGAAGCTATGATTGATCTTATAATAAAAGTTGATGAAAAATATAAACCCCCCCTGTTTATGTGGTCCTCCAGTGCCCGATTGCATATGAAAACTCTGGATTAACAAACACACGTTTTGTGTTTGTTCTATCTAATGACTTCTTTGTTACAACCGTTGTGTTGATCTCATGTAGATTAGATCGTAGTTTTACGTTGTCATGATGAAAAGTCTTATTGCCAAACAATGCTTCTTTGTAGTTGTCATGTGATATGTTTGACTGCAGAACGCTGCGAGATATTCCCTTTGCTTTCTTAATGATTTTCTCCTGGCTTGAAATACTGTACATTTTTTACCTTAAACCATAAACTCCTTAATCACCTTTCCAGATAATTCATCTTTCATCTTTCCTAAAACCTTCTTATTAGTAATTGAATGTAAAGGCGAATCTTTAGGGTAATCGGACGTGTCGTACCATCCTGCATGCCCTTTAGCTACTTCTATTTCCATGTCTTTATAGATGTCTTCAGTAGGGATATCTATAACAAAACTATCTGTATCTGTGTAAAGCACTCTGGACTCAGGATACAGGGGTTTAAAGTAGTCATAAAGAAATTCTAAAATCAAAAGCTTTGATAATTCTAAAACGGTAAACCCAATAAATACAGGTTTGTCTAATTTGACTTTTTTTTTTTCATCATTATGCCAAAAAGCTGATCATGAAATCTTCTAAAGTCCTGATAATTAGGTTTTGAAGTCAGCTTAATTGCTTCGTTCTCTTTGGTGACTAATCTGACATCTTTGCGCTTGTGAGGATTCTCCATAGTCTTTCCAAAACAGCTGTTGTTCATCAACTTGAAAAAGTCTTTTTCTGAAGCATCTGTGGATTTTAGTTCTGAGATCAGTGTTCTTCATGATGTATGGTTTCATGAACTGTTCTTGATCAAAAGCAATTATGCGATGAACTGCTGTCAACTTCAACCCATGTCTTAAATAAAATTGTAGAAGTCTGTAATGACAGACATAATTTTTTTTGCCCCGAAGATTAGGTACAAGTTTAGGCGGTTCTGTTTTCTCCATCTTTAGACTTTCTGCTGCTAATGGATAGTCATTATGCAGGTCATGGAGTTCATGAGGATATTCTAAGTCAACTTCTAGAATGTATCCACGCTGTTGATCAGGCGCCAAACTGCCCAACCACTTTAATGCCTTTTGAATATTTTTTGGATTGTCTTCTGGTACATTTTAAAAATTTGCGTAATGGAAAGTGATTGCGCCATTGCCCACCCATACAGATTGTTTCCCATCTAAATACATGAGATAGTTAGACCTTTTACTGGATCATAGTCGTCCAAGTATTTGTTGTTTGCTTTACAGTAATGATGCGACGCCAACTAATTCCTCCACGCAATCCGTTTTCAATCATCTGAATCATTGGTAGGTTTAGACAATAAATCAATCTGTACCCCCAGTAAACTTTAAGAAAGCATCCCAGCTCATCCCGGGCGCAGAAATATAATGCGCGGGACTAGGCTATAATGTTTCATGCAGGTCTTTCTATAATTTTCAAAGACGTCCGCCAACAAACATACATCTGCCATCAAGTAGGAGTCATGATAGTCTCCCATCGTTTTACACTCAAAACTTCTGCCATGCTTCTTGAGCATGCGGGGTAACAGAATCGCTGACACCCTTTCCTCTAAGACTAGAAAAGAACGCCCCTTTAGGTGGAAGTGTATCTTCGTCAAACCTTTCCCAAACTGTTCATGTACTCATAAGGATAAACGCCCTTTCTAACGAGAGTTGGGTCAAAATATTCTTCTGTTATTGGGCAAGACTTTAAGGACATAGCCAGTGACTCTAATGATCCCATCATGTGCTGCATAGAGTCATAAAAAAAATTTGTTATTTAAAGTGAAACACATGTACTTTTCTGATGACTGTGCAATGCAATGACACCCTGAAGGCGTCGTCTACTGCTTTCATTATAAGATGAGAGTCGTAACCCGCAAGTTATGAAAGAAGATGGGCAGCTTCCATGTCTTAGGATCAAACTTTAGTTGAAGATTGCATTTACTGTGCGCTGCTCCTCTAAACTTCCCACTAATGTGATCATGGTCTCTTACTTTTGGATTGGCTTCTTCACTGAGTTCTAAACCACAAATCCAACAATGTGTGGCTGAGTATACTGTTGTTGGTCTTCAGGCGTCATTATGATTTCAGATAAGTTAGATTTTAGAACAGACGTTACGCACTTGCTGCATGCGTTTTAAGAAGTATTCTGCAGCATCTGGCCCTCTATACAATTCTGGTTTCGAATGGGCCCATCCGACCTGACAATAACAAAAGCAAATAACAGATCTGATGATTACTCACAAAGGCTGTTTTCGGGAGTTCTGTGGCGTTGGGCCTTCATAAGGAACAAAAAGCGACTCGAAGTCTGCGTAAAACTACGTATGGACTTGTTTGCAGTCGCTTCCAGTTCTTAAAACTAACTTTAGATCCGGTGGGGGCGTAATTGGGTTTGTATACAGTCTACAGAACTTTTACAATGTTTTATATGTTCACTCGCGGCTTGAACAGATGGAATTCTTGTTAACATTTTCTACAGAATTTTTGTTATTTTTTTGTTTTGAAGTAGCGCTAATAATCTACTCATTGTTCGTATCAATGTGTAATGGGGTTTAGCCCCGCTGGTAAAAGCATCAGTGTAAGTCAACATGATTTTTGTCTGGCTCGCCAATCGTTGGGCTATTCTTAGACACTTTAATAGGCTGTAGAAATTTGTTTTTCCCCATCCCATGTGTAGGCATTAACAGTTATTTGGTTTGTTTTGTTCTTCAAACTGATCAATTTGGGTCTGTACCAACGGGAAAGGATATTCCACTAAAGTTAAGATCATTGATGTAAGGCTGATAGTTAGATACTCTCTTGCGGTTTTGCGGGCGTTTATGCAGCCTTGGCGAGAACACACCACATGAAACATTTGTTGTCTGTATTCTTTATGTTTAGAACTGCTCTTTTTTGCTACCAATGCTGGAGGTAGTGGAATGTAAGCCTGCCAACATCGGCGCATACTTAGGGCTGTTTTAATCTGATCTCTATGACTTCGCCCTCTGACCAACCAGAGCCTCTCATTTGGCTTCTTCAGCGGGAGCGTCAAACTGTGTAAGCAGTTCGTCTGCCCAACAGGCGTTAAGTCATTATGAGAAAGAATAGTCTGCTGTTTTAGTTGAGACCCAGACTTCTAGATTTTCTTCATTTATTGTACATAGTCGATTAAAACAGCTAACATTTCTTTAACCGGTGGGTCTATTGTTAGTTTACCCGGAACTTGAGAAATAGCATGAGCAACACTTGCCCGTACGCTTGCTGGATCAATGACTTCTAAATCAATATCATTCAGTGCTCTTGATAAACGCTCTCCCTCAAGCATTCCCTTTAAAAAAATTCGTCTGGTCCTTCATATGTCTTAGCCATGTTGAGTTTCTTTTCTACTCAAAATATTTATTTAAATTAAAAAAAAAAATAATTAATCAGAATTTAATATCAACGGTCTTTTTGTGCTTGGACTCATAAACTAAAGGGATAAACACTTTTGGCGTTGTTAATGTGAGCGTTTTGAACAGAGTTTAATGTTTTGTTTACTTTTTTTTAAGCATTCCTTTTTTATCTGCACGGCGTCTGGCTGTTGAGAAAAACTCCCTCGCCTTTCTTTGAAAATCAAACTTTTGTCTTTATAGTCATCAAAAATCGGCCTGTAACGAATTAAATTCTTCATCCGTGATGTTTGAGTCAACTAGTGCTTTATTTATTGTCAGTTTGAACGAGCTAAGTTTAGCGTTATTAGTTGAACCATAGCTGTGTGCTTTTGGAGTTTAGTTTTTAATTTTTTGCTAGCAGCACTTACAGCAATGAACACAGGCCGAGAGCTAAAGACAACCCGCCTAGAGGCAAAACTGCGGGTGCACTATGCCTGTTGCTAAGAGGCCTACACTTGTTTCTGCTGATAGAGCACTTATAGTTGATGTTCCAGTATTAACAATGTTTACAGCATTAAAGGCAGCAGAAAACCTTCGTTTGGTTTTGCTGTATTTTGAAAGGTCCTGCTCTAGTTTTTGTTGCATTTGTGTAATGTTGGTTAATCTGAAGGTTTTTTTGTCAGGGGCTATCTCTTCTCTTGGCAACTCTGGCGCTGTAGGCACATTTGGATAAACCTGAACAGACATGCTTTTTATAAAATAAAAAAAATTTAGTTTGGATATCTTTTAGTCTGTTATCTTCAATATTCAGCTGCGCATCATATATTAAAAACAAATGTACATTAAGTGTTTATCGGCTTCTTCTTCTTTATCAATTTGAATGTTTATTACGTCTCTCACAGTTCTCCCGCTTTCCCTGTAACCGATTTTCCTCCGTTGACCTTAGGTCAATCCATAAACCGTATTTGTTGTTAAATAATCATCAAGT
Organism: Conus ventricosus; assembly: GCA_018398815.1. Classification (NCBI taxonomy): domain Eukaryota; kingdom Metazoa; phylum Mollusca; class Gastropoda; order Neogastropoda; family Conidae; genus Conus; species Conus ventricosus. The sequence goes on along the minus strand of CM031602.1, from coordinate 47,559,789 downwards.
CTTACACTGTGAAGGTGTAGATCTTTAGACCAAGGTCAACTGTGGATTTCTACACCTCCCACCTCCAAACAGTTTTCTTATTTTATCAAAATGCTGATAAGGTTTAAGCCCCCTAGCATAGATTTGGTTAGGACTGCCCTCATCGAACATTGTACTTTCGTTATTTTTGGATTAAAAACTTTTCACTTCCTCTTTTGAATGGTTCTTCATCTTCACACAGCAATAAAATACCTTTAAGCGATCTTGCTGAGACGCTAAAAACTAAATTCCATATAGTGTCTGCCCTGCTTCTAGGATATGTTTGTATGATGAATCACTCTTTCGTAATATATTGCTAATTTTGACTGATATTGTTGTTCAATCAGCCTTGCTAAATTAGGGTTGCTAACAACGTCAAACTCTAACGAGATGTCAGAAATGCTGTACTTTGCTTCGGTGTCTGATGATTTGATAACCCGTTTGTATCATTAAAAGTTAGTTCATATGACAATCTGTCTTTTAATGCTCCTTGAAAGTATGGTGCATGCGCTTTTAACAACTCAAAATCTAAGGGAATGGAAAAGCGATTTCTATACGCAAAATTTTACAGCTACATACTTTTTTGCCGTCTTTAGTATCTGCGGCACCTATTCTATGTTTTAGTGCTTCTTCATTTTCTATTCCTTGAAACGCAAAGTCAGCCTTTCAGTCCCGGTTAGCCATAGATCAGAATAGGTTAAAAATATGTCTGCATTGTGTAAAGAAAATATTTCTTGCCCCTCAAGTTTTATAGAAATTTTCTTAACGATTGCCCGCCCCAGATTCTGTACAACTGTCCTGTTTGGGTCTGTTGTTGAAGCGAGTTCTATTTGAAAGTAAGCCGCGCAGAGCCTGGCACAATCACTTCATTGCTCCTAGGTCTGGAATTTGACAGTAAGAATTTGATCTGCATCAATAGTAGATGGATTATTTGGAACAGTAATATTCCGCTTATTTCCCTTCACGCCAAAGGGTTCTTTCAGTCTTCTATGCGGGTCAAGAATCGAGCCATATGCTTGTGACATTTTTATGAAGCAAAATAAAGTTAATTATTTAAAAAACATGGCAGGAATTGAAGATGAAGAAGATTATGATGTTTTTGATCATGGAGACGACATGAGTGAAATGATCCCTTTGACACAGCATCGCTCAGCGCCTCATTGCGGCGTGAATTAACAGAAGTAAGGTTAGATCATTGTACCAAAGTTTAGGTCAAGAACCTCCGAATTTATACCCCTGATGATTTTGAAGTAAAAGATGACCATTTGTTTGTAAAAAACGATCAAGGAGAACTTGTTCAGCTACAACTAAAAAAGACCCATCAAAGTTTTTAGCCGTGGGTTCAATTAGACAAAGACTCCCTGCGAGCGTGCAAAATCGCCTTGGCATTGCTAAACCAAAATTAAATAGGGATGCAGTTGCTAAACTTCAAAACACACTGCAGAACTTCCAACAGCTAACCAAATACAAAACATGGAACTTCAAGTTTTAAATCAATCAGCAGATGAAATAATAAATGCAATAGAAGCAGAACCAGTTTTTCAGAAGAAACAGCATTAAAGACTATACACGACTCGCCGCTACCCATGCGAGAAATAGCGGCCTTGATCATGCTTTAAGAGCCATTAGAGGCGAATTAACAAACAATTTAGCAAAACTGGGTGAAATAGATGAGCATATAAAAGAGAAAAAGAAAAACATCGTTGAGGCTGATGACGCCAACTTAGGGCATGATATTAAAGAAAGAATACCCAAAGACTAAAAGATCTTGAACAAGAGAGATCAGCAAGACTAGAAGTGTTGTCTACTAACCGAGAACAATTACGAACTCAAGTGAGCAGAAGAGAACAGGGAAACCTTCATTCTGGGCCACTTTCGCCCTCAACCAGTTTTCGGGCGAAAGTGGCCAGAATAAAGGTTTCCCTGTTCTCTGACAAGTAAGACTTCAATAACCAAAAATAACGATTATCTACAAACAAACATACTGTGTAGGGTTATCCGTTTTCAAAACTAATTTACTAAACTTTTCAGATTTCAATTTTTGTTTAATCCTGTGTTTTTCTGGTCATTTTCAATAACATCATTTTCACGCAAACATTCATCAAATGGTCTCTGTCTTCATGTGAAATAGAACTACAGTCTTTAACTGTTCTCTAAAGTCTTTTAAAACTGAGTTATTATTTCTGGCATAAAATCCACACACTTATCCCAGCATGTCTTCCGCTGAAAGCTAGTTTCGACAAAGTGGTTTCTCTTTTTAACTATGTCTCTTTCTGCCGAACAGTCATCTATAATAAATAGTGTCTGCGTTCCTTCAAACAGTCTATAAAAACTGTTCTAAACACTCACTCAGTTTATTGCTAGGATCAACTAAATATATGTCATCATCTGTCCATAAAACCTTCTATTATGATATGCTTTGTTCCATTTAAGTGTTGGGCAGAAAATCACAATATGATCAAAATTATAACGATAAACTGTTTGTAACAGGTCGAGGATAAATATTGTTTTTCCACAACCAGTCTGTCCACAAATAAGGATGAGGGTTTTTGTCATAAATATGTGTTTTAACCCTA
>CM031602.1:47549335-47551835 GCA_018398815.1 Conus ventricosus | reverse complement strand
GTATTTCATGGCGTTGTGTTGTATTTCATGGCGTTGTGTTGTATTTCATGGCGTTGTGTTGTATTTCATGGCGTTGTGTTGTATTTCATGGCGTTGTGTTGTATTTCATGGCGTTGCGTTGTATTTCATGGCGTTGTGTTGTATCTCATGGCGTTGTGTTGTATTTCATGGCGTTGTGTTGTATTTCATGGCGTTGTGTTGTATTTCATGGCGTTGTGTTGTATTTCATGGCGTTGTGTTGTATCTCATGGCGTTGTGTTGTATTTCATGGCGTTGTATTTCATGGCGTTGTATTTCATGACGTTGTATTTCATGGCGTTTGTTATTTCATGGCGTTGTATTTCATGGCGTTGTATTTTCATGGCGTTGTGTTGTTATTTCTGGGTTGTTTGTTGTATTTCATGGCGTTGTGTTGTATTTCATGGCGTTGTATTTCATGGCGTTGTGTTGTATTTCATGGCGTTGTATTTCATGGCGTTGTGTTGTATTTCATGGCGTTGTGTTGTATTTCATGGCGTTGTGTTGTATTTCATGGCGTTGTGTTGTATTTCATGGCGTGTGTTGTATTTGTTTTTCATGGCGCTGTGTTGTATTTCATGGCGTTGTGTTGTATTTCATGGCGTTGTGTTGTATTTCATGGCGTTGTGTTGTATTTCATGGCGGTTGATTTCATGGCGTTGTGTTGTATTTCATGGCGTTGTGTTGTATTTCATGGCGTTGTGTTGTATTTCATGGCGTTGTGTTGTATTTCATGGCGTTGTGTTGTATTTCATGGCGCTGTGTTGTATTTCATGGCGCTGTGTTGTATTTCATGGCGATTTGGTGTTGTATTTCATGGCGTTGTGTTGTATTTAATGGTGCTGTGTTGTATTTAATGGTTGTTGTATTTCATGGTGCTGTGTTGTATTTAATGGTGTTGTATTTCATGGTGCTGTGTTGTATTTAATGGTGTTGTATTTCATGGTGTTGTATTTAATGGTGTTGTATTTCATGGTGCTGTGTTGTATTTAATGGTGTTGTATTTCATGGTGCTGTGTTGTATTTAATGGTGTTGTATTTAATGGTGTTGTATTTAATGGTGTTGTATTTCATGGTGCTGTGTTGTATTTCATGGTGTTGTATTTCATGGTGTTGCATTTCAGAGCGTTGTGTTGTATTTCATGGCGTTGTGTTGTATTTCATGGCGTTGTGTTGTATTTCATGGCGTTGTATTGTCCTGTCTTTCATTGCATTTTTTTTTTCATTGTTCCTATACTGAACTACACTGCACCGTGTGTTATTACATTGTGCAATGGCACTGTAGTGTTTCGGGAGGTGCTGTGATTCACCGCATCATATTGTACAGTAACATAAAGCCATTTTGCATCATGTTGCATTGCATCTTCATCCTCTTGACTTACTTCTCTGTGTACAGTTGAGCTTGCTCTTCCCCAGGACAAGTCGCCACAGGATGGCGCCACCATAAAACTGTATTGCCTGCGTTTTTGTTGATATCCATGCAATGTGTTTCTTTCATCAAACCGGATTTTTGCTACATAATTTGTTTCCGTGGCTAATGTGTCACCGTGAGAAGTTTATCATGTGCTGCACTGTACACTGGATCTCACACTGTCATGCCAAACTCAGCATTGCGACCACCGTGCGAGGCCTCCAAATTCGTTTTTTCCCCCTCAGAAGCTTTGGTTAGTGTTTCAAAAAACCTTAATGACCACATTGAAAGGTTCGGTAGAGAGCCCCCCCCACCCCCCCCCCCCCCCCCCCCCCACAGTTCACAAAACCAAACAATACAAAACACTGGCCACAAATCAGTAAAGGCGTTTAATTTTGCACAACGTATAACGCGGAAAAGGACAAAGAAAAACCAGACACAGTCCCTCCCTCCCTCCCCCCCCCCCCCCCCCCCATCACCACGGATCCACCGATCTGAGATTCTGCTGCTTCCTAGGACTGTGTCTTACCTGCTAGCCATGTATGTTCTTCTGTGCTGGCCGAGGGGTCTATGTGGTTAAGGGGTCCAGTAGATGGCTCGTCAACTGATCTTTTGCCTGCAACCAACGCGTGGGTGTATTGTGGAAGGCGTAGTTGTTACGCACTGTACGAACCGAGTCCACTTTTTGGTGCCTAACTTATATAGTCAAACATGAAGTGCACGCCTTCGCTTAAGGCTGTGTCAGACCAACAGCCATAGGCTAGAACACCAAAGCTAGATCAAAATCTTGTTATGCTCTGCACAGTTATGCGGGGACTGTCTTTCATCATGACAAGCTCCTAGCATCACATTATCAGTCTCCAAAATCCCTCGAAGTCGGAGTGTGGCTGCCCACGTGGTGGGGTAATTAAAAACGGTCACACACGTAATGTTCTCATCCCTAGCTGATACATTTGTACCATAGTATTCAAGTACTTCGGCTGTTCGGTTGATCCTGGAGTCTTTTAGCCAGGGTTCGACGACAACAACAACAACTATAAACATGAGGTGTACCTTTAGATGTCATATATT
>CM031602.1:47521835-47544335 GCA_018398815.1 Conus ventricosus | reverse complement strand
CACGAAATGCAAGGGTAGGAAGGAGTCCTGTGGTGAATGCTCAACGTGTAATACAGCACGTCAAGTAGATACCGGTGGAAGTTTAGAATGTCCACCAAGTCACGCTGCAACCATCCCTCAATCGACCATCGCCCTCCACTCTCCATATATACACACATCCAACTATCCATCCAGGAGTAGAACAACAACTTGACAGAGGCTGCTGTGTCATCAGAGACTCTTGACCTATTCAGGTCAAGAGTTAGCAGCCTCCTGCAGTAAAAAGGGTTTTTGGTTGGTTGGTTTTTTGCGTCAACCTCCAAAAGTGTCAGAATAATCAACCCGAGGATTGTGGACACTCGACGGATGAAGATGAAGATCCATCCATCCATCTATCTATCAACCTACCTGTCGATCAGTCAATCAATATGGTAGTGTGTGTGTGTGTGTGTGTGTGTGTGTGTGTGGTGTGTGTGTGCGTGCGTGCGTGCGTGCGTGCGTGCGTGCGTGCGTGCGTGCGTGCGTGCGTGCGTGTGTGTGTGTGTGCGTTCCCGTTTTAGGGGAACTGCATGGAACAGAAAGAAGTATCTGGCTTCGACGGAAATCCAACTCAGCAAACCCATAGTTACCGCAGTAACACAACACGGGGTTATGTCAGCACTCCTCACTAACACAGCTATAGCCCCTAGATAACACGAAACACAGACATGTGTCGGCTCTAACAGCTATCAAAGCAATGGTCCCACGAGCAACACAAATCCAAACATACTCACAATTAGCATGCACTAGTGCTTAGAGCAACAACAGAATAGGTGTGTCAGACTCCCAGTTATGAAATCATTAGTCCCAAGAGCAACCAAAACCCCGACATACGTCAGCAGTGACAACCAACGTGCAAAGTCATGAGACCAACACAAAACCCCGACATACGTCAGCACTGACAACTAACGTGCAAAGTCACGACAGCAAGACAAAACCCCGACATACGTCAGCACTGACGACTAACGTGCAAAGTCACGACAGCAAGACAAAACCCCGACATACGTCAGCACTGACAACTAACGTGCAAAGTCACGACAGCAACACGAAACCCCGACATACGTCAGCACTGACAACTAACGTGCAAAGCTCGACAGCAACACGAAACCCCGACATACGTCAGCACTGACAACTAACGTGCAAAGTCACGACAGCAACACGAAACCCCGACATACGTCAGCACTGACAACTATCGTGCAGTCACGACAGCAACACAAAACCCCGACATACGTCAGCACTGACAACTATCGTGCAGTCACGACAGCAAGACAAAACCCCGACATACGTCAGCACTGACAACTATCGTGCAGTCACGACAGCAAGACAAAACCCCGACATACGTCAGCACTGACAACTATCGTGCAGTCACGACAGCAAGACAAAACCCCGACATACGTCAGCACTGACAACTAACGTGTAAAGTCACGACAGCAAGACAAAACCCAGACATGCGTTGTCACACACAACTAAACATGCAATGGTCACCACAGCGACAATAACACCCAAAACAAAACATACACTTACGTGATTTCTTGACAAGAAAACAACGTGCAAAGAAATTGCCATTATCAACGACAGAGGATTCAAATCATGATTTTATCACTTCCATGATGAAACTTGAAAAAAAAAAAAAGAACAATTTTTCAAAAAATGGGAAAATAGAAACAAGAGAAAAAAAATAAAGAAAAGAAAAAGGGGGACGTCGAGAGAGGGAGGTGGATAAACAAGTTTCGGCCCATTAAATGAATTAATGCATGTAGAGCACTAACAATAAATAAACAGAAACACAGGAAAAAGGGTTTGTTTAGGCCTTAATTCCGCCGAAAGCAACGTAGATGAAGACTGTCCATCTGTCTGAACATGATCTGAATTCCCTGGCAGTTGTCTTCTTCACGCTGAATATGTTGGTCGTAATGCGAAATCTCTGCCAATTCTCTTCTGCACTACCAAGTAGAATATGCTGTAAAAGCGCTGCCAGTTCTCACCCTCACTCTGAATAACTATGTTGGCCGTGGTCTAAAATCTCCGTCAGTTCTCTTTTTCGTTCGGAACATGTCGGTCATACCTAGTGCACAGTTTTTTGTCTCATCAGTCTCTGCCAGTTCTCTTCTTGTCTCTGTCCTCCCCATTAGCCGGCCATATTTCTCCTCCTTTCCGCATGCCTGTGTGAAGGTGTGTGTGTGGGTGGGATAGGGGTGGGGGGGGGGGGGGGGCACACACGTGCATGCGTTGGCGCTCGTGTGTGTGTGTGTGTGTGTGTGTGTGTGTGTGTGTGTGTGTGTGTGTGTGTGCGTGCTTGTGCGTGCGTGTGTGTGTGCGTGCGTGTGTGTGTGCGTGCGTGCGTGTGTGCGTGCGTGCGTGCTTGTACGTGTGTGTGTGTGCTTGTGCGTGTGTATGCTTGTGCGTGTGTGTGTGTGTGCTTGTGCGTGTGTGTGTGTGTGTGCGATGTGTGTGTGTGAGTGCGTGCGTGCTAGTGGGTCTGCGCGAAGGCCCATGGAGATGAAGGATACGCCATTTAACCAGAAAAAAGCCCCAATGTCTTGCTATTTGTCTTTGTTATTTCATTTCACCTGATCATCTCATTACATTTACTCTCCATTTTCTCCCTTGATTTATTTCTTCAAAAGAATTAATGATAACCAGGATTGCTGCGATCATGTAAAAAACAACAACAACTGAGCAAGCCCAGAAAGGAACATTTCGGAACACAAATGAATCCAGCGCTGCTGTATTTTTTCCCCCCGAGTGTCCATAATTAAAGAGGATGAAAACTGTTCTGTGCATGCCTGGCCGTTGAAATGGGCAAGTGGCAAAGAATGAGCCATGATAAGCATACCTCAGGGAGGGCACAAAAGACAGGAAAGGGGAGGCCGCTCCTCGGCAAGGGAGGGAATCCTCACTGTGACACACAGCCATTGCAGAATGGAACGAGGCCATTTTCCCTTCCACCTCCCACAGCTGTGAAGAGACGTAGAAACAAAAACAAAACAAAAAAATCATCGGTTGCTACGTTATGTAGAAATACAGATGTTCAATGAGAGCAGCTTTTTGTGGTTGCGATTCTATCCAAGACGGAGCGGATTTTTATTGCTCTCGACTGAAAGCTTCATTTTCACTCCTTCTCAGCCCCCCCCCCCCCCCCCCCCCACCGACCCCCCACCCCCTCCCGACCCACACACACACACACACCACACACACACACACACACACACACACACACAACACACATATTCGTCATGCCGTAGAATCCGCTTGCTACTGTCTCTGTTATCGTTGCGCTTAATGCAAAGTGTCCGTTGTTCTTGATAGAACACATGCACGGAAGCAGCTGTCTTCAACATGTCATCATTAATGACAAAATCGTCAACATCATTGTCTTTGTATTTTAACACTAAAAAGGAAAGATATGTGATACAGTTATTGTAGCACAGACTACATGTTTACTACTTTACTAACATTACTGCTATTTTGTAATTAAAGGAAAACGATCAGATGTAACACGATGACAAACACGACAGGCACGACGGAGCGCCCCCCCCCCCCCCCACACCGCTCACCCGCACCCACCCTTCCCTCCGACACACACACACACACACACACACACACACACAACACACACACACACCACACCTCTCTCTCTCTCTCTCTCTCTCTCTCTCCTCCCTCTCTCCCTCCTGCCATCTCGCTCTGACAGAGGACGGGGTTCAGACTGCTGAAGTGGCACAAGGCTGGGCTCATGGTGTGCACCGCTGTGGCTTGCCGGGAGCCGTGGCCGCCATTAACGCTTTCAGTGCACAAGGCCGGCTGTCCGATAAATCCTGGACCTCCAAAGAAGCACGGGTTGCTGGTCTACTTCCCCTCACTCCCCCCCCCCCACATCTCCGCCCTGTCCCCCCCCCGCCCCACTCGTGCGTCCCCCGAACGATTCCAGCTCGGCAACGTCTACCCCATGTCATCCCTTCCTGATGTCATTTTCACCGACAGGATGGGTGGGACAACTTGCTCCCTCGCTGGACAAGAGTGTACAGCTTGTTGAGCGGATGGACCTTACTGGATGGAATTATGTCGGAGGGGGAGGGGGGGGGCAACGTCCTCCCTCACTGTACATAGGAGCACAGCAGGTGAAGTGGATGACTTTATTACCGAGGACTGATGTCAGGGGGAACAACTTCCTCCCTCGCTGCACAAAGGGTACAGCGTGTGGAGCAGATGACTTTACTCAGAGGGACTGATGTCAGGGGGAACAACTTCTTCCCTCGGTGCACAAAGGGTACAGCGTGTGGAGCAGATGACTTTACTCAGAGGACTGATGTCAGGGGGAACAACTTCTTCCCTCGCTGCACACAGAGCACAGCGTGTGGAGCAGATGACTTTACTCAGAGGACTGATGTCAGGGGGAACAACTTCTTCCCTCGCTGAACAAAGGGTACAGCGTGTGGAGCAGATGACTTTACTCAGAGGACTGATGTCAGGGGGAACAACTTCTTCCCTCGCTGCACAAAGGGTACAGCGTGTGGAGCAGATGACTTTATTACCGAGGACTGATGTCAGAGGGGACAACTACCTCCCTCACTGCACACAGAGCACAGCGTGTGAAGCGGATGACTTTATCTGGAGGATTGATGTCAGGGGGACAACTACCTCCCTCACTGCACACAGAGCACAGCGTGTGAAGCGGATGACTTTATTCTGGAGGATTGATGTCAGGGGGGACAACTACCTTCCTCACTGCACACAGAGCACAGCGTGAGGAGCGAGTAGATCCACCGGATGGGACGTCGGGGACTGACTGATGCACTGACGAAGGACGATGGACTGTCTGACTGACTGTCTGAATGAATGAATGAATGAACGATTGATTGTGAAGAATGTCCACGAGAGAAGGGTGAATGGGGAGGGGGGAGGGGGCGGCTCATCGGAGCCGATGGAAGAGACGAAACGGGAGGAGAGGAATGGGGGCGGGGGTGGGGGGGGGGGGGGGGGGGGCGAAGGAGGAATTAAGAGTCTGAAGGCGAGCGGGTACCCTGCAAGATAAGGGGCCCTATCAGGACTGTCACCGGGTTCAAGTCAACTCGCCAGTCATTCAAACAAAAGTTATTTACACAACCCCTTTCTAATACATCTAGAAAACACACCGGATATTTTTGTTAACACCCTTTCTTCTATAAAATCTTATTAGATCAGATGTAAAATGTTGATCTCTCTCTCTCTCTCTCTCAGTGGGTGACTGTAGCCCTTAGCAGAATGGTTTATTTTCAAACTGCACAAGACACTGCCATTCCCAACCCCCTGACATTTCCGTCCGCATCCTCCTTGGCGCAGGTCACTGCTAGAAGCTACGACAGAGAGAGGAATCCGTTTGAAGCACAAAGAAGGGGAGAGGCAAGGGACAAGCCCAAAGGCAGGGCAGAGGAGACGTCTCATGGCTTAGAGGGGATTTGTTAGCCCAGGATTGAATACCACCTTGGGTGGGGGCTGAAAAATGCTGAGAGAGAGAGAGAGAGAGAGAGAGAGAGAGAGAGAGAGAGACGAAGAGAGAGAGAGAGAGAGAGAGAGGAGAGAGAGAGAGTTGTTCGCACTGAGATTCTCTCTCTCTCTCTCTCTCTCTCTCTCTCACTCTCTCATACACATACACACACATTCGTGCATGTGTATGCATGCGCAAACACACACACATAGGCGCACACACACACACACACACACACACACACACACACACACACACACACACACACACACAAATAGAGAACTCGCGCTGTGTTTGTCACGTGCTCAGCCTGCCATGATTTCTATCGTCCAATCAATTCCTGTCTAATGCATATCATTTCTGCTTTCATTTGGCCCCTGTAGAAGTGTCTGTTTACAACGTTTGGACAGTTCACACCGAGTTAAGCTGCAAGTGTCAATTACCCTCTACTTTTTCTTCGCTGAAAATTCCTAACACAGAGGTGCCGGTGTCAGGTTTATTTCCCTATCAGATCTTTCATGTATAAATGACATCCAGAGGAATGACAGAGCGAGAGAGAGAGACACTGAGAGAGAGAGAGAGAGAGAGAGAGAAAAGAGAGAGAGAGAGAGAGAGAGAGAGAGGCCAAAACAAATTCTTTATTTACAAGGATAATAGACGAGCTTCTGGTATGCTTTTATACATCCAGTCCTCGCCCTGTCTATGGTCAACCATGCAGGATAATAAAAGGCAATAAAACTCGAAGCATGCAAAATGAGGTTTAGCTTGTGTTGTGTGTGTGTGTGTGTGTGTGTGTGTGTGTGTGTGTGTGTGTGTGTGTGTATGTGTTGTGTGTGTGTGAGAGAGAAAGAGAGAGGGGAGAGAGAGAGAGAGAGAGAGAGAGAGAGAGAGAGAGAGAGAGAGACAGGGGGGAAGAAGAGAGATTTCATTCATACCTAAGCCTAGGCCCCTTATGAAGGGGAACGTGAAAACAATACAACAACAACGGAAGCGAAAACTACAATCTGGATAAAAATGTACAGTACTGTTTCTTTCCTGATGTAGCTGCATCGTTTAGTTTAAACGCTTTACACAAAAACAAGGAACCATTTTTTTAAAAAGAACTTCAGTGGAGGTTCAAGATAATTATCAACAAGCAAAATGTGAATAAGAGGACCTTCTCTCTCTCAATAAAAATGTCACAAATGGTTCTGAAAGCTGGATAACAACTAACAAAGTGAATCTCATTTTCTTGTGAATTTTTACCTCACAACCAAATCAAATTACTGTCATTAAAGGAACTGTACCTGTAACGATGGACTGCTAATTCCGATATGCCAAGTCTAAATCTTGTTGTTACGTATTAAGAGAGAGAGAGAGAGAGAGAGAGAGAGAGAGAGAGAGAGAGAGAGAGAGAGAAGAGAGAGTGAGTGAGAGAGAGAGTGAGAGAGTGAGTGAGTGAGAGAGACAGACAGACAGACAGACAGACACAGAGAGAAACAGAGAAGAGAGACAGAGGCAGAGAGCGCTCTGTTTAATACGTGCGGAGAGTGAGTGTGTCACGGTCTGTACCCTGAAATTAGCTCCTGCTACCACGTAATTAGCATTTCGGCTTTTAGTCTGCTGAGTAAGATGTCTCCATTCAGAGCGCTAGGCAGGTCCCGTCGAAGGTGGAAGTACTACTGTCCCCAAGGTTGTGTTTGACACAACACAGCCTGCGTCAGTGATACCTTCTTTCATGCGTTTATGTCAACCAGTACTAGGAGGCAAAGAGAGAGAGAGAGAGAGAGAGAGAGGAGAGAGAGAGAGAGAGAGAGAGAGAGAGAGAGAGAACTGAAAACGATTGTCATGTAATTTCTTTTTCCTTTGGCGAAAGATCTTGTTAGCTGGTGTGTGTGTGTGTGTGTGTGTGTGTGTGTGTGTGTGTGTGTGTGTGTGTGTGTGTGTGTGTATGTGAGTGAACATACCTTTCTATCCTAACCAGGATTATTTTTCTGTTAAATACACGGCGTCTTCACAAGGAATCATCAGGGTATCGAAGTAAAAACGAAGAATCTCAAAGTGCCATTATACGGTTTTCATTTCGGAGAAAGCACTCCAATAATCTGGGGGTCTTTTTGTTGGCGGGAAAAAAATCTGATTTCAAGACTTTGACATTTTCTCCCATAGAGCGACGAAAGTTGGTCACCTTGATCAAATTTAATTTTTCATTTCTCATAAGATATTAGAAACAAGATATGGTATAATTCCGAGTTCTCGCAAGGTACGCAAAACAAAAATGTGTGTGTGTGTGTGTGTGTGTGTGTGTGTGTGTGTGTGTGTGTGTGTGTGTGTGTGTGTGTGTGTGTGCGTGCGTGTGTGAGAGAGAGAGAGAGGAGAGAGAGAGAGAGAGAGAGAGAGAGAGAGATGCTGAGGCACAATCTGGGCTCTGGTACTAAATGGACATGAACATGTCCACATAATAACTGCTCCCTGACGACCTTGACCTTGACTCGCTTGGTTTTAATTCTCTGCCCGTGCTCATCAATGACGCTCAGGAACACGACGCAAACCGAAGCTTCGTCATGATGTCTGTGCTCTGCAGAAGTGAAATAATGAATAACTGGACGAAAGTACCAGGGATCGGTCATTTTTTGAGCGTGTGGAAGCGTTCACACGACTGATATTTTGAATGTGCATGTACCTTTTTTTCATATCCATCAAACACAACTTATAAATTCTGAAACGAGTTCAACATCGATTTAGTGCTTATTCCAGTTAATGCTGGGTGGATCAGTTAGTGCCACAACAGACGGGAAATACTTGAGGAAAGGAATTCGGCTGGAGGGAAGGCGTGGGGGCTTCCCCACGGAGGAGGTCGGGAGGAGGCGAGGTAACCCCGTGTGGGGAAGAAGGGGGGGGGGGGGGGGGGGGGGGGGGGGGGGGGCTTAGTCTTCTACAAGTTGATATTATGAAAAATGTCAGTCTTCTCCTTCCCTCTGGTAATCATACGGTAATTTTTTTTTTTTTCTGCAGAACAAAAATGGCTCCATTTGTGTTCTGGTGGATGTCGTAGCAGAACAGTGACGATTTCTTTGGTGTCTTAATGGTATCTATGTAGATCATAACGAAAGAAAGACGACTTCGTTTTGTATCCTGGTGGTAATCATGTAGGTTATGGCACATACCCCATCTCTAGAGATGAGCAACTTCAACCATCATTAACCCCTTCAGGTGAGGACAGACGGGTCCAAATCCTCCTCTCTCTCTCTCTCTCTCTCTCTCTCTCTTCTCTCTCTCTCCTCTCTCTCTCTCTCTCTCGCTCTCTGGAAAAATCCATATCTATCATCCATTTATCTATCTACTCACCTACATGTCATCTATCTATACTGTATATTTCATAATTCCGGTCTGTCTACTGGAAATTTCATATCTCCTACAAGTAAATGTTAAACAATCAGCGTTTTCACTCAGTGCACGGCTGTGGATGGGCGACAACGCAAGGGTTCCAGGAGTAGAAAAGATGACCTACATCTGTGACACGTGACCAAGGTGACGTGAACGTGATGTCGTTTTCAGATCCTACACATACAACCCCTGCCCAGCAAGCGCAAATAGACATGACAAAGACTCCTGCCACAACTACCCCCCCCCCCCCCCCCCGCCTTCCCTTCCCTACAAGGTCTCTGCATGTAAGAATTTCGAGTAACTTTGACAGGAGCCTGGAAGACAGTCCTGTGACCTCCCCACTTTCTCTGCTGGCCTTCCTGGCGTACAGTGTCGGAGAAGCTTCCGTCATCACTTCTTGCATGACCCTTGTGGCCGTGTGGTGAATGCTGTGAAGGAACAGGAACTCCATCGTTTATTGGCTCAGCTGGCCCTCAAGGTGCCATTTCCCGGGATCTGGCAGACCGAGCAGGGAACTCACTCTCTCTCTCTCTCTCTCTCTCCTCTCTCTCTCTCTCTCTCTCTCTCTCTCTGTGCGTGCGCGCGTTTCTCTCTCTCTCTCTCTCTCTCTCTCTCCTCTCCTCTCTCTCGTGGTGTGTGTGTGTGTGTGTGTGTGTGTGTGTGTGTGTGTGTGTGTGTGTGTGTGTGTGTGTGTGTGTGTGTGCGTGCGTCTGTGTGTGTGCTTGTTTCTGGCAGACTGAGTAGGGAACAATGTGTGTGTGTATGTGGGAGGGGTGTTTGTGGGTGTGTGTGGAGAGAGAGAGAGAGAGAGAGAGAGAAGAGAGAGGAGAGAGAGAGAGGAGAGAGAGAGAGAGGAGAGAGAGAGACAGACAGACAGACAGACAGGCAGACAGAGAGAGAGACAGAGTGTGTGTGTGGGGGGGGTGGCGGGGGTGGGGGTGGGGTGGGGGGGAGAGTCGGGGGTGGGGGGGTGTCGAAGAAGCGTTGGAGGAGTGAGGGACTCCCATGGGAGCTCTTAGAGTTCGCCTAGGAGCAGTAACAAACGACCCAAGTGCTAGCTCACCGTGCCATCTATGTGCTAATGATATGCAAAGATCGTCCATTAGACGTGCAGACGTCACCTGCGAATTGTTTCCCCTTCCATCTATCAAAGCCGCAGACCCTGAGGAGTTGCTGTTTGCAAGCCAATCAGCTGTCGGCTTCTTCAGACGATGGCGTTCATGGAGTATCAGCGGTCTCCTCGTCTATCCCCTTACTGTTCAGGTTGTCCAATCCCCTGTCCCCCTTGACGATGGGTCCCGGGACGGGTTGTGAAGAGTCATGGTAAAGTGTATCAAACTGCCACAGACGGATGGCCAAGACGTATTGTACAGCTCGGGAGCGTCTCCGGAGAGGCTTCCTCATGTGGCGCTGTTCAACTGAGGCGTCCTCCACAGCCACTTTAACTCTCACATGACTAATGGGCTGCTATCTTGTATAGGATTACGCTGTTTAGCTCGGTGCCTGGTCTCTCTGCATGCATAGTTCAGTGACTGAAGGCGGTCTGACCGACAGATTTTTTCACGTTCACTCTTGCTGGGGAACAGTACTTGATCACTGAATTCTTCATGTTTAGTGTTTTGGGGGTCTAGTTGTGTGCCACAGGACTTTATATCCTTTGATATTTAAATACAAATGTTCAATGCTGGATTATAGTCATGAATATTCTTGCACACTTTATCTAAATCACAGGATTCTAGATTAAGACATGTTATCTTCTTGCACACTATTTCTTTTACCATTGGATTCTAGATACGTAGGTTTTTCAGTTGCCTAACCGTCCTTTAATGTCTCATTCTTCTTTTCGTTTCCGAACTTTAGCGTGTTACGTTTTCTTCTTTTACCGTTTTCATCACTCATAACTGCTCGTTCAAATCATGCCCCACTAAACCCCTTGACTGCAGGAGAGTTGATGCGCTCAGATAACAACATCAACAAAAACAAGAAGCCAATCCATGATTTGTATAGACATACCTGAGACAGAAAGCAATGTACTTTCACTATTCTGTCCTCAAACTGAGTACTGAGCGAACGAAATCTTTGCGCCATAGCCCACACCTGACAGGTGGGGTAACTATCAATCATCCTCGATTCGACAAAAACGTTCACTGGCCACCTCTGGCACCGTTAGAACCGCCCATTCTGTGCCTGCAAATTTTCAGACAGCTGTCATCATCTGGTGCTTGGCCAAGGCTGACATGAGGCGTGGCGATTTTCAATGAAAAAAACGATCCAATGACACTGCAGTTGAGTCTCACTAGTCTAGCGTAACTGAAGTCAATCTGTCAGCTGTCAGATCTTAGTCTGCTGGAACACTCCCACCTTCTGTTTGGTGACAGTCTGTATGTATGAGATACGTATGTGGGCAGATATAAATACCAACACTGAAACCTGCATGATATGCAGTCAGGCAGCCTAGGGTTTTTCATATCTTGCCCACTTAGTAACTTTTGTTCTTGATTATTTTCTTTGCCACGTGCTTTTGATGTATCTTTTCCCCATTCAGTTCTGTTTTATTCCTTTCTTTTGCTCCTCCTGGTGAATTCTTTCTTCTGTTTTCTTATCTTTAAGTTTTCCTTTCATCCTGGAGCCATTTGGGGTCAAAGTAACTTCTATTTCCCCAAAGGCAGAGGCTGAAACTGGACATTAAAATGACTGTCACATTCTTGGAAATGTGAACGGTGTTGTGTGGTATCGTTGTGCGGATAACAAGCATCAGAAGAAAAAAGCACCTCTTCTTGAAATCAGGCACAAAAACGATTGTAACCCTCAAGCACCACTGCACTGATCTCATATCCATAACCACACTTCCCTAGGATCTCTATTGCTCAATTTTGTTCTTCATCGTGGGAGATGAATTTCAACCCATGGAGGGCTTCTAAAACAAGCTCTTTTATTGTGCAAAAATGAAGCGAATATTTTTTTAAAGTAGTAATGTGGCAAGCGTTTGACGGGTGACTGCCAAATCAATGGTGTGATACAAGCTGGATTCTACAACAGTCAGCAATGAAAGGATGAAAGGGATTTTCTGTCAGCAGACACAAAGGTGAGTTGAATGTGTGACCACTACACAAATATGTCGCTGATCACCAAGAGAAAATGTCACAGCTTCAGCTTCAATATCTTGTCTCCCCATATCTCTTACTGGGCCACCCACTCAACCTCTCTATTTTAGTGTTAGATTGAGAGATAGCAGTGAGCTGGGGGTAAAAAAAAAGATGTTTGTCAGAGACTAGCTGCTGGGCTTTTCCCCGATAGCTGTGCAGGATAAGGAGGATACGAACAGGAAATTGCAATCCCTGGACATGCGGTGATTGCTGACCGATCATAACCTGCATCTAGGACTGGGAGTGTTGGATACCAATCTTGTGGCTAGGCCCATTTCCTGTCCCTATCGATTAGCCATCTACCGCCTTTTCCTTGCCGTGATTAATGGCTATCTTCACTCTGCCTGCATTGTTTCGTTTCAACTGATGTCAACTTGATATTAGTTCACATCAAATTCAAATCAAAACGTGTCTTCTACAGTCTGGTCTGTCTCTCTCTCACTCGAACGCATGTGAGGCGTTCTTTCTCTGCACAACAATGGCGCCTTACTTCGTGTCCCGTTCATAATCATGCATGGTGTAGGGTTACTTTTGCAGGAACATGAAAGGTGTGCCCTGTCCCATCTCTGTCCCCGTTGGGGTAGAGTGTCACGGGAGCTCCCATCATCACTTCCAACAGGACCCCTGGGGCCACGAGTTGAATGTTCTGCAGGAATCTAGACACAATCATTTACGCCCTCAAGTCCTTCCATCCACTCACCTCCCGCCTCCTTTCCCCCCCCTCCCCCCCCCCCCCCCTGCCTTTCCATTTCCTGGAGTCTGACAGGCCGAACAGGGACCACTTGATGTGTGCTTATCTGTGTCAGAAGTGTGGGTGGGAGGGATGGTGGGGGAAGCGGTGGAGGGTGAGGGACTCCCTTAGGACCTCCTATAGCTTGCCAGGGAACAGTAACAGACATCGCAGTCCCGACTCGCTTGCCATCTGTGTTCTAATGGTTATGCAAAGATCGCGTGTTAGACGTACAGACGTCACCTGTGAGTTGTTTCCCATTCCATCTGTCTAAACCACAGACCCTGAGGAGTTGACGTCTACAAGCCAATCAGCTGCTGGTTTCTTCATACAATAGGGTTCACTAGGTATCAGTTGTCCAACAGTCTATCCCTGTACTGAGCAGGCTGTCTAAATCATCTATCCCCTTGGTGTCGAGTCCCATGACATTTGTGAAAAGTGTATGAAACTGTCAAAGAAGGATGAACAAGACATATAGTACGGCTTGTGAACAATCTTCGGAGAGGCTTCCTTCTGTGGTGGTGTTCAAAAATGAGTTTTCCCAGGGCAGCCTTAACTGTCTCATGACTTATGGGGTTCCAGTTGATACGATTACAGTTGTTTACTGTGAGGCGAGGCGAGTGTGGCTGCACAGTGAGATGACTGAAGTTATTGCAGCTGTCTGGGTTTTGAACATTCACTGTGGCTGGAGTACAAAGCTTTATCACCGAATTCTGCGAAGTTATTGTTATAGGGATATAGTGTTCTATCATTAGACTGGGCATGTTTATAATTATTACTATACAGCGTTTTGACATTGGATTCTGCATATTTATATTATCATAGAGATAGTTGTCTATCACAGGACTGTGCATGTGTATTATGGCAGGGATACAGAACTTTTACACTGGCTTCTGAAAACTCATTGTTATAGTGATAAAGTGCTTAATTAATGCACTCTCCATCTTTCTTCTGTTGGAATACTGTGCTATATCATGGGATGTTGGATGTTTATTGTACATGGGATACAGTTGTATGTCACTGGTTTCATATTTATTGGTGTAGGGGTATAGATGTTCATCAATGGATGGAAGACGTCCATTTTTGCACATCATTTTTTAACCACTGGATTTTAGATGCCTGTTGTCAGATGCCCATTCATCTCTTCAATGTTTTCTTCTTCTCTTTGTCTTTTTCGTTTTCCTTTTTCCTTGCCTTTGTCAACTCACAGCTGTTTATTCATGCCAATATCTTTGTGTTTTTCATATCCTTGCTTTCTTCATCTTTTCTGATCTTTATTTTGTTCACTCTTTCTCGCCACATGTTTTTGTTTCGGTCAGTTTCTGTTTTGCTGTTTCGTTTTGTTCTCTTCCTTTCTTTTATTCCTTCGGTGTATTCTTTCTTGCATTTGTATGTCGCTGTGTTCTCCTTTCTCAATGGCTCCGTTTGCCATCTTCGTACCGTCTGTTTTCAAAAGAACAAAGGCTCACACTGGCCATCCCCAAAATGGAAACTCTCTCAAAAATGTAAACAGTGTTGTGCTGACAAAAAGCATTAGATGAGAATCTCCTCCACCTTGAATGTAGTGACAGCTATTTAAAAAAAATTCCCTCTCTCCACAACAGGATAGCCCTGATGCATCACTCCACTGATCTCACAGTCATAAACACATCGCCCCCTGTGGTCACCATTTTTAGACTTGTTCTTTTTAAAGGAAAGAAGAAAAAAGCGCATAAACCAAATTTTTAAAATATGACCCTTTAAAAACTTACAAAAAAGTTAAAACAAAAGGGTTTCAGATGTCAAAAGTGACGAGCGTTTTGTGAGAGGGGGCAGGCAAATAAATTTGGGGGCCGGGAATCACGGTTTCCCCAAAAAGCCAGAAAATAAAAAGGGTTTAAATGGAGTTTTCTTTTTGCACCGCACAGAAAATTGAGCTGATCGTCTGCCACCACACATGTTGCCCCCCAGTAAAAAAAATTTCACGGGCTTCGGGGTTTTTAATTCCCCCCCCCCCCCCCTCCCCCCCTTTTCTAGTCCCCCCACCCCCCTCCCCTTTCTTTTTGTGCGGGCCCAAGCCCGTGTTTTGGAAAACGGGGGGGAACGACAAAATTAAAGAATTTTTGAAAAAAAAAATTTTTGCTGCGGGGGTTTTTCCAAACAGCTGCCAGGCTGAGGGGACAGACAAAAAATGGTCATCTTGGACGTGTGACGATTGCAACCCTTTTCCCCCTGCGTCAAGGTTGTGGAGTTCCCCATATTTTCCCCCTGGGCAAAGTTGTTTTCCATGTCTCCATGGGAACTAACCTTTCCGACAGTTCCTTTATGAAAAATTTTATGCCCGCATTTTTTGTAAACTTAAAATTTGGACTTCAGCGGGGCAATTGCTGAAAAACCACGCCCACGTTAAATGTGTCTTTTTCACTTTAAACCCATCGGGGATGTTTGTTGGTATTCTCCCTCACTCTAAAAAATGGGGGGTTTTTCTTCCCCTGTTTAAGAAAAAGTCCCCTCCTTCTTTGCCCTGGTCGTTGTAATGATGTAGGGGGGTTGGTTTTTTTTTAAAAAGGTTTGCCCCTGTGCCATCCTGCCCCCTTTCTCCCCCCTTTTGGGGGTTTGTCAAGGAGGCCCCATCATCACAGCAAACCCATGATTCCGGGGGCCATGATTTGAACTTCCGAAGGAATCCATTGTTTATCTCTTTAATTTCACCCAATTTTTTCCAAATGCCCCTGGGCCCTGGGGAGGGGCCACTTGATAACTGTATGTATGTATCGTTTTGCGGGGAGTCGGCAGGAAAGGGGGGGTGGGGGAGACTGGGGGTTCCCCTTTGAAACCCTTTTAGACACTGATGGGGAGCAAAAAAAAACGTCGGGGTTGTGATTCACTTACCCATTTTAGGTGCTTTTAAGATTATGCAAAGATCGCAGTTAAAACGTCACCTTGAGTTGTTTCCCCGACCACTATCAAAGCCGGGGCCCCCGAGGAACTGCCTTTTGAAATCCAATCGCCGGCGACTTTTTTTTTAAACAGTAAGGCTTTCTGGTCGTCTTTCCCCCCCTTTGGAGGGGAAATCCCGTGATGTTTTTGTGAAGTGTGGGGGGGAAAACTGCTTTAAAAAGTGCCACCCCTTTTGACAAAATTGGGTGAGGCTCGAGGACCGTCCCAGAGAGGATTCCGGGTTTGGGGCAATTTTAAGCTGGAAAATTTTCCCCCCCAGCCCCCCGGGGCAATCACCTGATAAGGGGTTTCCCGGGTCAACAGCTAGGGCCATTTTTTGTGGAAGTCTGGCATTTGTCCCCCCCTGCAAAAAGGGGACGGGAGGCAGTATTGGCTGCGGGATAAAATTTCTGACGTTCATTGGGGGTTTGGGGGATATGGTGCTTTTTCCCCCGAATTTGTTTTTGGGTTATACGATTACAGTGCTTAATCATTTGGGTTTTGCACTTTAAATTGCCGCGGGGAAGCTTTAATGTTTAAATTCTCGTTTTAAATTGTTTTTTAATTTCCCATTTTTTTCCCCACTGGTTTTTTGGATAAACGACGGTTGGGATACAAATTTTAAAAACTAGGTTAAAGCCCATGCTTATTTTTTGCACGTTATTTTTTAACATTGGATTCTAGATGCTTCGTGTTAACTGTTGCCATGCTTTTTTAAAAGATGTTTTTCCCTTCTCGTTTGCTGACTCTCTGTTTTTTCCCTTCTTTATTCTCGTTGTCCTTTCACCAACTGTTCATTCATCCGAGTCCAATGTTTTCATTCCCGCTTACTCACCAGTTGATTTCTCCCTGTCCCCCATTCTTCTTTGCAACTTGTCTTTTTTTCGCTCTGTTTCCTTTCATGTGTTCCTCTTTTTCATTTCTCCCACTCACCCTGCTCCTTCCCACTGAGCTAGAAAGATGGTATGAGCTGAATTTAAAAAAAAAAAAAAGAAGAAAGAAACCACTCATTCATTAATTGCTGTAAAGACAGCCAGGAAATTGCCAATTTCCCGGCATGTGGTTGATGGCTATCCGATCATATCCTGCATCTGGAGCTAAACCCAGTTTGGGAGTGTAATCCTGTGCTGCTCATGCCTGCCTGATCAATGAACCATCAACAGCTCTTCCTTGCCGTGATTAATGGGCCATCTTCACACACCTGCATTGTGCTTTAAACTGACATGTCAGCTTAACATGAGTTGAAACCACGTTCACGTCAAAACAGTCTATAAACCATTTAAACCTGTGATGTTGGGGTCCTTTCCTACCTTTACAACTGGGTTTTATTTTTTTTTTCTGCACAACAAAAGCGCTTACTTTTGTCCGGCGTAATCTGAAACGTGTAGTGTTGTTTTCAAGCAGGTCTTGGGAAGGGGTTTTGTCCGTGCCATCTCTGCCCTTTTTCTGTCCCTCTGGGTTACTGTCGGGGAACTCCATCACACTTCTCACAATACCCCGAGGCCATGAGTGAACGTTCTAGGGAATCCGAAACAACTGCTTAACCTCCCAAATCCCCCCCCCCCCCCCCCCCCCCCCCCCCCCCCCTCACGTTTCATTCTAGGTCTGTAGGAAAGTGCAGGGAATGCTCCTCTTAAACAATAGAAAACTCAGTAAAGCTCAGACACCCTCAAAAGGATGTTACAATGAACAATGTTGCACAGGCCTGTGGCAGTCAAAACAGTCCTCTACTGGTCCATAATGTGAAAAACCCCGATCCAACTCTCTCTCTCTCTCTCTTTGCTAAGTTTGTATCATCCAAACATATTCGGCCTCGTTTTTTGTGGAACTGGAAAAAAAAAACAATGTCCCCAGCAAATTTTGAAGATTAATGTCGATGATCAGTTAAAGAAAATGTCACGTCTTCAGAGACTGTTGCAGCATCAACCCCACACACTAAACCACCCTCTCCCAACACCCACCTACCCACTGTTTCATTTTTGATTATTGGGATGAGGGATGGCGTGACTGAGCTAAAAAAAAAAAAAAAAAGGTCTTCATCCGGGCTGACTACTGGGTTGTACCCCACAGCTGCATGGCCGAGGAGGAGACCGACAGGAAATTGACGGCTGTGGGCATGAGGGGATACTGGGCGACCATAACAGCATCTAGGGTTGGAGAGTGTTGGAGACTGCTCCTATGGCTTTGGGTCAATTTTCCCGTCCCCATTGATTAACCACCAGCTACTTTTCCCTTTTCCTAATTCATGACTTTTCATAAATGCCTCCCTTGTTTCAATTGACGCCCGCTTGAAAACAATTGACAAAGGGCACGTCAAAACGTGTCCTTCTACACTTTAAAATCACGAGTTTTGTTGGCATTCTCCCTTCCTCTAATACATTTGTGGTTTTCTTTCCCCTGCACAATGGAAGTGCCGTACTTCGTACTCTGGTCGAAATCTGGTTGTAATCAAGTACGTTGCATGAACGGTGTGTCCTGTACCTTCTGTGGTCTTTCCCGTCTCCTCTGGGACACAGTCAGGGGAGCTCCCATCATCACTTCTAGCATGACACCTGGGGCCATGAGTTGAATGTTTCTGAAGGAATCCGGCCCATCCTTAGCCCCCGCGTTTCTATTTCCTGGTGTGCGTGCGTGCGGCGTGTGGGTGTGGTGTGTGTGTGTGGTGTGTGTGTGTGTTGGGGTGTGTGGTGTGTTTGGTCTAAACGAATAATGGACGGTAATGTTTTCTGGTGTAATTCTGTGTGTTTTGGAAGCCTGTGTTTATTCATCTAACGGTCACTGTTTTTGTTTGTTAGATGGGTGATGGTAGAGAGTTACTGTGAGAGGGTGAAACTGGGTGGAAGTCCGTGTGGATTCGAGCGAGCTTGCGACTGCAGGGTGCGTTTTGTGTGTTGCCTGTTGTTCTAGATTACTCACCATCAATTGAAAGTCTATTCTTGTTCATTGCCTAGGGCATTCAACTGAAATTTGACTACAGAATTTCTGAATAATAATGATAATAACAATAAAATAGTAATGAGTGGTGGCGTGGGGCGCGCGCGCGCGCGTGTGTGTGTGTGTGTGTGTTGTGGTGTGTGTGTGTGTGTGTGTGTTGTGGTGTGTGTGTGTTTTGTTGTGTTTCTACAAGGATGGGAGACAGCAGGAGCAGAAAATGTTGGGGGAGTGAAGGAACCATTGCGAGTCGTCAGAGCCTGCCATGGCGCAATTTGAAGAAGAAGAAAAGAAGAGAAAAAGAAACCATCAAAATCCTGACTCATACCGATCTATATTTGCCAATGAAAAGCAGAGATGGCCCACTGGACGTGCAGAAACATCAGCTGCGAGTTGTTTCCCCCTTCCACCTACTAAAGCTGTGGACCCCGATGGGCTGCTGTTTATAAAACAACCGGCTGCCGGGCTTCTTCAGATGGGAATATTTATACAAAATATCGGCTGCCCTATCGTCTACCTCCCTGCTGTATTGGCTGTCCACTCGTGCGTCCCCGAGGTACTGGGCTGCAGGAAGTTTGTGTAAAGCGTGTCTTGGTAAAGTGTATCAAACTGTCAAAGCAAAGACCGTCCACGACCTATTGTAGAGAAGGCGTGGTACGGTCTCCCGAGAGGCTGCCTTGTACGGCCGTGCTCAACGGAGGGTCTCTCTCTCCCCCCAGCACCCCTAACTATCACAGGGCTAATGGACTTCCCATTCACAGGATGACACTTCTTTATCGTGGGGGCCTGGCACTGTCTGGATGCACAGAGAGTAATAGCTCAGAGAGAGAGAGAGAGAGAGAGAGAGAGAGAGAGAGAGAGAGAGAGAGAGAGAGAGAGAGAGAGAGAGTATGTGTGCGTATGCGTGTGTATGTAAAGTGCAGTTGTAATACAGCACTTTATCACCGGATCCTAGACGTTTGTTTATGTTAGAATACATGTTCATGTTAGGATACAGTGCTTTATCATTGGATTCTAGATATAAGAATACTGTGCTTTATCACTGGATTCTACATGTTTACGTTGGGATACAGTGCTTTGTCACTTGATTCTAGATGTTTGTTTATGTTGGAACACAGTGCTTTTTCACTGGATTCTAGATGATTGTTAATGTTGGGATACAGAGCTTTATCATTGGATTCTAGATGTTCATTGATTCTGGATGTTGACTGTTTTTGTTTTGGTTGGCTAGTTGGTTGGCGTTTGTTTTTCAGACACAACTGTTCATTATTCGATTCCAATTGTTCATTGTTATTGTGATTAAGTTATTTATGATTGGATTTCAGATTTATTGATGTTGGTATTCGAATTGTATAACTGTTTTTTTTAAAAACGCTTATAGTTACATTTACAACCGAAATAAAGAGATCTTTATAGTGATTTGGAACTTTTCAATGATTGCATTCCGATTGCTCATTGTTGTCAATTGCCATGCGTGTGAGCAGAGCAATGTTTTCATCTCATTACACTGATTGGCTGAACTCGCCTCTGTCCATTTATTTCGACATCTTGCTGTTTTTATGTCCATGCTTACTTAATCTCTTGTAATCTTTTGTTTCAGTCGTGTTTATTCGTCTCTCGTCTTTGTTTCATTGTCCCCCACCCCCACCCCACCCCCACCTTCCTCATACTGTGCTTCGTTTTGTTTTTGGCTTTCTCAGTCGGGTGCATTCTTTCTTGTTTTTTTTTCTGTAACTGAGTCTTTTTTCTTTCAAAAATCCTCTTGAGGCCATTTCTGATCATGCCGTCCTCTCTTTTCATAAGAAAACGGCTCAACGTCACCACCAAAAAAAGATATATATTATACTTATTTATACATGTGGACAGTGATGTGTGAACCATCGTGCTAATATTGGGAGTAAAATCTACGCCATCTTGCATGTGGACAGAGCAGAGAAAAAAAAAACCTTTCCTGTCTCCACACCACTGCTGCCCTGTGGCACCACAGTGCGCCGATGTCACATTTCTATCGCACCGTCGCCAAGGGTCACGAGCATTAAGATTCGTACTCTTCAGAAAGAAGAAGAAGAAGAAGAAGAAGAAGAAGAAGAAGAAGAAGAAAGAAGAAGAAGAAAAAAGAAGAAGAAGAAGAAGAAGGAGAAGAAGTTGGGGTTTAGGTAACACAGTTTAAAAAAAAAGGCCTATAAGAAGGTTTGACCTTTTCTTTTCAACTTTTCGTGATAACTGACAGTCGTGAAGACACTCCGTAACGCACAGTGTTCACTGTCATGTCTGGTCATTGACCCTTAGTCAAACACATCCAGTCTGTATCTGCACGCTGTGTCTGCAGCAGTCTAGTGTAATTTTATGGTAACGGACGCCATTTTTTACCAGTTCAACGAAGGAAAGCTGCGGGAGATCACATGAAAATTACCTCCCTTCTAGGAGTTCCATAGCTCATGTAAAAGACAAGACGGCGAGCAACGCGTTCTTTATGATAAACCTCTGTTGTTTGTTTGTTTGTTTGTTTTCGTTTGTTTGTTTGTTTGATTTTTACCGTCAAGAAAAATAAGCTTGGGGAAAAAAAGGCTTGGCCCGTTTACTGTAACCACAACGATTTGTTTTCTCTCCACTTTCGCACAGGAAACAAATTAAAACAAAAAAACTCGCAACTTACTGCAGCTTTTGAAATAGCAGCGTAGTTTCATTTAGACTAAAAAGTGGGGGGAGAGACTTGCTTCAGAACTGATGAAGTGGCGAGCAGTTTAACGAGAGTGACGGCCCAATCCGTCAGTGCTGGGAGATTTCCCCCCCAGCCACCAATGCACGGGTTACATGGATTTTCTGTTAGCAGACACAAAGGTGAGCTCAACGTCTGACCACCACACAACGTGTAGCTGATCACGGACAGAACAAGTTGCAGCGTCAGGGAACCCCCCTGCCCCCCCCCCCCCCCCCCCCCCCCCCTCACAGAGAAAAGAAATCAGAGCCTTGCTGCTGAGTTTGTCCCCACAGCTGCGCGGACGGAGAAGGAGACAGGAAATTAGCGGCCCTGGACACGTGGTGATGGCTGACCAATCATAAGCTGCATCTGGGGTTGGAGAGTGCTGGCTACTAATCCTGTGGCAAGGCTGATTTCCTGTCCGCATCGATTACCCATCAACCGCTTCTTTCCTTGCCGTGATGAATGGCCATCTTCATACAGCCGGCCTTGTTGGGTGTTAAAGTGAAGTTCACTTGATGTTCAGTTGACGTCGTGTTCATGTCGAAATGTACGTGAAGACCCAGGTAAGTGCATCGTATCCATGGTGATGGATACATGTACGCAAGAACTCGCGTACGCGCAATCTACTCACACCCCACACACCACCACCAACACACAACACACACACACTCACACACACACACACACACGCACGCACGCACACACACAGACACACGCGCGCGCGCACGCACGCACGCACGCTCACGCACACACACACGTATACACACAATCATACGGTTTTTTTTCCCCGTCTAATAACACTTATAATAAATAGACCTTAAACTAAAGAACCACACACACACACACACACACACACATAGTGTGCATAAAAACATGATCAGGGTAGTAGGCACGAAGCGCGAGTGCGCACATATCCAAACACACAAACACACTTATTTCTTACATGTGTGCGAACGTGCACACACACAAACACATACATATGCATGTACACACAAGCGCGCGCACTGACACGCGCAAGGATATACACACACGCGCGCGCGCGCGCGCGCCACACACACACACACACACACACACACACACACACATCGGCTGCCTAATGCTGAAACCACGTGTCCAGGGACACACACACACACACACACACACACACACACACACACACACACACACACACACACACACGCGCGCGCGCGCGCGCGCGCCAACGTCAGCCAAGGCAAAG
>CM031602.1:47514335-47516835 GCA_018398815.1 Conus ventricosus | reverse complement strand
CTATCATGACATCTCAAACACGATGCTCCTGTAACTATAACTGCTCACTCAAAGTACCATTGGAAAGAAGAGTTATGCAAGGAGGAGCCAGCTGGTGTTTGAGGTTTGAGGTTATCATCACTGGTTTAGCTCTTGCTGTGTATGTGACCATTCAGTTTAATGTACACGGTCTGGTATTTCAATAGGGTTTTCCTGGAGACATGTTCTTTTTTCCTTGTTTGTGCATCACTTTCGCTTGTTTGGAGTGATCAGCCGCCAGTAACTAAAAATCTTTTAATAAACAAGTGGGTAACGTTTGCTCCCATAAGAAAACCTAACACAGAGTAACTTTTATTCAAGACTGGCACAGCCTTTTAAACTTGAATAAAGTCAGACAAATACATAGACGAACAATCTAATAGTGGGGGAAAAAACAAGCGCAGGCCAACTGAACTGTCTTCATAGTAATGACTTGGCAAAGATTTGGACTTAAGGAGGAGGGGGGTGGGGGGGGGGGGGGGGGGGGGGGGGGGAGTTTGAAGATGGAAAAACTGGGAACATGAAATTAAGAAAATATATTACAGATATGAAAACCCTTCACTAGCTGCATAAGGGAACCATCGCAATCCCTTTTGAAGGCAGATATATTTGTATTGCCTGCTCCGAGGCCTTTCGTCCGCTGGGTCGGAACTCATCAGGGAGACACGGCTGGTTGTGTCTGCGCTCCTGGCGTCAAATAGAGACACACCACAGTCCATAATACTGTGGTGTTCTCACCACCAAGGGTGCAAAAAGAATCCAATCTTATGGGAGCAAATGTTACCCCACTTGTTTATTGTTTACTGTTCCCTACCTCATTTCATTTCCAATTCTAAAAATCTTTTGTTACTTTTGTTTTTCATTTGATAAGCATAATGATAACACATGAATAAAGACAGAGAATTGGAGGAGAGACAGAGACAGTCAGGCATAGGGAAAGTAGGAAGGAGAAGAGAGAAGAGGAGGAGAGAGAGAGAGAGAGAGAGAGAGAGAGAGAGAGAGAGAGAGAGAGAGGACAGCGAGAGGAAGTCAAACAAATACAGAAAAAAGAGACAAGACACCAAGACGTTGAGCCAAAGGGGGTCATCTGCCTTGTCCAAGCCTCCAAAGCAGCGCTCAGTGCTCGCCCTGCCCTCCCTCCACCCAGTGCCTTTCCCTCATTAGCACGCACGTCACGCGCTCCGTGTGCACTCGGGAGACGCAATCAGCCCGCTCGTGCAGCGATAGCTGTTTAAACTGCTCTGGGCATGAAAACAAACAGAAAACAAAGGAAAACAAACCAACAGAAAAAAAGTCAAATATTTGTGTGTGACCTGCCTCACAGGCCACTCTGTCGCTCTGTCCAGCAAAGATTTCCTTTCTCTCTCCCCCCCCCCCCCCCCCACCTTCTCACCCACCTTGCACTCGAGTTCCGCCAAATATTGAAAATCATTTATAAAAACTTAACGGCCTTGTTGAATGACTCTCTCTCTCTCTCTCTCTCTCTCTCTCTCTTTCTTTGTGTATATTGTATTTTTCTCATCATGGCTTTCCATTGAAGAGTTGCTGTTAACGTAATTCCTTCTTTGCACTGCTGAACGAACTTAATGGACTTCACAATTTTTATGTTCATGTGAAAGTTGTCGTCGTTTGACATTGCTCCACATTTTCCTTTTCCAAACGTCGGGTGCAAAAACTGTATCAAATGCTTATTCCGTTTCTCTCCCTTCAGTTTACAAAAATCATTCTCTCTCTCTCTCTCTCTCTCTCTCCTCCTCTTCTCTCTCTCTAACATATACACACAGGCACGCGCACACGCACACTAATAAGCTATACATAATCATTATTATACAAAACATAACCTCCCCTGCCTCCCTCACACACACACACACACACACACACACACACACACACACACACACACACACACACACCACGCACGCACGCACGCACGCACGCACGCACACGACACACACACCCCGCATACAAAATTTTCTCTAAGTGATGCTAAAAAAAAATTAAAAAAACACCACACAAACGCATCATTTTCTTCTCGTTTGATATCACTTTCATTCAGAAGACATTAACTCGCTGAGGGCCCAAAATTTGGCTTTCTTTCACAATTCAGCGAAATGTATCCTGACATAAAGAGCTTGGTTTTCTAGCATTAAACACACAAAAAAAAAACCAACAGAATTTCCCCCAAATCTGAATCCCCGAATCTTCTTCTTCAATATCTTCCTTCGCATAGATTCGGTATACAATGTCGTAGTGGCTAGAAGCTAAGAGGCCGATGTAGTGTGTAATGGACAGGGGCGGACAGTCCGAACTGCTTACTGATGTCTTCAGTTACAGCTGTGTTGTTTATTTCTTCTGCCAACGTTGTCTTCGCTTCCGGTTCAGTATCGTTGTAAGTTTCATGATATATCTCTCTCGTTGGGTAAAACACACACACACACACACACACACACACACACAACACACACACACACACACACACACA
>CM031602.1:47504335-47509335 GCA_018398815.1 Conus ventricosus | reverse complement strand
TGCCAGACAGTCAGGAACAAAGAGATGTAAAAACAACTTGAAAGTCACGTTTCTCAGGTGAGTGTAAGGGCAGCAGAACTTTTAACGAGGTGGAGAAATGAGAAGGCGGTGATACAACATTGGGAAGATGGTGGTGGGGGGGGGGGGGGGGGGGTTGGGAGAGGAAGTGGGCCTATGTGCGATGGACGTGCAGGAGGGGAGGGGGGGGGGGGTAGGGAGCAAATATTGTAGTGGTGTGCATCACTACAACCCACACAGACAGATAAATAACACCCGTTACTATACAGACAGGCAGACAAAAGTCGAAATCTCAAAAAGGTTTCGCCGTCAGCGAAAAAACAGAAAGACCATAACTTGATGGAAAGGTCACAGACGGACAGCGGATCTAAAGAAAATATTCCAAGATTTCGGGATATGAAAAAAATAGTTCAAAGCAGAACTTGTAAGAAAAACCTAGTCCAATAGCAATTGAACTGACATTCGGATAAAACAATTTTCATAATGGACATTGGAAAGAAAGTGAAACGGCGGACTAGATTCAAAGAGACACAGAACGTGGGTAAAAGGGGATGGGATCAGCTACAAGGGAAATTAAATATATTTTTCTTACGCTCACCTGCCTTTTATTTCTTTTCATTCCATTTTCAGTTAACATTCGCGTGTACGGTGATTAACGCTGCAGAAGTCGGCAAGGTCTGTCCGTGCACGCAACAACACATACACACACACACACACACACACACACACACCACACACACACACACACACACCAAACACACACAACACACAACAGAGAACGACCGCAATTTGAAGCATAAGGACATGCATCCACACAGATATGTACAGAGAGAGAGAGAGAGAGAGGAGAGAGAGAGAGAGAGAGAGAGAGAGAGGAGAGAGAGAGAGAGAGACAGACAGACAGACAGACAGAAGGACAGAGCGAGAGACAGACAGACAGAGATAGAACAGAGAGAGAGAGGAGAGAGAGAGAGAGAGAGAGAGAGAGCGAGGAGAGAGAGAGAGAGAAGAGAGGGGGGGGGGGTACTTCAGAGGATATATTATTACGGACATGAAATGGAAAGTCCTTTCTTGAATTGTATATGATGTTCTTCAATCTTTTTTTTTCCAGAACTATATACATTATAGAGAGAGACAGATTAAAAGATGTTGAAATACAATTCCAGGAAACACTCGTTGACACACAGACCCAGACACACACAGACACACGGACACACAGAGATACATTTACATGAGAGAGAGAGAGAGAGAGAGAGAGAGAGAGAGAGAGAGAGAGAGGAGAGAGAGAGAGAGAGAGAGAGAGAGAAGAGAGGGGGGGGGGGGGTCAAAGAAGAGGAAGCATGATTTCAGAAAATAGCGATCCTCGTTAAATTTGGAATTTCTCGGTAATTAAAGAAGCACAGCCAAGAGAACTGTAAACGACAGAACTGCTTCGTTGTATATTTCAGTTTTCAATTGAACGGGTGTCCCCAATCGCCATTTATGACATGAATGACATGATACGAAACATGACAATGTAGAAGATTTAATTAAACGACGCTAATTTTGTAACATGCCTTTGAAAATTCAGCAATGGTATAAAAAGTATCACCACAAGCCGAGTACCAAAAACTGTGGATGCATAATCCACATGGGAATTGATACAAGCATGAAAATTATTTTTTCCGAGAATCGGAGTCCACAAAAGTGTCTTTAGATAATTTTTTTTTAAAAGATGGATTAAGCTCCAGTCCATATATTATGATTCGACCACGATGGAGTATTGTCAATAATTTACCCTTGGAATGTTATGCAGTCTATTCTTAACAATTCTGCATTGTGACGAGTTGAGCAAAAGAATATAACAGAATGTTCAGCTCTTGTCAAGTAGCATCAAAATGTTTGGTTTTGTAGGGATTTAGACATACTATAATTATGATTTCTTTCATGCATTCTAATAACAAATACTCTCTTTAAGCAAACAAAGTTCTTTTCCACTCTGAAGTCGTATGCGTGAAGGGCAGTGTAACCTGCAAAACATTGCACAGAGCGTGCTTTAAAATAAAACGATCGGTGTACGTTTAGACAAGACACAGTCTTGAAGGACACCATGTGAAAGACAGAAGAGAACATTCATGTCCATGAAAAAAAAGGTCT
Source organism: Conus ventricosus (assembly GCA_018398815.1). Lineage (NCBI taxonomy): Eukaryota > Metazoa > Mollusca > Gastropoda > Neogastropoda > Conidae > Conus > Conus ventricosus. The sequence goes on along the minus strand of CM031602.1, from coordinate 47,507,181 downwards.
TTGTCGTTTACAAATGATACATGAGTTGTGATGCTTTTTTTTTTTTTTTTTTTTTTTTTTTGACTGCGATTTTGTTTAGCAAAAGGTAAACAATGCCATCAAATGCTTTGTCAAAGAAGGCAAAAAGGACATGCTGCTCCTGTTATGTATACTGCAGACCTATTTCCTACTTGGCTGGTCAATGCAGCATAGCAGGGAGAGAAAAGAGAGAGAGAGAGAAGAGAAGAGGAGAGAGAGAGAGAGAGAAGGAGGGGAGGGGGGGGGGGGGGGGGGGGGAAGGGGGGGGAGGGAAGGATAGAAGGAGGGAGGAGGAGCAAGAGAGAGAGTGATGTATTGTTAAATTTCCTTCCCCAAACCTCTCTCCAATCGGCACTCCCCCTCCCCACCCCACACACACTACTCCCCACTATTCAATCTTACCCCGTATTGTCACCGTTCCCCTCCCCTCCTCCCTCCCAAACTCTCCCTTTCATCCTCAACCGTCCCCTCCACACATTTTTCTCTCTATCGTCATGTCCCCTCCACACATCTTTCTCTTATCGTCACTGTCCCTCCACACATCTTTCCTCTATCGTCACTGTCCCCTCCACACATCTTTCTCTCTATCATCACTGTCCCCTCCACACATCTTTCCCTCTATCGTCACTGTCCCTCCACACATCTTTCCCCCTATCGTCACTGTCCCCTCCTCACATCTTTCCTTATCGTCACTGTCCCTCCACACATCTTTTTCCCCCTATCGTCACTGTCCCTCCACACATCTTTCCCATATCGTCACTGTCCCTCCACACATCTTTCCTCTATCGTCACTGACCCCTCCCTACATCTTACCCTCTATCGTCACTGTCCCCATCTCATCTTTCCCTCTATCGTCACTGTGCCCTCCTCACATCTTTCCTCTATCATCACTGTCCCTCCTCACATCTTTCCCTCTATCGTCACTGTCCCCATCTCATCTTTCCCTCTATCGTCACTGTCCCTCCTCACATCTTTCCTCTATCGTCACTGTCCCCTCCACACATCTTTCCCTCTGTCGTCACTGTCCCATCCTCATCTTTCCTCTATCGTCACTGTCCCCTCCCCACATCTTTCCCTCTATCGTCACTGTCCCCTCTCAATCTTTCCTCTATCGTCACTGTCCCCTCCACACATCTTTCCCTCTATCGTCACTGTCCCCTCCACCATCTTTCTCTATCGTCACTGTCCCTCCTCACATCTTTCTCTATCATCACTGTCCCCTCCACATCTTCCCTCTATCATCACTGCTCCGCCCTCCTCACATCTTTCCCTCTATCGTCACCGCTCCACCTTCAAACCTTTCCCACTATCGTCACTGCCCCACCTCAAACCTTTCCCCCTATCGTCACCGCTCACCTCAACCTTTCCCTCTATCGTCACTGTACCTCCTCTCCCCTCCGCCTTACCTTCCCTCATCGTCTTGCCTCTTGTCGCTGTCCCCTCCGATGACCTTTCCTATTTTCATAACTGACCCTCCCCCAAAATTTTTCCCCGTATCGTCACTTCTCCCCATTTTGCTGTCTCCTTCCCCGAACTTTTCTTCCAACCTCACGACCTGTCGAAGCTTGCCCGTGGATTGTCCCGAAGACCGTTGTTGATCCTTATCCCATCGACTGCGATACATAGCCGTTGGCTGTATATTATATGATAACTCACAGCAGGACTGTGGTCTGCTTTCTGTCAGCCCGGCAGCAGGGCCAACCACCTGATGCATGCCCACAAAGAAATGTTTGGGGTCTTGGGTGCAGTGGGTGAGCCACCATGCTGACGGATTTCCTTGGTACATTCTTCAGCCTCCCGTACACGTCTTGCGCCCACAGTCGGCTGCGGAATGATCACATCAAGTGAAGTGAAAGAAGTCGTTTACAACAAGCGTCTGTAGCACGTTCACATCCCCAGACGGTAAGAAATGTTACAATGGGGCGTTGTTTGTCATCTCAACATCAAGTGAAGTGAAAGAAGACGTTTACAACAAGACTTTCTGTAGCATGATCACCCTCAACAGAAGGGAAAGAACCGTTTGCAACAAACCTCTGTGCATGATCAACATCAACGACGGGAAAAAAGCCTTTTGCAACAAGACTCTGTGGCATGTCAACATCAACAGAAGGGAAAGAAGCCGTTTGCAACAAGACCTCTGTGGCATGATCAACATCAACAGAGGTGAAAGAAGCCGTTTACAACGAGACGTCTGTAGCATGATCAACATCAACAGAAGGAATGAAGTCGTTTACAGCGAGACGTCTGTGCCATGATCAACATCAACAGAGGTGAAAGTAGTTTACAACGAGACGTCTGTGCCATGATCAACATCAACAGAGTTGAAAGTAGTTTACAACTAGACGTCTGTGCCATGATCAACATCAACAGAGGTGAAAGTAGTTTACAACGAGACGTCTGTGGCATGATCAACATCAAGTGAAGTGAAAGAAGCCGTTTACAACGAGACGTCACCGCTACGACGTGGGCCGAGGAAGAGTCCATCGATAACCAGGCTGGTGGGTTAATGAACCCTCGTTGAACACGCTGCCAGTCGCCCAAGACAAGCAGCCTCACAAGTCAACGTCCCCAACCCGTGTGCATTCCGCGGCCTGGGAGGATTAGATGTCAAGCCGACAGGCAGCCACGTTCTGTCTTGAAAGTTCTTTTCTTCAGGAATTATTTTTGTCGTTACGTTTTAAGCTTGGAGCTCACCATGGAGGTCCATCGTCATACAGTGCCTTATCATATACACCAATGTCTTCGGACACAGAACGGATGAAGCAATGAATCACATCATTGATGTAGACCTGACACAACCGTACATCAATGGAATGCCTCGTGTAGAT
>CM031602.1:47484335-47499335 GCA_018398815.1 Conus ventricosus | reverse complement strand
AACGTTCGCTGAAATCCGTTCAGGAGTTGTGGCCTGATTATGTACACACACCACACACACACACACACACACACACACACACACACACACACACACACATCCCCCACTCTCTCATCCTCACCTCTCACTCCTCACGCACACGCGCGAACAATCAGATACAGCTGACAACTTATTTCTTTGACCGAGGCCAGCCAGTCGATATCTGAACCATCCGTCTACTGCCACAATATATGAACTTAACAACTTAGGAAAGAAAGAAGGTTTGTGGAGGAGAGGCGAGAGCAGTGCAGATTATTGACCAAACCGTTGAGGACTGAGGGAGAGATGGAGGGGGGGTGGGTGGGAAAGGCGGAAGGAAGCAACCAATCTACAGCCAAGTCTGCTTCAGCGGACATAGTGAGGGTTGACAGAGGGAAAAAGGAAGAAGTGTGTGTGTGTGTGTGTGTGTTGTGTGTGTGTGTGTGTGTGTGTGTGTGTGAGGTGGTGGTGTGTGTGTGTTGGTGTGCGCGTGCGTGCGTGCGTGCGTGCGTGCGTGTCGTGGTGTGTGTGTGTGTGTGTGGGAGAGAGAGAGAGAGATGAGAGAGAGAGAGAGAGAGGGAGAGAGAGAGGAGAGAGAGAGAGAGAGAGTTAATCTGTCCACTTGGCGTTTCGCTGCCAAGTGACATCCAATACACCTGCATTGACCCCCCTCCGGTGGAAACCCTTGTTGTTACTTTGAATGAGAACTACATCATAGACACAATGCCTGCAATGGGGAGACAGGGGCGGGCAGGCTGGGAGGGGGTGGAAAGGGAAGGCGGAGGACTGCGCAAAGTGGAGGGAGGGCACGGGAGGGATGTGGTGATGTGGTTGGGGTGGTTGCAGCGTCTACCCCTCTGCCATGTGTCTGCTACCAGTCCAGAAAGACCCAGGCAGTGGCCACACGTCACATTGAGGGTTCTGCACTGACACTCTATAATCCATGTAAGCCTTTCGAGGCCTACCGTAAATTTGAACAAGCATTTAATAACGTCAATCTGGTCATTGATCAAAGGAACAACTCCGCCACCAATCCTTTCCCTTGTTTTGGGGGGATTTTCACCGATGAAATCGCAAACTTCAAATACGTGACTCCCCCCCCCCCCCCCCCCTCCTACTTGACGTCACATTTCAGGCCTTTGAACTCACCCGTGACCCTATCTTTGCGCCACCTGGAAGCGCCCAAAAATAGTAGTCCCATTCCTTTGACTTTAATCTGTCTGCTTGGAACCATCTGGCTTGTACCTTGTACCTTGAAGGCCGTATGAAAGAAAAGAAGAGAATCGCCTTCAAAACACAATGGAAATCCTCAAAACAATCTAATTGCGCCAGTCTATAAAGACTCGATTCCTTAAGCAAGGCCTTGGTGCACAAAGTTTTGGTGTGCGGCCAGTAATGACGGGGAAGAGAAGGCGGCGAGGAGGAAAGAGCTGGGGGGACAGTGGGTCATGCTCATCGACTTCAAAACTGTAGTCGGTACGTCTGTGCCATGCTATGTCTCTCCATCGGCAGCTGACCTAGGTGTCTGGTTTACGTGGCGGTGTACGGGTGGGTGGTCTCTGGCACACGGGCCATCCTGTCCCCCGTGGCCAGTGCCTCGTTCACCGGTCGGTCGGTCTGTCTGTCTGTCTGTCCATCAGTCAGCAAGGTGACACCAACACCACCACACCGTCCAGAAGCCAGCTGGACTGACAGATCGACTGTACCTCAAAGACGACCCCATGGAATTCCGGGGTGGGGATCCGTAGACCAAATCCGGATCAAACGACCGAGCAGGATTCCTCCAGTACAATGATCACACAATGCCGAAGGAATATGAACGCTGTTAGCTTACAGTTTACCAACTGAGAATTTTCTAGGAAACAATCTTTTTTTTTTCTTTCTTCACAGATGCGTGAAACTGAGCGATATTTCACGCGTTGAGATTTCACACTGTTTACATGTTATAAAACAAGGGAAGTAATTCTTTCTGTCCGTATCTACCATTACTTCCCGTGGCGGGAGACAATTCTTAGGACCAGTTCGAGCTTGGAGGGATCCTGCGCTCTCCTCCCTGCCCTTTTTTTCCCCTTGTGGTGTGTTCTGTTGTCTGCAGACCAAACATTGAACATGGCGGAAGCCTGTTTTTTCCTCTTGTCGTTTTACTGCATCGCTATGTGTCTGCTCTCTGTTATGCTTTGTCCACCTGTCTGTCTGTTCGCGAGATAAGGAACAACATCGTTGAGCGAATCTGTATCGCGTTTCAGAGGTCTGTTTGAAGGGTCAGCGTATACAGCCTTTGATGTGAATTTCGTGTTCATGAAACAGGCTCTAACGGTTCTCAGGTTCTACAAGTGACGATTATAATCATCTAATACATAAAGCGCGTTCTCTCTCTCTCTCTCTCTCTCTCTCTCTCTCTCTCTCTCTCTCTCTCTCAAGCTCATTGAGCTCATTCCTTTCCCTCATTAAACAAATTTCGCTTCCATTGTTCATTCGTTCCTTCTCTCTCTCTCTCTCTCTCTCTCTCTCTCTCTCTCTCTCTCTCTCTCTCTCTCTCTCTCTCCCCTCCCTTCCACACACACAAAATAATATCCAACCTAATTATGTCGAATGACCAGCATCACTAGTGCGGCACAGGCCACTGAAGGAGTGTGAGACACGCTGGGATGAAGGGCAGACGGGGGGGTGGTGTGGAGGATCCACTAAACGGCCAACGGGCAGAAGCTGGTCTTCAAGCTGATGGTTGGAACGGGGGAAGGGGAGGGAGGACAGGGAGGATAGATGGGCCGATAGAACTGGGGAAGGGGGATGGAGATGGGGAAGTAGTTGTGGGAATTGGGGAAGGAGATGTAAAGGGGAGGGAATGAGGGGGCTGGGGGAGTTGAGAAGGGGACGGGGACAAGAAAGTGACGGTTTGAGGTGGAGCGGAAGGGGGGGAGTGTAGTGTGTGTGTGGTGGGGGGGGGGGGGGGCATGGGGGGGGGAGGGATGCGTGTAGGAGGGGGGAAGGAAGGAAGACAGCGAAAGGGAAGAAGGGAATAGGGGGGTGAGGGAGCACGGGGGAGGGGGGGGGGGGGAACGGGGGGGGGGGGGGGGGTGAGGAGGAAGGCGTGAGGAGATTGGGAGTTCGGGGGGGGGGGGGGGGGGGGGGGGGGGGGGGAGGTCGAAGTGGAAACGGGGGAGGGGGGGAAGGAGCAGCGGTGTGGGGAAAAGAGAAACGGACGAGAGGACGATAGGGGGAGCGGGGCAGGGGGAGGAAGGTGGAGATGGAGAGTACGTGGGAGGGGACGAGGGGGGAGGGGTGACAACTAATCAATAATGCTACATAATAACTAGTATACAATCACGCTAGCATGATAGTGATATTATGTAGAATACAGGAAAGACTATGATGGTGAAGCATGAGCATGCCAGTGTGCGTTGTAAAGTAGGAACTAATCACTGATTGCATGCAAGTGATAATGTAATTCTATAAGGCACCGTGAGCCGACCAGGTAGGCGTCTACAGCGAACGCGCAACGTCTGTTCGATATCAGTAATCTAAAAACAGCACACGATTCAGAAGGCCTGGCAGCGTGTTGGCACAGTCCTGTCCCACGCATTCAAAGCTTTAATACACCAACAATCTGGTCTTCAATCGCACGCTGCAGGTTTGTTGAATCCTGGCTACGCTTCAGCGCACAGATCGAAGTACAGCTGTGATCAGTCTCTCGAGTGTGTGTGTGTGTGTGTGTGTGTGTGTGTGTGTGTGTGTGTGTGTGTGTGTGTGTGAGTGCGCGCGTTCGCGTACACGAACGCGTGTGTTTGCGTGTTTACATGCGCGTGTGTTTGCGTGCTTACATGCGTATGTGTGTGTGTGTGTGTGTGTGTGTGTGTGTGTGTGCGCGTGCGTGCGTGCGTGCGTGCGTGCGTGTGTGTATGTGTGTTTGCGTGTGTATGTGTGTGTGAGTGTGTGTGTGTGTGTGTGTGTGTGTGTGTGTGTGTGTGTGTGTGTGTGGTGTGTGTTGCATGGCCACACAACCATGAAGTCACCCTTCGAAAGGTGGAGATTACATTTTAACCGCTTTTCGCCATCTCACAATTGCCACCGTCCCTATCTCCTACCCTACCCCTGTCCGTGTCCCATCATGCTGAATAAACTTGATCACTGCTGAGACAGTTCAAACATCGGTTAGAGTAACGTCCCCTTGCTGATGGCGCCACGGTGCATCGACCTCTTTGATGTAGTATGTTTCCTTCGGCTGCGTAAATTCCCTTGATAGCTGTTGACTTTGAAGTTAGTCAGCACATAACAATATCACAACAAGCATTATCAGCAGATGGGAGAGAGAGAGTGGAGAGCGCGCGCGCGCGCGCGCGCGCGTGTGTGCGTGTGTTGTGTGTGTGTGTGTGTGTGTGTGTGTGTGTGTGTGTGAGAGAGAGAGAGAGAGAGAGAGGAGAGAGAGAGAGAGAGAGAGAGAGAGAGAGATGATGTAAGCAATACATATAATGAAAAGCCACACCCCACTAGAAGCACCGGATGTCTAGTATCAAGATAAAGGGAATTCAAACTATGAAACCAACAAAAGACATGCAGCATTTAATCCTGTTAACTCGTCCATCAAGTGTACCTACGGTTCAGTTTTCTAAGTAGCAATATCTGGATTACTTTTGCCTCAATAAACGCGTTCAAAACTTTTAACTGCTGTGCAAATATTAATCCAGGCATCGCGTCTTCAATCACGTTCTTCCTTTGTCTCATTCCCTCATCGTAGACAATTTGGCACGCGCTGAAAGAATGCCTTTATCATATCTATCAACAAGCCGACTGGGTCTTGGCTTTTTCCTCCACTGTATCGAAAAAAGTAGGGTTTTTTTGTTTTGTTTTTTAATAGTGTTTCGCAATCGTGAATCCTGTTCTCTTAACTGTGCCCACAGATTGGACGGGAAGAAAATGTAGGGATATTTTTTTCAGATCTACAAAAAATTAACCCAGTGGGCCCAAAACTGACGTTGGCAGGACAAATAACTGCGTCGTTTTTGTTCTGTTTGCTGCGCCTGTTGCTTACACGACGTACCTCTCCCCGTTGAGGAAAACAAAGGGCCGTTCCCCCTCCTCCTTCATAGCACAGAAAACTGACATCCCAAACCAAAGCTCGTTAACGCTTTTTTATTTGCTAAAACCCGGGGCAAAGGGGATAATCATGACTTTTCGAAATCACATGCACGGCTTTTTCCATTTTATCCCCCCACCCCACCACCCCAAGAAAACTAACCCCTAACAAAGGGGGGGGGCCCTACAGCCCCGGGCACCATCAGACTTTTGAAGGTGGACGTCCCTCACACAGGATAGGTACCACCGCACCAGGGCTTATGCCCGCCATGGCACCAAGGGCCGTCTTCGAAAAAAGGGGCTCACTTTGGCCCCCCTTAGATTGAGGGGGGTTTTTCAGAGCGAGGCAAGGGAGGGAGAAGGGCCCCCCCTTGATGGCAGCGCCTCGTAAGGGGGGACTCTTTTCCGTTTGGTTCGTTGAGGGGGAAATTTTCCCCGGGATGACCACTGACTGCGGGGCCCTTTGAGTCAACCGGGGACAACCACCGTGCCTCTTCGTAGTGAAAACAGTGACGGGCCGGGAAAGGGAAAAACAAAACCACACCCACACACACACACAAAACACACCCAAACACACACACACACCCCACACACAAACCTAGCTGATAAGACAGACAAGAGACACCAAACAGAGGGACAGGCAGCAGATAAGAAGAAGAGATAGCAGTCAGATAGGAACAAAAAGATAAAGATTAATGATAACGACAGATAAATATAGTCAATATTAGATAGAAGAAAAAATAGATAACAGATAGATACAGACGCAAAAGTAGTTTGATAGACAACGACGGTTTAATAAAAAAGGGGCCGACAAATAATAAAAAATAGACAGAAGATATTTCGACAGATAAATAAAAATAAAAACAGACAGATGCAGACAGACAGACAAAAGGGGAAAAGAGGAGAAGAGAGAGAGAGAAGAGAGAGAGAGAGAGAAGGAGAGAGAGAGACACAGAGCGAGAGAGACAGAGACAGACAGACAGACAGACACAGACACAGACAAAGGGAGAGAGAGACAGACAGAAGAGACAGAACAGACAGACGACAGAGAAAAGACAGACAAGACAGACAAAAGGAGAGAGAGAGGACAGGAGGGGAAAGAGGGTCCCTCTCCCGCACTGGCGGGGTTTGCAGCTTTAACCGAGCCAGTTGAGTGAGTGGGGCGGGCATTGCCTTCCAGGAGCCGGGCAGGGACTTCGGCGGGGGCTGGTGCCTTCCTCCCCCTGTCCGCGGACGGGCCCACTTTTGAAACCGTTAAAATCAACATTTCCGGGTCCCTCCACCCCTTTTACGAGTCCAATAATTCCACAGACGTCGTGAGAGGGGGGGGGGCCCGGGTGGGGGGTTATATGGGGAAGAAGAAAAAAGACTCAAAAGGGAGCGGCTTAGTTTTTTGGTGACTGGGGGGATTGACACGGCGGTTCGGGCTTGATAACGACCTTAAAAACAAAGAGAAAAGAGAGAGGGGAGAGAAAAGAGAGAGAGAGAGAAGAAGAAGAGGAAGAAAGAAAGGAAATCGTCAAATTTCCCTTCAATACTCCCCCCCCCCCCATATACCCCCACACCACACCAACACACACCTCTTCTCTCCCCTGTGGTGTGGTGCGCGCTATTTTCCGCGAGGTGTGTGTGTTGTGTGTGTTGGTGTTGTGGTGTGGGGGTGTGTTGGGGTGTGTGTGGTGGTGTGTTGTGTGTGTTTTGGGGTTTGGTGTGTGTGGGGTTTTTTGGGGGTCGCGTGCGTGCGTGCTACGGCTGCGTATGAAAAGGTGTGTGTGGGTGTTGGTTTTGGGTGTGGGGGGTGTTGTGGTGGTGTGTGTGTGTGTGTGTGTGCGTGGGGGCCCGCGCAACCTATTTTTAAAAACATGTGTGTCAAAAAAAAGACAAAAACCCACAGACAACACGTCCGTTACAATCAAACTGTGTCCAAACTGTGGAAGAGTTCCCCGCCCTTTGTTCCCCCCTTTAAGGGGCCGTGCTTCCTTTACCAACGACCTCCAAACGATCTCGGGACCCGCATCGCTTTGGTCCTTTAAATCACCGTCAGCCACCCTCTTCTTTTTTTTCCCCCCCCATTTTCCCCCCACCCCACCCCCCCCCCTCCCCTACCCCCCGACGGCCCCCCCTTCCCCTTTGACTTCGCCCCCTTTCCCCCCCCGTTCCCACCCACAGAAAAAAGGGTCTGTGCCTCCACCACACCCCCACCCCCCCCCCCTCCTCCTCCTCCTCGTCGTCTTCTCCCCCCCCCCCCCCCCCCCCGCCCTGATCTGTCATCCCCCACGCACGGGGGCGACATTCAGTAAGGGGGTTAAACCTTTTGGGGACCCATCCCCTGGGGTTTTTCGTTCATTCCACGGCTAAAAAAAAAAAAAAAAAAAAAAAAAAAACCCGCCAGCGGTTCCCCTCCCTCCCCCCCTCCTTCTCCAACACTGTCCCCTCGCCTCCCCCCCCCCCCCCCCCCCCCCTCCCGTTCCGTCATCGTGCACACGGCAGGCAGCGGGCCCTGGTAGCGGTGTAAGGGATTACCTTTGCCCACCGATCTCACCTCCCCAATACAGCTGGCACTCGCGCCGCGATAACCCCTGACGGGTTTTGTCACAAGTCGGCAACTCTCCCGCGCCGTCTAGGAGGGCTATCTTCTCCCCCGGGGTCCCCCCTTTCCCCCTCGTTTGTCCGGTCATCGGGGGGGGTTTGGGTTGGTATGAGGACTGGGGATCGTCAGGATGAACTTGCGCGTTTGGGGTCCACTTCTTTAAACCTTTTGAAAAACCGCTGATGTCACTGACACTTTTGGCCCCGGGGATTTTTCTCTTGGAAAAGCGGGGAAAAACACAGGCCCTTTCTGGCCATTTCATTGCTCGATGTGAACGTTAGGCATGGACTATTTTTGCCCCGTTTTGTTATTCCTCGGCCATTTTGGTCTATTTCATTGCTCTATTGGCCAGTGGGGGACAGGACTTTTTTTGGCCATTTCTTTTCTCATATCACCAGTGGGTGGGACGGGCCATTCTGGCCATTAACATGGTGAACGGTGATAAACCAGGCCCTTTCCCACAGTGAAGGTGATGGACTGCATGGGAACACATAACTCAATGCCAGCTGGCAAGGACTCAAGGTAACATATCCAAGTGCTTATGCTGCACAAGGACTGCATGGAAAAAAAAAACTCAGAGTGCCTACGCACAAGGACGCAAAGGGGAAAACAAACTCAGAGGCTCATCGCACAAGGGCTGCATGGGAACACATAACTCAGAGTCCACGCCCAAGGAGCATGGGGAACACAAAAACCAGAGTGCCTATCCACAAGGACTGCATGGGGAACACAAAACTCAGAGCTCATGCGCACAAGGTGCATGGGTAACACATAAACCCCGGGGCCTATGCGCACAAGGCTGCAGGGTAACACAAAACTCAGAGTGCTCTACTGCCAAGGCGCATGGGAACACTATAACTCAGATGCCTATGCGCAAACAAGGACGAAAAGGGTTTTCACTATCTCAATTTTCAACTCACAAGGGATCAGGTAACCAAACTCAAATGTCCATGCTGCACAAGGATTTGCATGGGTCACTAAACCCAAAATCTCTAGCGCCAAAGGCCTGCTGTAACCTATAACCAGAGTGCCTATCTGCACAAGGATTCATGGGTAAAACCATCTCAGGTTCCAGCTGCACAAGACAGCATGGGAAAAAACTTAAACTCAAGGCCATGCAGCCAAGCGCATGGGGGCAAAACTCAAAGGTATCGCACGGCTGCAAGGGTCACATAACCAAGTTCAGCGCCAACCTCATGTTTTCAGAAAAACCCCTTGTACACCCATTCCCAAAAAATTTTAAAATTCATATACCTCAAATATTCCATGCTACCCATCCCCAGTGTTCCAACTGCTTAACCTCAAATATTCCCCTGCAAAACCCCTGCCTCAAGTCAAAGCAAAATTAACTTTAAAAGGGGCACGCACACTATATTTCGAAATATTCAAAACTATACAAACCTCCCCAAACACCCGTTTAAAAACATCCCTCATTTTGTTTCCACCCAAAACTATGCCCGAAACCTACGTTACACCCAACGGTTTCAAACGCGGGAAACCCGATATTTTCCTTTTTTGGTCATCTGGGGTTTTAAGCAACATACCTAACGGTTCTTTGCTACACACACCTCAAAGAGTTCAAATTAAAAAAAAAAAAAAAAGGGGGGCGGAGAGCGCGAGTAACTTTATCTGTGGCCATGCGGGTTGCTCGCGTATCGGGCGATTCATTCTGAAAACCGGTTTGTATTGTCTGCAAACATTGGGGAGGAATTCCGGTTTTTATGATCTCAAAATGGAGAAGAAACCGGGTTTTTTTTGATTGCAAACATTGGGGAAGAACCGCCAACCGTTTTTCCCGCCAAAAAAAAAAAAAATGCGGACAGCAGCTTTTGAACAGAAACAAAGTGCCACCAGTAATAACAGGGGAAATCCCCCAAACAATGTCAACCAAAAGACCATTTCCGGACAATTGCAGGAAGGGGCCCACGAACTGCTGGTTTTGATCTTCCATTGGTCAAAATCCCAAACCCGGGAATAAGCACCGGACGTGTGTGTGGTTGGGTGTGGTTTGTGGTGTGTGTGTGGTGTGGGGGTGTGGGGGGGTGTGTGTGGGGAGGGAGAGAGAAGAGAGAGAGAGAGGAGAGAAGGAGAGAAGGATGAGAGGGGAGAAAGAGAGAGAGGGTGTTTGTGTTGGGCGGATTTTGTGTTGTGTGTTGGTGTTGGGGTGTGTGTGTGTGGGGGGGAGTGTGTGGGGTGTGAAAGAGAGGGGGGGAGAGAGACAGAAAAAGAGGAAGGGGGGGGGAGGAGTAAAATTGGTGTTTTTGGGGTTGTTGGTGGTTGGGGTTTTGTAAAAGAAAGGGAAAAGAAAGGAAAAGGAAGGTTGTTTGAAGCTGTTTTGATGAATGGAGGGCCCCCGGTGGGTTTTTTTGGGTAGAAAATAGGAAGGGGAAAAGAAAGAAAAAGGAAAGAAAGGAAAAAAAAAAAAAAAAAAACAAAAAAACGGTCAACCCAAGCCGGTTTTTGCCCAAATTAATTTGGCTTCAAACAGAAATCCGAAACCCTTCCCAATGGGAAGAAGTTGTTTTTTCCCCCCGCTTCTGTTTAAAGTGGTGGGGAGGGGACGCTCCCAAGCCCAAGGTGGTTTGGGGGGGTTTTTGGGGGGGTTTGTTTTGTTTTAAAATTTTTGGGGTTTAACACAAACAAAAAAAAAGCCCCGGGGGGAGGTTTTTCAAATGTGCAAACGAAACGGGCGGGGCATTCACCAACCCCCTTTTAAAGTTTGGGCCCCTTTTATTTTTTTCCCCCTCTTTAATATTTGTTAAATTTTGCGAGGTATCCAAAGTTGTTTTTGTTGTTGTTTTGAGTTTTGGGTTTGTGCTTTTTGGATAATGGTTGTTTTTGTTTTTGTTGTTGTGGTGGGGGGAGGGAAATATAGAAAAGAAGACAATAACCCACGTCGGTCCCAAAATTCATCACCCCTGGCAGTCTGCCATTTACCCCAAAAATTTTTAAGGATCGCCAGATAATCCAAATTAACCCAAGTTTTAATTTCCCTTTGTTATAAAACATGCCACCTGAAGCAGAAACATAAAAACTCAACAAGGTAAATAAGGGGGGGGGTGGGTGTGGGAAAAGGGTTAAGTAAGGTTAACAGCGTCCCCATCACACCCCCTTTGGGAAAAATCGCCCCGAAAGCCTATTGAATGCCAACCAACCTTGCCCCTACCCCTGTTATCACAACTTGGGCCGTTTTTTTGGGGGTTAACACAAACTAACTCAGGACAGGATGTGGGGGAAACGAAAGAAGGGATATTTGGGGGGTGAAAAAAAACGTGGCACGCTCCACACCGGGCAACACGTGCGTTTGGCTGAATAAGGACCTGCAAAGGGGTCCGCCGTATGGCGACCCGGGCTCGTGACCACCAGGGGCTCCGGGGCCCCCCAGGAAAAAAGGCACGAACGCACCCGGGGGAAGGAAAAAACCCCCCGACGGGGGGGGAAGGGGGGGCGGGGCAACGCAACGGTCCCCCGTTTGGCGTCACCAATTCCCCCCGTTGGCCCCGATAGTGGGGGCCAATCACGTGCCCCCAAAAGTTTTCCCAAACATATTCCCCAATCACACATCCAATCCGTGTCACCCGATCACGTTTTTGGGGGCCCCATCACATTTCATCCAGTCCTCTTTTGCCGCTGTACACACATTTCGCCCCAATCAGGTTAAAGCTTTGAATAAAACACTGGTTTTTATAAAAAAAACGAGTGACGATGAGTGGGGCGTGCCGCCCCCCACACACACACACACCACACAACACACACACCACACACACCACACACACACACGAAAGAGACGACATAACGGAGGGCCTTCCCGTGAACAGAGAGATTTTCAGCTTCAAACATGTGTTTTTTATTAGTTTCCTAGTTTGATAATGCTTTCCCAAACCTGCCTTTCAAATTTAAGCGGCGAACAGCGTTAAACACGTTCCCTTGTCTTAGGGCGTGAATGAAAAGCCCCCAAATACAAAAAGCGGAATGCACAAAGTGAGGGGTTTATTAAAAAGAATCGAGATGGGCGTTCCCGTAGGCAGATAGTAGATTGGAAATGCAAACTGCAGAAAAGTCTGAAAAAACGTGGCAAGGGGGGATAGCTTGCATTTAAAGCTTCCTTCAAAGGACCAATGCAGGGAACGAAAGAGGGGTGATCTCCCCTCTCCTTTTCTCTCACCTCTCTCCCCCTTTTCTCCCCTCTCCTCTCCCCCCTCTCCTCTCCCCCCCCCCCTTTAAACAAGCCAGCAGCTGAGTTTTTCATATCTTTTTCAGCTTGTCTTACACCTTTTAGGACATCAGCAGAAAGATCCTGCACCAATCTTGACGGGAAAAAACACAGACCAATGTTTCCCTTTTCGCCTTTAGGAATCCGACATGCCCGTAAAAGAAGAGAACGAGGCAGCAAGGGGAAAAAAGTTTAAACAACCTGGCCCTGATTCATTTCTTTCCCCTTCAAAGTTCACTTTAAACCGAAGGGAAAGACCCAAGATGTCGCTACAGGCGAAAGGAAAACCTTTCGATGAGCACCGCCCTGTTTTTGGCCCATGCACCATAAACGATGACCGTCTGGGCCCTGCACCCTAAACGATGACGTGTCCCGGGCCCGTGCACCAAAACACTTTCAGCACACTGCGCCCAAATAGTCAGTTAATGGAACGTTACCGCAGAGTTTTAGAGCCGGGGAGGGGGCATTCGCAACAGCCAGAGAGTAAAGTTTTGACAAATTCACATGCAAAAAACGAAACAGCCACAGGCTGAAAAGGCTGTTTTCCCCCTAGGAAAAACTTGTGTCCCTGAAGTCGTTTTTTCCCCCCCCTGAACTTGGCAGGTTGATCTTCCCCCCGGTGAAGTCTTTTTCTACTTCTTTGGCCCACCGCGGGGCCTTGTCGCTGTTACATGCCCCGACTTTTCAAGTCCATGAAATAACTCGCCAAAAACGTTCAGAACACACACTCTTTTTTCTTTTTCCTTTTCTTTTTCCACTCCCCTTTCCCCCCCTCCCCCTTTCTTTTTTTTTTTCTTTTTTTTTTTTTGTTTGTTAAAAAAAAATGATCACGCACTGCTAAGCTTACCGTGTGTCGGTTTCGAAAATTGTTCCCCGCGTTTCCCACAAGCTTTGCCTGAAAACTTTTTTTTTTTTTTTTTTTTTTTTTTCTTTTCAAAAGTGACGGTCTATCACCATTCGTGAATCAGATACAGATTGATTCACAAGCATTCGCTTCACAAAAAGAACCCCAAAATGGGGTTTTTCCGCGTCCAAACGTGGTAGCGATACTTTGTTTTTAAAAAAACTGCAGGGAGAAATTTTTTTTTCTAGAACCAATAAAAATTATGTTTCCGATCTGGCTTAGACACGCGCGCACGCACGACAAAAAAAAAAAGAAATTTTTTGGGGAAAGGAATAAGTCAACAATGTTAAGGGGAAAGCAATTAGGGGAAAAGAAATAAGTGAAAAGAGTGGGCCCCCCTGCTTGGGGGGTTTGGGGGTAAGGCAATGACTGCCCCCAGACACAGCCCCTTCACCCCCCCCCCCCCTTCCCCCCCCAACTTTGGGGGTCAGTGGGGCAGGCTGGGGGGTGCCCCCAAAACCCCCCAACACACAGGCAACCATCATACAGGATTGCAAAAAACCCACATCAGGGTTTCTTAAAAAAAAGGAGCACGGCGCATGACAAACCCCAAAAACACTCTTTCCCGGAACACACAAAACCAACAAACACAAACTAACCCCCCGGGATTGATTTCCCCTTTCCCCTTTGTCTTACCCCCTTTTTCCCCCCTTTCCCCCCCCTTTTTTTCCCCCAATCCCCCCCCCTTTTCCCCCCCGCCCCCGCCCCCCACCCTGCACTTCATCGCGCACCTTCCCCCCAAAAATTCTCCCGTCGTTTTTACCCATTAAAAATCGCTTCCTTTTAGGGCCCGTCAAGAAAACCCAAACCCCCTTATTTTTTTCTCCCCCCCTCCTCCTCCAATCCCCACCCTCCCCCTCCCTCTCCCTCCTCTCTCTCCCCCTCTAATTTCCCCTTTCCGGCCACTTACATCGGGGGGGTGGGGGGGGGGGGGGGAACCGCGAATGACAGCTGACTTACACTAAGAGCAAGACATCAACCTACAGCTCAAGAGCCGTGTTGTTTACGATCTCAGCCGACCGCAAACAAGGCTTTGCAACAAACAGGTAAACATGCAGGCAGACAGCCTCCCTAACAGCCAAATAACATACTCTTAGTGTGACTTTTCCACCAACCACAGGGTGTACATTCCAGCTGGAAAGGAGACGATAACCCAGTCAAAGCCAGTCAAGGTCCCCCCCCTGCCGAGTTCGCCACGACCGGCACTGAACGTGCGTCACGCTGTAAACACGGGTGTGCACACAAAAGGGAGGGAAGGCACAATCACCTCCTTGTGACTCTCTAATGGCAGCCCCCATGGAAGCTCTGTTGTCGTTGTGTTGTTAAATTTTATGAGCCCGCCATGGAGGTTATGCTTTTTTTTTTCCCCTTTCGTCTGTTGGTGCGTCCCTGAAGATGACGCTAAAAAGCAATAAACCCAATTTCACCGAGTCAGGGACAAAGCAGTTAAAATTGAGGCAGGTCCGTGGACCATGTCCAAACCAAAGGTCTGATCCAGGATCGGTCAGCTGCATGAACAAGTCCAACAACAAGGAGCCACACCTCTCTGTCCACCGTTATTCCCCTGGCCAAAGCCCACCCAGGATCACATCTCGTTATCACACTAAACTTACGATGAGCAAGCATACTTTTGACTGACTTATACGATTTAGTAGTCATCGGCGAAGCAATAATACATGTTCATGAAATACTGACATGAAATACTGTATGTTTGTATTTAAAACAAAATACGCAAAAAAAAATTACAGCTTTAAGCCGTACTAACGGTGAATTTTCCCCTGGCGGAAAACCTAATCCATCCAAAGCCAAATTCTAGATTTTTTTTTTTTTGCAACCTTTTACAAGTCTGCGCTCTCCAGTGTCCGTCTGGCTGAGTTCCCTTTGATGGGGCAGCTCCATTGTATGGGGCTCCAGTCTTTCAAGGCTCCACCTGTGTGGTGCAGCATGCACCGGGTGATTTGAATGCACGCCCGTGCGCATTATTACACACACCTTCTGCCTCGACTCTCTCCGAGCGCCGACTGTGACGACCCGGTTTTCCGAAGATTAGGCGACGTGAATAGGGGAAAATGAATCCCGCAACGACAGTATCTATTGACGTGAAGAGCACCGGCACAAAGAACCGTTTACTGTAGTCGACGCATGAGAGTATTGTTCATGCGTTTTTCTTTTCTGAATAA
Source organism: Conus ventricosus (assembly GCA_018398815.1). Lineage (NCBI taxonomy): Eukaryota > Metazoa > Mollusca > Gastropoda > Neogastropoda > Conidae > Conus > Conus ventricosus. The sequence goes on along the minus strand of CM031602.1, from coordinate 47,484,357 downwards.
TCATTATTTTTTGGGGTTTTTT
>CM031602.1:47479416-47483335 GCA_018398815.1 Conus ventricosus | reverse complement strand
ACACGTCTCCCACTATTCATCTACCTTTGTCACTTCCCCTCCAACTCTCCTTCATCCTCACGTCCCTCACATCTTTCTCTCTTCATCATGTCCCTCACCACATCTTTCTCTCTATCGTCACGTCCCCCCACACATCTTTCTCTCTATCATCACTGTCCCCTCCACACTCTTTCTCTCTATCATCATGTCCCCTCCACACATCTTTCTCTCTATCGTCATTGTCCCTCCACACATCTTTCTCTCTATCGTCATTGTGCCCTCCACACATCTTTCTCTCTATCGTCATTGTCCGCTCCACACATCTTTCTCTCTATCGTCATTGTCCCTCCAAAATCTTCTCTCTATCGTCTTGTCCGCTCCACACATCTATTTCTAGTCATTGTCCCCTCCACACATCTTTCTCTCTATCGTCATTGTCCCCTCCACACATCTTTCTCTACTATCATCACTGTCCCCTCCACACATCTTCTCTCATCGTCATTGTCCGCTCCACATCTTTCTCTCTATCGTCATTGTCCCCTCCACACATCTTTCGCTCTATCGTCATTGTCCCCTCCACACATCTTTCTCTCTATCGTCACTGTCCCCTCCACACATCTTTCTCTCTATCGTCACTGTCCCCTCCTCACATCTTTCTCTCTATCGTCATTGTGCCCTCCTCACATCTTTCTCTCTATCGTCATCCGAATGTCAGTTCAATTGCTATTGGACTAGGTTTTTCTTACAAGTTCTGCTTTGAACTATTTTTTTCATATCCCGAAATCTTGGATATTTTCTTTTGATCCGCTGTCCGTCTGTGACCTTTCCATCAAGTTATGGTCAGGAGGAATTAAGAAAGAGGGGTGGGGTCGGGGGAAAGAAGAGATGGGGGCAGAGCAGAAGGAGGGGAAGCTGGAGAGTGGGGTGGGTGGGTAGGGGAGGTACCTATAGGTCTATTCCTTTAGGTCTATTCCCTTTAGGTCTATTCCTTCAAGGTCTATTCCCCTAACCCTAACCCTAACCCTAACCCTAACCCTTTAAGTCTATTCCAACCCTAACCCTTTAAGTCTATTCCAACCCTAACCCTAACCTTGTTCCTAGAAGGAATAGACTTAAAGGGAATAGACCTTGAAGGAATAGACCTAAAGGGAATAGACCTAAAGGGAATAGACCTAAGGGCCGCCCCCGCCATGGTCTGGGTATGGTCTTGTCGTTCCTGTTTAGGGGTTGACGCCCAGAGTGCAAGCGAAAAATGGAAGAGAAATCTATCGTTGTTGTGATGGTGTGTGCATGTGCGCGTGTGTGTGTGTGTGTGTGTGTGTGTGTGTGTGTGGTGTGTGCGCGCGCGCGCGTGTGTGCGTGTGTGTGTGGGGAGGTGGGTGGGTGGGTGCATGTGCGTGTTGTGTGTGTCTGTGTGTGTGAGGAGTATGTGAGAGAGTGTATGTGTGTAAGCGAGCGCGCGCGCGTGTGTGTGTGCATGTGCACGCGCGCACGTGGTGTGTGTGTGTGCCTGTGTGTGTGCGTGTATGTGTGTGCGTGTGGTGTGTGTGGGTGGGTGCATGTGCGTGTGTGTGCATATGTGTGTATGTGTGTAAGAGAGAGAGAGAGAGAGAGAGAGAGAGAGAGAGAGAGAGAGAGAGAGAGTCTGTGTGTGTGAGGGAGAATGTGAGAGAGTGTATGTGTGTAAGCGAGCGCACGCGCACGCACGTGCGCGCGTGTGTGTGTGTGTGTGTGTGTGTGTATGTGTGTGTGTGTGTGTGAGTGAGTGTGAGCGCGCGTGTGTGAGTGTGCGCGCGCGTGTGTGAATGTGTGGACATGCTAAAAAGGTGTTTGTCCGTAGTACACTGTGTGCACGTAACTGTGTTCTTGCGCCCCTACAGCTGGGTAAGTATTAAAGAGAAAGGGGGGGAAGAGAGAGAGAGACAACAGACAGAGAGACAGACAGACAGACTGGCAAGCTGACTGCCAGACAGTCAGGAACAAAGAGATGTAAAAACAACTGAAAGTCACGTTTCTCAGGTGAGTTTTAGGCATGCAGAACTTTGACGAGGTGGAGAAATGAGAAGGCGGTGATATAACATTGGGAAGATGGTGGGGTGGGGGGGGGGAGGAGAGGAAGTGGGCCTATGTGCGATGGACGTGCAGGAGGGGGGGGGGGGGGGAGGGAGCAAATTTGTAGTGGTGTGCATCACTACAACCCACACAGACAGATAAATAATACCCCGTTACTTGCTTGGGACAGAGTGCTTTTGTGTGTGTGGGGGGGGGGCACTTTTTTTTTTCTTCTTCTTTGGGGTTGCTGTAGGGAAGAAGAGGCATGTCCCCTTCGCTTGTTAATTTGTCTACGCTTACTTGGAGCTTAATGGGCTTTGTGATGATGAGGGGGTGGGGGGGGGTCAGGGTGGTGGCGGTAAGGGTGGTGAGAGTAAATTTAAGGCGACATGGTGTGTCGTGTGTGTGTGTGTGTGTGTGTGTGTGTTAGTGGGTGTGTTAGTGTGTGTGTGTTAGTGAGTGTGAGTGTGTGTGTATGTGTGTGTGTGTTTTGAGGGAGGGAGAAAGACAGACAGACAGGGGAGAGATAGGCTCATATTTTCCCTGAACATCTCTCTCTCTCTCTCCCCTCTCTCTCTTCCCCTCTCCTCTCTCTCCTCTCTCTCTGCGCTCGCTCGCTCGCACTCACTCACACACACACACACACACACACACACACACGCGCGCGCGCGCGCGCGCGCACACACACACACTCCCCCCAACAGAGAGATGTATACGTCTACCCCACTGCCTTTCGACTACCTCCACGTGATATTGTGTGACAATCCCGTTTACAACAGAGCCCCCCCCCCCCCCCCACCCCCCCCCCCCCCCAAAAAAAAGAAAGAAAAAAAAAAAGAAAAAAAGATCAGATTTCTTACCGGGGCCTCCTTGTTTGGCAGCCATTTCACACACGTCTCTTCTGCCATCAGGGCGCACCGCACCCTGCCCCCCTCCCCCCCCTGCCCCATTCCTTAACGCCTGCCCTTACCCTCCACTTCTTATTCCCCCAACTAACTGCGCCCCCCTCACTGGTATTTCCTTCCCTATCACCTCTCTTCCTTCCCGCACCCCCCCCCCCTTCATCTCCCTCCCCCTCCCTTCCTCTGCACCCTGAGTGTCTACTCCGTGACCCGGGGTTTTTTTCATGAAAATGATTTGGGACGTGCAGTTTGGCGAGCAGGGTTTTGACTTCCCGTGCAAGGGGACTGCACGCTTGGGCTACTCGTGTACAAACATGCGCGCGGGGTGTGTGTGTGTGTGTGTGTGTGTGGGGTGTGTGTTGTTTGTCAGTACACACTATGTTAATCTGACAGTAAATGGTTCCAGTCAGTCAGTGTGTGTGTGTGCATGCGGCGTGCGTGCGTGTGTGTATGTGTGTGTGGTGTGTTTGCGTGGTGGCGCACGTGGCGTGTGTGTGTGTGTGTGTGTGTGTGTGTGTGTGTTCACACGTGTGGATAAGTGATTATATTCACTGGATAAGAGCCTGTATACGGTCATTTGGGCATGTAAAAAAAAGACATAGGTGTGCAGCCTTGATCAAACATTCAACACACATTCAGACGGAGGTATGACTTTGTACAACCTACATTCATCATGGCATACGTCATTCTTTCATGTTTGTGTATATCTTATCATTCATCTACATCTACCATCTTTTTGAAGGGCCAGAAACGTTTTTGAGTCAATTTTTTGAAAGGAGAAAAACCTATGTTTTTCTTACTCTTTTCTCCATTCGTTGCCCGTTTCTGAATGGATAAGAGCTCAGACAACATTGCAGTTTCCTTTTGGCACGTGTTGGTGATTTTTGGCGATTTGCAATGGGCGGCCCAAGGAAGACAATTTCCACACGAAAATTGTCGAATTTTCAGCAGGGTCTCTCTGACGACGCAGGCAAGGTAGCGACAAA
>CM031602.1:47469416-47474416 GCA_018398815.1 Conus ventricosus | reverse complement strand
CTCAAACCAAAAGAACTAGAGGAGTGCGCCAGTGACCGACCTCTGTGGCGGGCCACAATTCACAAGCGCCTACCAACTTCGAAAGTACTCGACGCCAAAAGCTGACTGCCGCCAGGGATCAACGCCACAGAGCAGCAGCAGCAGTGATCACGACAACGGACTTCCAGTGCCCCCACTGTTCCAGACTCTGCGCCTCCAGATGGGGCTGCAGAGCCACCTCCGCGTACATCGATGAGTTGCAGAAACGCTAACGTCATCTTCGGATCCGAAGGACTACCATCAGGACTCCATCCACCAAGAAAGTGTTGCGATTGCTGCCATGAGTAGGCCTAGCTGGTCTTGTTAAATGTTCAAGGCCAAAGACTGTTCAGTGTTGTATTGCTTGGAACGAGACAGGTAGAGTGCACTTATTTACTTTTGTTTGTTTTTCTAGTTTTTTGCTAACAGTTAGATTCCGTTTTAATTTGCTAAAGCCTGTACTGCGTTGCTTAAAACCACACGACTTGCTTCATCGTAATTAAACCCTCTGGCCAGAGGCAAGAATCCTCCACCCATTGACCTATATACTAGTTTCGTGGTCTAGAACTCCGACGTACAGTCTTTGCTCCGACAAACATGGCTTCGTCAGCAGCACAAGTAGCGTGTTTTAGTGATATTTCAGACGACATTACCGAGTCATTTTTGCCTAACCAAACAACATTGCCGCAGCGACAGGGAGCTACATTGTTTAAACACGGACAGAATATGTGTAAAATATTTCGACTGAAGAGAAGTTTGTGTTTTCTTTGGTTGCCTCAGCAGCGTACATGTCACGGAGCACCATTCTGCTGTAAGTCTTTCCCCTCTTCTCTCTTTTTTTTTCTTCTTCTTAATCCGCATTTCTACTCCCTTTCTTTTTTTTCTTTTTTTTTTATAGGCCTACCTTTTTGGTGATACAGCATGTCTGACTTCATAGACTGAAAACACGCACACATAGCCTATACACACAAGACAAAACAATCTGGATCTAGATCAAGGTCAATTTTGTCTTTCTTTACCAGTCTTGACCATGTATCGCTGAAAGTGGAAAGTCGTTCAACAAAAGAGCAAAATCAGACAAAAGACCCGCTCACCATGCACTTCTGTTTGTTCTGCTACTAATGGACATTTATTTACTTTTATTTTGGAGCAAAAAAACCCACATTACAATGGTGCAAAAATTATCTCAGTCGGTGCAAAAATTATCTCAGTCGGACATGGGTAACGAAAGTTAGGGCCTACGATTTTTTAAGTGATTACATTTTTAACACGTATAAATGTGTTGGGCGCCTGTGATGAGTTTTCAACCCTTTGGACATTTAAGACACTGTAACTCTGCAAATCCTGAAGCAATATTCATAAATTATACACCAATAGAAAGCTGAAGGACTGCACATGACCACCAACATACTTTCAGCTTGACAGGCCAAAACGCTAAGGAGACACAAAATTGTCTCCCAATTCAAAATGTCTCCCAGAAGTATTTCTCTAACTGCGGTTTGTCTCCCAAAGGTGTAATCCAGTTATTATATATATATATATATATATATATATATATATATATATAATATATATATATATATATATATGTATATATTTCAGTAAATTGGCAAGCTCTTAAAATTATGTGCCAATGAATTGAGTGAGGTATACCAATTACTTTACCAAGCTTCACTGGACCAGGGAGTAATACCTGATGAGTGGCGAGATGCGAGCATTGTTCCCTTATTCAAAAGGGTGACAAAACAAAAGCAGAGAACTATAGACCTGTATCTCTTACATCCATATCAGCTAAACTACTTGAACACATAATATATAGTAGCATAATGGACCATCTTGACAAATATGACTTCTTAAATAATTCCCAGCATGGTTTTAGACAGCGAAGGAGTTGTGAGACTCAACTTATAACAACTCTCAATGATTTTAGTAACTGTTTAAATAACAGACAGCAAATAGATGCAATTTTATTAGACTTTTCTAAAGCCTTTGATAAGGTTGACCATGAGGGCCTGCTGCTTAAATTAGAACACATTGGCATTGACGGTTCTTTGCTAAAATGGGCTAGATCATTCCTCGTTGGGAGAACGCAGAAAGTTGTTGTGGAAGGGTTGTCATCCCATTGTAAACCAGTCTTGTCAGGTGTACCACAGGGAACTGTTCTGGGCCCTTGTTTTTCTTAATTTATATAAATGACATAAGTAGAAATCTTTCTCCTGGAACTACTATAAGGCTTTTTGCAGATGACAGTTTAGTATATAGAACAGTCAGAAGCAAGAATGATACTCGCATTCTACAAGAAGATCTAAACGCTTTACAAGAGTGGGAAAAAAACTTGGAAAATGGAATTTCATCCCCAAAAGTGCCAAGTGTTGCGTATATGTAACAAACGCTCACCAATTAGATCAGATTACTCTATCCATAATACTATTCTTAAAGAAACTAATGCTGCAAAATATTTAGGCGTGATTATAGATAGTCATCTCAAATGGAAAGAACATTACAATTTATATGTAAGAAAGCAAATAAATCTTAGCTTTCTTATACAGGAACATCAATGACTGCCCCCAAAAGGTTAAAGACGACTGCTACAAAACACTGGTTAGACCAGTACGGGAATATGGTTGCTCAGTTTGGTCCTTACCATCTAAAGGACATTGATAACCTCGAAAAGATTCAGAAGAGAGCAGCACGGTTCGTAACAGGGAACCACATCAGAGAAAAGGGGAATACTAGGAAGAACATGAGGAAATTAGAATGGAAACCCTTAGAAGAGAGAAGAGCTTTTATTAACTTAACACCTTTTTCAAAGGCAGAGCTAAAGTAATTGATATTCCAATGGAACAACTAGTATTGAATAAAAGTAGCACCAGGAGTGGCGGTCAATGTTATACCATACCTGCATCAAATATTGACAGCCACTTACATTCTTTTTATCCCAGTTCTGTACGGCTGTGGAACTCACTGCCGGTGCCATCAAGATTGCCACAAGTGCAATCTCATTCAAGGGACAAATTGATTCGACAGTTTTGAGATCTGCATATTGATGATTTTCTATTTTTATTTCCCCAGATATTTTATATCACCTGGGCCTGAATTTGGCCTTTTGCTTTTAAATCGAGTGCGACCCCTTGTTGCCAAATTTGCTCCAGGGGCCAACAGTCAGAGTCGCACTGTTTTATGTTATTTTATTTTATTTTTTAATATGCGCGCTGGTGACCTACTCGTTTTTTGAGTGAACCAGTATTTTAGGAAGAAGAAAAAGGGAAGAAGAAGAAGGAATTAATTACAGTTCATTATTTGGACCCTGTTTTTCACAGTTTGTGACAAGAACATGTCTAGAACTCTATGTAACTACCTTCATACATGGAATACATCTGTCAGATTTTTCAACACAAAGTCCACAGATGCTATTCTTTGTTATGAAGTCATCCAATTGGCATTCATTAAAATGAAAAGGATCAACTTATTGACCTATTGTATTGAAGTGCACATTTTTATACTTTGCTCATGATCTGGAATTAAAACTGTCCCATATGACCTGTCTGTACATATCTTGATTTTGTTTATCATGTTTAAAAGTGAAGGTAGATGCCTCAAAAGTGGTTTTTTTACCCTTAAGTATACATTAAAAAAAAGATTTAAGCAAAAAAAAGGGGAAAAAAAGAACATTTAGACAGACTGAACAGACCAGTAAGGAAATGACACTTTTCACTGCATTCCACTAAGAATGAAATGTACAACAACAGAAAGCTCAAGAACTGTACAAAATTATCAACATATTTCTAGTTTGATAAGCGAACAATTAATCAAAATTAATTAATTTGGTCAACAAATTAGAACTGTGATGAAAATGTATCTAAAAAGTCCTCAAAACTTCATTCAAACAATGAATATAGTTAATGTTTAGCACAAAGTCCACAAATTTATCTTCTGTAATGAAGATATCTACCTTGCATCTGTTACACTGAGTGAAAAGGATAAATCAATTAAGCTTAATGAAGCACACTTTAGCCTATTCAGCTGATGTCTTATCTTCGGAACTGACACCTTCTCAGGTATGACATTTATTGGTTTTATTTTCTTGTTTGTCAGGAGGATAAAGCCTTCAATTCAAATGTGACATACATCTATGTAACTATTTTTTATGCATGGGATTTAAGCAGGAAAGTCGAGACAGAACAAGCAGGCAAGTAGGAAAACCAACACAAGGTGTACAGCACTCCAGTTTTCAAATATCTGTCAAAATATTTAAGAACCGGGTTTATTTACATGATGGAAACGTATCCTTTGAGCCAAGCTAACCACAAGAGGCTTTTCAGGGCCGTGAAACAAGCACACACACACACACACACACACACACACACACACAACACACACACACACACACACACACACACACAGAGCATTTCTCCATTCTCAGTTCTTAGAACAAAAGCACACTGCCCAATGTGTGCAAAGTGGTTAGCGTCACAGACTCTCAGCCAGGAGGTTGTGGGTTCGAATCTCAGTCATGTTAGGTTTTTCTGCGCCAACCGACTCGTACCCAGACTTCACTTTGCTATGGGCTCAGCTGGGAAGACTGGGACCACACAGTCTAGTTTCATTGTGGATGCATTTCTGAGAGTGTTGCTTACATTTCCTGACCAACACTACAGGTATCTCTCGGCCTACTGACGCCAGGACATAAAACACAGAGTACAGCCGTGTAATGTAGTCACGGACCAAAATAGATTTCCGTAGCATCATTTTCATCGCCCTCATTCTCAATGATCGGCATAATTACATCACTCTGTGCCTTTTTATGTGTGCACACACCAAATGAAAACCTGGGTACCCGTGCGCAGAGGAATTTTCATCTCACTTTGCACTTGTCTTATTTTTGCAAAAAATAATGGTCTAACTGAGTCTTTCAGGCGACAAAACCGAGTACCGTGTGCCGTGCATTAGCACCGTTAAACCCAAAGTTCTAGATCAGAGCT
>CM031602.1:47460844-47469316 GCA_018398815.1 Conus ventricosus | reverse complement strand
AAAGAGATTTTCGCAAAACCACAATAGGCCCAAAAAAGCTCAGATGGTCCCAGAAGAACAAAGCAATTAAGCTGACTCAAACCTAATTATCAGGACTTCAGAAGATTTCATGATGGGCTTTTTGGCATAATGATGAAAAAAAAAGAAAGTCAAATTGGACAAACCTGTATTTATTGGGTTTACCGTTTTAGAATTATCAAAGCTTTTGATGTTAGAATTTCTTTATGACTACTTTAAGCCCTCGTATCCTGAGTCCAGAGTACTTTACACAGATACAGATAGTTTTGTTTATAGATATCCCTACTGAAGACATCTATAAAGACATGGAATTAGAAGTAGCAAAAGGGGCATGCGGGATGGTACGACACATCTGATTATCCTAAAGATTCGCCTTTGCATTCAATTACTAACAAGAAGGTTTTAGGAAAGATGAAGGATGAATTATCTGGAAAGGTGATTAAGGAGTATGTGGGGTTTAAGGTCGAAAATGTACAGTATTTCGAGCCAGGGGGAAAACCATTAAGAAAGCAAAAGGAATATCTCGCAGTGTTGTGCAGTCGAGCATATCGCATGACAACTACAAAGAAGCATTGTTTGTTGGATGAGGCAATAGTTTGCTGGATGAAGACTCTCCTTCAGCAACATTTATTGTTTTTCTTTGATTGCTTGTACTGGTTTTAGCCCTTTAAATTCTTCATTATTCATTGCGCGCAAAACTGAGGGCAGTCTTCTAACCCATTCTGTGTTGCGAGAATTGTCAATAAGCTCTCTGTGATACTGGTAGGAGAAAAGTCTTTCGGCTAACTGTTTGTTAAAGTTTTCAACTAAAGCCTGCGATCTGTGAACTCCTGGAATGCCTCTTTTAATGGTAACTCTATGTTTTAACAATAATTGATTCACTTGCCCTTTAAATTCTTTTCCATCATCGACTTGAATCATGCGAGGATTAAGTTAAAGGCCCTTTGTTGGTATATCAGCTGTATAGCGACAGCAACAGCAGAAGCACTCTTTTGTGTTAATGGTTCCGCATCTTTGTATCTTGAAGCTATGTCAATGACTGTGAGTGCGTACTTAAATCTTTTTCGTCTAATCGTATCAGAGGTAAATATAGAAGGTCCATTTGATGGGTGTCGTTTGGAGTTGTATTGACAAAGTGTGGTCTCTGTATTCGTCTAGGCGCAGGTAAATAAATTTGCCAGATCGCTTGTTTAGATAACCATTCTTTTGCTGTTTGTTCACTGACCCCCGCTGCTTCGCTTAGCTTTTTAATTGCTGTGATTCCCTTCCAATATCCTTTTGGTGAATAATAGATTTTGTTCATTTTTTATTCAGCCAATATTATGCGCAACAAAATACACGACAGTCATACCAAAGACAATAAACGCGATTTCTTGCATCTTTTGTTTTTCTGATGGTTGATAAAAGTTGCTGAATTTTGGTGGGGCAATGTCTCGATTGGCTTGCCTGTTACAAGATAATACTCTTTCATCGCTTGATCAACATCTTTAAACGTGTAAGCTGCATTCCCCTGTTTTTTCAGTGTGTTATTAATAAAATCTAACTGCTCAATTCTCTGCTTTCATAGCGATCTTGTGCTGCAGCTAGTTGCTCCACAGCTTTGTTATGTCTTTTTCTCTCGCCGTCATCCCGCAGTTTACTAATGCGTAATTACTTCCGCTAAAAGCAAGCGCATTCACCATCAGCGCCGCCTATCATCATTACGAGTGAAGCCATTTTTTAAATGTATTTTTTTTTCATATTTATATCTCTGGAATTATTCCTTGCTTAACTAGAAAATCTTTCGTAGCGAGCGAAGCTGTAATAATAGCAATCAGTTTTGCTGAATCCTCAAAGTCTAGTTTGCCAAGATCTGCCGGTTTTATTTTTAACAGGCTTTTACCAAGCATTGAGTACCCTACACTTAGGCCTCCAATAACAGCAGAATGGTATACGAGGTTGGCAATAGTTTTTTCGGCGCTCATTTTAAAAAATATAAAATAATTATAATTAATAAAAACATGAACAGTGATGATCTGCTAGAGCTAACAGAGCGGCCTACACTGTCTTGAATTTTACAAATGAAGAAGTTGATGACCAAGCTATTATGCCCAAAAAGGAAAGGTTGTATTCTTTGGCAGCATGTGGGAAAACAAAACAGTTCCTCGGAACTGAATTCAGCATAGAACAGATTCAACAGATGTCGCCGCAAGACATTATAAAGTATCATAACAGGTATGAAGCGCAGCTGGGGTCGAGAAATGGTAAAAAGTGTAGGACAAACGGTTCTTAGTTTGTACACTAAACTAGTCAGTAGATTTGCTCCCATTGATTCTGAACAAGATCTTACGTATGATTTAACGCAGGATCCAGTTTTAACAAAGTCATTAGAGTCTCTAAGCTGTGATCTATATTACAGATTTGGAACATTGTTATCGCCGTTAATCATGGGATTAATTACTTTTAATCATATAGATTTTATTTCCCTTCAAAATGACGATCGGAAAATCAGCAGAATCAGGAAACATTGAATCAGAAAACACTGAATCAAGTCGAGAAAGTGACCAGTAAACATCCTGGGCGTGTTGCAGCAGGGAAAAGAGTAGCAGAGTTAAACAGACAAAGAAAATTAAAGTTACAATCCCAGAATATAACTCATAATGAAAACATAACACCGCCAACGCCAACAGTTGATCCAATGCCAGCTCCAGAACAAGAGCAAGTTAATTCAAGGGCACCAAAGTCTTCATGGAATATTGAACTTAAAACTGTTGCCATTTTTGGCGCCATTGCTGCTGCTGGGGGCAGTTATTATGGTTATAAAATATATAACCAATGGCAACAAAAACAAAAGCAGCCAAAAAAATCTGAACCACTAAATACAGAAAAAGACAACAGCACGCCAGCACCGCCAATAACAAAAAATCATTTTGATCCATTTAAAATGCAATAATATTTTAAGAACTTAAATTTAAATTTTTTTTGATAAAACATGGCGGATTATTATTTGTTTAAAATGATGAAGTCAATAAATAAAGACATGGAGTCTATAAAAGACATTTCCATAGACCAGAATTGTAATCAATGCGGTTTGCTTAGGATGTAACAACTTCATTAAGATCTAGCTGGCCGATCTCACGCCAAGGGCGTTAAGCAAGACTCCTCAACGACAACGCGTTTTTTGAGGCGTGTGTGTACTATATTAGACATTTACTATTTAAGATAAAAACATAGATTGTATTTTTTTATAATTATAAGATAACTTGAATAAGAACTTGAGTAAAAACTTGATTAAGAACTTTATTAAGAACTTGGGGTAAACTTAATTAAGAACTTAATTAAAGAACTTGTAGTGACTTGATTAAAAACTTAACTAAGAACTTTAAGGCGACTTAAGGCAACTTAATCAAGAACTTATTAAAAACTTGAGGAGACTTAATAAAACTTAATAAATAATTATAAGTTGAAGAGACTTGATTAAGAACTTAGAACACTGCACTACACTACACTGCACAGCACTACACTACACTGCACTACACTACACTGCACAGCACTACACTACACTGCACTACACTACACTACACAGCACTGCACTACACTACACTACACTGCACAGCACTACACTACACGCACTACACTACACTACACAGCACTGCACTACACTACACTACACACCGCTGCTCAGCCCTCTCAACACGCTCTTCAGGTGGTTCACGCTGCACTACACTGCACTGCGCTGCACTGCACTACACAACCCTGCACTACACAGCACTGCCCTACACAACACTACACTACACAGCACTACACTGCACTGGATCGCCAGCACCGTTCAGCTCAAGCTTTGCTAAACAAGACGACTGTTACACTGTAAAACACAGGCTGGTTTTATCTCGCTTACTGCGCATGCCCAGTGGAATTGAAGAGAGTGAGGTATGTAGAATTGTTTACAACGACACAGCTTGCACGGTCCCGGCGAGTCAGCTGAGTGAACCAAGTCAATGTCAGGCAGGCCGCAAAGCGTGTCTGTGATGTCACTACAGCGTACTGCCGGCAGGCTGGTTTTATCTTGCTGGACTCAAGTACACTGTAATTAAGTAATCAGGTGACAGCCTATTGACGGGTCTCTGCAGGTGTGTGGAAAATCCGGCCAGCTTTGTCTTGTCATATGCGCGCTACTGTTTCGGGAGAGAGGTTATCGTCATGCGCGCGCTCGCGCCGAATGTCGGTATGTGCGGCGGTTGTTGTTTTCATTGCATTGTGTCGGGTGTGGATTTTAGGCCAGAAATATAACTTGGTTTTAAAAAGACTTTAAAGAGCAGTTAAAGATGAAAATAATGTTATTGAAAACGATCAACCCTACACAGTATGTATGTTTGTAGGGTCGTTATTTTTTGGTTATTGAAGTCTTACTTGTCAGAGAACTATAAAATGCCGCTTTTAGGCCACTTTCGCCCGAAAACTTGGTGGAGGAGCAAGTGAGCCAGAATGAAGATTTTATAGTTCTCTAATGCCTTTCGAATACAATGTTTTTTTTACGCCAGAGAAATCTAAAAAGCATGCGATTTATATTTGATAAGATCTTGTCCGGAATCACAAATGTTTGCATAACATAGACCATTTGTGAAATAAGAAATGTTTTAATAATATGTATTTTACCCATTACACTAAGATCTCTTTTTTCCCAGGAGTGAATAATTCTCTGAATAGTCTGCCTCTGGACACTGCCGAGTCACACTGGAAGAAGAAAAGGACGATCCAGCAAATACGAACTGAAGCAAGAACTATTTTACTACCCCATTAAAAGTTTCCACATGGAACATTCAAAAACTTGAAATAAGAAAAATAGCGGTATAACTTGTAACTGTCTTAGTGGGAGCACAGAGACAGAGAGAGAGAGAGAGAGAGAGAGAGAGAGAGAGAGAGAGAGAGAGAGAGAGAGAGAGAGAGAGAGAGGGGGGGGGGAGGGAAAGGAAGGAGGGGAACAGGCAGAAGAAAGCAAGTAGCTAACCAAATAACGGCCCGACAATCTCTCTCTCTCCTTGCGGGTAAGCAAACACGCGCGCACGCGGAACAACCTCCCCGACAAGAAGAGAACACAAGACGGGTGAGAATGGGTGGAAGCGTAAAGATGGGTGGGGGTGGGTGGGGTGGGTACAGAGGGAAGGGAGGGGGGGGTGGAGGAGAGGGGAGGGTGTGAGCGGGAGAGAGGGGGGGGGGGGGGTAGGAGGTGAAATGGGGAGGGAAGTCATGAAGAAAGGGGGAGGGGAGGACGCTGGGGGGAGGAGGGAGGGGAGTGGGGGGGGGGGGGGGCAAAAAAAGTGGGAAATGTGATGCATTTGAGGCCGACTGCAGCTGACTGTGGCAGAGCATGTAGCTTGCAGCCGTTAGGTTCTTCAGCACATTGTCCTGTCTGGAACTGAACACCACACAGACACACAGACGCACAGACACACACCACACAAACACACACACACCACACAAACACACGCACACACACAGACCCAGTCAACGCGCGAACGCGCGCGCACACACACACACACACACACACACACACACACACACACACACACACACACACACTCACACACACACACACACACACACACACACCCAATCCCCGCCCCTACCCCCACACACATAAAGTAACCCTTAACGCAACCTACGCAAGCAAGCAGACACACACACACACACAAACAACACACACACACACACATACACACACAACACATCACTCAGAGTACCAAATCATCGACGACCATCAGTGATTTCCAGGGGACCAGAGAGGGGGGACAGGTTTACTGATCATTATTAGCGGCACAATGGGGGCCGCCCCCAGTAAAGCGGGCCCCTGTCCCCCCACACAAAGGCCTGCACTGGCTGTCGGCGGCCCATAAAACAGCCCGGCGCAAAGACAGCCCATGGAATTCACCGCAAACTCCAAGAGACGTCAACGCCAGAAATGGAATTTCCCCCGTCTGCCATGAGGCTTGGAGAAATGAATTGTCTCTCCACCTCTCTCTCTCTCTCTCTCCTCTCTCTCTGCGTGTGTGTCTCTCTTGTCTCTCTCTCTCTTCCCCCCCCCCCCCCGTCTCTCTGTTTTTGTCACACACACACACACACACACACACACACACACACACACACACACACACCACATGCACGCATGCACACACACACACACACTCTCTCTTTCACACACACACACACACACACATCGGGTCACTTCAGTGCTGCGATCTTTGGCAGTGCGCAAAATGCAGACGTCCACGGAACCTCGCCTTTCTGTCTCCTCCGAAAGACTAGCCCACAGACCCACCATGTACAATCATCAACCTGATCAGACAAAACAGGAGATACTTCTACCTCTAAAACCACAATTCAACTTTTACATTATTCCTATAAATTCTTTTCACTATAACCTCACATAATCACACGAACATATTTTCAGTTTAACACATGAACAGGCACTGCCCTCACCGACTCAAAAATACCTGTCGAAGTTTGGCATCAACAGTGCCACACAGCACAGACTACCCATCTGTACAAACCAGTTCCCCTGGTCCTCACAGACCTGTTAACTGTTTCTTTTTCCCAGTTTCGGCCTCAGCAGCTGTCAAATCTTGCATTTTAATCCACCTCTCGTGGACTTACTGAAACACACACACACACACACACACACACACACACACACACACACACACACACACCACACACACACACCACACACACACACACACACACCACCACACCACACCACACACCACTCCACAAACTGTGCCTACTACTCGCCCCACCTATTGTATCCGGGGTGGGGGGGGGGGGGGGGGGGGGGGGGGGGAGGGGGATGTTTCTGAAAAAAATCTTTTTTTTTATGGAACAATTTTGAGGAAAATATCTTTCTTTAAAAGAATATCGATTTTCATTTTTTGTTGTTAGTCTTTTCATTTTATTTTCTCTCGCACATTTCTCACCTCTGAGGGGTTTGCTGAGCCTAACACAGGCCATCTACGGCCTTTACTTTTACATTAAATTCTAACACCTCCCGCGTCATCACACACACACACACACACACAAAAAGACCTACAAGGCAAGTGCCCTCGCCAACAACGCCCTCCAATGCGACGCCTTCGCCCATTTGGTTCTGTGATTCAGCTGCCCATCCTAAGTGATAAACCAGTCCCCCTGTCCTGTCCACTTTCTACATGTGCGGCATGCATTGCACGGTTTCCTTCACCAAGAAGGCCACAACAGGTGATAAACCAGTCCCCCTGTGCTGTCTACTTACTACATGTGCGGCATGCATGTTGCATGGTTTCCATTCCTAAGAAGGCCACAACAGTGATACACCCCCCCCCCCCCCCCCCCCCCTGTCCTGTCTACTTTACTACACGTGCGGCATGCATGTTGCATGTTTTCCATCACTGTGAAGGCCACAACAGGTGATAAACCAGTCCCCGTGCTGTCTTCTTTCTACATGTGCGGCATGCATGTTGCACGGTTTCCTTCACCAAGAAGGCCACAACAGGTGATAAACCAGCCCCCCCCCCCTGTGCTGTCTTCTTACTACACGTGCGGCATGCATGCTGCACGTGTTTCCATTCCTAAGAAGGCCACAACAGGTGATATACCATCCCCCTGTGCTGTCTTCTTACTACATGTGCGGCATGCATGTTGCACGGGTTCTTCACTAGAAGGTCAATGTACAAGACTTTCAAATCCTTCCTTTTTGTTCAAAAGCCTTCTCAAGGGATCTGTTTTCCCGTCGACACACAACGTCCCAGATAAACACATGAAACTGTGCAGAACCCCGGGCCCACTTCCTAGCAACCCTGTCGACAGTCTTTTGCAGTCCTTTGGTGATCCAGAACGGCCACTCTGTCATCTTGAGATCCAGAACGGCCACTCTGTCATCGGGTGATCCAAAACGGCCACTCAGTCATCGGGTGATCCAAAACGGCCACTCAGTCATCGGGTGATCCAAAACGGCCACTCAGTCATCGGGTGATCCAAAACGGCCACTCAGTCATCAGGTGATTCAAAACGGCCACTCAGTCATCAAGTGATCCAAAACGGCCACACAGTCATCAAGTGATCCAAAACGGCTACACAGTCATCGAATGATCCAAAAACGGCCACTCAGTCATCCAGTGATCCAAAACGGCCACTCAGTCATCCAGTGATCCAAAACGGCCACTCAGTCATCAAGTGATCCAAAACGGCCACACAGTCATCAAGTGATCCAAAACGGCCATTCGGGCAGTCTCCTGGAATTTCAACACTTTTGACATGTCTCCCTTCAGGTCTGGGGAACTGACTATCCCTTCCAGTCTGGGGAACTGACTATTTCTTGTGCATGCAGGGACGAACACCATGGCTCGTCGTAGTTAGAAAAGAGTTGGTGTGTGACTTCTACCCCTTAAAGACATTTTGCTTGATCGGCACGAAAGCGGAAATGGATTTCAAACGGAGAGAAGC
>CM031602.1:47368344-47455844 GCA_018398815.1 Conus ventricosus | reverse complement strand
TGCTTTGCTTTGTTGGAATCATATTTGCCTTAAAATTAACGTCCGACTACAATTCAGCTACTGCTTCTCATTTTCCATCCGGATTAGCTCTTACAAATGTGCTGTAGCAGTTCTCTCTCTCTCCTCTCTCTCTCCTCTCTCTCTCTCTCTCTCTCTCTCTCTCTCTCTCTCCACCCACAACAACGATCTTCTCCACCTTCTCTCTCTTCGCTCTTCTTCTTTCTCCTCCTTGTTGCATTCTCCCCCCCCCCCCCCCCACCTCCGTCCTATGTCTCGAGGCTCCGTGTTGGCGTGTGCACGCGCAATATAGTGTGGCTGTGATCAGCACGTGCAACATAGTGTGGCTGTGATCAGCACGTGCAATATAGTGTGGCTGTGATCAGCACGTGCAACATAGTGTGGCTGTGATCAGCACGTGCAACATAGTTTGGCTGTGATCAGCACGTGCAATATAGTGTGGCTGTGATCAGCACGTGCAACATAGTGTGGCTGTGATCAGCACGTGCAACATAGTGTGGCTGTGATCAGCACGTGCAATATAGTGTGGCTGTGATCAGCACGTGCAACATAGTGTGGCTGTGATCAGCACGTGCAATATAGTGTGGCTGTGATCAGCACGTGCAACATATTGTGGCTGTGATCAGCACGTGCAATATAGTGTGGCTGTGATCAACACGTGTGGCACGCCAATGAACTCCGTGTTGGCGTGTGCACGTGCAATATAGTGTGGCTGTGATCAGCACGTGTGGGACGCCAAGACTCCGTGTTGGCGTGTGCACGTGCAATATAGTGTGGCTGTGATCAGCAGTGTGGGACGTCAATGAACTCCCTGTTGGCGTGTGCACGTGCAATATAGTGTGGCTGTGATCAGCACGCGTGGGCCGCCAATGAAAAAGACATCACGACGTGCTCCTGCCCGGGGGCACCGTTGGGACCGGCTCTCAGACATGGAGGGCCCTCACACACACACACACACACACACACACACACACAGAGAGAGAGAGAGAGAGAGAGAGAGGAAGAGAGAGGGGAGAGAGAGAAGAGAGAGACCAACAGACTAACCAACGTGAGTAATAAAACGGGAGAGAGAGAGAGAGAGAGAGAGAGAGAGAGAGAGACAGACAGACAGACAGACAGACATATAGAAAGACAGACAGATCAACCGACCGACCCAACGTGAGTAATAAAGTGGGGGGAGAGAGAGAGGGGAGAGAGAGAGAGAGAGAGGGTGATGGCGAGGAGAGGAGAGGGGAGGTAGGGAGCTAAGAGAAGGGGCGGGGGGCGGGGGGGGGGGGGGGGGGGTTGGGCGTGTTCCTCCAATATCAACAGGCCGGACTGGTCGCCCTGTGCAGCCGTAGTGTTCGTCAATGCTTGAGAAAGTCTTTGACAGGCCGCCCGACCCAAGTTGCTTTTAATCTGTCTGTTTGGCCCTGCCCCCCCCCCCCCTCCCCCCCCCACCCTCAACCCTCACCTCTGTCTGTCTGTCTGTCTCGCACACACAGACAGACATACAGAGAGGAGAGAGAGAGAGAGAGAGAGAGAGAGAGAGAGGAGAGAGAGAGAGAGAGAGGGAGAAAGAGAGAGGAGACAGAGAGAGAGAGAGAGAGAGAGGAGAGCGAGAGAGGAGGAGGAGAGGAGAGAGAGAGGAGAGAGAGAGAGAGAGAGAGAGAGAGAGAGAGCAAGAGAAACAGAGAGAGAGAGGGGGGTGGTGGAGAAAGAGAGCGAGAGAGAGAGAGATAGAGTGAGAGACAGAGACAGAGACAGAGAGCGAGAGACAGACAGAGAGAGAGAGAGGAGAGGAGAGAGAGAGAGAGAGAGAGGAGAGAGGAGAGAGAGAGAGAGAGAGCAGAAGTGATATTAAGAACTGTTTGTGATTGGGTTCAGAAGGAGCAGAGCTGCTTTTCTAAGGCTGCAGTATACCAAGCAGAGGACATTGAATGAAAAACAATTCAACAAAAACAGAACGTTGTAAGAAATACAGTAAAAAACGGTCACACACGTAATGTTCTCATCCCTAGCTGATGCATGTGTACCATAGTGTTCAAGCGCTTCGGCTGTTCGGATGATCTGGAGTCGTTTAGCCAGGGTACGACAACAACAACAACAACAGTACAACAAGTACAGAATACCTCAAGGATTTAGTTCAGGAAATGCAGAATATTGTATGGATACTGTGCAACAAATACACTTCTAAGGGTGCGGTATAAAAAGATACAAATAAGCCCATTGTAAAGATATTATGCAACAAATACAGATTATTCTAAGGATGTAATAAAACTAATACAGAGTTTTCTGCGGAACATTTCTCAAAACGATTGTCGTAAAAACAAATAGAGAATTTCAAGGGATACAATAGATCAAATACAGTATTTTCTCTGAGTAGAAATACAGAATGAATTCTCCAAGTTGTAGTTCGATCAATACAGAATAGTTTAAAGATATTACGACGATCAATACAGAATAGTTTAAAGATTATTACGACGATCAATACAGAATAGTTTAAAGATATATTACGACGATCAATACAGAATAGTTTAAAGATATATTACGACGATCAATACAGAATAGTTTAAAGATATATTACGACGATCAATACAGAATAGTTTAAAGATATATTACGACGATCAATACAGAATAGTTTAAAGATATATTACGACGATCAATACAGAATAGTTTAAAGATATTATTACGACGATCAATACAGAAAGTTTAAAGATATATTACGACGATCAATACAGAATAGTTTAAAGATGTATTACGACAAATACAGGAGATTGTAAGGATGTTGTACAAAAAAAACAAACAACAACACAACAACAACAACACACAACCAACCAACCAAGCTTCCAACAACAAACCACCAAACTAACAAAAACGAAAAACAACAACAAAAAAATCTATCTCAAGAAAGAGTATAACAACCAATTACGACTAGTGCAACAAACACAGAATATTCTAATGGATATAGCACAACAGATACATGACATTCTTAGCATATAGTAGAAACAAACAGATAATTTTTAATGTATATAGTACAACAGACACAGAATTTTCTCAGGATAGCACAACAAAGACGAAGATTCAAAGAATATGTACAAGGACTAAGATTGTTTATGGACAGGGCAGAACAAATAGAGACTATTCTAAGGATACTGTGCAAAGAATACAGGAAATTCGAAGGATAAAGTATTACCAATATGGGATATTCTAGGAATCACACCACCACACCACCACCATCATCATCATCATCATCATCATCATCATCATCTCATCATCATCATCATCATCATCTCATCATCATCATCTCATCATCGCCTATTACCCCTCCTGGGGTACAGGCCGCCAACCAAGGACCTCCAGGCATCTCTGTCCTGGGATCTTCTTTCCAGGAATACAGTGCTACAAATACATAATTCTCTCTCAGAATATTACAACGAAGACAAATATTTAAAGCAATCATACTGTACAACAAATCAGATTTTTCTAAGGATAGAGCATAACACGTACAGAATATTTAAGGATAAACTAAAAACAAACAAACAAAACCAAAAATGATCATTCTAAGGACAGAGCATAACAGTTACAGAATGCTGTACATTTACTGTACAAATCGCCCATCGAAACATACTGTACATTTACTGTACAAATCGCCCCATCCGAAAAACCAACGAACAAACAAACAGAAACAAACGGGAAAAAAAGGAACGATTCAGTTCAGTGGTTTATTTAATGTCATTTCATCGTCAGATGATATTAGACACTTGAAAAAACAACAACAACAAAATCTCCACACTCAACTTATCATCCATGTAAGTACTTTCAAACCCACATCTGATTTATGCATATTTACATAAGTGACATACGCTAGCGGTACACACAACTGTTGATCTTTACAAAAAAACTTTGCACCGTGTGATTGCGAAATAATCATGGCAATTTCAGCAACATACGGACCTATACAAGACAGAGCTGACATCAAAGTTATTCATCTCAATACCTTTCACCTGATAGAGCGAGGTCAACACTGAGCATTCAAAACAAAAGATGATGCACAGAAATGTTTTCTCTGCAGACACAAGTCATGCCATGAGAATGTTCACATGTATTCAGCCTTAATTTATGAATTAATCTAAAAAGGCACGTTTTTAAAAAGAACGAGTCGATGGCGTTGATTGTGGCGATGACCTTTCACCCCCTCCCTCCCCCCCTCCCAAGTTGATTTGCTTTCCACCAGGGAATTCTGTCTTGACTCGATAACAACAACAACCCCCCCCCCCCCCCCCCAAAAAAAAAAAAAAAAAAAAAAAAAAAAAAAAAAAAAAAACAACAACAAACAAGAAAAATGCTGCAGTGGAACTGACAGTATCTTGTGTGTTATCTGATGGCCGGAACACGCCACCCTCACAATGTTCTGCCTTTGTTGCAGGGGAGTTTCAGGCTGAACCGTTCGTTCGCTCTTGTTCCACCTGGCGCCGTTTGTTGCCCGGCACAGCGAAGTGTCAGCTCCAGTGTGGTGTGTGTGGTGTGGGTGGTCTTGTCAGCGGGGTTCATACTGTCTGCAGCACAATGGTGGTGAAGACACCAAGGTCTTTGGGGGAACAGGGCTCTCTCTCTCTCTCTTGGTTCGGGAGAGGAGTGGAGCAGAGGTCACACCGTTACAGAGGAATGGTGACACTGGGTGGCCCCATCCCATACCGCTGAGGTCTTGTTGAGTCACTTATGGGGGAGCGGGGGTAACGGAGAGAGAGAGAGAGAGGAGAGAGAGAGAGAGAGAGAGAGAGAGGCAGACAGACAGACATCACGCAGTAAAAAGGGTTATATCTTTGAATCAGTTATATGCCAACTCTCTCTTTGTATGTATGTATGCATGTATGTTTGTATGTATGCATGTGTGTGTATGTATATGAGAGAGGGAGAGTTTTTTTCAAGGCTCGCTTACTCTTTCTACACCTTAAAAAAAAAAAAATTCTGTCTGTCTATCACTCTGTTCTTTTTATTGGTATTCACAACATGCTTATTCTCTCTCTGCATGTCAGTCTGCCAGCCTGTCCCCTGTCGGTCTGTCTGTCTGTCCGTGTCTTTGTTTGTCGCTCTATTTAACCGTCCCTCTGTCTACTGCCTGTGTTTATTGATACGAATCATTGGGGTTCCCCTGTCAATGGCGGTATTAGCATAACCCTCCATTGGACCGGCGCTCCCTCCACAGTTCTCACGGTCTCTGTATTTATTGGACCTCCAGTGCAATTCCAAACAGCTCATAAAGGCCGGTTGGAGAAAAAAAATCTTTTGGATCGCCACACGTACTTTATAGAGATCGGTATTTGATTAGACGGAATAGCTTGGGGTGGGCAGGTAGGAGGTTGTGGACAGAGAGAGAGAGAGAGAGAGAGAGAGAGAGAGAGAGAGAGGAGAGAGACAGAGAGAGAGAGACAGAGAGAGAGAGAGAGAGAGAGAGCGAGAGAGACAGACAGAGAGAGAGAGAGAGAGGAGGGGGGGGGGGGGGGGGGGTAAAGGAAGAGAGGGAAGGATAGAAAGACACGCACACTGGCATTCCTTATAGTCCATTCAGCACTGAGCCCTACTGACAAGGGGGAAAACAATCGTATTCACCGATACAAAAGCTGAAATTTCCTATGAACACACGCTCACTCAAACACACCTCTCCACCCTTCTTCTCTCCCCCCCGTTTCCTTCACTCTCCCTGTCCCCTTTTGCCTCTCCCCCTTCATCCCTCCGCTCCCCTTCCCTCCCACTTCACACACACACAACACACACACACACCCGGCGATACATGAATACAAACACAGTTTTCTCCGTGCCTTGTGGCTCGGAGTGACAGCATTCCTCCTGATTGTGTTGACGATGAAATGGACTGGACAAGGAAAGATGCTGAGTAAAAAAAAACTGGGCTACATGGACATCACTTTGGTTTTTCATCTCCTTAGTATTTCTTCATCTTTGACTTTATGCGCGTTTATAGTTATCTATCTTTTATCCATTTATCTGTCTATGTATCTGTCTGTTTGTCTAGACAGATGTCTGTCTATTTACTATCTATCTATCTATTTATCTATTTACCTGTCAATCTGTCAATGTACCTACCGATCTGTCTGCCTGTCTATTCATCTATCTACCTACCAATCTATCTATCTATCTATCCATCTGTCTATCCATTAGGCGAGATGATTCGTCCAATTCGTTATCAGTCACCATGCCATTGGCATAAGCTAAAAAAAAAAAACAAACCCAACTGCAGTTCAGTGGGCATCTCGCCTAATAGATAGATAGATAGATGGATAGATAGATAGATTGGTAGGTAGATAGATTCAACGCCTGGCATCCTTGCGCTGAAGAGTGAAGAGATCGAAGCTGAGTACCAATTCGTTCATTTTCGTTGTATTATTTGTTTGTGTCTTGCCTGAAGAAGACCTAAAAGGTCGAAACGCGTTGTGTTTTGTCTTGTGACTCGTTTGTCCACAGAGACACGAAAAGGAGAGCACTCAAAAACACACACACACACACACACACACCAACACCTAAAAAAAAAAAACAAAAAAAAAAAAAAAAAAAAAAAAAAAAAAAAAAAAAAAGGATGTTTGCTTTCGTTGATGAAGAAAGAAGTGACACTGCTGATAACTGGGGGAGGATTTGACGGGGGAGGCACACCCCGTGAGGCGCGGACCGCCCAGTGGGAAAGGGACGCGAAGGCCGGTGTCACTGAACGGAAGACCTGTCCACTACGCCACACTCCGTCAGGGCCGCCGGTCACACGGGGGGGGGGGGGGGGGGGGGGGGGGGGGGGGGGGGGGGGGGGGCGGCAGTGTCGATGACTTTGTCGAAGTTCACCACCTTCCGTTGTCTGAAGCCAATTAACGGAGAGGGAAAGGTCAGGGAACTCGTGTCGGCCACGTGGCCCTGGGGGGCAAAGGTCAGACAGCCGTTCTCTACCCCCACCCCCACCAAGTCCAGGTGTTTCTGGGAGGCGGACCGCAGGGGATGGAGAGGAGGGGAGGAGGGAAGTGGGGGGGGGGGGGGGGGGGGGGGGGGGGGGGGCACAGACTGGGGATTTGACATTCACGGGGGATGACTAAGGGAGGATGAGCGATTTTCTTACCTGGGGCCAGAGAGAGAGAGAGAGAGAGAGAGAGAGAGACGGAGAGAGAGAGAGATGAGAAAGAGAGAAAGAGGAGAGAGAGAGAGAGAGAGAGAGAGAGAGAGAGAGAGAGAGAGAGAGAGAGACGCAGAGAGAGATGGAAAGACAGAAAGATGGAAAAAAGACAAGAGCAGGAGGAGGGGGGACGAGAGAGGAGGGTGGGAGGAGAGAGAAGAGAGAGAGAGGAGAGAGAGAGAGAGAGAAGAGAGAGAGAGAGAGAGAGTATGCGCATGACTTACCGCCATGTTCTCTGAATAATGCGCATCGTAATGTGTTACGTGTTGCTCTGCAGTATAGTCACTAATGCAGTATAAAATGTGCTGTCCTGCATTTTTTTTTTTTTTTTGCACACTGTGATTGTCTTGTCATATTCTGTGCGACATTGTCTTGAACTGTTTTTGACTATTATACAAGACTCGATAAGCAAGAGAGAAAAACTCCACGCAGAACTGCCAGACGGAGGCCGAGTGTCGTTTTTTTCCTCTCTGACAGTTCAAACAGGCCTGTCGGAACAGAATGAGGCGGTCGTGTGAAGAACGACAATCGAAGTAGGTGGGCACGACGAGATCTGTCCTTAGTTGAAGTCTGTAGTATTTCTTTTTCTTTCTTTCTTTCTGCGTACGCAGGCTGATACTCCTGCGGATACTGCCTGTATAGACAGGCAGTGGAGTTTTGTTGTGTATGACCGTTTTTTTTTAATCCGCCATTAAGGCAGCCATACTCCATCTTCGGGAAAGAAGTCTGTAGTATGATATTTTGCTATTGTATACATCAACTGATGCACGCACATGCGCGAACGCGCGCGCACACACACACATAACATATTGTCATATCACTTACTGTGCTGCTATGCACAGGATATTGTCCTATACTTCACTGTGCCGCAGTGTACAACATATTGTTCTATCATTCATTATACCGCAGTGAAGAACACATTGTTCTATCACCACTGTGGTGCAGTAAAAATATATTGTCCCATGATTGCAGTGTGCGGCACTGTCACACAACTATTGAAGAGTACAACACATTGTCCGATTCTGTTCGCAATTATTGTCAAACCGGGCGTTGACCTCTATGGTGACAGAAAAAAAAACGCAGCTGGTTTTTGTTCCAGCCCGGCTTCCCTTTGTCCTATTTTGTATCCTGTCTCCTTCTTTGTCTCAGTCCCCATCTGTGTCTTGGCGGCTTGGCTTGGCCGTGGTGTCCAATTCTCTTTCAAAATGGGAGACAGGGAAAGGCGATCTCTGTTCCTGTTTGTCTCTTTTTACCGCCGCTGCCTGATTGACAGAGGCTTTCCATTGGTCTGCAACGTTCAGACCAACGACAGACCATCTCTCTCTCTCTCTATCGCTTTCGCTCTCTGTCGCCTGTCCTCTGTCTCTCTCTCTCTCTCTCCGCTCTCTCTCTGTCGCTCTCTCTCTGTCTCTCTCTCTCTCTCTCCCCCCCCTCTCTCTCTGTCTCTCTGTGTCTCGCCTTGGCAGCATGTAGCACAATTCTCCTTTCCTCTTCTCTCCTCCCTATTCCTCATCCAAAGGGCCTTTCAATGGGTTTTTTTTTTTTGCATTGCGTTTCATTCTGCATTGTGTGTGTGTGTGTGTGTGGGGGGGAAACTGTAAACAGTGCTTTGTTGAGTACATGTGTGTGTGTTGCGCGCGCGCGCGCGCGTGCGTGCGTGCGTGCGTGTGTGTGTGTGTGTGTGGTGTGTGTGTGTGTGTGTGTGTGTGTGTGTGGTGTGTGTGTGTGTGTGTGTGTGTGACCTCTCAATATCCTGTTATTGTATGTTTCGTTCTGTACAGTGCATTGAAAATTGTAAATTGTACTTTGATATGCACATGGATGATTATTATCTTTTAATGATTGGCATTGCGTCTTTTGTTGTATACTGCGTTAATGGAAGGTGTAGACTTTGCTATGTGGTTCTCATGAGTGGTTATTACCATTTTCTTGTGCTGTCATCGTGTGCTGTGTGCTGTATTGTGAAGTGAAAGGTGTAAACTGTGCTTTGTTGTTTACATGGGTGTTTATTATCCTTGACTGTTATGCGTTAAATGCTTCGTTCTGTATCACGTTGTGAAAGTGTAAACTCTGTATCACGTTGTCAAAGTGTAAACTCTGTCTCACGTTGTGAAAGTGAAAAACTCTGTATCACATTGTGAAAGCGTAGGCTAAACTATAGTTTGTTGTGTCGGATCAGCTCATTACTCCCCCGTATCGTTACTCCCCCGGCTCTTTACTCCCCCGGTTAGGGTTAGGGATAGGGTTAGGGTTAGGGTTAGGGTTAGGGATAGGGTTAGGGTTAGGGTTAGGGATAGGGTTAGGGATAGGATTAGGGATAGGGTTAGGGTTAGGGTTTGTTCGGTGCGGTGAAAAGTGTTAACTTTGCTATTTGGGGCATAGTGTGGTGAATAGTGTAAACTGTGTGTTCTGTATTGCGTGGTTGAAAAGTGAAAAACTGTATTTTTGTTGTGTATTTGTGGTGGAAAGTGTAAACTGTGCGTTCAGTATGGTGGAGAGGTATGAACTGTGCGTTTTCGTATATTGTGTGGTGTAAGCCGTAAACTGTGCGTTGTTGTGTGTTGTGGTGAACAGTATAAACTGTGTGATGTAGTGTATCGTGTGGTGAAAAGTATGGTGCATTGTGTGGTGAAAAGTGTAAACTGTGTGTCGTTGTGTATTGTGAGGTGAAAACTATAATTATACTGTGTGTTGCTGTGTACTGTGTGGTGAAAAGTACAAACTGTGTGTTGTTGTGTATTGTGTGTGGTGAAAAGCATAAATTGTGTGTTGTGTGTGTATTGTGTGGTGAAAAGTATAAACTGTGTGTTGCTGTGTATTGTGTGGTGAAAAGAATAAACTGTGTGTTGCTGTGCATTGTCTGGTGAAAAGTGTAAACTGTCTGTTGCTGTGTATTGTGTGGTGAAAAGTATAAAGTGGGCGTTATTGCATATTATGTGGTGTAAAAGGTAAACTGTGTTACTGTGTGCTGAGAAGTGTGAACTGTGTGCTGTGGTGTACTGTGTGGTGAAAAAGGTTTTAAACCGTGCTTCGCCGTGCATTGCGTGGTGAAACACACGAGGCGTGCTTTGTGGTGTGTTGTGTAGAATTACGTGCGCTTTGTGGATGCACTGTGTGGTGCAAAGTGTTCCTATATGGTTTTACAACCCCCCGCGCGAAGGAGATTATGCTTAACACGCTGTCTGCAGGTTGGTTTGTTTGTCTGCCAGCAAGATGAGGCAGAAACTAGCGCAGCAATGTGCACGACACCCGGTGACAGAGTGTGTGGTCCAGGGACCACCCCATTCAGTGCGGGGTGCAGCTCCGGATCAAGGGCTGCGTGCAGGATGCGGTCCTCCCTGAAGGGGAAACTCCCATCGTCTGGATGCAGCCTCAGGCTTTCAATACGGCAGCATGACAGAGAGGTACCAGCTGAAACATTCAACTGTTTCTCCCATACTGTCTGTAAGGACTAGGACGCAAACGTGTCCGTTGCCAGATCCCTGTTTAGTGGTACAAGCACGAGCAGGCCTTCACGGCAGGAAGAGAAAACAGACTCAGCACTGGAACCGAAGAGCTGCAGGACTTGTAGAATGGAATCCTGGACGATTTGTCTGTCCACCGGGATCAGAAGCGGCGACGTCAACGCTGCAGTTGACAAGCAGCAAGTGGACATAAGGTCTTAGATTACTGACACTGAAGAGGGACACAGCGTGAATCGATGGGAACATCAGAGAAAATAAGCAGAAGGATTTCAGGTCAGTATCTGAACAATATACAATCAAGAAAACTGTCATCTGCCATCTTGGGTGCAGAACTTTGGCTTCTTTCAATAAAAAAAGAGAAAAAGTGGATTGAAAAGAAAAGCTCTTGAGCTGGCAGATATTCAAGAAGAGGTGGAGGTATTCAATCCACGGTGAGAAATCCGACTCCGAGTCAGGTTTGCGCAATGCTCAGATGATCAAGAAATGGAGCTGGGCAAGCAGGGTCACACGACACGTCGCTTACCTCACTGACATTTGGAACCAAGACGAACTCGGCTTGGACGCAATGCGAAAACCACCTGTCCTCTGCAGGATCATGTTCAGATAGGTCTGAAGAATTAGAAAAAAGGGAGAGAAAATTAGTGTATTTTTAGATTTATTTCGTTGATGTTTTTACTTACCTTGGTTTCTGATTCTTTTAGAAATTCCCATGAATTCACACTGCCATGCCTTTTCAATTGCTTTTGCTTCGGAATTGATTAAAAAAACAAAAGAAAAACCGGTGACGATTTAAAAAGATCTTGTTTCACATCCACCGCGGAGTGTTGATCCTTTTCTTTTTGAGACAGGGGCTTGTAACACAATTCTGTTGTCTGACTGTCCATAGTCTCCTCTTGACGGAGGACAAAAAGAGTAACTTCCCCTGAACAAGGAGCTGAAAGAAATCAATGATTCGGACTTTGCACGACAAAGTAAAGAAGGCGGCATATAGATCTTTACAGTATAACCAGAGCATACTACATTACCGAGATACGACACTGCCTCTTACAGCCTACAAGTCCGTTCAGTCGATTATCTCCCTTAGTCGGCGCGGGCTGCAGGCTCGCGGCTGCTATGTGAAAACGTTGCCGTGATGAAAACAACGACGCCCGTCGGGCCGCATTTGTTGTCATAACTTTACCTTGAACTGCTTCAGCAGTTTGTGACGACAGATTCAAATGCCTCTACACATTTTTTGGCCCTCCTTGTGTTTGTGTGCGTGTGCATGTAGGTGCGTGTGTGCACTGCATGTGTGCATGCATACGCATGTATTTTTATGTATGTATAGTGTGTGTGTGTGTGTGTGTGTGTGTGTGTGTGTGTGTGTGTGTGTGTGTGTGTGTGCATGACTGTGGTAAGATGGGTGAAGGTGGGGTGGGGAGAGAGAGAGAGAGAGAGTTTGTGGCTTGTTCTAAATTTAAAAAAAAGACCATTTATTTGTCTCCAAATCAAACTTTAATTGTGTTGTGTCAGTTTATAACAACGTCCAACAATGGCATAATGAAAGGGGTGGAGGTGGGGGGTGGGAGGGGGTAATGCAGTCCGTCTCATCCCACAAAACATAGAAAAAAGTTCTGCCATCAATACAAGATGGATTAAAACAAAACTGGTTGCATTTTCCAAACAGTCTGCAAAAATTTGCAAAAAATGTCTTCTTTAAAATACGAGCAAAGAAGAAGCACACAATTTCAAATACACACATCAACCTCAAAATAGACATTGCGACGAGATAGGCCTAGACATGAAACGGTCATTGATACATGTAGGTTTACACACGAGTATGCTGGGGGTGGAGGGGGGTTAGTAATGGTTTTCTCTCTCTTCTCTCTCTCTCTCTCTCCTCTCTCTCTCTCTCTCTCTCTCACACACACACACACACACACACACACACACACACACTGACTGAAACCAATTTATTGTCAGATTAACTCAAGGTTGTACACACACAAGCCATGCAACTGCACGCAGAGAGAGAGAGAGAGAGAGAGAGACAGAGAGAAGAGAGAGAGACAGAGAGAGAGACAGAGAGAGAGAGAGACAGAGAGAGATTCGGTGATGAAACACGTGTGTCGGCACTGTCATTATCAACATAAACATCACTGGCCATGTGAGGGCACGGTATGCGTGGTCTGGTTTTCCCCGCTGCCTAGTTGTTTAGCTAACGGGACTGTAAATAAGCCAGTAGGCTTAATGATTTCTAGAAGAAACAAGGTATGCGCATTGCTCTTTCCTTACATATATATATATAAAAACTGTTAAAAATCTGCCATGTGGCTTCATAGTCATACTATAAACTTGATCTAGACTAGACTCAAGTTGCACCAGATGCATAGTCCCACACCGTATACGGTATTGCTTACGTGGTTTACTCTGCCAATAATTAATAAAATGCAATAAAGTTTGTACATGCCTTTCTTCATCCTTTGGAAAACGAAAAAATGCCAGCCCTTCACAATCGATTTTGTTGCGAGCGTTTGAACAACCGATAGCGCTGCAGGCTTCGCCTCCTTGCTTCTTGCGCGTCGCTATGTTGGAGCTGAGTTTACACGTGCTGACTAAGGGCCGTAACCTAGTCCGCGGTCTTATGGAAAACCCCCAAGTGTCGTATCTCGGTAATGTAGTATGCTCTGGTATAACTGAGGTCGTGTTGTCACCACACTCCGTTACGATGCAGTTTAAGCAGCATTGTTATCAGACTGATACGGTTAGTTTCAAAACGTGCCGAATATGAGAAGATAAGTGGTCGCCCGTTCTTCGTTTTCATTGTCCTAAATGTTGTTTGTGTTTGCCTGAAGAAGACCCAAGAAGTCGATATGCATTGTGTTCTGTGCTGCAGTCTGCTTGTTTGTATGTCTGGCTGAACTAATACTGTTTCTTTTTAAAATCTGATACGGCGTAGTTAAGATCTCCTCGCCATCAGACTTCGCTACGTGTAGCTGCAATCGCGCTGCTTAAAGGCTCTGATATGGTGTGGATATGGGCGTGTTGCCATCAGACCCCGTTATAGTGCAGTTAAGGTAGGGTATAGTGTAGTTAAGGCAGGGTATAGTGTAGTTAAGGTAGGTTATAGTGTAGTTAAGGTAGGGTATAGTGTAGTTAAGGTAGGGTATAGTGTTGGTAAGGTAGGTTATAGTGTAGTTAAGGTAGGTTATAGTGTAGTTAAGGTAGGGTATAGTGTTGTTAAGGTAGGTTATAGTGTAGTTTGGGTAGGGTTACCATCAGACTCCGCTACAGTGCAGTTAAGGTAGGTTACAGTGTTGTTAAGGTAGGGTTGCCATCAGACTCCGCTACAGTGCAGTTAAGGTAGGTTACAGTGTTGTTAAGGTAGGGTTACCATCAGACTCCGTTACAGTGTAGTTAAGGTAGGTTACAGTGTTGTTAAGGCAGCGTTGCCATCAGACTCCGCTACAGTGCAGTTAAGGTAGGTTACAGTGTTGTTAAGGTAGGGTTGCCATCAGACTCCGTTACAGTGTAGTTAAGGTAGTAGGTTCACAGTGTTGTTAAGGTAGGGTTACCATCAGACCCCGTTACAGTGTCGCTGATGTAGGCTGTCCATCAGACTTTAGTTCAACACACAAAATTTCTCTTTTCACCGTACCACCCCCATCCCCCTCTCACTCCCTACCCCCCCCCCCCCCCACTCCATCTTCACCAGCCCTCATCCTTCCCACGCCTCTGCTTCTTCTTTTTTTCTTTTTTATTTTTTATAAACTGGCAGTGCTTTATACAGACTCTTTAAATTTTACACCCTTATCCTCTCCTGTGCGAGCGCGCGTGCGTGCGTGCGCGCGTAGGTGCGTGGTGTGGTGTGTGGGGGGTGTGTGTGTGTGTGTGTGTGTGTGGTGTGATGGTGTTTGACGTGTATGCATGCCACGTGTAACTGCGCATACGTTCTCTCTCTCTCTCTCTCTCTCTCTCTCTCTCTCTCTCTCTCTCTCTCTCTCTCTCTCTCCAAAGTTCTTTCAAATGTCATCTGTCATTTCCTGTGTCTGACAGCCAGTTCATGAGTTGTCCAAAGTCCACAGAGTCAGCTGACGTCTGGAGGATCGCATTGCCCTCTGTTCCTCTTCAGGCCTTGCCAGACCTTCATGTTTTTCTCGCTGCATATTGACGTCTTTTGTCATCACGCCTCCATACTTTTTTTTTCGCTGAATATTTACGTCTTTCACTGCTAAACCTTCGCATTGTTATACCATGTATTGACTCTTTCAATCTTAAATAAAAGTTAGCGTTCATTTTCATTGTCCTATTTGTTTGTGTCTTGCCTGAATAAGACCTAAGAGGTCGAAGCGCGTCGTGTTTTGTCTTGTGACTCGTTTGTCCACGTTTCTCTTGGCGGTTCGCTAACATTTATTTAAGATTTGTTCTTTATTTGTTTGTTTGTTTGTTTGTTTGGGCCAAGCACCAATGTCTGTTGCTACCGAATCTTTACTCTTTTTTTTCTCAAATCTTCATTTCCTGTTGCAAACAATTACCTCAATTTTTTTTGCCAAACATCTAGTCTAGTGTTGCAAAAGGTTCATGTTTTTGCTGCCAAACACGTCCAATGTTGCCAAACACTGATGTTTCCGTGGTCAAATATTTGCATTTTTTTCTTGCCAGGCCTTCATATATTTTCTGACTAAGCGTTCACATCTTTTGTTTATAAACTCTGTTGTTGCCCAAACTGCAAGTCTTTTGATGCCAGACACTAATGTCTTTTGCCGCCAAAAGAGTGTGTCTTTTGTCGCCAAAATTGGATTATCTTTTCTTGCCTTGGGGTCGTTGTTTGGTAACAAACACCGACGTCTTTTGTGATTAAACAAGGATCAGCTTTGACACAAAAACTGCGTATTTTGTTCCTAAACATTGCCATGTTTTCTTTTTTCTTTTGTGGTTAAAGTTCCGTTTTGTTGCCAATCATTTTTACGCCAAATACTGACATCTTTTCTGGCCAAGTATTGATTTTCTTTCTTTTTTATTTTTAATTATTATATTTTTTTAACAAAAACTGATGTTTTCTGTTGCCAAAGCACTGATGACTTTCGTTGCCAAACATCAGCATGCTTTGATATGAAACACCGGTGTCTATTGTCGCCAAACATCCATGTCCTTTGACACCAAACATTTGTGCTTTTCTTGACAAACATGGGCTTCTTTATTCGCTAAACAAATCGATCTTCAGCTGGCAAACACTGATGTCTATTTGTTGTCGAACATCGGAGCTTGTTGTTAAATTCTGACAGCTGTTGTCGCCTGTTGTCTCTTTTGTGTGGTGTTGAACATTGAAACATTCATCCTTCAAACATTGATGTCATCTGCCATGAAATGTTCCTAACACCGCTTTCTTTGCTCACTAAAAGTGACGACATTGTTTTGGCAAATCACCATGCCATTTCCTACCGAGAAGTGATAATGTTTGTGCCAAACACCGATACTGACTGTATTTCCTATACACTGCGGCGTCTTTGTGCTACTGGTTCACTCTGATGCTGATGGCAGGAGAGAGAGAGGGCAGGAAGTAAGGGAACGTGGTGTGGTACGGTGTCTGAAATCTGAGATTTGTGTGATAAGTGCAAGGGGAGAAATATGTGGTGAGTGTTGTATAACCGTAGTATGGGATAGTCTAATGTATTCAGGTATGTGTGTGTGTGTGTGTGTGTGTGTGTGTGTGTGTGTGTGTGGTGGTGTGTGTGTGTAATCTGACAGTAAATGGTTTCAGTCAGTCAGTCAGTGTGTGTGTGTGTGTGTGAAGGAAAGAGAGAGAGAGAGAGCGAGAGAGAGAGAGAGAGAGAGAGAGAGAGAGAGAGAGAGAGAGAAGAGAGAGAGAAGAGAGAGAGACAGACAGACAAAAGACAGACAGAGAGAGAGGAGAAACGGAGAGAGAGAGAGAGAGAGAGAGAGAGAGAGAGAGAGAGAAGAGAGAGAGAGAGAGAGAGAGAGAGAGATAACAGAAACGAGAGTGAGACAGAGACAGAGAGAGAGAGAGAGAGAGAGAGAAGAGAGAGAGGAGAGAGAGAGACAGAGACAGAGACAAAGGAGATGAGACAGACGAGGAAGAGAAGGAATACAAGGGAAAAGAGAGAGGGCGGGGAGCGAGATGGGAGCAAGGGGAAGGGAGAGAGAGCAGGGAGGAAGGGAAAATAGAGAGAGAGAGAGAGAGAGAGAAGAGAGAAGAGGAGAGAGAGAGAGAGGAGAGAGAAGAGAAAGAGAGAGATAGACGATAGGAAGGAAGGAATACAAAGGGAAAAGAGGAGAGGGGGAGGATGGGAGCAAGGGGAAGGGAGAGAGAGACAGGGAGGAAGGGAAAATAGAGAGAGAGAGGGGGGAGAGAGAAGGGGAGAGAGAGAGAGAGAGGAGAGAGGAGAGAGAGAGAGAGAGAGAGAGAGAGGAGAGAGAGAGAGAGGAGAGAGAGAGAGGAGAGAGAGAGAAGAGAGAGACAGACAGGACAGAGGGAGGGGAGAAGAGAGGAGACAGGGAGACAGAGCTCAAGACGTGAAGCAGTAGACAGATGCTGTCCATACAGATGTCTGTCGGGAGACACACAGACAGATGCTGTCCATACAGATGTCTGTCGGGAGACACGCAGACAGATGCTGTCCATACAGATGCCTGTCAAATGACAGTAAAGCAGCAGACAGATGCTGTCCGTGCAGATGTCTGGCCAGAGACACGCAGACAGATGCTGTCATACAGATGCCTGTCAAATGACACGTGAAGCAGCAGACAGATGCTGTCCATACAGATGTCTGTCGGGAGACACGTGAAGCAGCAGACAGATGCTGTCCTGCAGATGTCTGTCGGGAGACACGTGAAGCAGCAGACAGATGCTGTCCGTGCAGATGTCTGTCAATTGACACGTGAAGCAGCAGACAGATGCTGTCCGTGCAGATGTCTGTCGCGAGACACGTGAAGGCGGCAGACAGATGCTGTCCGTGCAGATTGGGCTATCTAGACACACGTGAAGCAGCAGACAGATGCTGACCGTGCAGATGTCTATCTAGAGACACGTGAAGCAAGTGACAGATGCTGTCCATGCAGATGTCTATCTAGAGACACGTGAAGCAGCAGACAGATGCTGTCCGTGCAGATGTCTGTCAGGAGACCGTGAAGCAGCAGACAGATGCTGTCCATGCAGATGTCTGTGAATTGACAGTGAGGCAGCAGACAGATGCTGTCCGTGCAGATGTCTGTCGGGAGACACGTGAAGCAGCAGACAGATGCTGTCCGTGCAGATGTCTATCTAGAGACACGTGAAGCAGCAGACAGATGCTGTCTATGAAGATGTCTATCTAGAGACACGTGAAGCAACTGACAGATGTTGTCCTGCAGATGTCTGGCCAGAGACACGTGAAGCAGCAGCAGATGCTGTCTATGCAGATGTCTGGCTAGAGACACGTGAAGCAGCAGACAGATGCTGTCCATGCAGATGTCTATCTAGAGACACGTGAAGCAACTGGAAGATGCTGTCCATGATGATGTCTGGCTAGAGACACTGAAGCAGCAGACAGATGCTGTCCGTGCAGATGTCTATCTAGAGACACGTGAAGCAGCAGCAGACAGATGCTGTCCATGCAGATGTCTAGCTAGAGACACGTGAAGCAAGTGACAGATGCTGTCCATGCAGATGTCTATCTAGAGACACGTGAAGCAACAGACAAATGCTGTCCATACAGATGTCTATCTAGAGACACGTGAAGCAAGTGACAGATACTGTCCATGCAGATGTTTATTTAGAGACAAGTGAAGCAACTGACAGATGTTGTCCATGCAGTGTCTGGCCAGAGACACGTGAAGCAGCAGACAGATCTGTCCATGCAGATGTCTATCTAGAGACACGTGAAGCAACTGACAGATGTGTCCATGCAGATGTCTCCTAGAGACACGTGAAGCAGCAGACAGATGCTGTCCATGCAGATGTCTATCTAGAGACACGTGAAGCAGAGCAGACAGATGCTGTCCATGCAGATGTCTGGCCAGAAACACGTGAAGCAGCAGCAGACAGATGCTGTCTATGCAGATGCTGTCTAGAGACATGTGATGGATGGCCTTCATTACGTGGGTGAACAACACCCACCCTACCCCCACCCCCTCCCTCAGCCCAATGTGTCAGACAGGTGTTGGCGGTAGTGGATGGGGATGGGGGCGGGGGTGGGGGGGGTAACAGCCGTCCGGTAATGGAGGCGTCACTTGGCCAGACAGGGTGTGTGGGGGGAGTTCCTATTGTCCCTCCCGGTTCTCTCCGCCAGCCCTGTCTTTTTTATCTCCTGGACTAGAGAGCGAGGCATGGTGGAACGAAAGAGTCGCTTTGGTGGGTGGGGGTGGGGAGAAAGGCGGGCGAGGAAAGAAGAGGGCAGGAGGGAGGCAGGCGAGCGAAGGAGGTTTGGTCGTCAAATGAAACCGACGGGGAGGGATGTTACAGAGCCGACAGTGAAGCAGCAGACAGATGAAATGACCTAGTTTCATTTTTCTTAAGAATTTTTTTTTTTTGACGTACCATCCATATAAAGCTGAACCTGTTAGACTTCCACTTCCCACCCTACCCTTTCCTTTGTGATGATGTTCCGGTTCTTTTGTTCCTGTTTTTTTTTCCCATTTCATCTGTTCTTTCATCACATTGTTTTGCGCCCTCCCTGTCCCTCGCTTTCCTTTCCGTACCATGCAACCTCTTTTTTTTTTTTTAGTTCTAGTATAAGGAGAAAGACACATAATTCAAAACAAAAGAAAGAAAGAAAGAAGAACAAAAAAAAAAAACACGGTGATTTGTAACGTTCTTTTAATATCGAAGATGTGTCCGTTCCTGATGCACGAGGAAGTACCGTGTGTCAGGCAATGTCCAGGGGAGTGACGTCCCCTATGGTTGATCCTGTCTTCAACAGAGTACCCTCGCTATGATGTTGGTCCTGTTCTGTTCGTTCCATTCTCATTCCAGTCCTGTAACAGTAGCATTTCGACAGTGTCTGAGTGGCCACTTTAAAACCCTTTAATGACTAAATCCCGTCACAGGATACAAGTCACTCCAGTTCAGTTGCTCACGATGTCCAGTTTATCAACGGTTGATGGCATTGGTTGACAGCTGATGGGTTGAGAGGGGAGGGGAGGGGAGGGGAGGCTGTACTTGAGGGGCTGATCACATGTTACTTAGAAAGCTGGTGTCATGTTCTTCTCAGGACATGGCTTTTTCCATGCAGTTTTAGGGTCACCACACTCTCGCAAACCTGATGACGTTTTCCGTCCACTGGTGATGTTTTTGGTAGCAGCTGTACACGTTCGCAGGAAACGAGGACGTTATGCTCAGATTTAACTTGCACGGACCAGACACTAGACATCCGAAGACGTAGTGATTGGAGACAGTGACGTTTTGGGACGTCTACCTATATCATCCTCTGCCGACAATGTTCTGATTACAGACAATGCCATATTCCAGCCCGGTGACGTTTTTTTCGGGCAACGTTTGTCTGCACGCTAGCAACTAGCATGCTAGTTTAGGCTTAGTGCAGGACGAGAACAGTCGGCTGCCTTGTTAACTGCACACACGGTCACTTCAGTATAATGACCAAATTAATGACCCAATATTTTCCTAACAGACAAGAAGTTTTAAGGAGAACGTCCTCAACATATCCAGATGAAATCAGGTTCTGGAAATAGCATCCACAGACTGTCCGACTGACACACACACAGGTCAGTGTTAGAGTACACTTCTCATGCAGAATCCCGGTGCACAGTGAGATTGTCGACATTGAAGTTCTGGAAACTCTTGTCTAAGAGAGAAAGAAGCTCAGTCTGGGAAACAAAAGAGACGGCAAAGAGATTCCTTGGCTTCCCCAAACATCAGTGTGTTTGCTTTGTATTTGCCAGAACACACAGAAAACATGGACCAGGTCGTTCACCACGTAAGAGAATGTTTGTCTAGCGTTACCACCCGAAAATGAAATATGGGAGGTTTGGAGGGAAGAAGGTGGGTGGAGGGAGGGAGGAAGGTAGTAGGGCGAAGTGGGGGGGTGGGGTGGGGGGCTAGAGAGAGGGCGGGAACGTGGAAGTGAGGTAAAGTCAGATGGAGAGACCAGCAGAACACGGACTAAAGGTGGAGAATAGAAAAAAAAGCGACCCCCCCCCCCCCCTCCAACAGTAATACAGTGAAAGAGACGCAATAAACCAAAGGGACAGAAAGAAAAAGGGAATGGGGAGAGAGAGAGAGAGGAGAGAGAGAGAGGGAGAGAGAGAAGGGGAGAGAGAGAGAGAGAGGAGAGAGGAGAGAGAGGAGACAAAACAGACAGACAGACAGACAGACGAGACAGAGAAAGGGACAGACAGAGATGGACAGAGAGACAGACAGAGACAGAGAGAGAGAGAGAGGAGAGAAGAGAGAGAGAGAGAGGAGAGGACAGAGGGGAGAGAGAGAGAACACATACAGGGAGAGAGAGAGAGAGAGAGAGAGAGAGAGGAGGGAGGGGGAGAGATGAGAGAGAGAGAGGACAGACAGACAGAACAGAGACAGAGAGGAAGAGAAAGGAGAGAGAGAGAGGGTAGGAGGGAGCGGGAAAAAAGGGTGAAGGGTTGGGGGTTGGGGTAGGGGGCGTAATGACACTCAAAGTTACACCTTCCCTATAGCTCTGGATGTTCTCAGTCTGGTTTGTGTACATGCACGGTCGGCAAAGATGTGAGGGGAGAGAGAGAGAGAGGAGAGAGAGGAGAGAGGAGAGAGAGAGAGAGGAGAGAGAGAGAGAGAGAGAGGAGAGAGGAGAGAGAGAGGGGAGAGAGAGAGGGAGAGAAGAGGGGGGGGGGGGGAGAGAAAGAGTGAGAGAGAGAGAAAGGTTGGGGGTTGGAGGGGGAGGAGAGGAGGACGGAGAGGGGAGGGGAAGAGGGGAGAGAGAAGAATTTAGTGTCTGTGCTGCATCGCGATCTCAATTACATTGCGAATAAACAAGGGATGACAGGTTCTGGTACGTTTGTAGCGTGCAAACACCGAATACATCGCCCATGCTTTCTCTCCTCTCTGTTCTCTCTCCTCTCTTCTCTCTCCTTCTCTGCTCCGCCCTTGTTCCTGTTCCTGATTTTTCTGCAATTTCTCCTACCCTTCTTTCACACGTCCTCTTCACAAACACACGGAACCTATTTGTCATTCCGTAAAGCCCTCTCTGAGATGTCTGTATCAGCAGCCCTCTCCACCGACCCCCCCCCCCCACTAGCCAATCTTGTCTGACAGGGTGAAATCATTCAGAAAAGCCGACGGAACGGGGTAAGTTCATTCTGGCAGCAGGGCTAAGAACGAGGAGAGAAGAAAGGATTGTTTCGCCCCTGCCAGGTTAATATTACTTCGGTAAGTAACAGTCTGTAACCCCTCAGTATCACCCCTAAACTTTTTCCATAACGTAAACCCCTCACATCACCCCTAAAACTTTCCTCCATAACCGTAAACCTCTCTCCATCCCCTAACATTCTCTCTCTACCGTTAACCCCTCACATCCACCCCCTAAACTTTCTCTCCAGCACCCTGTTAACCCCTACATCCACTCCTAAATTTTCTCCATCAACCCGTAAACCCCCTCACATCCACCCAAAACTTTTTCCATCAACCCGTAAACCCCTCAATCCACCCTAAACTTTCTTCCATCACCGTACCCTCTCCACCCCTAACTTTCCTCCATCAACCCGTAAACCCCTCACATCCACCCCTAAACTTCTCTCCATCAACCGTAATCCCCTCATCACCACCCTACAACTTTCTCTCTGGCAACTCGTAAACCCCTACACCACCTAAAACTTTTCCATCAACCCGTAACCCCCTCACATCCACCTAAACTTTCTCTCCATAACCGTAACCCCTCACATCCACCCCTAAAACTTTTCTCCATCAACCCGTAAACCCCTCACATCCACCCCTAAAACTTTCTCTCCATCAACCCGTAAACCCTCACATCCACCCCCTAAAACTTTCTCTCCATCAACCCGTAAACCCCCTCACATCACCCCTAAAACTTTCTCTCCATCAACCGAAAACCCCCTCACATCCACCCCCTAAAACTTTCTCTCCATCAACCCGTAAACCCCCTCACATCCACCCCTAAAACTTTCTCTCCATCAACCGTAAACCCCTCACATCCACCCCTAAAACTTTCTCTCCATCAACCCGTAATCCCCTCACATCCACCCCTAAAACTTTCTCTCCATCAACCGTAAAGCCCCTCACATCCACCCCCTAAACTTTCTCTCCATCAACCCGTAAAGCCCCTCACATCACCCCCTAAAACATTTCTCTCCATCAACCGTAAACCCCCTCACATCCACCCCCTAAAACTTTCTCTCCATCAACCCGTAAACCCCCCTCACATCCACCCCTAAAACTTTCTCTCCATCAACCGTAAACCCCCTCACATCCCCCTAAAACTTTCTCTCCATCAACCCGTAAACCCCTCACATCCACCCCTAAAACTTTCTCTCCATCAACCTGTAAACCCCTCACATCCACCCCTAAAACTTTCTCTCACATCAACCCGTAATCCCCCTCACATCCACCCCTAAAACTTTCTCTCCATCAACCCGTAAACCCCCTCAATCCACCCCTAAAACTTTCTCTCCATCAACCGTAAACCCCCTCACATCCACCCCCTAAAACTTTCTCTCATCAACCGTAACCCCCTCACATCCACCCCTAAAACTTTCTCTCCATCAACCGTAAACCCTCACATCCACCCCTAAAACTTTCTTCCCATCAACCCGTAAACCCCTACATCCACCCCTAAAACTTTCTCTCCATCAACCCGTAAAGCCCTCACATCCACCCTAAAACTTTCTTAACATCAACGCGTAACCCCCACTCAACCAATCCTGAAACTTTATCAACATTGACCCCTAAACCTCTTCGCTACCATTCGCTTAAACGTTTTCTACATGAACCTATAAACCTCCTCTCAACCAGCTCCTAAACGGTTATCATCAATTCGTGCAACCTCTCCACCAATTCCTAATCTTTGTCTGTCAGTGTGTTGGCACAATGAACAAAACATCGTCAGCGTGTTGGCACAACGAACGAACATAGTCAGAGTGTTGGCACAACGAACAAAACATCGTCAGTATGTTGGCCCAACGAACAAAACATCGTCAGTGTGTGAGCACAACGAACAAAACATCGTCAGTGTGTGAGCACAACGAACAAAACAGGGATGGTTGTAAGTCAAGCTGCTGCCCATAACTCAGCCATCACTGGACTGTGACCAGCCCTTCTCCTCAGTCTGCTAGGACTCCATGCATCGTCTGCTGGACTGGTGACCCGGCACAGAAATAGAAAAGGGGAAGGGTTGGAGGATGGCGGTGTCCGTAAGTGTCTGCGAGACAACTCGCTACAGTCTGGACTTCGTGATGAGACAAGGTGATGGTGAGTTAGCAGAGCTGCTTTTAGCATCTCATGCTGGTTGTGCCGTCTGTTATCAAACAGCTGCTGATGCAGTGGACACCAGCCAGACACATCTTTCATTTCATGTCATTCTCTTTTTGAGTCTTTCAACGGGTGATTCTGTTCCTTGAGTTTTCACGAAGGCATGCAACATTATTCTCTGTTCGCCTGTCTGTCTGTGTCACCGTGTCGGGATATCTGTTATTCTCCCACTGTTCGTTCATGCTGCCAAAGCAGTAAGCTCCTGTTTGCCGGATCACACACCATGTGTCAGGGCTTCCCGAGACTCCTCCATGCCCTCCTCTCTCCATCTCTTCACTGATCTTCATTTTGCCCCACACCCATTCCCCAGCCGCATGCCTTCTTCATTTGCTCTTTCTCTTCTCTTTTTTTTTTGTTTCTCTTAATTTTCTTTGCTGTCTCAATCCCTATTACAAATCTACGCCCGTCTCTGCATTTCTCCGACTTGCATTACTTCTCCCACAAACCCCAGCCTCTGTGTGTGTTGTGTGTGTGTGTGTGTGTGTGTGTGTGTGTGTGTGTGTGTGTGTGTGTGTGTGGTGATTGCCCACGACAATCTAAAGTCTGTCTGAATGTCCCTAACTTTGGTGTGTGCGTGAGTCTGTGTCTCTCTCAATCCCCTGACCATTCTCTCTGAAAGTCACCGACTTCTGTGACTCCAGCTCTCTGTGTCTGTGTGGTGGAGCAGCACCAGAATGCCTCGATCAGCCAGCCAACATAACAGGGCCGTAAAACGGGGATGTAAGGCCGCAGACAGTGCTGTCAAAGAGGGGGTCCCTTCTTTACGGTCTGCCCACAGTGGCTAGGTCAACTACACACACATAAACCTCCCCATACACCAGCCTGTAAACCCGTCTGCAAACCAACCTACGACCACATTAAAAAAAAAACCTCTCTACCCAGTTTATAACTCTGCCCTAACGAGATGCTGTTCCGTTCGGAACATCTATCAACAATAAAAGAAAACGACTTTCAGCATACAGCCGGATGGAACCAGACGTAAAACTCTCGTCTGATTCTGCTAACTCTTTGCTTGGCAAAGCTGTATTTGTGGGAGACTTGTCTCCTATGCTGCAGGCTTTGGTCCACAGTCCTGGCTCACTCAGAGGTCCACATCGTGTCCAGTCAACGGGGGATGGGGGGTGGGGGTGGGGGTGGGGGACTACGACGTCATACAGTGGACAGGCACAGCAACAGTCAATGCGTCAGCCATCCGTGTGAGGTACTT
Organism: Conus ventricosus; assembly: GCA_018398815.1. Lineage (NCBI taxonomy): Eukaryota > Metazoa > Mollusca > Gastropoda > Neogastropoda > Conidae > Conus > Conus ventricosus. The sequence goes on along the minus strand of CM031602.1, from coordinate 47,430,552 downwards.
AGATGTCCCCATAACTCCCACTTCCACCAGGTGTGGCTCATATATATGGTGTGACAATCGACAAACTAAAAACACAGCCAGTCGTCAACAGTCTAGTGAGCAGCGGCGGCTCAGAGAAAGAACGCATGAATCCATGCGGAACCGTGAGCTAGGAGGAGGAGCAGGAGGAGGAAAAGGAGTAGGAGGAGGACAGAGGGGGTAGATTAGCTGGGATGAGGTGGGGAGGGGGGGGGGGGGGTGAGGGGGGGGGGCAGACGAGGGATAAGGAAGGTAGACATGGAAAAGGGGCCAATAATGTGAGGAACTAAGGTGCTTTGGTTGAGTAACTAAGGTGCTTTGGTTGAGTAACTAAGGTGCTTTGGTTGAGTAACTAAGGTGCTTTGGTTTCTGGTTGGTTGGGGTTTCTGAAAGGTGCTGACAATGAAGTGAGTAAACTAAGGTGCTTTGGTTCTGGTTGGTTGGGTTTCTGAAAGGTCAGACAATGAAGGGACCGTTGCTGACAGTCAGACTGATCCTTCACTGTCACCCTTGCTGTGAGTCCTCTACGTCCAGTGATTTTTCTTTCATGATGCGTGACTCTAGGTGACGCCCAACCCCAACTTCAAGCAGTACTGCAACAGAGCGGGACAGGGAACAGGGAGATGGAGGGATGGCATGAATGGAGGCAATCCCAAGAATCCACGATCGGAAAAAGAAAGGGGAAAAACACGAAGGCAGCGGCAGCACATGATATCAATGCTTATAAATAAAGAATATATATATGATACCCTCACCATCCTAATTTTAACGTTCTATTGATGAAGTTTATACTCACGTTAATTAAGGTAGAAAATTTTAATTCATGTGCTTTCCTACTGTATCATTGGATTGTGTTCAGATCAGAGTGGAGACATGCGAGCTTTTACTGTCACAGTCTGTACCTGACAATGCAAATGCGAAATTTGGATATTTTTATTGTTTGTTGGATTTTTATATTTGACTGTTTATATATATATATATATATATATATATATTATATATATATATCTGTGTGTGTGTGTGTTATGAGAGAGAGAGAGAAGAGAGAGAGAGAGAGAGAGAGAGAGAGAGGGAGGGGGGAGGGAGAGAACAGAAAGACAAGAGAGAGAGAGAGAGAGAGAGAGAGAGAGAGAGAGAGACAGAGACAGACAGACGGAGAAAGAGAGAGAACTCACGGATGGACTTCAATCTGACACTGAGGATTATCCCCCCTTCTTCTCCATCAGCTTTCCCTTCCTAACGAAAGGGGTCAGGCAGGTGTTGGCCGCTAAGTCAGTGAGTCTCTGTGGCGTTGGTTAGAGGAGAAAGAAAGAGGAGATAGGCGGCAGAGAAAAGCACAGTTGTGGGGAAGTGTGGGGGCAGGGGGGGGGCAGACACATAGCAATGCAGTCCACACCGTGCTGGGTCTGACCAGACTCTCCAACTGGGATGGATGTATGACGGCACTGGTTCTTGGAATGAAGTAAACAACCAACTATTCGAAAACAAAAGGGACAATTTATTGCGATGCATGAACACACAAAAATGTTTTGGGGATAATCTTACGTGCCCCCCCCCCCCCTCCCCCTTCTCAGCCTGAACAAGAGGTGAAAAAAATACAAATGGCGGCCATCTTCATGTGCTCTCAGCAAATGAACGTAAACATAACTAAAAAAAAACAAACAAACTTGGGTGTGAGGCTAAATTCAATGATGGAGAACAAACTGATTTGACAAGTCATCCGAATGGGTCAGTGTTTCCCAAGAGTAAAAGTGGACCACGGGGGGTATATCAGTAACAACACGTGTTATCTTGTCACTCAGTGTTCGTGTACCCCCCCCCCACCCCCCACCCCCCCCCCCCCCCCACCCCCCCCCACACACACACACACACAGAGTGTAGGCCTGAGGCACGTAAAGGTCACACTCTCCTGATCACTTACTCTCACTCTCTGTCGCACTCTCCGTCTGTCACATGGATGTGAACGATCGTTTTTGGTACAACAAGGCTTGGAGTTGACACAACTCAAAGGAATGATGTTTACTGATTGCACAGAAATGATTATAGCTCGCTCACAACTCGGCCACGGATACGACAGAAAACTCGTTTGGCTGTCGAGTCAAATAGTGTTTGAACGTTTCCGCATGCGTGAAACGAAGTGAAACTGGAATACCTATTCAGGCTGGCTGTTGGTGTTATGCATGGAAAAAAAAAAACGACACTGGGAGTAAGGCAGAATTCAAACGTGCAGCAGACTCCGATTTGTCATGGTATTCGAGAACATCTTACTCGATCTTTAATGCGTATCTGCCCCGAGTGTGCAACGAGGATCCGTCAGTAGTCTCCCCTGCCTCTGTCTGCCTTCCTGTTGTCTTCTGCCATGGAAAGCAAGGCCTCAATAAGGCCGTGAACTGATACGGCAGGGAGGAGGAAGTTCATCACGAATAAGACAGGAAGGGGAGGGAGGTGGTGGTGTGGAGCTGAAGAGATTTCGGGTCTCAGTTTCAGGAAAGAAGAGTCCCTGCATTGCCGACTGATTCATACACGCCACACAACGCCTGCTAAGCACGAGCCAACAGTGCGCAGGATTGACCGAAGCTGATAAAACGAGTGATTAAGCGACGGTATCATGAATGACTTAATGGATGTTGATGTGGAATGAAGCAACGACGGTATCTCTGGACATGGGCGCGATGGTGTGAATGGAAAAAGAATCACTCCTCACTGGCGAAATGGATGAAGCGAAGCAGAACATACACATCTCCTCACACTGGGCGCGAAAATGGTTGTGAATGGAAGCAAAGAACTCTCACTCATCTCCTCACACTGGGTGCAAATGGATGTGGAATGGAAGCAAGAACACTCACACATCTCCTGACACTGGGGCGAAATGGATGTGGAATGGAAGCAAAGAACACTCACCATCTCCTGACACTGGGCGCGAAATGGATGTGGAATGGAAGCAAAGAACTCCACCATCCCTGACACTGGGCGCGAAATGGATGTGGAATGGAAGCAAAGAACACTCTCATCTCCTGACACTGGGGCAAAATGGATGTGGAATGGAAGCAAAGAACACTCACCATCTCCTCACACTGGGCGCGAAATGGATGTGGAATGGAAGCAAAGAACCTCACTCATCTCCTGACACTGGGCGCAAAATGGATGTGGAATGGAAGCAAAGAACCTCACACATCTCCTGACACTGGGCGCGAAATGGATGTGGAAATGGAAGCAAAGAACACTCACACATCTCCTGACACTGGGCGCAAAATGGATGTGGAATGGAAGCAAAGAACCTCACACATCTCCTGACACACTGGGCGCGAAATGGATGTGGAATGGAAGCAAAGAACACTCACACATCTCCTGACACTGGGCGCAAACGGATGTGGAATGGAAGCAAAGAACATCACCATCTCCTTCACACTGGGCGCGAAATGGATGTGGAATGGAAGCAAAGAACACTCACCATCTCCTCACACTGGGCGCGAAATGGATGTGGAATGGAAGCAAAGAACATCTCACTCATCTCCTGACACTGGGAGCGAAATGGATGTGGAATGGAAGCAAAGAACACTCACCATTTCTCCTACACTGGGCGCGAAATGGATGTGGAATGGAAGCAAAGAACACTCACTCATCTCCTCACACTGGGCGCGAAATGGATGTGGAATGGAAGCTCGTTTCCATTCCACATTCATTCCAGTTCGCTCTTCGTTTTCATTGTCGTGAATGTTATTTGTCTTGCCTGAAGAAGACCGAAAAAGTGACACGAGTCGTGTTGGTCTGTGATTTATTTGTTTCTTTCGTTCGGCGGAATAGTACTTTTTCTTTTAATTTTTTTTTTCAATTTCCGCTTGCAGTAGTCACCTCACTTTGAAGACTAAATTTAGTAGTGTGTCATGCATCGCCGGAAAGGAAGAGCACTGAATTCAATGATCCACAGTGGTTATGTCCCATTTCCAAATAAATATAATACAAATTCGTCGCGCACGATGGTCTCTTCAGTTCCCCCCTGAAAAAGACATTCAGTTAAACGTAGTTGTTTCAAACTTCGTATTTTCAAGTGTCTGACGGCACCAGTTCAGTGCTGGGGCAGCAGGTTATTTGATGGGTTCCTCTGGCAGTCTGTTGGTCAGATGCCAGAAGCCCTGTTCTTTGCCATATGTCTTTCCATCTCCCTGTTGCTTCATCATAAAAAAAAAAAACAGCCAGCAACAGAGAAACAGGATGAGACTTGCATTGATCTTTGTGTGTGCTTTTGCGCGTACTTTTGTAATGCGCGGGGCACTTTTTGGTGTGTGTGTGTGGGTGTGTGGGGTGTGTGTGTTGGGGGGGGTGTGTTGTGTGTGTGTTGTGTGTTTGGGGTGTGCGTGCGGGGGGCATGTCTGTGGTGGGGTTTTATGTGTCTGTGGGTTTTTGTTGTGTGCGTGCGTGCGTGCGTTTCGTGCGTGCCCCGAGCGTGTTTTGGGGGTGTTTTTGTTGTGTTTGTTTGTGTGTGTGTGCGGTTTCCCTGCGTGTGTGGTGTGTTGTGTGTGTGTGTGTGTGTGTGGGTGTGTTTTTGGGGGTGTGTGTGTACACGCGTGTTTTGTTTTGGTGTCCTTTTTTGAGTGTTGTGTGTGTGTGTGTTTTCAGTGTGTGTGTGCGTACGTGCATTTCGGGCGTGTGTTTGGTATGTGAAAAATTTTCAAATGAAAACTGGAGTTTTTTTCCTTCCGTCTCAATGCACCTGCCGTCTCCCCCGGGCTTTAAAAATCCCTTTGTCAGTAAAATGTTGCGAGATTCTGAAGATTTAAAGGGATTCCCCCGCCCCCCGGGGAAAGGGCGGATTTGTATAGAAACGGGGCGAAGAAAGGGGTTTTAAGGCGGGCACAAAAGAGAGAGAGGGGAGTGAGGGGAGGAGAGAGGGGGGAGAGAGAAGAGGGAGTGAGAGGGGAGAGAGGGGAGGGAGGGGAGAGGGGGAGGGGGCGAGAGAGAGAAAGCAAGAGAGAGGGGAGAAAAGAGAGAGAAAGGGAGAGAGGGAAAAAAGGGGGTGGAGGGGAGAGAGAGAGAGGAGAAGGGGAGAGGAGAGAGGGAAGGAGAGGAGAGAGAGAGGAGAAGGAGAGATTGGGGTTGGGGGGATGAGAAGTGAAGCCAATCAAAATAACAGGTTCTTGAAGCTCTGATACTTCCCTTTTAATCTGACTTGTGTAAAACCCTTTTTTTTTGGTCTGCAAGGGGTTTCGAGAGAGAGGGGGAGGAGGAGGAGGAGGGGGAGAGAGAAGAGAGAGAAGAGGAGAGGGAGGGGAGAAGGGGGAAGAGGGAGAGAGGGGAGGGGTGAGAGAAGGGGAGTGGGTGAGTGGGGAGGAGAGAGAGGAGAGAGAGAGAGAGAAGGGGAGGGTGAAGAGTGAGAGAGAGAGAGAGAGGGGAGAGGGTAAATTTGGAAAAAAAAAGAAAAAAGGGGGGTAGGAGAGTAGGGGGGGGGTTGTAGGGTGAGAAGGGGGGTGGTGTTTGGTGGGGACTGGTTTTGCCTTTTGCATGGCATTTAGTTTTCCCCTCCGCAGCTGACCAAAAAGCGATGGCCTGGTTCTGTGCTGCCCTTTTCGCCCCCGGGGGGAACAGGCCAAAAAACTCTCCAAATTTCTCCCCTTTATCTAATGATTCGGTTCAAGAAAAACCCCTCGACATTTTTCTGTCGGTTGTCTGTCATTTTTTTTTCACATACGAAGAATGCCCCCCCCCCCCCCCCCCCCCTTGGCCCCTGGTTTTTCTTTTTCTTGGATCCCCCCCTCTTTGTCTTTCGTATCACTTCCCCTCCTTACTTTCACACCCCACACACAACAAACACAAAACAAAACAACACACACCCCACACACAACCACAAATACTCTTTCCCCCTGTCTCTCACACACACACAAACACACCACACCAAAACACACACACACACACACACACACACACACACCACACACAAAATTTTTCCCTCCCCAAAACACACACACAAAACCCCACACACAAAATGGGGTTCTCCAAAAATGTCCCCCCACCTCCCCACCAGCAGCCAGTGTCTGTGGGTTGGGCCAGCCTTGTTCTGAAATGCAGGCCCAAAAAAACAGGGCACTCAATCTTGGGGGTGGGGGGCCCCAGAAAACAGAACAAGAAAGGAAAAAGCTTTAGTGTGGCCTGGAAAGGTGCTGGCCCCTTTCCCCTCCCAAACACCCATAAAAACCCCCTCTGAAAAACAAAGGTAAAAACCGTTTTAAACCCCACCCGCGAACAACCCCGGTTTTAAAAACCTTTTTCAAAAACTGTAAAAAAAAAAAAAATAAAAATAGAAAGGCTGTAAAACGCTTGTAAACAACCCTGCAAACGAGGCTCTCAGCCAGCCTGTAAACAAACCTTCAATCAAAAACTTTCAAAGCCTGTATAACCAACCGATAACGGAAGTCGTGTAAATACCGAAGGGAACACTTAGACTGGGGTCTGCCCAAGTTACGGCTCTGATCAAAGGAGAGTTCGCTTGGTTTACATCAACTTCAAAGATAAAAAAAAAATTGAAGGGAAATCGTTAAAGACAAAGCTCCTTTATACATCAGTGATGCAGACTGCACAATCCAACTGCAGGACACTGCTTTCCCTCCTTTCTGACTGACCGTTGTTCCTGTCACATGCAGGGCAGCAGGGCAGCTCCTTCACGTTGTGCCACCTACTCCTTCCACTGCGCAGTACTCCAGGGAAGCTTCATGGCCGCCAGTCCTCCCTCCACCGTTCGTCGCCAGGTACTCTTGGGTCTTCCTCTCCGAGTTGTCCTGATGTCCCGTGAAAGGCAGTTCAGGTGAGGTTGGTCTGCTCTATTCAGATGGCGTGTCCAATCCATCTCTACCGCCTCCTCATTACGGTAGTGCTTATGCTTTCTAGTTTGCACTAGAGAATAGTTCTTAGTTCGACATGATGCTGGGCCAGGACATTCTGAGGATTCTTCAGAGGGTTCTTTGTTGTACTGACGTGGGGTGCACATTCTGAAAGATTCGAATGGTAAGAGTTCACATGATTCCAGCTCTGGGCCATGCCAGGAGGTTGACGGGTAGGTGGGGTATTCATAACACCCTCAGTATTGTCACCGTTACAGGGAGGACAGACAAATCCTGCTACAGTAGTGGGCTTGAAACAAACCACCAGTTAGTGAGTATATGGGACTGTCTGTTATCAGTGAAGCCTCTGTGAATGACAAATGTTATCAAGGAGGTGGCTGGCTGCATGCAGAGTAACCAGACACCATGTCTGCTACGCCATGAGGCATCAAGTGAGAACACGATGAAATGAGATAAGTACACCATTTCATGTAATGCAGATAAAAAAAACCAGGTGATGCAAGTTTGGGTCTCATGGAATTGGATTGAAAGTTGTCTGACCTATACATTTGCCCAAAGAACTGGTGGACAACTACAACTTCAAGGGAAAAAAGCCATTCATATCATTGCAGTATCTAACCCAACAGAACACGAATGAACAAGTTGTCCCATTTCATCAAGAGTGTGAAGCAGAAGATAGACAAAAGGGGAGGGAGGGGGGGGGGGGGGGGGGGGGGGTGGGGGGGGGTGAGGAGGAGATGAGGAGTGGAGTGTGTGAAGGATAGGAACATGAGCAGTGTCCAGTCAGCCCAACACTCCGAAAATTCCCTACAGCCACACAGAGCTACAACTTTTCTGGCCCAAGATCCTCGCAGACTGCCTTTTCCCTCCACAAGCATCCTCTGTTGGGATGTAAGACTGGGTGCTGAAAGGGGGTGAGGAGGGAGGGGGGCGGGGATGGAGTAGAGATGGGGGTGGGGGTGAAGTTAGCAGCGGATGTAGTCTGTGCATGGGAACTCTCTGCAGCCTCCACTTGCCGATGAGACAAGGCGATGACGTGGCTGCTTTTAGCGTCTGACACTGATCGTGTGCTGTCATCACACCCAGCTGGTGGTGGGTGGAAAGGGGAGAGGGTGGGTGGTCGGCAGTCGGCTGCTATCTCTCTCACTCCACTGATGAGCTGCTTCCCTGAATCCTACTTCTTTCGTCACCTCTTTCTCCTTTACTCCTATCTCTCACTCCTTCCTTCATACTGTCTCTCTTCCCTGCCTTCCCCTTCTCTTTGCCACTCTCTCTCTCTCTCTGCTAATCTCCTTTCTCTCCAGTCTCCTCTCTCTCTCTCTCTTTCTTCTCTCTCATTTTGCTATTCTGATGTCCATGTAAAAAATGGTGTTATGTTTTTTTCAGTTCATCTATACATCTCTTTACCGATGGCTGAATGTAAAACTAAAATGGTACCTACTGGTACTTACGCTGCTGTTCCCCGTTCATTAAAAAGTTCTCTCTCTCTCTCTCTCTCTCTCTCTTGTCTCTCTCTCTCTCTCTGTCTCTCTCTCTGTCTGTCTGTCTGTCTGTCTTGTTTCCTTTTCGTGTGTCATACATGTGTTCATTTGATATTGTTTGTTGTTGTCCTTGTGGGCATGGTGTAAAAAAGCTTATCCATTTTACCCTCAATAAAAAATATTCGAATTCGTCCCCCCCCCTCTCTCTCTGTTTCATAAAGACCTCCTCCTTCACTTTCTCAAGGTGGCTCAGTAGGAGAGCACTGAGCTGGAAGACAGATGTTGGTGGGCCCCCTTCCTGCTGGGCCCCAACAACAATAACAAAACAACAACAAATACCGTTGCCATTGTCCACCATCATGTGGTGTCATTCAGTAGTATGAGTGCAGTGTAAGATGCCCCAGCTCCCCCCCCCCCCCCATACACACACACTCTCCTGGATTGTTATCTCCCTCTGCAAGATCAGCAGGGATGGTGTGGACATTAAACCTGAAAACAATTAAGTACCTCAACACTTTATACACATGAATGGGGCTTCAACAAGCAGAATCAGAAAATAGTACCTTAATTGTTAAGGGAGGATGAGAGTAGGTGGGTGGATGGGAAGATGGTGGGAGGGGGTCGGCTTATAGTGCATGTGAACAGACATCAAAAACCACAAAAGTAAAAGAGGAAGGGGGTGTTGCTACGACAGGAGGAGAAAGACCAGGAAGTGTGGGAAGACTCCAGTAGGAAATATTTGATAAAAAGAAGGTAGAGAGAGTCGGAGGAACAAATGAAATGTGACAGACATACAAAAGGAAGGAAAGGAAAGACAGAAACACAACAAAAGAGGAAAAGAATAATATATACTTATATGACATATATATATATATATTTGTTAAAATAAGGTACTAAAAAGAGAAATCGACAAATTTGTTTCTAGCGGCGTTGCGCTGTCATCAGGATGACAGCGCAACGCCGCTAGAAACAAATTTGTCGATTTCTCTTTTTAGTACCTTATTTTAACAAATGTTGCTCCCCAAGGGGTTGAGCACTCAAAAAATCATTTTGGGTATTTTAATCACTTTGATCTATATATATTATATATATATATATATATATATATATATTACAGAGAGAGAGAGAGAGAGAGAGAGAGAGAGAGAGAGAGAGAGGAGAGAGAGAGAGAGAGAGAGAGAGAGAGAGAGAAGCAGTCCAACCACTATCCACTCAGACCAACAGTGACAGACCAGACGACGTCCACGCTGATATCTGCCTTCCAACACTGGATGGATGGACTTCATTACGTCACTGAACACCCTCCCCCTCACTCCTATTCCCTTCCCTAATGAAGTGTGTCAGGCAGGTGGGGGCTGGGGGGATGGGGGGCCAGGGCCAGGAGGGAAAGAGACAGACGTCCGGTAATGGAGGCGTCACTCGGCCAGACGGGGTGTGGGGTATCTGTTATTGTCCCTGCTGGTCTTCTTTGACGTCCTGTCGCTTCTGGAATGGGCAAGCTCTGAGAGAGAGAGAGAGAGGAAGAGAGAGAGAGAGAGAGAGAGAGAGAGAGAGAGAGAGAGAGAGGAGAGAAGAGAGAAGAGAGAGAGAGAGAGAGAGGAGAGAGGAAGGAGAGAGAGAGGAGAACGAGAGAGAAGACTGAGAGAGAGAGGGAGAGTTTGAGTGATCGAAAGATGATCGATCTCCTTCCATGTTGTTGACATAGCCGCACGATGGTTATGAAAGTCTTGTCACTTCCACGATTTCTGCACCATAGGGACTTGTTTTGACACACTTTTTTTTGTACCCATCTGTGAAGCATCCTTATCTTAACCATTTCCCCGACGGCCTTGTTTCACTCAACGCCCATCTGCGCGAATTTGACGAGATAAAGAGATTGCTCGTTCTTCAGGTTCACAGTCCTGGGTGTTGTTTATCTTGCTGAAGAAGACCTAAGCGTGAAACGCGTCGTGTTTTGTCGTCCTGTGATTCGTTTGTTCATGTTTGGCAGGTGTAGTACTTATTTTTTCTTTTTTTTAAAGATTAGAACAGTTCTCAGGCCATGTCTTATAAGACAATTTTCTGGTGAAATACCATTGAAAAGACTACAGGATTAGAGGATATGCTGGATATAAAAGTCTCTTTCTTTAAAAGTATGTCACTCAAAGACGTTAGCCATGGCAAAGCTCTGCGTTACACTGCACTGGTCCTGGTTCTTGACTAGTGCACAACATCAATTACCAGTGAGATCAGCCTGCTTGGTCTGGAGTGTGACTCTTTCCGTCTTTCACAGTGCAGCCCACATGTAAACTAACAAAGGAATGAAGTGATCTCAAACACATTTCTGGGCGTGTGAAACTATTGGAAGCCATCCCGTCCAGTTCTCATCTCCTACTTGATTGTCAAACAGAGCATAGTGACTTACCTATTGGCAGCGTTGTTCATTGGGTCATGCTGCAAAATGCAAAAATCTATGTTGCAAGGTTACAGCAATCAAGTAAAACGTTGTTCGCGTGAAATGCCATCAAACCTATTTCTTACAAAGATATGTCAGATGAGAAAGATAGGAAACGTTGTGTACGTTAATTTGGGTATGAAATGCTTTGTGACTCCCGATTCGCTGTGTGACAGACTTTTCAGCCTCCTTTCGCCACACAACTGTGGCTTCTTAACGTCTTCTTTTTTTAATGACTCTGTGTTTCAGTCTGATGAGGTTTAGGCCAATCTGAAATTCATGGGCCTATGCTCCTACTATGGACCGTTTTGTGTATCACTTGTCTATTTTTGTAATTGCTTCCTATGCTGCAATAATATTCTGGCCATAATCAAGAATTATGTCATATTCACATTCAAACTGGAGACATTTTTCTCCTTAATTTAAGTGATGGCAAGGTGATGATGCTTTGCCCAGTGTGAGTTCTGTTTAACTAATGTTCAAAACAGTTGAAAAATTGCCTTGTGCAAAATCGTCATCAAAACAGTTCGAAGGTTGCACGATCTTAAAATGCTGGAAGACGGCAAAGAGCAAATTACCACAACACTCTTCCTGTGTCTTTAACAGTGTTCTTTGGCATGTAAACCCTCCACAGGCGACTTTCAGGCACTGTAGCCTATCTAAGCGTGGGCAAATCCCGATCTCTGCAGCACAAGGGCTGAACGATTCCTTGGCTTCCCAATTATCTGTGTGTTTGGTTTGTATTTGCCAGAACACACAGAAAACATGGATTGGCGTTTTTGCCTCAGAACGGGATGTTTGGCCAGCATCGCTACAGGGAAATGGGCAGTGGAGGGGGAGGGGGCGGGGGGGGGGGGGGGGGGGGTAGGGGGCGGGGAGACAGAGGTTAGGAGGGGAGGGAGGCAAAGTTTTTAGAGATTGTGCAAAAGGGGAGAGATACCAACATAAATGAAAGTAAAAGGGCAGAGGGGAAAAAATCAAATAAAAACAAGATTAACACCACCACCACTATCATCGCCACTACCACCAATAACACTACTACTATACTGCTGCTACTACAACTATTTATTCTACAAATACTGATGATTATGCTGATGATGGTGATGATGATGACAATGATGATGACGGCGACGACGAAGACGATGATGATGATAAATAACGGAGGTTCAAAAGCAGCAAGTTGATGATTTAACTTATAACGCTTCGTATTCATTGCTTGAAAATCAGCTAGAGTACCTGGCTTTGGTGAGCTTTTCATTAGTTGCCATTTCAGCGTGAGAGAGCAGTGAGCAACGAGCTTGGATCGTGAATCTCTATCCTCCCTTTTCCTTTCACTGGAGATACTGCTGCCAGTTCACCTGTATGCCAGAGCTGAACACTGTGCCCAGCTCAGTATGAGTGAATCACCGATCCAATGGAACGGCCAATCCTTGCATTCATGGAACATTCCAAGACAGAGATCTGTCAGCCTCCTCCTGTCCCTGCATCAATCGGGATGGACATGTCTATCGATACAAAGCTGTGTTACGCTGGCTGGGTTGTTGTGATATTTGACGTGCTGGAGTCGGGCAAAGAACAGCAATCGTTTGACTCCCTTTACCTTCGATTTTGAAGGAAGACACGGCAATTTCTGTCAGCATAGTGTAGAGGACGCTTTCCAACGTGGAAGGGAGACCGTTTACCGGCATACTGGACACCGTTTGGCTCTTTCTTGCACATTTTTTGTTGCTCTGAGAAATCCTTGCTGGCAGCCAAGTAAAAGAATTAGCATGAGAGAGAGAGAGAGAGAGAAGGAGAGAGAGTGAGAGAGAGAGAGAGAGAGAGAGAGGGAGGAGAGAGAGAGAGAGGAGAGGGAGAGAAGAGAGGGGTAATGTTTATAGACAGCTGGGAGAGAGAGAGAGAGAGAGAGAGAGAGAGAGAGAGAGAGAGGGGGGGGAGGGAAATGAAGAGAGGGTAATGTTGTTTATGCCAAGCTGAGAGAGAGGGGGGGGGAAAGAGAGAAGAGAGAGAGAGAGAGAGAGAGAGAGAGAGAGAGAGAGAGAGAGAGAGAGAAGAGTGAGGAGAGAGAGAGAGAAGAGGGGTTGTGGTGAAGGTGAATGTGAAGTGAAGCACTCAAATAACAGTTCTCTAAAGCTCTAATACTTCCTCAATCAGACTTGTACAACGTCCTTTTTAAACTGTCTAGAAGGGAAGGACGAGAGAGGGTGGTTAGAAATAGACAGGAGGAAGGGTGGAGCAGGGGTATGGAAGTGGAGGAAGTAGCGGTGAGGAGGGGTTAGTTTTGCAGCTGCATGGCACGTGCCTCTCTAACCTACATTTGTAAATTGAACAAAGCGATAACATGCTACTGGTGCTGCCTAAGCGCCCTGGGCGAATGGCAACAACTCCCACAAATGCCCCTCTCCAACCAAAGGTTCGGTTCTGTAAATTCCCTGTACATCCCCCCCCCCCCCCCCCCCCCCCGCCACTCTCGCTCTCTCCCCCTTCACACACACACACACACACACACACCACACACACACACACACACACACACACAACACACACACACACACACTGTCCCCCACTCTTCTTCTTATATTTCTTTGATTTCTCAACTTCAACCTCCTCTCCACTCCCTTTTGCTCAGTCTTTGTCTCTTCCACTTGCACACACTGACCAAGACACAAAGACAGACACACAAACACCAGTGCACGTCCACCATGTGCACAAACACACAGGCATGCACACATGCACACACACATGCAAACACTGACACATGCATTGCACACACTCACCCCCCACCCCACACACGTAGAGACAGTTTCTCTATCTGTAAGACTTAACTAAACTGTCCCCACCTCCCTCACCAGCAGCCCAGTGTCTGTGGGTTGGGCCAGCCTGTACTGACCATGCAGCCAACAAACAGGGCACTCAATCCTTGGGGTGGGACCACAGACAGCAGAACAAGACGGGAACGGCTTTAGTGCCGGTGTCGTATATAATACTGTCGCCGTGGAATTGTATCGCAGCGATAGCATTTCACGTGAAATATTGTTGCAGCGACAATAATTGCTGGAAAAAAAATGTCGCGTGACAACTTTTCACGAAAAAATGTCCCATAGAATATTGTAGCTGTCCATAAAATGCAGTATTTCCGGGAAATACTGTCGCTGCGACACGATTTTATGAGCGACAGTATTATATACGACACCCCGGCCTAGAATGGCGCTGTCAGCACCCCTCCACAACACACCCATAAACCTCCTCTGATGCCACTGGTAAACACACTCAACAACTGACCTGTGAACAACGTGCTAAACACATCTTTCAATCAAGAGCTTTGAAGAAAAAAAAACACACACCGTAAAAACGCCTGTAGACGACCCTGTAACGAGAATCTAAACAGCCTGTAAAGGAGCCTCTAAAACCAGCCAGTAAACAAATTTTCAATCGAAATCTTTCACGCGCATGTACTAAATCCCCCCAGCCCCACCCCTATCTCTGATGAAGAAAGCCCCGTAACGAAACCTATGGCAACAGCTACACTGATGGTCAACCCAGGTTAAAGCTCTGTTCAAAGAAGGTTTCTTTGGTTGATATCAAATTCCATGATAAACAAAACGTCGTCAGGAAATGGTTGAATACAAATCTTTGTATATCACTAACAGCGTGAACGGTCCTCTATGACTGCAATACATGATTTTCCTTTCTTAGTGACTGTCCAGTATGCCTGTGACATGTAGGGTGCCATCGAAGGTCCTCCTCCATGCTGGGTAGGTCTGCTTTTTCTTCTGTACTGGATGGCACTCAGGTGAGTTTCAGGGCCTCCAGTCCTCCCTCTGTTGTTCATGGCCAGGTGTTCTTGTGCCTCTGTGGCATTATCTTTCTGGCATTATCTTTCTGGCATTATCTTTCTGGTCTTCTGTGAGAGGCAGTTTGAGTGACATCATCCTGCTCTTTTGGATGACACGTCAATTCCAGCTGCAATGCCTTCACGTACTGATGGTGCTAATGCTCTCTTGTTTGAACTGGGTGAGTAGTTTGAGATGGCGTTGAGCCAGAAGAGTCTAAATAATCTTCGGAGGGTTCTTCTGTGGTGACTGCAGGGTGTACAGTTTGAAACCTGCATTGGCGAGAATAGTTCACATCGGTCCAACTCTGGTCCATGAGATGTTTATTGCGTCTTCAGCACTGTCACCGTCACAGGTAGGGGTGGCCAACCCAGGTACACAGGTGGGCTTCAAACATATCACCAGTCAGTGAGGTACTGCAGGACTGTCTGTTATCAATCAGCACAACCCAATATTAATGACGAATTTCATCAAAGAATTAGCTGCTGTGGCTGCAAATGGGGAAGGCCACACCCACACCATGCATGCCAGACAACAAGGCATCACGTGGGTAACAGACTGAACAGAGGCCTGGTCTGTCCATTTACCAGTGATAATGGGTGATGACTACCACTTCATGAAGCAAAAAAAATGCAGCCACTGGTATTGATGAAGCATCTTACATATCATGCAGTGCAGAAAACGTTTGAATCAATTAATTGCCCCCTTTCATCAAGGGAGTGTGCAGCAAAAGACAGAAGAGGGAGGTAAGTAGGTAGAGAATGAAGGGTGTGTATGTATGTGTGTGTGTGTGTGTGTGTGTGTGCGTGCGTGCGTGCGTGCGTGCGTGGTGTGTGTGTGTGTGTGTGTGTGTGTGTGTGTGTGTGTGTGTG
This sequence comes from Conus ventricosus, assembly GCA_018398815.1. NCBI lineage: Eukaryota > Metazoa > Mollusca > Gastropoda > Neogastropoda > Conidae > Conus > Conus ventricosus. The sequence goes on along the minus strand of CM031602.1, from coordinate 47,415,081 downwards.
TGTGTGTGTGTGTGGAAGGGATATATATATATATATATATATATATATATTATATATTATATATATATATATATTTATATATCATCATCATCATCATCATCATCATCATCATCATTCTCTTGCCCATGATGGGCGTAGAGGAGAGATGAGAGACACTCTCGAAGCCAGGCACCGCCATCCGGCCCCTGTCCTCTGCCTGTCGCATCAGCGTAGGGACATCCATCCTGGTCCATTCTTTGATGTTGTCCATCCAGCATTTGGCTTGTCGTCCCCTTCGTCTGCCACCTTCCAGCGTGCCCTGGATGACTGTTTTGGGCAGTGAATTGTGGCGTATGACATGCCCCAACCACGACAGCTTCCTCTTCTTGACTGTTGCCAAGAGGGGTTCTTGGGGCCTGCAAGTGATGTTATTTGGCTCCTCACATGGTCGTTTGTCTTCCGGTCTTGCCAAGAGATCCCGAGCAAGCGCCTGAAGCATTTAGTTTCAAACGTCTGGATTCTCTTGGTGGTCTCTGCTGTCATGGTCCAGCTTTCGCAGCCATACAGCAGGATGGACAGCACCAGGGACTTGTACAGCTTCATCTTTGTAGGAAAGCTGATCTTCCTGCTCTTCCAGATCTTGTTTAGCTTTGCTATTGCTGCTGTTGCGATCGCTAGTCTGGTCTTGATTTCTGTTGTAGAGCGACCGTCTTTGGTGAGAGTGGTGCCAAGGTATTTGAAAGCCCCCACTTCTTCAAGCTGTTGTCCGTTCATGTAGATTTCAGCATGGGTGTTGGTTGTGCTGTTGACCAGGACTTTGCTTTTTTCTGTGCTCACTTCCATTCCATATGCACCTGCCCTTTCTTCCAGTCTCTTTGTCAGGTCTTGTAGTTCTTCGTTGCTGCCTCCCATCAGGTCGATGTCATCTGCGAACCTCAGATTATTGATGGTTCTTCCTCCAATGGAGACAGTGGAGTGGAAGTCATGGAGGGTTTCACGCATGATGTTTTCCAGGAAAAGATTGAACAGTACGGGAGATAGCAGGCAGCCTTGACGGACTCCAACTGTGGTCTTGAAGTAGTCCCCAATCTGGTTGTTGAGGAGGACTGCGCTGCTGGCGGTGTTATACAGCGCCTGGATGGTTTGGACGAGACCCTCCTCTATGCCAAACTTTCTGAGCACCTGCCACAGGACCCTTGTGCCACACCCTGTCAAACGCGTTCCTAAAGTCAATGAAGTTGTGGAACAGGTCTCTCTGATGTTGCAGATGTTTCTCCATCAGTATCCGGCAGGTGAAGATCTGTTCTACTGTGCTTCTGCCTGCCCTGAATCCAGCTTGTTCTTCCGCCAGGTGTTCTTCCGCCTCTTTCTTCAGTCGATTCAAGATGACTCTGAGCATGATTTTACTGGGTGGCTAATGAGACTTATTGTTCTGTAGTTCTGGCATTGGCGTAGATTTCCCTTTTTGGGCAGGGGGATGATGAGTGATTGAGTCCATTCTGTGGGCCACTGTTTTGTCTCCCAGATCTTCTGACAAATCGATGTTACTAGAGTGACCAATTCCTTCCCCCCATGTTTGAGCAGCTCTGCTGGAATATTGTCTGCTCCAGGTGATTTCCCTGCCGGAAGGCTGCCGATGGCTTCTTCCACTTCTCTCATCACTGGTAGTGGTAAGGATTCCCTTGATGGTGTTGAGTCCCCCTCAAACAGACTGTCGTCTATATATATATATATATATATATATATATTATATATATATATATATATATATATATATATATATGATCAGCGTCTAGCCAACCACCATCACACCACAATTCCCAACATCAACATTTCTGGTGCAGTATTCTCGCAGACTGCCTACCTCCCCCCCCCCCCCCCGCCACAAGCACCGTCTGTTGGGATGTAAGACAGGGTGCAACAAGAGGTGAGGATGAGGTGGAGTGGGGATGGAGTAGAAACGGGGTGGGGTGAAGTTAGCAGCCAGTGTAGTCTGTGCATATTGGATCTCTCTGCAGCCTCCACTTGCCGATGAGAGAAGGCGATGACGTGGCTGCTTTTAGCGTCTGACACTAATCGTGTGCCGCCAGCTGGTGGTGGGTGGAAAGGGGAAGAGGGTGGGCTGGTCGGCAGTCGGCTGTCATCTCTCTCACTCCAATGAATCCTACATTCTTTTGTCACCCTACTCTCTCTCTCTCTCTCTCTCTCTCTCTCTCTCTCTCTCTCTCTCTCTGTCTGTCTGTCCATCTCTCTCTGTGTGTTCTCTCTGCCCCCTCCCTCCTGCTCTCCTGTCATTCCCCCCCCCCCTCTCTCTCTCTCTCCCTCCCACTCTTCCCCTTTCTTCGCCCTCCTCTCTCTGTTTATATCCCTCTCTCTCTCTCTCTCTCTCTTCTCTCTCTCTCTCTCTCTCTCTCTCACCTTGAAGGTCTGACGTCCATGTAAAAAAATCATGGTTTTGTAATCAACTATATGTCTCTTTACTGATGGGTGGATGTAAATAGAAAGCCACCTATTGGTACTTCCTCCATTTCCTCCCGTCATTTAAAGACCGTTCACTCGTGCTCTCTCTGTCCATCTGTTTGTCTGTCTGTCTGTCTGTCTCTCCTCTTCCTCCTTCACTTTCTAGGATAGCCCTGTGGTAGATCACAAAGTGAGCTATCAGATGTTGCTGGTTCCATCACCGCTGGCCCTCAACATCAACAACAACAGATGCCTTTGTTGCTGTTCATCTTCCTGTGCTGCCATTTAGGTGGCATGGGTGTAGTGTTAGGTCCCTCTTACCCTCTCCCAATCCCCAGCCCACCCCACACACACTCTCTTTCTCTCTCTCTCTCTCTCTCCTCTCTCTCTCTCTCTCTCTCTCTCCTCTCTCTCTCTCTCTCTCTCTCTCTCTCTCTCTCTCTCTCTGTAGACACGCGGAAGAAAATTATGAATGAATAAAAGTTCAAAACACTGAGGGGATATCAATTATATTTCATTTTTATTGTTCAGAATACTTATTTGACCTTGAAGCTTGATGGTTCAAGTGAGTGTTTTTTCATATCAAGCCAGATAAATCATCTGTACAGAGAATGTTTGTGAATGGGGAGAAGGGAGGATAAGGATACAAATGCGTGCGTGTAAGTCGATGGAAGATAGAATGGATAAGTGTGCGTATGTGACGGGAATGGATGTTGTGTGAGAATGATTTTGTATTAGAACATATACAAGAAACGCAAATGAGTGATGGAAATGGAAATCATTTCTTAATTTTGATTAGTTGTGTAGACACCTAATTTGCAGTTCTTCTTTTGTTTTCATTTCTTCTATGCATGAAAAAAGACATTGTACCCCTTGACAAAAAGGCTATAAGCATTGTCAATAAAGATGTCAGTGTCAGTGTCAGTGTCTCTCTCTTCTCTCTCTCTCTCTCTGGGATCGCTATCCCCTCTGCCACCACACGGGAGAGGGGGATAACCAAGATCACAAGGCTGGTGTGGACATTAAACCTGAAAACAACAAAGTAACCAACTCTTTTCCATCTTTCTCTCTGACCACGCCAACCCTCTAACACAACACCCCCCCCTATGCCGTCTCTTACCCTCTCTCACAACCCCCATTCTCACTTTGTGTTTGCCCCACTTTCTAACGTGTCATGTTCCCATGTCTCTGCATCACATCACCCATTGCGTGATCTGTGTATGCACGTGTATTTCACGCTAAACTTTGTTCTGTGCAAGTCTGATTATTACATGACTCCTAAATCTGTGCGTGTGTGTGTGTGTGTGTGTGTGTGTGTGTGTGTTGTGTGTGTGTGTGTTGTGTGTGTGTGTGTGTGTGTCACACTTCAGAGCTCCCATATCTCACCATTGCAGTTTTGTAGCTTTGAGAGAACGAGAGAGAGAGAGAGAGAGTGAGATGAAGAGAGAGAGTGAGAGAGAGAGAGAGAGAGGAGATGAGAGAGAGAGAGAGAGAGAGATGGAGAGAGAGGAGAGAGAGAGAGAAGTGAGAGGAGGAGAGAGAGAGAGAGAGAGGAGAGAGAGAGAGAGAAGCAGTCCAGCCACTCTCCACTCAGACCAACAGTGACAGACCAGACGATGTCCACGCTGATATCTGCCTTCCAACACTGGATGGATGGACTTCATTACGTCACTGAACACCCTCCCCCTCACTCCTATTCCTTCCCTAATGAATGTGTGTCAGGCAGGTGGTGGCTGGGGGGATGGGGGGGGCAGGGCCAGGAGGGAAAGAGACAGACGTCCGGTAATGGAGGCGTCACTCGGCCAGACGGGGTGTGGGGTATCTGTTATTGTCCCTGCTGGTCTTCTTTGACGTCCTGTCGCTTCTGAATGGGCAAGCTCTGAGAGAGAGGAAGAGAGAGAGAGAGAGAGAGAGAGAGAGAGAGAGAGAGAGAGAGAGGAGAGAGAGAGAGAGAGAGAGAGGAGAGAGAGAGAGAGAGAGAGAGAAGGTTAATAAAGGAGTGATCTCTCTGAGCAGTGTGGAGGAGGGGGGGGGGGAGCTTGGAGTGATGAAGAATGATCGATCCCTTTCCGTGCTGTTGACACAGCCACGCGATGTTGTTAAAAGTTTGTCACTTCCATAATTATCGTCCACATCCTATGAAATCGTCCTTCATCACAGCCCAGCTCTCAGGCCCATGCCCACGTGACTGGAGAAATCCCATTGAAGAAGACTCCACACAGTCTTAGACGTATGCTGAATTTCAAAGCTGGTTTTGTGGGGGTATGTCAGACAAGAAGATGCCCACAGCAAAGCGGCACACGATCACGCCGTCCTTTGCACTCGACCATCATCTATTCAACTGATGTAGAAAAATGAACTTTAGTGAGATCGGCCTGCTTGATTTTTGGTGCCTGTCTCTTTCAATGTATGTCCAATGGTAAAATAAACAAGAGATAAATCAGTCTGAACAAATTTTTACCATGTGAACAATTTGAGGCTAGTCTGTCAAGTCCCTGCGTGTGTGTGTGTGTGTGTGTGTGTGTGTGTGTGTGTGTGTGTGTGTGTGTGAGTGTGTTGTGTGCGTGCTGGTGTGTGTGTGTGTGTGTGTGTGTTGTGTGTGTGTGTGTGTGTGTGTGTGTGTGTGTGTGCGTGCGTGCGTGCGTGCGGCGTGCGCGTGTGTGTGTGTGTGTGTGTGTGTGTGTGTGTGTGTGTGTGTGTGAGTGTGGTGTGTGCGGGTGCGTGCGTGCGTGCGTGCGTGCGTGTGGTGGTGTGGTGTGTGTGTTTGCCAGACTACAGTACGTCATGTAAAAAGTTCGAGAGCAAAATGGTATGAAAACCTATTTCTACAAAAGCAAGACAGATGACAATGACAAAAGCGTGTGCACGTTTGATTTGGATACGATATGCTTTGTGACTCCCGAGTAACACAGCCTTTTCAACCTCCTCTTGCCACACCTCAGTGGCTTCTTCGGTAGCACAATGAGCGTGAATCTGACGACGCTTGGCTAAAGCTGGAATTCCCGGACCTCTGGTCCTCACTATGAATTACTCGAGTTCAGCTTGTCCGCTTTTTGCACACTGCCAGGCCTCCGTGCCTTGACGACACTCTGGCGAGAATCATGACGTGTATTGCGTGTCACTCCACACTTCTGAGACTGTTCTCTTCAAGCGGGCGACAAGATGACAATGCTTTGCCAGTCTGAGTTCGTCAGGTTCTTCTAGCGTTCAAAACAGTTGAAAATGACTTAGTGCCAAAGGATAATAAAAGATTCGTAGAGGGTAGCACGATCTTAAAATGTTAAAAGACAACAAAACGGTAGGATAACATTAAAGACTGCTTTCCTGTGTCTTTCCTAGTGTTCTCCAGCATGTTAACCATCCACAGACGTCTTCCAGACACTGTACGCCTCTCTGAATGTGGGTGAATCCCAAATCTTTGCAGCACAAGAGTCTGGACGATTCCTTGGCTTCCCAGTTATCTGTGTGTTTGGTTTGCATTTGCCAGAACACACAGAAAACATGGACTGGGCGTTTAACCATGGAGCAGGATGTTTGGCCAGCAACACGGAAATGGACAGAGGAGGGGGAAGGCCAGGAGAGAGACGGTTGGAGGGAGAAGGGGGGCAGAACATTTAGAGGCATTGCGGAAAGCTGGAGACCAAACTAAAACAGGAAAGGAAAAAGGAGGAGCGGGGGATGCCAGTAAAATAAAGACAAAAGAACACCACAACCACCACGACTACCACCAGCAGTAAAAATAAAAATGATAATATCAATATTAATGAGAATAATAATGATGATAATAATATAGTGATGACAGGATGATGACGAAGAGGATGATGATGATGAGATGATGATGATGATGATGATGATGATGGACGATGATGACGTGATATATCATATAGTCTCTCAAAGATTAACCAGCTGATGCTTCAGCTTTTCACACCTCATTGTACAAAACAATCACCTAGATTGGAGGTTTGGGCCGTGCTTTTGCAAACTGCCCTTTTATTGTGAGAGAACAGCAGGAACAGAGCTGGGATCATCCTTCCATCTTCGTCTCTTCAACTACAGTCCACGATTCCCTTCAGGTCCCATCAGTTTACGTGCATAAGCAGCGAGTCCCATTATGAAAGAAAGGAGGAATGAGTCAGTTACGGAGGACGGTAGCCAACAGAGCTCTCCATTGCAGCTAGCATCCACAGAAGAAAGAAACATGGCAAGGCAGCGATTTTTTTTTTTTTGCAGCCGTGGGAAACTCCAGCTTCAAGGCGGCCGGCAATTCAGTCTATTCCTGGAGGAGCGATTAGCGCTGACAGATAATCCCGACCATACAACCCCACTTGTTGCGCAGAGCTACAGGGCAGGCCGATTCAGGTCTTTCTATCGCTGTAGAGCTGGTTTCTAACAGTGGCGTTTGCAGAATGCTTTACACGACGTTTACGAGGCGAAAAACAAATCACCTTTCTTTTCACAAGTCTATGGCCTGCTGAGATTTTCAAAGATCTTGTTACCTGAAAAATGGTAAAGACATATGTGAAGAGAGAGCGAGAGGAGAGAGAGAGAGAGGAGAGAGAGAGAGAGAGAGAGAGAGAGAAGAGAGAGATGAGAGAGAGAGAGAGAGAGAGAGAGAAAGAGTCAGACAGACAGAGACAAGACAGACAACAGACAGAACACACACAAAGAGAGAGAGAGAGAGGGAGAGAGGAGAAGAGAGAGAGAGAGAGAGAGAGAGAGAGAGAGAGAGAGAAGAGAGAGACAGAGAGAGACAGAGACAGAAGAGTGTTTATCAGCTATTTTCATTATCGCTATGAAGCATCTTAGGTTCACGCTGTAACCTGGTCTGCTATGATACATCTTTATCTTCAGACTTGTAGCTGTTATGCTATGATAGCATCGTTATCTTCAGACTTGTAGCCTGTTATGCTATGATAGCATCTTCATCTCACACTTGTACTCTCCATCTGCAATGATATCATCTTTATCTTCAGACTTGTAGCTGTTATGCTATGATAGCATCGTTATCTTCAGACTTGAAGCCTGTTTGCTATGATAGCATCGTTATCTCACACTTGTAGCCTGTTCTGCTAGATAGCATCGTTATCTCACGCTTGTAGCCCTTCATCTGCAATGATAGCATCTTTATCTTCACACTTATAGTTATTCTGCTATTAAGCATCGTTATCTTCACACTCGTAGCCTCTTCATCGCAATGATAGCATCTTTATCTTACACTGTAGCCGTTCTGCAATGATAGCATCGTTATTCACACTTGTAGCCTGTTCATCTGCAATGATAGCATCTTTATCTTCACACTTGTAGCCTGTTCATCTGCAATGATAGCATCTTTATCTTCACACTTGTAGCTGGTCTGCAATGATAGCACCTTTATCTTCACACTTGTAGCCTGTCTGCATGATAGCATCTTTATCTTCACACTTGTAGCCTGTTCTGCTATGATAGCATCGTTATCTTCACACTTGTAGCTGTTCTGCTATTATAGCTTCTTTCTCTTCACACTTGTAGCCTTCTGCAACGATAGCATCGTTATCTTCACACTTGTAGCCTGTTCTGCTATGATAGCATCGTTATCTTCACACTTGTAGCCGTTCTGCTATGATAGCATCGTTTAACTTCACACTTGTAGCCCGTTCTGCTATGATAGCATCGTTATCTTCACACTTTAGCTGCTGCTCTCAGCATATTCACACTTGTAGCCCGTTCTGCTGTGATAGCGTCTTTATCTTCACACTTATAGCCTGTTCTTGCTATGATAGCACGTTATCTTCACACTTGTAGCCTGTTCTGCTATGATATCATCTTTATCTTCACACTTGTAGCCTGTTCTGCTATGATAGCACCGTTTACTTCACACCTGTAGCCTCCTCATCTGCAATGATAGCTTCTTCATCTTTACACTTGTAGCATCTACCTGTTCACAGTGTGTGGGCTGTTTCTCTGCTACAACAGCTCCACACGTCGTAGCTCTATGACTTTAAGATAATGATCCAGCGCTGTTTAGGCTCTTTTGTGTGCAGCACCATTGGACAATCGTCGTTTGTGGGTATAGCCTACGTGAGCACTATCAGCCTCGGCCTGAATGATCCCGAAGATCATTGGGTACAATCCCTGACACCCCAAGCCCTTAATGTGCCTCTTAATCGTCAGACACCTGTAACCACATACACAAAGACATGCATGTACGCGCACATGCATACACACCCACACCACACAAAGATAGATACAAGCACAGAGATTTACTGCTTCCGAGGAAAGGTTTCCAATCCCTCCTTTCCTACCTCACACACCATTGTGATTTTCACTTTGTATTATCACCTTCATCAACACAGAAAAGAGGCTTGATACAAAATACTACGCACTTCTCGGCAATCATTTGTGAAATGAAATCTTACACCTTGAGCAGTCTTATCTAAGCTGAAAACGTTTTCATCTATTTGGTTGATACAGAAATACACACCCCGCTCGCGCGGGCGCACGCGTTTACACACCACACACGCACGCACGCACGCACGCACGCAACCCACAGCACGCACCACACCACACACACACACACACACACACACACACACACACACACACACACACACACACACTACCTTCACCGAATTCATTATATGGTTTTTGCATATTACACAGCCAACACCGATCGCCTTCAGTAATCCCATCCCTATTCTGATGAAAAGGCAGATATTCTCCTCGATTTGAATTGGCAATTGGAGATAACAATAAAAAAATTGAGCTGAAGTTACATTAAGAACTAGCGGGTGGGCAAAGAACACACACACACACGCGCGTTCGCGCGCGCACACACACACATACGCACGCATGCACGCACACACACACACACGTACACACAACACACACACATCACACACACACACACACACACTCACAACACACACACAAACACACACACGCACGCACCTCGCACACACACACAACACACACACAAACACACACACACACACACACGACACCACACACGCACACACGCACACACACACACACACGCATACACACACACACACACACACACACACACACACACACACACACACACACACACGCACACACACACCACACACACACACACGCACGCACGCACGCACACACAACACACACACACACACACCACACACACGCACACATCACACAACAACCACATCAAACACAGCATTAGGGATCATTTCCCTGAATCACAAAACGCAACAACGCGTGTGAATATCTATGTCGGACCGGCACATCCTCAGACACATTTCTATCGTCTTTCCCGTCTTCTTCACACACACACAAAGAGCCAGACAGTTGTGATCACTCTTGGCATCGTATTCATGAAGCGCCGGACAGATAGGGTGTTGAGATATTCCAGCGCGCAGACACACTACTGTTGTGGTGCTTCTCGTTTGCTTTTACCTGCTTTGTAAAGAAATAAATATTTACACATGGGATTTTAACGATATATTCAAAACTGTACAGACTGTGTTTCTGCTCTGTTTTTTTTCGACGTGTTAGTGCCTCGGGGAGACGCAGTTTGGACTAAATATTCATAACTGCGTTGTTTTTTTCTTACTTCTTCTTCTTCTCTCTCATTGTTTCCATAATTCTCCTAATCTCCTCTCCTCTCTCTCTCTCTCTCTCTCTCTCTCTCTCTCTCTCTCTTCTCTCTCTCTCTCTCTCTCTCTCTTTCTCCCCTCTCTCTGCCTGTCCTTTTGTCTCTGAATTCCCTAAACAGATCCAGGCACGCTATTGAAAACGGCTTTTAGCCACCCGGACATTTTGATAGTTTTTCTCTTCTCACCAGGCGAATTGCAGGCGATGAGAATACTCCGGGGACCGCTTTGTTTTATGATGGGAAGAAAGCGGACAGATAGGAGGTAACGAGGAGCTATCGCTTGTTTCAGCTTTTCCACGTCTTGTGGTTAAGAGCAAAGCCTTGTAACGGCCAATACCAGCAGCTAACGGCTCTGACACTTGGAGTAAAAACCGCTCTACACGACGGCACTCTAGAACGGCTGAACAACAAAAAAAAATATCTCAATTTCTTTCTTAGTATGTCTTGGTAAGAAGAGCTGAACACACAGACAGACACAGATACAGAAACAGGCAGACACACACACACACACACACACACACACACACACACCCCACACAGAACGAGAGAGAGAGAGGAGAGAGAGAGAGAGAGAGAGAGAGAGAGAGAGAGGAGAGAGAGAGAGAGAGAGAGAGAGTGAGAGAGAGAGAGAGATAGCGAGAGAGAGAGAGAGAGAGAGAGGGGGGGGGGAGATGGAGAGAGAGAGAGAGGGAGGGAGGGAGAGTGAGAGAGTGTGTTTATTGCACATCACATCAGTGATGGACACAATACAAACACAAAAGGGGGGATGACGAGGAGATGGAGATGGAGAGAGAGAAGGACAGAGACACAGAGAGAGCGAGAAAGCGAGAGAGAGAGAGAGAGCGAGAGGGAGAGGAGAGAGAGAGAGAGAGAGAGAGAGAGAGAGAGAGGAGAGAGAGAGAGAGAGAGAGAGAGGAGAGAGAGCGAGAGGAGAGAAGAGAGAGAGAGAGAGCGAGATGGAGAGAAGAGAGAGAGAGAGAGAGAGAGAGAGAGAGAGAGAGAGAGAGAGAGGAGAGAGAGAGAGAGAGAGAGAGAGAGGAGAGAGAGAGAGAGAGAGGGTTGAAGAACCAGGAACGCCAGTTATAATATAACCATCATAATAATCCCATCATTTGAGGACGACAACACTGGAGTAAAAGCTGTTCGTTTCCAAGTGTCCAATGCAAACACAACCTACCGTTTCCTTCTGTGTTTTGTGGGCAAGAAAAAAAAGATAACATTGAATCACACAACCCGCCCCCTCCCCCATTTCCTAGAGTATACGACACGTTCCCTCATATCCCTGCAAAGACCAATGGTCTGAAGAAATGAGATTTCTACAAATCTGTGATGATAAGTTGCAGTTTGTTGACGATGCCCTATCGCCATGCCCGCCCCCAAAGCTGGAGTTTCATTCAGAGCCAGTGGATGGGATGGGATGGGATCACACAGGTTCCTTTATCAGCTTATCATTGTTCAGAAAACGCTATCGATTCAAATCAATTTTCATACAATCGAGATAAACCGCAAAACACAATGAGCCAAGATATATGATGAAGCAAAGGGCCGGTGAAACAATTCAATGTCATGGCACATCTTTTTAAGCATTCCTTAAAAAAACAACAACAACATCTGTGTGTGGGATTATGACGGTGTAACATAGCACAGAATACGTCTTCCTTTCGTTAAGTGTGTTAAGGATTCCTGTCGACACAAAAGTCTGAATCTTAGACAAATATCCCTTCTAAAATTTTATCTTCATTTCTCTCTCTCTCTCTCTCTCTCTCTCTCTCTCCTCTCTCTCTCTCTGTCTCTGAATCCTCTAACCAGAACCCATTGAAAAGCTCTTTAACAAAATGGGCAATTTGCTTTCCATGCTGTACAGCCTTAATGGCAGGGGATGGAAAATGCTTCCGCGGGAGTTTTGTTTTATGACGGAAAGAAAGACCACCACAGCAGAATAACGGCGAAGAATCTGATGCTTCAGCCTTTCATCTGCCCTCTTGCTGAGAGCAAAGCCTTGTAACGGCTGGTGCCAGCAGCTAACAGCGCTGATGGCCCTGACAGTTTGAATAAGAAGGGCTCCCCACGAAAAACACTCTTGAGCTCTGGGAAAGCAGAAAAAGCATCTCCTCAACTTCCTGGCGAGCCCATCATCTCACCTCTCATGTTGAAGAGTGCTTGATTTTTTTTTCTCTTGACGTAATTGTCGTCTGCTGCTTGTGTGTGCGGACAGCGCCACGGGAGAGATGCGTCATCGCCCCTTCCCCCTGAAGAGGACGAGGTTTGTTCACATCTGTGCGGGACCCACGGAAAGATCGCAGAGAACGAGGATCGACTGTTGCCGTCTGCAAATTACCCACTGACGGATTGCAGAGGACGAAATCGTGTGGCAAACTCATTGAGAAATGGCAGAAAACGAATTCGGTTGCTGGCACGTGTAATGAATCCACTCAGCGACTGCGGGTGACAGTACGTCTGCGGACGTCTGTTCTGTGTCCCTTGTGGCCCACTGTCCTTTCTCTAATCACAACCTCTGTCATGTCGTCATCAGGAATGCTGGAATTCACCCACGGACTCCAAAGTGCGTAACATATTGGGGGAAACGAGTCTGTTTTGTTCTTAATTAAGCACGATCTCTCTTCTCTCTCTTCTCTCTCTCTCTTCTCTCTTCTCTCTCTGTCTCGCTGTCTCCTTCTCTGTTCTTTTTTCTTTGTGTCTATGACTCAATGCATGTGCTTGCAGACGGGCATGCGGAGAGAGAGAGAGAGAGAGGAGAAAAGAGAGAGAGAGAAGAGAGAGAGAGAGAGAGAGGAGAGAGAGCTTAAGCACGTTACTGTACTGCATGCGCGCGCGCGTACGCTTGCTTGCATCATCTACGCGAAAATCTAAAAATTACTTGATAACACCAACCTAGATAAACCATGACCCCAGTCCTCTCAGTGCCTTTCAGTTCCCTCCTCCCTGGCAGTGTGAGGTCACACACTGTAGGAAACTACAGTGACATCCTTGTCTACTTCTGGCACTGTAAGATCAGACACCACAGGAGGATCACAGTGGCAGTTTAATTTACTTCATAGCGTGTAAAATCACAAACACAGGAGACCACAGCGACAGCGTATTTGCTTTTGACAGTGTGAGATCAGACACTACAGGCGGATCACAGCGGGAGTTTAATCTGCTTCATAGCAGTGTAAAATCACAGACTACAGGAGACCACAGTGACAGACAGTATAGGAGAATCACAGTGACAGCCACATCTACTTCCTGACAGTGTGAGATCCCGACACTATAGGAGACCACAGGACCCACTCTATTCAAACGTGAGATCCCGAAATATAGGAGACCCCAGTGAAGCCCCCTCTGCTTCCCGAATGTGGGTAAGCATGTAGAAAAATACAGTGACAGCCCCAAATTTTTCCTAAATGTGAGTAAAACACTGGAGAAGAATAAGTGACAGCCACATTACTTCCCGCGTGCGATATCAGACACTTAGGGAAAAAGTGACAGCCCAAATTTTTCCCGACAGTGTGATACAAAAAATAGCAGACCCCAGTGACAGCCCCCACTTCCCGCAGTGTGTTAGAAAAATTTTGGAACCCAGTGAAACCTTATCTGCTTCCCCCGCGTGTGAGTTGGGTAACGAGGGGAGACGTGACGCTTATCTGTTCCCCTTTGTGGTGGGAAACATGGACCCCAGGGGGAGCAGTTTGGTCTGCCACCCCATGTAGGTTTTTCGGGCAAGGACAATGAATGGGGAGACAGCAATTGGGGTGCTTCTCTGGGTCCTCCCAGCACCTTCGGGTGTTTCTTTTTCTTCTTTGCCTTAACTAGGCTGACCCTGGAGAAAGGTCCAGTGACGGTGAGGAAAGACCCATGCCCACAGGGAAAGTCCTGTTGACAGTGGGAAAGACTACAACTTTGGATTCTCTCTTGAGGGCACATAAGACCGTATTGCGAAAGCTTGGCTGTGTCTGGAGTGGCACCGTCTTCATCTGTCCGTGGGCAGGGGTGGTTGGGTCTGTGGGGTGTGCTCGGCAGCTGGAGGGTGGTGTTTTTCGCCGGTGGCTCTGCAGTCATGAAATACGGGCTGGTACACCCATGGGGATGCTACTTAGGCTGTTATGGGCTGCTCCTGTAGACTAATTTACCTCTGTTCAGGAGCAGTTATGTCCCTTGATATCTTAATGGAGTGTCCTGCGCGTGCCTGTACCATCGTCAACACAGCGCAGGCCTCCAGGGGTGGTACAGGACTGCTCTAAAGGCGGGTGAAGACGGTGCTTCTCTGGGTCCTCCCCAGCACCTTCGGGTGTTTCTTTTTCTTCTTTGCCTTAACTAGGCTGACCCTGGAGAAAGGTCCGTGACGGTGAGGAAAGACCCACTGACCACAGGGAAAGTCCTGTTGACAGTGGGAAAGACTACAACTTTGGATTCTCTCTTGAGGGCACATAAGACCGTATTGCGAAAGCTTGGCTGTGTCTGGAGTGGCACCGTCTTCATCTGTCCGTGGGCAGGGGTGGTTGGGTCTGTGGGGTGTGCTCGGCAGCTGGAGGGTGGTGTTTTTCGCCGGTGGGCTCTGCAGTCATGAAATACGGGCTGGACACCATGGGGATGCTACTTTAAGGCTGTTATGGGCTGCATCCTGTAGACTAATTTACCTCTGTTCAGGAGCAGTTATGTCCCTTGATATCTTAATGGAGTGTCCTGCGCGTGCCTGTACCCATCGTCAACACAGCGCAGGCCTCCAGGGGTGGTACAGGACTGCTCTAAAGGCGGGTTGAAGACGGTGCTTCTCTGGGTCCTCCCCAGCACCTTCGGGTGTTTCTTTTTTCTTCAATGCATGTGCTTGCAGACGGGCATGCGGAGGGAGGGAGAGAGAGAGAGAGAGAGAGAGAGAGAGAGGAGAGAGAGAGAGAGAGGAGAGAGAGAGAGAGAGAGAGAGGAGAGAGAGAGAGAGAGAGAGAGAGAGGAGAGAGCGAGCTTAAGCACGTTACCTGTACTGCATGCGCGCGCGCGTACGCTTGCTTGCATCATCTACGCGAAAATCTAAAAGTTACTTGATAACACCAACCTAGATAAACCATGACCCAGTCCTCTCAGTGCCTGTTCAGTTCCCCTCCTCCCTGGCAGTGTGAGGTCACACACTGTAGGAAACTACAGTGACATCCTTGTCTACTTCTGGCACTGTAAGATCAGACACCACAGGAGGATCACAGTGGCAGTTTAATTTACTTCATAGCAGTGTAAAATCACAAACTACAGGAGACCACAGCGACAGCGTAATTTGCTTCTTGACAGTGTGAGATCAGACACTACAGGCGGATCACAGCGGCAGTTTAATCTGCTTCATAGCAGTGTAAAATCACAGACTACAGGAGACCACAGTGACAGACAGTATAGGAGAATCACAGTGACAGCCACATCTACTTCCTGACAGTGTGAGATCAGACACTATAGGAGACCACAGCGACAGCCACATCTACTTCCCTGACAACGTGAGATCAGACACTATAGGAGACCACAGTGACAGCCACATCTGCTTCCTGACATGTGAGATAAGACACTGTAGAAGAATCACAGTGACAGCCACATCTACTTCCTAACATGTGAGATAAGACACTGTAGAAGAATCACAGTGACAGCCACATCTACTTCCTGACAGTGCGATATCAGACACTATAGGAGAACACAGTGACAGCCACATCTGCTTCCTGACAGTGTGATATCAGACACTATAGCAGACTACAGTGACAGCCACATCTACTTCCTGACAGTGTGATATCAGACACCAAAGGAGACCACAGTGACAACCTTATCTGCTTCCTCGCAGTGTGAGATTGGATAACAGAGGGGAGCACAGTGACAGCTTCATCTGCTTCCTCTTTGATGGTGGGAAAACATGGACCACAGGGAGGAGGCAGTTTGGTCTGCCCACGCCACTGTAGGTTATGTCGGGCCCAAGGCACAAGTGAATGGGTAGACAGCAATTGTGTAACAGCCAGCCAGTCAGCCAGTCAGCTAGCTAGCTAGCTAGACATATAGACAGACGTACAGACAGATACAGATAGAACTGATCGATAAGCAGGGACATAGAGCAAGAGAGAGAGAGAGAGAGAGAGAGAGAGAGAGAGAGGAGAGAGAGAGAGAGAGAGAGAGAGAGAGAGAGAGAGAGAAAGAGAGAGAGAGAGGGAGAGAGAGAGAGAACGAGAGAGACAGAGAGAGAGAGAGAGAGAGAGAGAGAGAGAGTGAGAGAGAGAGAGAGAGAGTGAGAGAGAGAGAGAGAGAGAGAGAGAGAGAGAGAGAGAGAGAGAGAGAGAGAGAGAGAGTTGAGAGAGTTGAGAGGGTGAAAATAAAGGTGGACATGGAAAGTGACGTTGAGGAACACAGGCTGATGAACGGAAGGCTGTGAGTTTAAATCCTTGCCACGATTCTAAACTCGTTCCTCCTACCGACCGCTAAATGTCTTTTGGACTCAAGAGAGGAACGCTGGGGCCTCTTTGGAGAATCCGATCCACTCTGTGGATGTAATATCTGTAGCTTTTGCTGAAGTCATTTTAGATAACGAGCAAGTAGGGTAACTCTTGCTCCCAGGTTAAAATAAATACACGCTCATAACTCCAAACGAACGCTGCTTACGACACCGGATCGCCTGGCAGAAATGACAACACAGAGCGCACAGAACAAACAAGGAGACACCCCGTGAGACACCCGTGTTGCTCTGTGTTGTCATTTCTGCCAGGCGATCCGGTGTCGTAAGCAGCGTTCGTTTGGAGTTATGGGCGTGTATTCATTTCATCATGGAAGCAAGGGTAACCCCACTTGCTCGTTAGTTACTGTGTACTGTTGTCTGCCGCATGCGAGATTTCCATTCATGTCATTTTAGTCAGAGCCAAGTCGAGAACATCGTTCGTTTCCTGCCCCCTTCACCGTCGGTGTTCGCAGCTCTCAGGCCAAACCGGTGCTGGAAGACAGTGCAGGGACAAAGTCTGAATTCAATAGGAATCACTTGCAAAGTCAGGTGACTGCAGGCGGAAACTGAAACAACTTTTCAAAGGTATTTGAGAGACCTCCGCCCAGTAACATGGACAAACAACTATAAGACAAAACACGACACGTTTCCACCTCTTAGGTCTTCTTCAGGCAAGATAAAGAACACTCAGGACAACGAAAATATATGAGAAGATGATTGGTTGCTCGTTCTTCATTTTCGTTGTCCTGAGTGGGTTTTTTTTTCTTTTGTCTTGCCTCAAGAAGACATAAGAAGTCGAAACGCGTCGTGTTTTGTTTTGTAATTCGTTAGTCCATGTTAACTGGCGGGGTTATTTCAAATACCTTTTAAAATTTGTTTCAATATGAATTCGCATGACACATTCGTTTTCCTGTCCCTCAAAAGGATTCATTTATAGAGAAAATTATTCCAGTTTTAAGCTTTCAAAGAAGAGACAGCCGTACAGATAGGGAGAAACAGTTACGCTACCACAGAGCAACTCTTCATTGGCATATGACAATAGCGAACGACGGGACTTGAAGGAAATCTGATCAAGCAGCAGAATCAGTAATTGTCAAAGATAGTAAACATCTGTTCCGAGTCACTGACCACGTGTTCCGCTTCGCTGGTGATGTGTCTGGCCCCCAGCCGAGCTTCTCCCGGCGTTCTGATTACTGCGTAATACTGATGACAGGGACAATCCTCTGCCTGTCATCTCTGATGGACTCTCCAGCAGACCCACTTACTCCCCAGTCTCTTATGTCGTAGGTTACGGCTTGGTTCAGTCACTACTGCTTTCCCTACTTTCTGCTACTTTTCCATACTTTCTGCTACTTTTCCATACTTTCTGCTACTTTCCCCTACTTTCTGCTACTTTTCCATACTTTCTGCTACTTTTCACTTCTTTCCTTTTTTGTGGGCCTCTAACCACATTTTCCCTACATTCATTTTTTCTTGTCTTTACTTTTTGGGAGAATAAATGGGGTCTCCATCCTCCTATCCCCCCCCCTCACCACTTTCTAACTGCACTTCTTTCCTCCAAAAAACTCTCACGTACCATGCACAGTCTGTGTGTTCATTTACCATCGTTATTCTTTGCTGATCTTTCCCTTCTGTCCAGTACTTCTAACTTTCTACTACTTTGTCCTGCTTTGTACAACGTCTTCCTACATTTTACGACTTTTCCCTCCTTTCAACTACTCTTTAAACTTTCTGCTACTTTTCCGTACTTTCTACTTGTTTGTCCTTCTGTCCACTATATGTTCTTCCTTTTTGACTCTCGGTTCCTATTCACCAGCACTGTTCTCTATTTTGCACTTTACTTTATTGCACCATTACTACCTTCTTCATACCTTTACTCATGAAGTGATTACACACATATGCCCATGTCAACGCCTATGTCATACAGGGCAGTTCAGTGTGGGCGCTTGCCTGTATTCACTCCAAGGGGGAGCGGGGGGTGGGGGTGGCGGAGGGGGGGGGGGGGGGGGGGGTGGGGGTGGTTCTGGACCATGCCCCAAATCATTCACCGTGGAGTGGCTTTGAAAGAGGATGTGAAGTAGTACAGTTCAGGATCAGAATCACCCCCCCCCCCCCCCCGCACTCTTCCACACTCGTATGGTTTGTTTGTTTGTTTGTCTGCATGTTTAGAACACCGAGAGTGGCTCTGGAGGTCGGTCTAGATTCAATCCCCGGGTGATGAGTTTGGACACGTGTCCTTTTCCCACCTCTTGGAGAGATATCGGGCATGAAGTGATCACGGCACGTGACACCGGCTGCCTCTGTCAGCCCCTTTGTCTCTTGGCCAAACGCACAGTTTCAGATCAGGTCCACCACACACAAGGACCTTCATGACCAAACGTATAAAAAACACGAAACAAACCTGGTATGCTGGCAAATTTTGCCCTGTCAGAAATTTCATCTGCGCTTTAAAATGCCATCAATTATAACCTCGAAGTCCACTTAGCTAGCTTTCTTACGAGCTAGCGTAACCTAGTGTAGAAATTTTGCCTTGTTACCCACCCTCTTCTCCTGCCTTGATAACGGCGTCAACATATCTTTCAAGTAGGAACGGTCATTTTCATAGTAAAAACACACTGGACGTTTTTCTTTACGCTGTTAGGACATCAGAAAATGAGAAAGAAGAGAGAAAATCACAGCCTGATAACTTCCTTAAGCTGTGAGCAACAAAAAAACAGATGACCGAAGGTCTGTCGGTCTTCCAGACTTTTCATTCAATAGAATGCCGTGCACATGAACCCTAGTGGCTTGTTTTCAAATGTCGGAGTGACCTATTCTCATGAATCATAGTTACGTGTTCTCGTGAATTGTAGTGACCTGTTTTCGTGAGTCATACTTACTAGTTTTAACGGGTTATGTTCCTGTTCCATATACCATAGTTGCCTGCTTTCATGAGTGGCGGTGACTTATTTTCATGAGTAATAGTTCCCTGTTTTCATTAGTCACGGTCACCCATTTTCATGCTGATTACATTTTACTGCAGTCTCAGACTGAATGGCAGAAAGTATGATTAGAAAACAACGAAGTGTACGATAGTCACGTTGAACAGAATTGTTGTCATGAAGCAACCAAATGAACAATTCTCGTGAAACAACAGTGTCGTTTTTAAACGAAGGAAAACGCCCCTAAAGGACTTGAATGTATATAGTTCCCAAACTGAGGACTGTTTCCATTTTGGCATGCCGCCATTTTTTCTTTTCATTATTATGCCCTGGGGTGCCGGCCTGGAATCAACAACAGTCATGCTTTCTCCTATCCCAGAGTTCCCGTCAGTAGACAGTGTAGCCTGTTTGCTGCTATCCCAGTGTTTATTTCAGTAGACAGTGTAGCCTGTTGCTGCTGCTATCCCAGTGTTTATTTCAGTAGACAGTGTAGCCTGTTGCTGCTGCTATCCCAGTGTTATTTCAGTGGACAGTGTAGCATGTTGCTGCTATCCCAATATTTATTTCAGTGCACAGTGTGGCATGTTCCTGCTATCCAGTGCTTATTTCAAAAGAAAGTGTAGCATGTTGCTGCTATCCCAGTGTTTATTTCAGTGGACAGTGTAGCATGTTGCTGCTATCACCAATGTTTATTTAAGTGGCCAGTGTAGCATGTTGCTACTATCACCAATGTTTATTTCAGTGGACAGTGTAGCATGTTGCTGCTATCCCCAATGTTTATTTCAGTGGACAGTGTAGCATGTTGCTGCTATCCCCAATGTTTATTTCAGTGGCCAGTGTAGCATGTTGCTGCTATCCCCAATGTTTCTTTCAGTGGCCAGTGTAGCGTGTTGCTGCTATCACCCAATGTTTATGTCAGTGGACAGTGTAGCATGTTGCTGCTATCCCCAATGTTTATTTCAGTGTCAGTGTAGCATGTTGTTGCTATCCCCAATGTTTATTTTAGTGGACAGTGTAGCATGCTGCTACTATCCCCAATGTTTATTTCAGTGGACAGTGTAGCATTTTGCTGCTATCCCCAATGTTTATTTCAGTGGACAGTGTAGCATTTTGCTGCTATCCCCAATGTTTATTTCAGTGTACAGTGTAGCATGTGCTCTATCCCCAATGTTTATTTCAGTGGACAGTGTAGCATTTTGCTTGCTATCCCCATGTTTATTTCAGTGGCCAGTGTAGCATTTTGTTGCTATCCCCAATGTTTATTTTAGTGGACAGTGTCGCATGTTGCTGCTATCCCAGTGTTAATTTCAGTGAACACCGTAAGCGGCGGTAATCTAAATAATCATGCTATACAAGTTCACCTTCAACAGTTGACTCGTACTGTGTATGCATTATCAAAACTCTTCTTATCCATTGAGGTGGCTGCAGTTTGCAGTCACGTATTTGAGTAAAAAAAAAAAAAAAAAAAGCAAAACCCAACCAAATATGAAAAACAAAGCACATAGGGTGCGGGAACAAGTATGACATAACAGGAAAAGTAGGACAAAAATTATAAAAAAAAGAGTAGGACACAAAAAATCAGAAAAAGTACAAGAAAAGGAAATGAAGGAGAAAAATAGGGCCAGAGGGACAAACAGGAAAAGTAGGAAAAGTCATGAAGAGAAAGAAAACGTACAGTAGACAAAAAGGAAAAAATGGGGGAAAAGCGGTAAAACTATGAAAAAAGATAGGAAAATCATGAAGAGAACGATAAGAAGGAAAAAGTAAAAAAGTAAAAAAAAAAAAGACGCAACAAAACAAAACAAAAACAGAAAAAAACTACACCCCTGAATAAAGAAGGATAACATACGATGAACAAGAAACAGTACGAAAGTGAAAATTAAAAAAAATGAAATAGTAGAATAAAAGACGGGGAAAACACGAAAGGGAAAAAAACAGAGTCCTATAGATACATAGAAAACAAACAAACCAAAAAAAAAAAAGAAAAAGAAAAAAAAAGTAAATGAGAAAAAAAAGAATAACAGGAAAAATGCGAACAGGCAAAAACACAGGGGGTGGGGGAAGGGAACAGAAGTTCAAGCAGGAAAAGTAATGACGTTGTCCCTGCAACTCAAACTTCAAGAAGTAGCGTGAGCTGACTAATCACTGCTGGCCAAAAGTCTTGCAGCCAGCAGGTAGAAGGGAACTGTTGCCCAAGACTGTCTCACATGCTCCACAGGGGGTTGCCAAAGGCTATGGAAATCTCCATCACTTTACCGGCGATAAGTCTGGCCACCAGCTGAGATCTCTTCCCGTGTGATTCTACGTGGATACCGCGGCAGACGAGAAGACATTTCTCTCTCTCGGGTGATCACAAAGTCAGAGAGAGAGGAGAGAGAGAGAGAGAGAGAGAGGAGGAGAGAGAGAGAGGAGAGAGAGAGGAGAGAGGAGAGAGAGAGAGAGAGAGAGAGTGGAGTATCCCGGGGCTTAGTGTTTACCTTACTTTTGTATGCATCATTGTAAAAGTCTACAGGTATCTTAAGTGAGTGCTGAAGAGTGAACATATGACACTAAACCCAAGTAAGACTCAAGTCATGCTGATAACAACCTGTCAAAGGCGGCAAAATGTAAAACAGTTTCCTTCATTTTTCACAAAAAAGACTCGAAGTAGGTAACTATCGTGTTCTAGGCATAATAACACAATAATCCTTCAAGAACTGTTCACATCAAAACATTATGCAAAACAGTATTCAGACAAATATATCAATCATGCTGTATCAATCACTTTTTCAACTTTCATTCCAAATATTGTTCCTAAAGCGTACATACCCTCTTCAGTCAATTACTGTTCAACACTAGTTGACTCAGTTAACGTAAATTCAATGAAACCTTTAATCAGCATCTATAAGCGTGCCCTTAAAACAGACCTCCTAAAATCCTCGAGCCTTACAGAATCACATTATGTTGTTGTTGTTTTTTAATTCTCCCACGACGGGATATATCTGCAATCAGGAAAGGAGTGTTCATGCCAAAAAATAGTATCTGAACTAGCCCCGAAAACTATCCAATCCAAACTAAGCATGAATTCTGGCAATTCTACAAAACCTCCACGTTCCCTTACCTGTTACTGACCTACTTAAAACAAATCTTTGTTATCCTGGTCATCTTTTGTGGAACTCGCTTCCGCCGGAGGCTGAAATGCCATCGAAGCTCAGAAAATGTTCATTTATTTTGCACACTGACACTAGTTATGTAGCTATGCGGTACAATTCATATTGCTTATGTCTGTCCACACGTGTGTCATTATTATATCATCAACAATGATTATACAGTTCTTACCATCCTAAAAGTGATTGCTCCTGTTCATATGCACTACTCCATTCACCACTTTGGCTTCACAAGGGGAGTGTTGCGCATGTTGATGTCTGTACTGTTTTTATTTTTTTGTCGCCGAGTAAGGCATATTGCCGAAAATTTCTTGTCCTGTTTTGTGTCGTGCATTAAAACTGCGTTACTTCACACTTTGTTTTGTGTGCTCTTCTGCTTTTTTGTCGTGTTCCAGTAACGCTGCAGTTTGCTTCATTTGCCGTATGCACTACTGTTTCATCTCTCTCTCTCTCTCTCTCTCTCTCTCTCTCTCTCTCTCTCTCTCTCTCTCTCTCTATTCTCTCTCTCTTCCCCCTGCTCTTTCTCTCTCTCATCTCTCCCCCCTCTTCCTCTCTCTCTCACTCTCTCTCTCTCTCTCTCTCTCTCTCTCTCTCTCTCTCTCTCTCTCTCTCTCTCAACAGCATTATGTCCTATTCCTCAGTGAGGTGAAAATCAATCTTGCATTCTGAACAACTATCTTGAATATGAATATCTGTTTTGAAAAATGACCATGACGCCATGAATCGATGTTCATTGCTCCTCGGGCTGCCCTGATGATACTATTATGGTGACTAGTGCTCCTAATATCCTCTTTCAGCATAGGAATGTTTTATGCGAGACAGAGGAGAGAGAGAGAGAGGAGAGAGAGAGAGAGAGAGAGAGGAGAGAGAGAGAGAGAGAGAGAGAGAGAGACGGACAGAAGAGAGGAGGAGAGAGAGAGAGAGAGAGAGGAGAGAGAGAGAGAGAGAGAGAGAGATTGAGAGAGAGGGGGGGGGGGGGGGGAGATTTAGTGTGTATGTATATTTTCGTTATGCAATAGAATCATCACTTTTGTTATAAATCAGTTCTACGATGTGTAATAGTGTTAATGTCCTGAAGGGATTTGGACCAGATGAAAAAGCATGTTCTGGCTTATCTGTTACACTTGGGAATAAAGATTATCGATCAATCCATAAAGACTCTTTTGTCTGTCTGTCTGTGTCTCTGCAATTGATAGTGTGTGTGTGTGTGTGTGTGTGTGTGTGTGTTGTGTGTGTGTGTGTGTGTGTGTGTGTGCGGCGCGCGTGCGTATGTGCGTGCGCGTGTGTGTGTGCGCGTATGTGCGTGCGTGCGTGCGTGCGTATGCTGCGTGCGTGCGTGCGTGCGTGCGTGGTGCGTGCGTGCTGCGTGGTGTGTGTGTGTGTGTGTGTGTGTGTGTGTGTGTGTGTGTGTGTGTGTGTGTGTGTGTGTGTGTGTGTGTGTGTGTGTGCGTGCGTGTGTGTGTGTGTGCGCGCGCGCGTGTGTGTAAACTCCCATGGGCCACAGCCATTGACCTATATAGCGTCATTGCCCATAACATGTCGACCATTCATAACGGGGTTGTAAAGAACACTCACCACATGCCATATAAAGGCCATCGAGGAGAGAGGATGCTGTGTTCACCTCATCCACACCTCCACCCGACCACCGACCCTCGGTAAACAGCGCTGTCCACCAGCCAGCAGCCCTACAAAGCCCCGCAGTCTGCCCACTCTGTGTGGCTCTGAGGCAAGGAAGGGTTGTCTCGGGGTCTGATCATCGCCCATCAATGAACCGGGGGCACACTGAACTCGTGTTGAAACAGACAAGACGCTCGGGGATTCCCCATACAGCAGAACTGATCGTTTCACTGCAATGTTTCATGTTTGGATGAATCTTTCTTTTGACTGGCTGGCAAAACATCATGCAATAACACTGATTTGATAACAAGTTGTCCCTATAGCTCTTTCTTCCTGGTGACCCTTAGATACAGTATTGTGTGAAGGATGAAGTCAGGAAGAAACAGCGACATCCAAGGATACCAGGGCTGGAATTCAAGTACAGCCAGTTGCAAGCTTGGAAGTCTGACCACTTCCCATGAGAAGATAGGGACAGTGTGGGCATTGTCACCAGCTGCTCCTAAGAAATTGTCAGAGGTCAGTGTTGTTAAGATCTGAACGGGAATCTCAGATCAACTCCTGAGCTAGTAACTTTCAATGGCATGATAATAAAGTGTATTTGACATGCAAAACTTCCAGTTTTCATGGCTGGGACACTGAGCAAAATAGGTACGTACATTTAAATACAACGCATAAGCCCAAGCTGGACGGCCAGGTCGAGCTCAAGTATTCAACGAGTGGTCGTTTTAAAGTGATGGCCGTCTGGAAGTCTGCAGTGTGGTCAAATTGCCAAGCTGTAGAGGTCCACACAGAGTGGTGATGTGCGGGAAACAAAATAAACCCAACAACTCAACTCAGGGTAGCAGCCCGATGGGGCCAACAAATCTACAAATACGTACTGTGATGGGAATTGAACCATGATCTCCTGGAATACGATCAGCGGTGCTTACCAAGCACCAAAGTGACGCGTCACAACAGATTTTACTCACAGGCTTTGGGCCTTCACTGTTCGCTCAGACAGAGAGAGAGAGAGAGAGAGAGGAGAAGAGAGAGAGGAGAGAGAGAGAAGAGGAGAGAGAGAGAGGAGTGAGAGAGAGAGAGAGAAGAGAGAGAGAGAGAGAGAGAGAGAGAGAGAGAGAGAGAGAGAGAGAGAGAATGGGATGTGCTGTCATCAAAGAAATGGTAAGGTGATTGGAAATGGCTTTAACAGGCAGACACATCAAGGTTGTATGGAATGGCCAGACACTCCAATAGATGAGAGGATTTCTGTATCTGGGTCTTACCTCTCCACACAAACCACTGGCTGGTTCCCAATACGTGACGATCAGTTAGCAGTGATGCTTTTAGTGCCGTTGCACAGCGTGTATTTTTATCATTATCAATTCTGCTGGGAGCCGGGGGGGGGGGGGGGGGGGGGGGGGGGAGGGCTGATGAGAGGCAGACACGCGTCCGCTTCACACACTCCATCTTTCTCCCTTCTCAATCAAAGGAACTCTCTCTCTCTCTCTTTGAATCTTTTATTCCATGGACCCCAGCCATTGACCTATATAAGGTCATTGGCCATAGCATGTCAGCCATTCATAACAGGATTGTAAAAACCATCACACGTCACATAAAAAAGCCGTTAAGGAGAGATGCTGTCTTCATTCGAAACCTTCCTCTAAACACAGCTGTAAACCAGCCTGCAGTGATGTAAACATCCGAGTCCTGCTCATCCTGTAATTCATTGTGGAGAAACGGTTGTTTTGTTTAGGTCATCTGCCATCATAAAACAGAGCTTCAGAATGAAGCTGAACTGCTGGATTGTGCAGACACTCGACTCTCTAGCTTCCCATGGCTGGATAATCTCTTCGAAGCAATGTTTGATTTATGGGAATATTTTTTCTTCGACTCGTGCGAAACATGATTCAATATAGTGTGATGGATAATGAGCTGAGGCTACTCTTCTGGGGAAAACGCCTTCACCAGCAGCAAGGTTTATACTATCTTTTCATTAACTTTAAGGGTGACAGGCTAAATCGTTAGCTGTACAGCTATAATGCAGAGTGGGTGGTAAAAAAATCCGTCAGCATGTAAAGTTCCATCACAGAGCAGAAGGTCAAATCGTCAAGGTGTAAAGGCCCATCACCACAGGTTTTACAGGAAAAAAACCCTAATATCAACGTGATGGGCCTCTTTTCTTATTTGTTCTTGCCTAGAGTCCAGTCGACCACCTGGGACATGCTAGAGCCATCATCCTATAAGCATGAAACGTTCTAGTGTCAGTTTTCTTAGAGCTACAGCCAACCACCAGGGTCCTCGTAATGCTATCACTTGGCAAAGAAGACAGCTTTCACATGAAAGCCAAGCTGACCACAACCCGAAGGCCAAACTCTTGTTGTGAAAACAACCCCAACACAAAACCATCCACGAAGAACCATACACCACGAATTCATATCATGACAGCCAGCCAGTCGGTTGACATCAACAGCGTCTATGACACAGTTTAATTCAAAGTGCTAGCATCTCCACTTGAATTATGACCATCAGTTTAAGAAATGAAAAAAAAAGCAAGTCAATACAGGTAGATGCAACGAAAAATAACAAAAGAAAAGAGGCAAAGGGGTAAACAGACAATGTGGAACCGACAGCTGATGTCCACCCTGGACAGCGAGCACAAAATTTCTGTCAAATCGCCATATAAACAACAAAAAGCTTGCATGTTAACACACAAAAAAGTTTGAAGTCTTTCTGGGTGGTGAGCAGGTGAATGGGCTACAAAGGAAGCCAGACAGAGGGGTGCAGTAAAGACAAGAAAAAAGGCCGAGAGTAAGGGTGACATGAAACAGGCAATCGCTGGCTGTAAATCGGGGGATGCCATCTGCACTGAAAGACCTCCAAGCCTCCTCGCAGAGAAGTGAAGAGGAAAAACCAAGAACTTCTCACACTGAAAAAACAACCACATACATTTGTACAAACATACAAAAATTCATGGCCTAACAGCTACATTAACGACATGCTTAAGTCGGATTAGCCAAGGCCGCGGTGGATGCGTCAGCTATTCCGATTAATTTATCACACCCAGATTGAAAGAAAAAGGAGAGCGGGAAATCGATGCAAACCTTCCACGTGGCAGGCCGAAAGCAATATATCCTGATCATGATCCACACGAAGACAGGCAGACAGCGCCGGTGTTTACGTTCTGACTGTGGTGGCGCCGTTTGAGGACAGCTTTCAGGGGATTAGTATTCCATGTTTAGCAGGTCCACTCTGGTCATACCCCGTGATCACGTGCTACATCTTCCCCCCAAAAGCTGTGTAATGCCCTGGCTGACGTCACAAACAGCGCGGGAGAACCAGTGTGACAACCAGTGGTGAGGTGAGCGGTGTGTGGCCGTGTGAATGACCGGTCAGAAAGGCTGGCGGTAAGCAGCTTCACGTGCCCTTCGCTTTTAGACATGCCTTTTATTTCCAAGGATGGCTTGGTATAGCATGCATGCGCGCGTACATACACATACACGCACAAATACACACTCACAGATACACACGTACAGATACACATGCACTAGCACAAATACACAGACTGTACATGTGACTTTATAACACACAAACGCGCGCGCGCGCGCGCGCACACACACACACACACACACACCACACACACACACACACACACACACACACACACACACACACGTGTGAAAGTCCATGTTTATATAATACACCATGTCATAATCGACCTCCAATACAAAATTTCAGTGTTTTCATCTGCTTTGAAATAAAGCATTACCCATTTTCACAGACTACGAGAGCAAGGCTAGTGCCTATCACTGTCAACAACTGCTGCAAGTGAGCAGTCTTCTTTTGGACATAAGACATATTGTTCACTGCTTCGTTCTACAAGTTGAAAGTTTTGTGATGACCAGAAATAATATAATAGCTAACTGCGTCGATCTATTAGTTGAAAGTTTTGTGACAACATTGTGAACATAATTATTGTTCACTGCTTCGATCGACAGGTTGAGATTTTTCTGACGATAACACATCGTTCACTACTTCGATCTCCAATCTGAAAATGTGTTGCAACAAGACATGTTCGTGGCTTAAGTCTACCAAATGACAGTTTTGTGACGATTTTGACATATTTTTCACTGCTTCTATGATTTCAAAGTCTTGTGACATTAACGCATATCATTAACACCTTCAATCCACATTTGATAGTTATTTTTAAATGGTAAGACATATTGTTCACTACCTCAATATACAATACCGTTCACTGTTTAATTCTGCAAGTTGAAAGGTCCGTGACAATAAGATATATTGTTCACTGTTTCAATCTTCAATTTGAATGGTTAGTGCCAGTAAGATACACTGTGCGTGTTTCAGTCTTCAGTTTTAAGGCCAGTGACGAGAAGACATATTGTTCACAGTTTCAATCTTCAATGTAAAGGTCAGTGACGGTAAGATATACTGTTCATGTTTCAAACTTCAATTTAAAGGCCAGTGACAATGAGATATATTCTTCACTGTTTCAGTCTTCAATTTGAAAGGTTAGTGGCTGTAAGATATATTGTCCACTGCTTCAATCTTCAATGCGAAAGGTGAGGGAAGATAAGATATATTGTTCATTGTTTCAATCTTCAATTTGAAAGGCCAGTGAAGATAGACATATTGCTACCTGTTTCACTCGACAACTTGAAAGTTCTGTGAGGATAAGACATAATTATAGTTCACTGTTTCAAACTACGATTTAAAAGTTTTGTCAGGCGGATGGTGGTGTGGAGTCCAGTTTCTTTTTAGAGGTGAGGACTGGAGTACGGGAGGGGGGCGAGCACGCAGAAAGACAATGCTCTCGTGTGGCACCAGGCCAATGTTTTGACATGTACTCTTTTTATGGAGGTGTTGCTTTGGTCATAATATGTCGATTCTTTTTCGGAATGTGGCTGGGGTGGAGAAAGGTGGGAGAGAAAAAGGGTCTGGATCTTTTGGGCCCTGCCCCCCCCCCCCCCCCACCTCCCTTTCCTCGTGCCGACGTGCATCTGAGTGACAGTAGGGAGTCGGTTGTGGGCTCCAGAAATGACACGGTGTACTTGCTATGAGTTCACCCACCATCAGTCTCATCATCATCGTCATGACCCTGGTTAGTCAGTCAAAACCTTTTGTGCCGAGGAAAATCAACTTCATACGCACAGAAAGCAACTTCTACATGGTTATCAAGTCACAATTCATTCCATCCTGTATTTGTTTTTTGTTGTTGATAGGAACAACACACCATTCACTGTCAGTGACGTCACTCGGCATACGTTAGACCGCCACGGAACAAGTGTTTTTGCGTAGTAAAATGTGTGCATTGATATCTTGTAGTGAAAGAGAATCATTCGCTTCGACCTCGTGGATTAAATTCATTATCATTGAAACTATCTAAGATTGAATTATCATGACGCCGTTAAAATGTGTATATTCAGTTTCAAGAATCGATGCTGTTTATTTCTGTATGTGCAACTTTGTTACAAATAACTGCACATATAACATTTGTGTTTTTGAAATAAGCAAGAACGTCAAGCTGAAAGAGTCTTGGTCTAAATTTCAATAGATATCTGTGTTCGTAATCCCTCTACATAACCCTCTACATCTCTCTCTCTCTCTCTCTCTCTCTCTCTCTCTCTCTCTCTCTCTCTCTCTCTCTCTCTCTCTCTCTCTGCCACTATCTCTCTCTATCTGCTTGTCTGCCTGTCCGTCTCTCTCTCGCAGTATATGCTCTTCTGTCCTCAGAGCAGAGGGTCATTGAAAACCACTTCTGCCAGATGGGCAACCAGTTTGTCTGCGCTATCAAGGCTTAATGGCACGGAACGGAAATGCTTCAGTGGGGGTTCTGTTTTATGAGGGGAAGAAAGATGACAGATATGACGCAAAATCCATGAATAGCTTCTTTCAGCTTTCCAGTGCCTTCATCTTAGGAGCACCTTGGTAACGGCCAGTACCGGAGTGAACTGCTCCAGCAGGAATAGAAGAAAACCGACGAAAAAAATCTGAACTTTCTGGTCCGTCTGTCTTTTACCTCTTCAATGCAGTTCTTTGGTTTAGAAGTCACTGTCGTCTGCTCTGTTGCCAAAGTGCAGACCACAATAGCTTAGACGTGACAGTGTTACTCCATCTTACACAACTGCGTGCGCCCGCTGCCATCATCACGAAATCGTCTGCCGTTGACACGTACTTCTCAGATAGAAAAATAAGGTTTAAAGCAGAAGAGTCACGTGCACTCTGTGTGTGTGTGTGTGTGTGTGTGTGTGTGTGTGTGTGTGTGTGTGTGTGTGTGTGTGTGTGTGTGTGGTGTGACAAAGAGAGAGACAGACAGACAGACAGAGACAGAGAGGCAGAGAAAGAGACAGAGAGGGAAAAGAGAGAGAGAGAGAGGAGAGAAGAGAGAGGAGAGAGAGAGAGAGAGGAAGGAAAGAGCGAGAGACAGAAGAGAGAGGGAACACACACACAGAGACACAGAGAGAGAGAGAGAGAGAGAGAGAGAGAGAGAGAGAGAGAGAGAGGAGAGAGAAAGAAAGAGAGAGAGAGAGAGGGAGAGAGAGAGAGGGGAGAGAGAGAGAGAGAGAGAGAGACAGAGAGAGAAAGAGACAGAGAGAGAGAGAGACAGAGAGGAGAGAGAGAGAGAGAAAAGAAAGAAAGAGAGAGAGAGAGAGTGAGTGAGAGAGAGAGAGAGAGAGAGAGAGAGAGAGAGAGAGAGAGAGAGAGAGAGAGGAGAGAGAGAGAGAGAGAATCCCCAACACTACCCTCACAGGGCGGCAGCTGTTGTGCCTTGTCTGGCAGTGTAACACCATCAGACAATGACAGCACAGACACCCTCATCAGCTACACTACTCTGCAGTCTGTCAGACTGGAACATGAGAACAGGCGTAGGAGAGTAAGAAGGCGGGGTGGGGGAGGGGACGAGGGTGAGGTTGAGAGGGTGAGGGGCCAAGGGAGAGGGGGGAGTCTGATCTGATCACAAAGGCACTGTCTGGTATCAGCCAATGGAAAAGGATGAATACAGAAGTATGGAGACGGCGGTAAAGAAGTGAGGAAGTAAGGTAGATGGGCAGTTTGTGAGAGGGACAGAACAAACGGGTAGGGGAGGACCAAGAAAGGCAGAGACAGAGACTCCGTCAGTGAGGTGCAGTGGGTAGTACCATACACGTTTCACTGGTAGGGGGTCTGTTCTCCTGTATCTCTGGCTGTTTTAGAAGGCGCGTTCAGTATGTTGGGACAAGTGGGCAGTTATCTTCAGTGACTCCACCCATACTCTCAGTTTTCCCTGGAAGGGGTGTGGGCACGGACCACTGAAGGTAGTACTGCACTAGGTCGACATCAGGTATATGGGCCACTGCCACATGGGTATACAAATGTGTAGGAGATCACTTACGTGGAAATCACGTACTTCACATACATGGAGGATATCTTAATTTTGTAGCATTATGAATGGAACTCGCAGTGTCCTGTGCTGAGGTTGTAAGTTCAATTCATGTAACTTAGAAAGCTTTGGTCTTGACCGGCTCCCGCTCTGGTCTGTGTGTATTGTGGAGTCAAAGGAAGCAATCAGGACCAGTTAGAGGGAACACCATCCACTTCCTCTCAGCTTGCACATGTCGACTTCATCCTGACACCCTCCCTGCATGGGTTTTAATGAAGCTGGTATTGACATGTAATCCTGTCATGCAGTCTCCAGCCAACTGATGGTTCATGTGTACATATATTTTGACTTAGTCCCTGCACAGCTACATCAAATGCAATTGTTATTTTTGTCTTTGCAGCTTCACTCCACTGTCTTCTGTACCCGTCTCCATTACTTCCACTCTGCCCTCCTCGACTCGGCCAGACACATATTCACCCAGATCTGCCCTCTCAAAGCATAGCACTAGCAGTCCACAGGAAGCCTAACACAGAAGTCACTTGCACCCGTGTCCTTCTGATGCTCTGTCTAATCAGATATCCCGTGTCTCTTGCCACAGTCTCTCCCCAGTCTGTGTTGTCTTCCAACAGATAACAAGATCGTCGGCAAGAATGGAAGGGGGAGGGGCATCAAAGTCCAAGGCTGCCTCTGCACAGCCTGTATCCAATCATCAGACAGTCAGTGCAGTAAGTAAGCAGCGCTGTGTTTTGCTTCTCTTGAAGAGTGTGCAGCGTACAAACTGTACCAGTTTCTGTAAGAGGCGGAGTAGAACTAAGGTTGAGAACATGACACCATTTCTATCTCCCTTGTTTGATCCAACGAGTCTGTCTCCGTCTACCTCGTCCCTTTTCTCTTTCTCGCTTCCTTTCACCTCTCTGCATCTCTCACTTTAACGGAACAAGGTGCACTGACTATTCCTCACAAGATTTCAAGACACATTACCACATGTCACATTGAGTGTCATGAAAATCATGTAGCATCTTAGACTTATAAAGTATTCTAAATATAAAATGACATGAAAATCACATAGTGTCTTTCAACTTACAAACTTTTCTAAAACAACAAGATGCGAAGCATATAAACGTACTCCAGTTTTCCAAACCGCTTATAATCGGCCAAGTGCTTTGTGAGATAAGAAATAAAGGCAAAATAACGGTTTTTAACGGTTATTTAACCGATGTACACTTTTGAAACTGGTATTTTAGTCCTCACTGGGCTAAAGCCTGTGTACATACCAAATTTCGTCCAAATCGGACAATACGTCAAGAATAACAGTTTTTAACGGTCAGATTTTGAAACACTACATGGAAGTGCCATTTGTGTGCGATGACCTTTCTATATACAAAATTTCATTAAAACCCACTAAAATATAAAAAATAACGGCAAAAATAACGGTTTAACGGTTATATAACCGATATACATTTTTGAAACCAGTATTTTAGTCCTCACTGGGCTAAAGCCTGTGTACATACCAAATTTCATCCAAATCGGACAATATGTCAAGAATAACGGTTTTTTAACGGTCAGATTTTGAAACACTACATGGAAGTGTCATTTGTGTGTGATAACCATTCTATATACACAATTTCATTAAAACCCACCAATATATAAAAAATAACGGCAAAATAACGGTTTAACGGTCATATAACCGATACACACTTTTGAAACCGGTATTTTAGTCCTCACTGGGCTAAAGCCTGTGTAGATATTAAATTTCATCCAAATTGGATAATATGTCAAGAATAACGGTTTTTAACGGTCAAAATTTGAAACACTATATAGAAGTGCCATTTGTGTGTGATAACCTTTCTATATACCAAATGTCATGAAAATCCACCTATATATAAGAAATAACGGCAGAATAACGGTTTTTTAACGGTTGTTTAATCCATTCTCAGCATTACATCACTTACATATGGACAGAGGCTCCGATTTGTCACAAGATCATCCAAACAGCTTATAAACTGGCCAAGTACTTTCTGAGATATTCCATAAAGAAGAAAAAACTGTTACAGGCCGTTACAACCGTTAGTTACGGCTATAACGTGGCAAACTAAAACATCAGGCATCATCCGTGACCCATAATGAACATACCTGCTAATTTTCATAAAGGTCGGCCAAGTACTTTCTGAGATATTCCATAAAGAAGAAAGACCGTTACAGGACATTACAGCCGTTAGTAACGGTTATAACGGTAAACTAAAACATCAGGCATTATTCGTGACCCATAATGAACATACCTACAAATTTTCAGAAAGATCGGCCAAGTACTTTCTGAGATATTCCATAAAGAAGAAAAACCGTTACATACCGTTACAGCCGTTAGTAACGGCTATAACGAAGTAAACTAAAACATCGGGCATCATCCGTGACCCATAATGAACGTAACTGCTCATTTTTACAAAGATCGGCCAAGTACTTTCTGAGATATTCCGTAAAGAAGAAAAACGGTTACAGGCCATTACAGCCGTTAGTAACGGCTATAGCGGTAAACTAAAACCTCGGGCATCATCCGTGGCCCATAATGAACATACCTGCTAATTTTCACAAAGATCGGCCAAGTACTTTCTGAGATATTCTATAAAGAATAAAAAGCGTTACAGGCCGTACAGCCGTTAGTAACGGCTGTAACGGTAAACTAAAACATCGGGCATCATCTGGGATCCATAATGAACATATCTACAAATTTTCAGAAAGATCGGCCAAGTGCTTTTTAATATTATTCTAAAAAGAAGGAACACCGTTACAGGCTGTTACAGCCGTTAGTAACGGCTATAACGGGGTAAACTAAAACATAGGGCATCATCCGTGACCCATAATGAACATACCTGCTAATTTTCACAAAGATCGGCCAAGTACTTTCGGAGATATTCCATAAAGAAGAAAAAGCGTTTCGGACCGTTACAGCCGTTAGTAACGGCTGTAACCGTAAACTAAAATGTCGGGCATCATCCTTGATCCATAATGAACATACCTACAAATTTTCAGAAAGATCGACCCGTAGTTTTGTTTGGAGCGAGTGGAACACATTTTGACCACAGACACACACACACACACAGACAGACAGACAGACACACAGACAGCATTTCTTCGTTCCCATTCTAAAGTACTCCCTGTTCTTTAAGAACTGGGAGTACAAAAACGACGGTGTAAACACTGCTGCAAACTACGTTTACAGCTTTACAATGACCTGAAAGAACCTCCTGAGGACCAAGTTAAACACAGACAGGCAGGCACAGAGCTGAGTCTAGTCGGTCAGGAGATTGGGCCACATCTCCATCTGCCCTGTAGCTCTGTGCTAGAGAGGCGCTGTCTGGTTCACATCGTTCGTCAGCAATCAACAGACCCCCGGGAACAGTCTCACTGCCGCTTTGATCACACACAAGAAGCACGGAGCCTCCCATGCATGAATGCTCTCTCCTTTGTAATACTTCATTGATTGTGGAGTTTCGTGCAGGCTGACATGAGCCATAAATGATTTTATAACGTTGGCTGGGTATTGAGGTAATAGCTCTGGAACACTTGTGAACCTGAAGCACTGTGTCTTTTGAAGGGGGAAGGAAGAAGACCATCACACCAGAATGACTAATGACTGTGGCGCTTGCCTACCTACTCCCCTAGGCATGCTAAAATTGGGGCATATACAATATCAAAGCGAGCTCTATGGATGATGTCTGAAGTATGATTAGAGAATATACAGAATCACCAATCACGAACTTTTATTGCCGCTTCTCCATGCTTCTCTCTCTCTCTCTCTCTCTCTCTCTCTCTCTCTCTCTCTGTGTGTGTGTGTGTGTGTGTGTGTGTGTGTGTGTGTGTGTGTGGTGTGTGTGTGTGTGTGTGTGTGTGTGTGTGCGCGCGCTCGCACCGCGCCCCTGCTCACTCGTGCATGTTTCTGTGTGTGTGTGTGTGTGTGTGTGTGTGCGTGCGTGCGTGCGTGCGTGCGTGCGTGCGCGCGTGTGTGCGTATTGTGTTGTGTGTGCGTGTGGTGTGTGTATATATATATATGTGTGTGTGTGTGTGTGTGTGTGTGTGTGTGTGTGTGTGTGTGTGTGTGTGTGAGTGTATGTGTGTATGTGTGTTTGCATGCATACGTGCATGCTGGTGTGCATGTATGTGTGTGTGAGTGTGTGTGTGTGTGTGTGTGTGTGTGTGTGTGTGTGTGTGTGTGTGGACGGCGTCACAAGAAAAGTGAGTCATTGTCACTTCATTCAGAGAGGAAGTCGTTGGTTCACATCTGTGCCGGATCCACGGAGTGCTCTCAGGTCGCAGTTGTCTCCCCTGTTCTGGCACTGCACCTCCTCTTCAAAGGATAGCTTTCATCTGCTTCCTTCAGAATCAGTAAATGGACTTGTCTGAAATATGGCATTTTCTGTTGAAGGGATGGTCTTAATCGGTCTTTTATGACGAACAATCAATGCACCAGTCACGACGGACCAGTGACAACACTATGACTTCTGTTTAATGGATAGTTTTAATCTGCATTTTATGACCTGCAATTAATGGACCAATCACAACGTTTTACTTCTCCACAAAGGACAGCTTTCATTATCACAACATTTTACTCCTCCACAGAATAGCTTTCATTTGCCCGCTTTCAACTTCAGTCAATGGACCAGTCAGAACACGGTCGCCTTCTCTACAAAGGATACCGTTTATCTGTCTGCTTTGACCTTCAGTGAATGGACCAGTCACAACACTTTACTCTTCTCCACATAGGACAACTTTCATATGATAGCCATCCAACACGTTGACAAGTCACCCAACACACTACAAAGTGAGCCTCCATTTTCAAGTGACAGCGGCAAAAGATGAGATGTCAATAACAATCTCATTGAGTGTATTGACGTGGTTGTCGATGTAAAGTATTACAGATAAAAGGCATTAAGAGAGAGACGCTTCAACTGAAGCATTGAGAGAGAGAGAGAGAGAGAGAGAGAGAGAGAGGAGAGAGAGAGAGAGAGAGAGAGAGAGAGAGAGAGAGAGAGAGACAGAGACAGAGACAGAGAGCAGGTTCTGTTATCGCCCCTATGTTATTTAACATCTTAATGTACGATTTGCCTTCGCTGTTATCAAAGCATGTTGTATTAGTGCAATATGCTGATGATTTATGCATCTGGATGAATGTTACAATGAAAAGAAAAACATCAAAAAGGGAATTGAACTACATCAAGAAGATCTATCAAAGAGAGCTCGATCATATATTTACTTATATGGACGAAAATGGTCTGACATTATGTACAGAGAAAACACATATGATTCTCTTTAATAATGGCAGCAATCCATCAGAGCTGCCGTTTTTTAAAATTGAAAATACGACTATTCAGTATAAAGATATCGTGAAATTTGTAGGTATCTATCTTACACCAAAGTTGTCTGGAATGCTCATATCAACTACATCGTTACTAAGGCAAGGAAATGTTTAAATCTATTAAAGATTATAAGCAAACAAGCCTGGGGACAAGATTGCAAAGTTTTGAAACATTCTCTACGTCGCTGATTAGATCAAAATTGTCCTATGGACAAGAGTTATTTTTTAGTGCCCCCAATTATTTACTTAAGAAACTTCAAAGCATAGATTGCAAGGGTTATAGGCTTGCTCTTGGTGTGCCTTTTCACGCATCAACGCTTGGAACTTATAAAGAAATTGGAGAACTGCCTTTGGACGAGTACCGAAGTCTTGCATGCGCTAAATACGTTCTTAGAAGTTCGACAAGTAACAACTTTGCATCTGAGGAACTGAAAATTACATCTGAAAATTCTTTTCCTAAACGAGCTAAGCAGATATCATCATTGAAACCAATTGCCACTTACGTATCAGATCTACTCAAAAGGTCTGATATAAATCCAAGTAATATTGACACAAATCAAGCGGCCTCCCCTTGTCCTGCTTGGGAGATGAATAAAGCGCAGTTTGATATTAATTATACTGACATGAAGAAAAATGAGAATCCAAACATTATGAAAACTGAAGTCCAATTACATATACAGAACACTTATCCAAATCATTTAAAGATATATACAGATGGTTCACTCCTAGAAGATCACCGGGCAGGTTCAGCTTTTGTAACACCAGCGTTAAAAAAGGAAAAGTCATACTACATTGGCAAAAATCGATCCATCTTTACTGCTGAACTTATTGCTATTCTTATGGCTCTCAATTACATAGTTGATTTCCATTACAGTTATTTCAAATCTTATTTTGTGTAGATTCTCAATCGGTTCTCTATGCTTTAAGGTCATCAGATTACAAGAAAAAGACCAAAATTATCTTAGAAATCAGTCAGTTAATTCATGTCTTAACTTTAAAAGGGACCAACGTTTCCTTCTGCTGGGTTCCTTCACATCTTGGATTCTCTTCAAATGAGTGGGCTGACAAAGTAGCGAAAAAGGGCGCAAGGCAAGGCACAGAATCGACTGAAATTCATGTTCCCTTATCCATTCAGGAGGGTTATCACTTGCTGGAATAAGCAGTTTGGAGTAGAATTAAAGGCTATACCTGAGAAAAGATAGACGCTCCAAGAATAAGTATACTGATTCTCGTGGTTTGGATAACAAATCATACTTGAATCCTACTGGCGTAATCAAATTCAGACAGATTAGTTCGCTATCTTACAGGATAAAACTTAATGCGTTCATTACAAAATACAGCAAAAATGTTAAATGTTTATGTGGTGAACAAATTTCTAGCAAGCACATCATTTTTGAATGTCGGAGGTTAAGACATATCTTACCAGTGATTTCTGAAAATTGTATTGAAGGCGTTTTCGAAAATGCTACTAGCTTGTTTAATATTGCGAAATGTTTACTTCATAGTCCTGTAGGACATTTGTTATAGACTAGTTGATTGTGATTTTTGTTAATGTTTGTAATTTTTGTTAATGCTCATTTTTCTGACTTTTTTTTCTCCCCCTTATCAAAGAGACATAAACACACAATACGGTCCCATCCCCTCCTCTTCCTCCCGATTCCCTCCCTCCCAATCCCTCCTCTTCCTCCGATTCCCTCCCTCCCCCCGTCTAATATCACTATGTGGATAGACGTTAAATTGAAGACAACAACAACAACACACACACACAGCCTCTATTGTTGTCCTAATGTCTGGAATTGTGGGACCAGACGATGACAGACCGTGACATCTTCATCCGTTCCATCCCCTGGGTCTGTGAGACAGAGAGCCCTGACAGTGAGTGGGTGTGGTGTGTGTTGGGATGAGACACCATCACAGGCCAACTGTGGGACCAGCCTCAGAAAGAACACGGACACAGAATGGAAAGGGACGGAGAGGCGGAGGGTAGTATTTTTGAAAGGGAAAGAGAGAAAGACTGAAAAGAGGAAGGGTAGCTCGTGGCAGCGGTCAGTATCAGGACTGGAATGTTACAGTTTTCATTCCCATCAAAAGTCGAAGCACTGTTCTATGGGCTGTAACCAGCTCTTCTTCGTAAAGCTGCCTGTGGTACACGCTCCGATCAAAACAGTGCCAACATGCAGTCATGGCTCATGACACTGTGAATGCCGTTGACATCATTGACTGTTTGGCTTCATCTTTCTGACCTCCACCGCAGCAGGTGCGTGCGTCTCTCGAGTCGGTTGATTTGGGGAGCATTTTGAAAGGAGTCATGAGGTTCAGTCCTTTTGCCATGGTTTCAGATCAAATCTCTCTCTCTCTCTCTCTCTCATCTCTCTCTCTCTCTCTCTCTTCTCTCTCTCTCTCTCCCTCTCTCTGTCTGTCTGTGCGTGAGTGCATGCGAGCAAGAATGCATGCACCCGTGTGTGTGTGTGTGTGTGTGTTGTGTGTGTGTGTGTGTGTGTGTGTGTGTGTGTGTGTGTGTGTTTCTATCTCTTTAACATCAATAGATCCATCCATCCATCCATACATACCTTGCATCATACACTTATACGAATATCTTTTTCTTATCCTATCTGTCTGTCTATCTCTCTCTCTGTCTATGCACGTGGCAACAATCATTCTCACTCCACAATTCATCCTTCAAACTTTCACTTTATTAAAGCTTAATCAGGGAGGGTTCCAACGTAGGTATACCAAAACTGGGCTAAAAGAATGATTAAAACTACAAGAAAATACACGTGTAATAGACGTTAAAAAGAACTATGGGGAAAAGGACTCGACGGAGAGAGAGAGAGAGAGAGAGAGAGAGAGAGAGAGAGAGAGAGAGAGAGAGAGAGAGAGAGAGAGAGAGAGAGAGAGAGAGAGAGAGAGAGAGAGAGAGAGAGAGAGAGAGAGAAAACCATCATTGTCATCACTGGCATCCTGACTGAACATCACATACTGATGGAAACATTGTCGACAATTTCAAGCCCTTTCATGAAGCAGAGAAAAGACAGGGGTAGACAGAGACAGTTACATCAATGGAAAGCGACGCGTCATTAGCATATCACAACAGCCACAGACAAGACTCAATAAAAACGTGATCGAGCAGCAGAATGAGAATTGTCAAAGTGTGTGAACGTCTGTTCCGCTCCAGTTCTCATCAGTCTGGCTGCCAGCCGTGTTTTCCGGGGTCTCCTTATGAATATCCAACAACTGCAACAGAGGAAACCATCTTCCTTGCTCTTCACCCCCCCCCCCCCCCCCTCCCCAATTGTCCACCTCTCTGTTCCATCCGTTACAACAGCAGCTTGGAACAGATTGTTTTTGCCATCAGCTCAGTGCCAGAGACCACACTGCACAGGGAAGCTCCCTTGGCTGTCTTCATGGCAAAAGACGAGGCTGTCAGCGAGAAGCCAGCGTCATGACCTTAGTCTAGAATCCACTTGACACGTCAACACCATCAGGATATTCTTTGTGACTGTCCTGCAGGTCGCCCAGCAGAATAGAAAGCTGTCAAAGGTTGTGGACGACTCCATCACTTCACAGCCACCAGCTGAGATTTCAACGTTTCTGTGCTTCTACATGGTTACCATTGCTGGGGAAAGACATTCCTTTAGAGGTCAAGCTTTGCTCCGCGTGTGTGTGCGTGTGTGTGTGTGTGTGAGAGAGAGAGAGAGAGAGGAGAGAGAGAGAGAGAGAGAGAGAGAGAGAGAGAGAGAGAGAGAGAGAGAGAGAGAGAGAGAGAGAGAGAGGGAGGGAGGGAGGGAGGGAGGGAGGGGTGAGAGACAACCTATCATTTTAGTTCTATATCAGGCGCTCTAAATCAGTCCTGAAGTGGTATGGACACAGTCAGTGGTGACATCGTACACCACCTAGACACCACCCATGGTCAAAGTGTGAAGTGTAATTTCCAAGGACAGAGTTAACCGACGACAGCCAAGCAGCGAGTGGGACAAAGCTGCCAAGACCTGAACCATCATAACGTGGACTGACACTTGAATCAATCGAGCGTCGACAGCTTGCAAATGACTGTGGTTCCTGATCCTGTGCGTTTCTGTCTACACCACAGTTGAACGTTGTTAGTGTGCCCACTTCGGACCTCAAACAACTTCACAAATCACCTTAACGAACACCGTGCACAAAGAACAAAACCAACGGCTTGTTGACCGGGACGTCAGGACTCCGGCTGGCAGACGAGAATATCGGTGAGGTTTCAGAAGTCATCTTGTCCAGTGTGGGTAAGTATCTAACCATGATCCTTGTCCACGACCATTCTACAGGCACAATGATGGCTAGACATGTATCTTACCATGACTCCTAGTCCAAGACCAATCTACTGTGTACATGGACAACTTTCCTGACCACCACCCCGTCCTCGTCACCCAGACAATCAATCGCCTATGTTCTCTAGGACTATCTCCTCTCTCTCGTCCGTCGGGGGATCCG
Source organism: Conus ventricosus (assembly GCA_018398815.1). Lineage (NCBI taxonomy): Eukaryota > Metazoa > Mollusca > Gastropoda > Neogastropoda > Conidae > Conus > Conus ventricosus. The sequence goes on along the minus strand of CM031602.1, from coordinate 47,373,724 downwards.
GGAGAGAGCAAGTGAAGAGGTGAAGGTAAAGGGGAGGGGGGAGAGGAGGAGGTGGCACTAACTTGGCATAGCTCTGCACAGCCTAAATCTGATGATCAGAACACGTGATGATACGTTTAGTGGTGCTGCTTTAAGTGCCCTGGGCAAAGCCTGTGTTTTCCACCATTTACAATTTCGGTGAGAGGCGGAGCAGACAGACAGAAAGCAGACAATCCAACGAATCTCCCCCCCCTCCTCTCTCTCTCTCTCTCTCTGTCAGTCTGTCTGCCCCCCCCCCCACTCCATCCCCTACTGCCACCCCCATCTCGTTTTGTATCTCTCACTACATGGGCTACAGTGTGTCTACCGTCCATAACAGAGTTGTAAAAAACGTCTTCACGTATCACATAAAACGCAAGAAAGGAGGGATGCCGTCTTCACCTCATAAACCTCCTCTAAACCACTCTGTAAACACCACTGTAAACCAGCTACAGGGCCGTATAAAAAGACGTGAACGCTGTCTGCCCTGTAGCTCTGTGCATCAGAACGGTTGTCTGGTTCAGATCGTCGGGCAGCAATAAACAGACCTCCTGGAACAGACTGAACTGCTGCCTTCAACAGACACTAGACGCTGGAGGTTCCCTTGGCTGAGTGCCGTCTTCTTTGTCCTACTGCATTGATTGGCGTGTTTTCTGCAGGCTGGCACGAGCCATAAAGGATTTCACGGCGTTCGATGGATACCGAACTTCAGGCATTAGTTCTTCTAAACTAGTGAACCTGAAGAATTACCTCCCATGAAAGAAGGGGGCGTGGGGACCAGATTAAACGATGCAAGCTCTTCTTTAACTATTCCCATAGGCAGGGTAAAACATCAGCTAATACAATATCAAAGCCCAGCTGCATTGCTGACGTCAGAACAAAGCATGCACAATGCCCTGTAAACTGGCTACCTTTTCGTGCTCCATTATGCTGACAAAGCTATCGTTCACCCATCATCGTGTGTTCCTCTGGAAGTCGTGCAAGGACACTGAATCCCCCAAGTTATAAGAATCCATCACTGGGTTTGGTTGTCCACGAAAAGGTGAATGGATGTAAAGATCCATCAGTGTGCTTGTTTGCTATCGAAAGGTAGATGGTTGTAAAGATTCAACATTGTGTATGGCTTGGCAAGGGAATGTGAAAGGATGTAAAGATCCATCATTGTGTAAGATTTTGTCAGGAAATATGAAGGGTTGTAAGATCCAGCGGTGTATGGTTTTCCAAAGAAAGGTGAATGGATAAAAAGATTATTCATCATGCTGTTCGCTTTTCCAAAGACGGTGAATGGATATAAAGATCCATAATTGCAATGCATGAATTTCCAAAGGAACGTGAATGGATTTAAGATTCAATATTGTGTATGGTTCTGAAAAGAAAGATGTAAGACCCATAATTTTATTGTCTGATTTTCCAAAGAAAGGTGAATGTAAAGATGCAGCACAATGCATGAATTTCTAAACCAAAAAATGTAAATGGATGTATGAATCCATGGCTTTCCAATAGGAGGTCACTGGGGGCACAATTATATAATAATTTTGTTATGGTTTCCAGAAGAAAGGTCAATGTATGTAAAGATGCATCACAATGTATGATTTTCTAAAATAAAAAAGGTAAATGGATGTATAAATCCATCGTTAGTGTGTATGGCTTTCCCATAGGAGGTCACTGGGGCAAAATTATATCATTATTTTGTATGGTTTCCAGAAGAAAGGTCAATGGATGTAAACATTCTCCACTGAGTTTGGATTTGCAAAAGGAAGACTAATGAAAGGATGTAAAGATCCATCGTTATGCATGCTTTTCTAAATAAAGATAAATGGGTGAATAGATCCTTTATTATGTGTACCTTTCCAGAAAAAAAGGTAAATGTCTATGACGTGCTTTATATCCAGGACTAAGACAGACGGCATAGTTTATGATCGTGTTCAAAATGAAGAATAAAATCAGCACGGCTATTTGTGTCCTGCATAAGGACGGGTACACCTGCACGAGGATTATTACTCCATGCTGACAATTTCCAATCTCTTCATCCGCCATGATGGCACAATAAATCTTCTTCCACTGGCTACACCATGTCTCCTGGATGTCGTCGCCACCAGCTTCAGAGAAACATTTTTCATGCATTAGGGCCAACAGAGTAAACAAACAAATCTGCTTAGAATTCGTGTTTCAATTTTCACTTTTCCTGTCAGGCATGCTTCGTGCTTCTTAAAAGTGAAAGAAACAAGAAAGATGGAGGAGAAGAAGAAAGAAGAAGAAGAAGAAGAAAAGAAGAAGGAGAGAGAGAGAGAGAGAGAGAGAGAGAGAGAGAGAGAGAGAGAGAGAGAAGAGAGAGAGAGAGAGAGAGAGAGAGAGAGAGAGAGAGCCGAATGAGGTCAAACTTTCTAAATACTTTTTTGCGTCCATCCCTCTGGCCAAAGAAATAAGTGAAACACGAAATAGAGAGAAAGAAAAATATAAAAAAATGAGAAAGGACACGGCAAAAACCAGTACAAAAATGTATGAAGATAATCTAACAAAAGAAAATTAGAGAGAGAGAGAGAGAGAGAGAGAGAGAGAGAGAGAGAGAGAGAGAGAGAGAGAGAGAGAGATTCAGATGTTCTTTTCTTGTACAGCTAAGTACAGGCTTTGGCTTCTTGGGTGAATGGATAAATGAATACAGTAGGACAACTAGAAAGAACAAAGATAGAAATTACAGACTGTAGCAGAATATGCAGTGTTTGTTTCTTTCATGCCAACTGTTTGTCGTGGTGCAAATATTTTATTTACAAATAAAGAGAAATTTCGAACAACTTTCGTAGAAGTTGAGAACATCAGCAAGCATAATTTGTATAAAGAAGGGCCTCTGTAATGTCTACGGCAAACACACATTCATGAATGGCCCCGAGAGCTGAGAGGCAAGAAAGAAATGATTATCCTTTTTTTGTGAATTTTTTGTTCGTGTTCATAATCCCTCTCCATAACTGATTCCTCTCTCTCTCTCTCTCTCTCTCTCTCTCTCTCTCTCTCTCTCTCTCTCTTAAAAGATCAACTGATCAGACACGTTTTGAAAGCGTCTAAAGTGACACAAAGATATTAGAGGTGTGTTGATCACCGCATTGTTTTGCGAGGAAGAACTTAAAGGCATGGTCATTGTATGGATGTGGACACTTTGTGAATTAGTCACCAGGACAAAGGCTAAATAATAATAATAATAATATATAGATTTTATATAGCGCAATTCTTGGAATCAACTCATTGCGCTCTACAAATCAATACTCATATACACAACGGGCTGCCTACCTGGGTAGTGCCGACTGAAGAGCTGCCAGCTGGCGTCATTCGGTCGTTTCCCGTGTCATCCAGTCAATATCGTTCAATATCAATTACTCCTTCGTTCTTTCCGTTTCTCACGCAGGGTGCATGCTATGTGTAACGTGTCATCCATACCAACGGCCAAACTGGCCTTCTCTTCCGAAAGTTGGTGATGGGATTTTACGTGTGTGCAAGATCTTATGCATGCGTTCACACACGGAACCTCGGTTTATAGTCTCATTCGAAGGACTGTATGGGAAATGGAGTCCGAACCAATGTTAACTCCGAGGGAAAAAATCCCCCTGTACCGAAACGCCGCCGCGGCGGGGGTTCGAACCCGCAACCCAGGATCACCAAGATTACGAGTCCGGCGCTCTACCACTGAGCTATTCGGCTAATTTGCATCATTAACTTTGACTAAGATTTATGAAGAAGGGGAATCTTGAAGTGTAACTAAAACCATCCGATCGTTTGTCAAAAAGGGTACAACTTGCACGTGCATGATTTGCTAAATTTGAATGTGTTCTTGATGTTAGACCAGTGAAGTGGTTCAACTGGTTGATATCATCGCGTGTGGGATAGCACAGTGTGTATACAAACCGAAGGAAAACACATTCTGTAAAGAAAATTCCTTTTTATTTCTTTTGTGATGCTGAACATAGGCGCTTGATCTGTCAAAATTATCATCTGTGAGAAATATTCGTTTCTACTATACTACGTGAAGCTCAAAGACAACTTCTTCATTAAGTGATGGATGCGTCAATCTGGCTCAGATGATGGACTGGCGATGTAGTCAGATGATGCCAATGATGTATTTACATTCCCGTACCTCAGTAACGTGCTTAGCCACAATCTCCAACAATTCAACAGAGTCATAGGAAAAATCAACACTGACATTAATTCACTAAAACACGAATCTGAGACAAACAGGTTGGAGATTAATACTGCAGTAGAAGATATCGCAGTTCTGAACGAGAACTTTGAACTGGTCACTCAAAGACTCGACAGATCGGAAGAACAAGCCCATCAGAATGAAGTACACCCGAACAGCCGCAATTCGAGATTTACAGGAATACCAGAACGAGGTGTGTACACCTACAACTGAAATAAGTATTGATGTTCTGAATGAGTATTCGTATGGGAAAAATTGGCGTCACAATTATATTAAACGAGCATTCAGAGTGGGGGAATAGAATGATTCTGCAGACATACTGAGACCAATACTTGTACAGATGCAAAGGTGGTCAGGTAAACTGGAAATTCTGCAAGATCAAGACTTGAGGAAGTCGCTACGTAGCGACATTAGAATTTCTGCAGAACTCACCACCAGACAAAGAGAGATGGGACATATTCTTTAAAATCTTCCAAAATCCAGCCTATTTGATAGTACTCAGCGGAGATATGGGAACTGCAACGTTTAGATTATATTGAGTAAGTGCACATATTAGAGTATAACGTAGTGTCAGCGGCCACACAGACTTTTATTACTAGGGTTAGTGAACAAGATAGATATGATATAGATTTTTCAGAACCACCTCTTTTTGTAACAAAAAACATATATCTTGCAAGGATTTCCGTGCAACTTTGTGTTCCCTCAGTTACACAGAGCCATGTGCAGCCGTTTTTGGTCAAATAAATATGGACTGGAGTTGAATGAAAATATATGGAAGCTACCCCGCTTGTGCACAAAAGAAACTAGACTGAGAGTTTTACAATGGAAATTCTACAAAATATATACCCGACTAATATAATGCTATGCAAATGAAAGTCAGGGATAATCGAAATTGTTCATATTGTAATGATGAAATTGATTACATTGAACATTTCTTTTTTCATTGTCATAAGGTTAGTTCGTTTTCGAAATTTGGCAGTCAATACATATTAGCTGTATATAACATAAAAATCGTGTTTGCTGAAGAAACTGTGCTTTTTGGAATTCTTAGACAAGAAAATATTGATAGACATACGCTACTGAAAATAAACCATATTGTGATTACTGCAAAGATGTGTATAAGTATTTACAAAAAAACGGAATCTAGGCTGCCAATTTCAGTCATATTCGAAATCA
>CM031602.1:47345844-47363344 GCA_018398815.1 Conus ventricosus | reverse complement strand
AAGGTTTACCAGCCGTTCCTGACAAGATTTCAAGAAACATCATCACATGCCACCAAAAAAAAAAAAAAACCACACATAAAAATCACGTAACCTTACACACTATCCTAAAACGACTCTGTAAACACTGCTGCAAACAAGATTTATAGCTTTACAAAAACTTGAAAGAACCTCTTGAGGACCAAGTTGAAGACTGACAGGCAGGCACAGATCAGAGTGTAATCGGCCAAGAGACTGAGCCACATCTCCGTCTTCCCTGTGGCTCTGTGCTAAAGAGGCGCTGTCTGGTTCACATCGTTTGTCAGCAATCAACAGACCCCGGGAACAGTCTCACTGCCGCTTTGATCACACACAAGAAGCACGAGCCTCCCATGCATGAATGCTCTCTCCTTTGTAATACTTCATTGATTGTGGAGTTTCGTGCAGGCTGACATGAGCCATAAATGATTTGATAACGTTGGCTGGATATTGAGGTAATAGCTCTGGAACACTAGTGAACCTGAAGCGCTGTGTCTTTTGAAGGGGAAGGAAGAAGACCATCACACCAGAATGACTAATGACTGTAGCGCGTGGCTACCTACTCCCCTAGGCATGCTAAAAATGGGGTATATACAGTATCAAAAGCCCAGCTCTATGGCTGATGTCTGAAGCACGGTTAGTGAATATACAGAATCACCAACCACGAACTGTAATGGCTGCCTGTCCATGCTTCTCTCTTCTCTCGCTGTTTGCATGCATGTGTGTGTGCATGTGTATGTATGTATGTGTGTGTGTGTGTGTGGTGTGTGTGTGTGTGTGTGTGTGTGTGTGTGTGTGTGTGTGTGTGTGTGTGCGTGTGGTGTGTGTGTGCGTGAGCGTGTGCGTGTGTGTGGACAGCATTACAGGAAAGGTGAGTTATTGTCACTTCATTCCGAGAGGAAGTGGTTGTTTCATATCTGTGTCGGATCCACTGAGTGCCTCTGAGATCGCAGTTGTCTACCCTGTTCTCAGCACTGTACCTCCTCCTCAAAGGATGGCTTCATCCGCTTCCTATGCCCTTCAGAATCAGTAAGTAGACCCGTCTGAAAGTTGCATTTTTTGTTGAAGGGATGGTTTTAATCTGCCTTCTTACGACCTACAATAAAGGGACCAGTCACAATGGACCAGTCACAACACTGTGCCTTCTGTTGAAAGGATGGTTTTAATCTGCCATCTTATCACCTGCATTTTCTGGACCAGTCACATTTTACTTCTCCACAAAGTATAGCTTTCATCTGCCTCATTGACCTTCAGCGAATGGACCAGTCAGAACGCGATACCTTCTCCTCAGAGGATAGCTTTCATCTGCCTTGGACCAGGGAATGGACCAGTCACAACACTATAATCCTCTCCACAAAGGAGAGCTTTCATATGACTGCCATTCAACACGTTGACAAGTCACACAACACACTACAAGGCGAGCCTCCATTTTCAAGTGACAGCGGCAAAGGACAAGATGTCAATAACAATCTCATTGAGTGTATTGACGTGGTTGTCGATGTAAAATATTACAGATAAAAGGTATTAAAGAGAGAGAGAGAGAGAGAGAGGAGAGAGAGAGAGAGAGAGAGAGAGAGAGAGAGAGAGAGAGAGAGAAGAGAGAGAGAGAAAGAGGGATGGAGACAGGAACAGCAGACAGCAGGCACACATGGCGACAAACAGAAAGTCTAAAATCAAGCGACTCGATCCGAAGCATTAAGTCAGATGTCTGACACAATAAAAGCCTCCCCGTCCATTTCTGTCCTCTGCCCTCCAAACACTCATATTTATAACACACACCACACACACACACACACACACACACACACACACACACACACACACACAACCATGCACACTCACAGATAAACACACACATACACTCACTCACCCCCCCCCCCCCCACACACACACACACACACAGCCTCTGCTGTTGTCCTCATGTCTGGAATTGTGGGACCAGACGATGACAGACCGTGACATCTTCATCCGTTCCATCCCCTGGGTCTGTGAGACAGAAGCCCTGACAGTGGGTGAGGGCGTGGTGTGTGTTGGGATGACACACCATCACAGGCCAACTGTGGGACCGCCTCAGAAAGAACACAGCGTGGACACAGGATGGAAAGGAATGAAGGAGCAGAGGGTAGTACTTTGAAAGAGGAAGAAGAGGAAGACTGAAAAGAGGAAGACCAGCTAGTGGGCATCGGTCAATATCAGGACTGGAATGTTACAGTTTTCATTCCCATCAAAAGTCGAAAGCACTGTTCTATTGGCTGTAAGCAGTTCGACTACCCACAGCCGTGTGTGGTAACGCTCCAATCAGAACAGTGCAGCATGAGGTCACGTCTCATGAAACAGCGGATGTCGTTGACATCACCGACGTTTGGTTTCATCTTTCTGACCTCCAACTCCAGGTGCGTGCATCTATCGAGTCTGGTTGATTCGGGGAGTACTTTGAAAGGAGTAATGAGGTTCAGACCTTTGCCATGGTCTCAGTTCAAAAGCTCCCCCCCCCTCTCTCTCTCTCCCTCAGTGCGTGCATGCATGCGAGCAAGCGAGTGTGCGTGCTTGTGCGCATGTGTGTGTATGCATGTGTGGGGGGGTGTGTGTGTGTGTGTGTGTGTGTGTGTGTGTGTGTGTGTGGTGTGTGTGTGTGTGTGTGTGTGTGTGTGTGCACACGCGCACGTGGTGTGTGTGTGTGTGGTGTGTGTGTGTGTGTGTGGGTGTGTGTGTGTTGTTGTGTGTGTGTGCATGTTTCTATCAACAACTATGGATCATTATACATACATACATATCTTGCATCACACTTATACGTATTCTTTATCTAATCTATATGCTGTTGTCTGTCTCTCTGTGTTATGACGTGGCAACTATCATTCCCACTCTACAACTCATTCTTCAAGCTTTCGCTTTCTTAAAGCTTAATCAGGGAGGGTTCCAACATAAGTAACCAAAACTGAGTTAAAGCAATGATTAAAAGTACAAGAAAATGCAAGTGAATTAGAAGTTTATAAAAACTATGGAGAAGAGGATTCGAACAAGTTAGGGGAGAGAAGAGAGAGAGAGAGAGACAGACAGAAGAGAGAGAGAGAGAGAGAGAGAGAGAGAGAGAGGAGAGAGAGAGAAAGATAGAGAGAGAGCGAGAGACAGAGAGGAAAGAAAAGTAGAGATAGAGAGAGAGATATGAGAGATGAAGGAGAGAGAGGAGAGAGAGAGAGAGAGAGAGAGAGACTCAAGATAGATTTATTCATATAGGCCTCAGCCCATCATGAAGGGGGATGTGAACATTTAACTGGATGAGGATATGCATCAGATTCAGATTAGAAGCAATGATGATGTTACATACGTAACCATGCACATTTCAGTCAGTACAACACCTCTCAGTTTAAATCTTACAGAAACAAAGAAAGGTTACGTAGGTCTACGGGTATAGTCGATACATCAACAGACTCAATTTAAACAGTGAAGGATGTCTATAATATTTGGGCTTCATCAACGTTTCACGTACATGTCTGATGCTGGCAACAGAGAACAAAATGCACCTCGTTTTCTTGGCTCTCAGTGACAATGGACAACTGAGGTCATCAGACATAAACATTTTATATTGATATCATATAGTGCCAGCTCAGAAATTCCCAGCCTAAATGAAGTGCTAATATATTTCAGATGCTTATCAATATCAAAATGTAAGTAAGGTTTTAAACTGTAATTACTGCAAAACGTTCTGTACAAGGCGAATCTATCACTAGTTTGGATATATCGGACCAGGTTTGCCACTGGCAGTCAATAAGCCTTTGTTGGAAGCAACATATAGAATCATGAACGTTTCCGACACCTTGACTAGCCCAAACAAAACCAAATCCATATTTAAACAAGCATAAGCGAACATTTGTGACCCATTTTTCTTTTACCTTTTGCATCCAGTCATACAACATATCATACGCTTTACGTAAAATCCTGTAACTCTCAATTTTGATCAACTTAAGCCAGTAACGAATACACTGAACAGCAGATTTTATATAATGGATATCGATTCGTGTCATCATAAATAAGGTCATTCGGTGTCCGCCTGTCCACCCCTAAAATTTTCTTCAAAGCAAATAAATGGACTGATTCACAGTGAAAAACAGCACTACCTTGACCCCACAATTCAGAGCCACACTGCACAATTGGCTGTATCTGAGAATCAAATAATTTCATGAACAAATTTAAAGAATTGTTATTTCACACAAACAAACTTTCCAAAAGATAAATCAAAACACTTTCAGCTCTGCTTGCAAGGTCTTTGCATGTAGCAGTAAAACTCAAGCGCGTGAAGAAGAATATTCCTCAGGCAACGTCACACCATTACAGAGCCATTTTTCTCTCACACTCAAATAGCCACCCTTCCGAAATACTATAATATTGCTCTTAATCAGATTAACTTTAAGCTGAAGATATGTTGCAGCGCGTTGTAAGCTATTCAATTGAGTCTGCAAACCTGTAACTGTTTCAGCCATCAAAACGACATCGTCGGCCAACAATAAAATAAACAATTCAAATGCATCTAACGAAAATTGAGCACCATGTCTTCCAATGTTGAATACTTCAACCGCTAATTCATTAATGAAAAGAGAAAATAGAACAGGACTGCACGCATTCTCCTGTCTTAGACCAGATGTGCAGGCAATGTAATCTGTTGTCAAAGAACACATCGAACTTTAGCTTTAACATTATTGTACATGCTCTAATGCATATGAATAATTTACCTTTTATGCCATTTTTAAAGAGAACTGGCCAGAGAAGTTTTCGATTAATCGTATCAAATGCTTTTTCAAAATCAATAAATGCAACATAAAATTTCCGGTTGTAGCAACACTGTTTCTGAATGAGAGCTAATAAAGAAAACATGTGGTCGACTGTTGAGTATCCTTTCTTAAATCCAGCTTGATAATCACCTGCAACATTGTGTTCTTCCACCCATTCTTGTAATCTGTTATTTATCACCATACCAAATACTTTACCGCTAACATCGCTGAAAGAAATCGCCCTATAATTGTTTGGATTATTAATATCATCTTTCTTTTAAAAAAAAAAGCAGGTTGAATAACAGATTTAGACCAGCTTTATAAAATAATCTGTTAAATAATTTGAAGAAAAAATGTACTACTTGATCGTTTGAATTCTTGCAGAGCTCTGCAATAACGCCATCGGGACCAGCTGCTTTATGGTTTTCTAAAACCAGGCAGAATTTCTTCTTTAGAAATTGGACGATTCATCTAGCATTCTGTTTCATCCTCCACTGAATCCTCATTTAACGTATTGTCAGTATCCGTATCCAGCAAAGCTGTAAAATGTTGAAACCAGGAATCAATAGATATGTTATTTCTAGGCTGCTTTCTTTTGAAAGATGCAATATTGACAACGTCCCAAAATCCTTTTGGTTTTTTCACTGACATCAGAAGTTTGTCTAACAATGCTTGGTTGAACTGTTTTCTCTTCCGCTTTAATAAATTTTTGTACTCACGTCTTGAATAACATATTCATCTTTCTTTTCAGCTACTGAATCTACTTTCTCTTGAGATTTCACAGCACGACGAAATACCCACAACAATCTTCTAGTGTTTCTTTCACAAAGTTTACATTCTAATCGAACCATTTACCTGAAGTTCCATTATTATTAAATGATATTCCTTTTATCATTCACCTTAACGTCAATGAAATCAATTGCAAGACCAATTTTGGTGAGAATTTTTCCACTGCACAAAATACTGGTATATAATCCGCACACTTCTCATCCCACACAAATATTGTGCATGACATAATCCTCTTCTTGCATACAGAGATAAGGAATTGCACCTTCGGAAAAAAAAGAACACATACTGTCACTGGCAAATGGTCAGAATCAATACGATCAGCAACTGATAAATCAGAGAAAGAAGGAGATAGAAAGAGAGAAAGAGAGAGAGAGAGAGAGAGAGAGAGAGAGAGAGAGAGAGAGAGAGAGAGAGAGAGAGAGAGAGAGAGAAGAAAAGAGAAAAACAGTGGAATAATACAGTGACGGGACAAAAAGACAATAAGTAGAGAGCAGACAATGTATGACATAGGCAAGGTAGGGGTGGGGGGTGGGGAAGGGAGGGAACGCGGGAAGAAAATGGAGAGACGAAGAAGGAATGGAACGTAAAAGAAAAGAGAAAATACAAAAACAAAAGAAAACCAAAACGAAACAAAACAAAACAAAACAATACGGAGAGAAGAAATCGAGTGGAGGAAAAGGATGATCGAAGAAAATAAGGAAGGAGGGGAGGAAAGGAAAAGGGAAACTTACCCAGGCAGATGACTGACAGAGCATTTGAAGCGAAGGAAAATATGAAGAACGCAGGATATATATATATATATATATATATATATAAATTATATATATATATATATATATATATAATATATATATATATATATATATATATATAATATATAATATATATATATAATATAAATAGAGAGAGAGAGAGAGAGAGAGAAGAGAGAGAGAAGAGAGAGACATACAGACACAAATGGAAGAGAGAAAAACAGAGAGAGAGAGGGAGGGAGGGAGAGAGAGAGAGGTGGAGACAAAAACAAAGGGAGGGAGGGAGGAGGGAGGGAGGGAGAGAGTCAATACTCATAAAAACCATCATTGTCATCACTGGCATCCTGACTGAACATCACATACTGATGGAAACATTGTCGACAATTTCAAGCCCTTTCATGAAGCAGAGAAAAGACAGGGGTAGACAGCGACAGTCACATCAATGGAAAGCGACGCGTCATTAGCATATCACAACAGCCACAGACAAGACTCAATAAAAACGTGATCGAGCAGCAGAATGGAGAATTGTCAAAGTGTGTGAACGTCTGTTCCGCTCCAGTTCTCATCAGTCTGGCTGCCAGCCGTGTTTTCCGGGATCTCCTTATGAATATCCAACAACTGCAACAGAGGAAACCATCTTCCTTGCTCTCTCCTTATGAATATCCAACAACTGCAACAGAGGAAACCATCTTCCTTGCTCTCTCTCCCTCTTCCTTCTCTCCCTTCTTCCTGTCGACCTCTCTGTCCCTTCCCTAAAATGGCAGCTTGGAACAGGCTGTTTTTTGCCATCAGCTAGACACCAGTGACCACACTGCCACGTGGAGCTCCCTTGACAGGTCTCCTTGACAGAGGGCTGGGCTACCAACGTCAAGCGAGCATCATTGTCTTGTTCTAGAATCCACGTGACACGCCATCAACACCGGCACCACCAGGATATTCCTTGTGATTGTCCTGCAGGTCGCCAGCAGAATGGGAAGCTGTCAAAGGCTGTGGACATCTCCATCACTGCAAGGCCACCAGCTGAGATATCACCGCTCCGTGCTTCTAGACCAGTACCAGTGCTGGGGAAAGACATTTCTCTCATGGCTGATCTCTGTGTTGGGAGAGAGAGAGAGAGAGAGAGAGAGAGAGAGAGAGAGAGAGAGAGAGAGAGAGAGAGAGAGAGAGAGAGAGAGAATGAATGATTTATTCAGATTAGGCCATAGCCCATACTGAGAGAGAGAGAGAGAGAGAGAGAGAGAGAGAGAGAGAGAGAGAGAGAGAGAGAGAGAGAGAGAGAGAGAGGGGGGAGCACATACATTATCTTAGTTCTGTATCAAGCGCTCTAAACCAGTACTGATGAGGTGGTATGAAAGCAGTACATAGAGATTTTGCACACCACCCAGACGCCATCCAGAGTCAAGTTTGAAGTGTAAGTGTCCAAGATTGGAGTTAAAAGATGACAGCCAAGTAGCGAGTGGGACAGAACTATCGACCTGAACCAACACGATGTTGTCTGACACTGGAATGCATTGAGTGCCGCCAGTTTCCTAGTGATTGGGACCCTGACTGCATGTGTTTGCATCTACACCACATGACACACTGTCGGTGCGCCCACTTCCAGCCTTAAACAACTTCACAAATCCCCTTACTGAACACCGTGCACAAAGAACAAGACCATCGACACGTGGAACAGGAAGTCAGGACTCAGGCTCTCGGCTGAGAACCTCGCTCAGTTATCAGATGTCATCACTGTCACCAGTATGGACATGTGTCTGATTATAACTCCCTGTCCAAGACCATTCTGCAATGGAGAGTAGACATGAATCTCACCGTGACTTTTTGTCCATGTCCATTCTAGGTGAACAGAGAAGGGCTGACATGTATCTCACCATGATTTCTTGTCCAAGACCAATCTACAAGGCACAGTTGAAGGTGAACATATATCTCATCATGATTCCTCATCAAAGACCATCATACAAAGTACAGTATAGGTTGACATTTTGCTGTGGCTCTTTTTTATGACCAAGACCTTTCTACAGGGTGCAATGCAGGATGAACGTGTGTCTCACCATGACTCTCTGTCCAAGATAATCCTACGAGATGCAGTGAAGGGTGGACACGTGTCTCACCATGACTCTCTGTCCAAGATAATCCTACGAGATGCAGTGAAGGGTGGACACGTGTGTCTCACCATGACTCTCTGTCCAAGATAATCCTACGAGATGCAGTGAAGGGTGGACACGTGTATCTCACCATGACTCTCTGTCCAAGATAATCCTACGAGATGCAGTGAAGGGTGGACACGTATCTCACCATGACTCCCTGTCCAAGATAATCCTACGAGATGCAGTGAAGGGTGGACACGTATCTCACCATGACTCCCTGTCCAAGTCCATTCTACAGTGTGCAGTGTAGGGTGAACATGTATCCTGCAATGACTTCCTACTATACACACCACGACAACGTTTTGTCTCAACTTGCATGCCTCCTCACTGTCCTCACATTCCCCCATACACCCACACCAACACCTGTGTCTACATTCGTACCTTCTCATTTTTCGCACTCCTCTATACACACAACATGAACACTTTGTCTCAATTTCCATATCTTCTAACTATTCTCACCCTCTTTTATACACACCACACCATCACTCTCTGTCAGTTTCTTTGTCTTCTCATTGTTCTCATATTCATAAACACAGTCACACCAGATTCGTCATGTCGGATCCCACCACCCCCAGCCCACAGGGAGGAATCCGTCTGATCACGTGGACAACTCTCCTGACCACTACACTGTCCTTGTCATCTAAACAGTCGTCTCTGTTCTCTGGGACCATCCTCTCCTCTCAGTCATCGTTCCACATGGACAGCTGTCCTGACCACCACCCCGTCCTTGTCACCCAGACAATCATTTATGCTCTCTAGGACTATCCCCTCTCCTCAGTCCGTTTCGTCCACGAGCAGACCCAGACATTCTCCATCTGTTAGGATGAACGGGAGGGGGGTAAAGTGAGGTGGGAAGGGGGTGGAGGTGACACTAACTCGGCATATCTCTGCACAGCCTTAATCTGATGATCAGAACACGTGATGATACGTTTAGTGGTGCTGCTTTTAGTGCCCTGGGCAAAGCCTGTGTTTTCCACCATTTACAATTTCGGTGAGAGGCGGAGCAGACAGACAGACAGCAGACAAACCAATGAATCTCTCTCTTTCCTCCTGTCTCTGTCTACCCCTCTGTCTGTCCCCCCCCCCCCCCCCCCCCCGCCCAGTTCCCCTCTGCTACCCCCATCTCTTTCTGTATGTCCCACTACATGGGCTACAGTGTCTCTATCGTCCATAACAGAGTTGTAAAAAACATCTTCAGGAATCGCATGAAACGAAAGAAAGGAGAGATGCCGTCTTCACCTCATAAACCTCCTCTAAACCACTCTGTAAACACCACTGTAAGCCAGCTACAGGGCCGTATAAAAAGACGTGAACGCTGTCTGCCCTGTAGCTCTGTGCATCAGAGCGGTTGTCTGGTTCAGATCGTCGGGCAGCAATAAACAGACCTCCTGGAACAGACTGAACTGCTGCCTTCAACAGACACTAGACGCTGGAGGTTCCCTTGGCTGAGTGCCGTCTTCTTTGTCCTACTGCATTGATTGGCGTGTTTTCTGCAGGCTGGCACGAGCCATAAAGGATTTCACGGCGTTCGATGGATACCGAACTTCAGGCATTAGTTCTGCTATACTAGTGAACCTGAAGAATTACCTCCCATGAAAGAAGGGGGAGTGAGGACGAGTTAAATGATGCAAGCTCTTCTTCAACTATTTCCATACCGAGGGCGAAACATCAGCTAATACAATATCAAAGCCCAGCTGCATCGCTGATGTCTGATAAAGCGTGCAGAATGTCCAGTGATGACCTGTAAACTGGCTGCCTCTTCGTGCTCCATTATACTCACCAAGCTATCGTTCACCATCATCGTCGCGTTCACCTAAAGGTCGGGCATAGACAATGGACCCCCCAAGTTGTAAAGATCCATCACTGTGTTTAGCTTCGCAACGAAAGGTGAATAGTTGTAAAGATCCATCACTGTGTTTAGCTTCCCAACGAAAGGTGAATAGATGTAAAGATCCATCACTGTGTTTAGTTTCCCAACGAAAGATGAATAGTTGTAAAGTTCCATCACTGTGTTTAGTTTCCCAACGAAAGGTGAATAGTTGTAAAGATCCATCACTGTGTTTAGTTTCCCAACGAAAGGTGAATAGTTGTAAAGTTCCATCACTGTGTTTAGTTTCCCAACGAAAGGTGAATAGTTGTAGAGATCCATCACTGTGTATGGTTTGGTAAGTGACTGTGAAAGGACGTAAAGATCCAAGACTGTGTAAGATTTTGTAATGAATTGTGAATGGATGTAAAGATCCCGTAGTGTATAGTTTTCCAAAGAAAGATGTAAAACCCATCATTATATTGTCTGGTTTTCCACAGCAGAGTGAATGGATGTAAAGATGCATCGCAATGGTTTTCCGAAGAGAGTTAAATGCATGTAAAAATTCTTCTGAGTTTGCTTTTGGAAAAAAGAAGACCGGTGAAGGGATGCAAGGATCCCTCGTTATGTATGCTTTTCTAAAGAAAGATAAATGGATGAGAACAAACGAGAACACTAAATATTCTCATGGTATTACTTGTGTCTGCAGAGAAAACACTTCTGTGCGTCATCTTTTGTTTGAACGCTCGGTGTTGACCTCGCTCTATCAGGAGAAAGGTATTGAGATGATTAACTTTGATATTATCAATACTGTCTTATATGGTTCATGTGTTGCAGAAATTGCCATGGTTATTTTGCAGTCACAGGTTGCAAAATCTGTGTAAAGATCACAACTTTGTGTACCACGAGGGTATTTCACTTATGTAAATATGCACATATCAGATGTTGCTTTGCAAGTACTAGATAAGTTGAGTGTGAATGTGTGTGTGTGGTTTAAAATTTTTTTTGTTAAACAAGTGTCCAATATTATCTGGTGATAAAAAGACACCAAATAAACCACTGAACTGAACTGATAAATGGATGAAGTTCCACTATCATGTATGCTTTTCCAAAGAAAGGTAAATGGATGTGATATGCTTTATATCTATGACTAAGACAGACGGCACAGTTTATGGTCATGTTCCAAACGAAGAATCAAATCAGCACTGCTGTTTGCGTCCTTCATAAGGACGGGTACACCTGCACGAGGATGACTTCTCCCTGTTGACAATTTCCAATCTCTTCATCCGCCATGATGGCACAATAAATCTCCTGCCACTGGCTACACCATGTCTCCTGGATGACGTCGCCACCAGCTTCAGAATTTTTTTTTTTTCATGCATTAGGGCCAACACAGTAAACAAACAAAGCTGCTCAGAATTAATGTTTTAATTTTTTTTTTTTTTCTGTCGGGCATGCTTCTTGCTTCTTAGGTGAGAAAGACGTAAAACCGATGCGAGGTAGGTGGGGGAAGACAGAGAGAGAGAGAGAGAGAGAGAGAGAGAGAGAGAGAGAGAGAGAGAGAGAGAGAGAGAGAGAGAGAGAGAGAGAGAGAAGAGAGAGAGAGAGAGAAGAGAGAGAGAGAAGAGAGAGAGAGTCAGAGACAGAGACAGAGAAAAAGAACCGCATACGGTCAAACTTTCTAAATACTTTTTTGCATCCACTTCTCTGGCAAAGGAAATAAGTGAACAGGAAATAGAAAAAAGGGAGATGGCATCAACCAGTACACAAATGTATGTAGATAAACAATCTGACAACAGAAAGAAGAAAACCATATTATATATATAATATATATATATAATATATATATATTTATATATAGAGAGAGAGAGAGAGAAGAGAGAGAAGAGAGATAGAGATAGAGAGAGGAAGAGTGTGTAGAGAGAGGGGGGGGGAGGGGAGGGGGGAGCGCGCTAACAAATGTGTTACCAAACAGAGACAGAAGGTCCCGTATCAAACAACTCTCTCCGAAGCATCAGGTCACATTTCCTGACACAACAAGAGAGCGAGGGGATGCATTTATATTGGACGCATTTACCCGTGTGCACTCTCTCTCTCTCTCTCTTAACACACACACACACACACACACACACACACACACACACACACACACACACACACACACACACGCACGCACGCACACACACACACACACACACACACACACACACACACACACACACATCACACACATCACACACACACATCACACACACACACACACACAACACACACACACACACACACACACACACACACACACACACACACACACACACACACACACGCACGCACACAACACACACGAATGAACACGTATCCCCCCCCCCCCCCCCCCCTCCCCGCTCACCCCTGTTTTCCCAGCACGGCGCCCAGGGAGCCCAATTCGTTCAATAGAGCCATCAGGTTCCAATCCAGAGGCCAAGCAGATCAGCGGCAGCACACACACACACATCACAGCAGTCAGCCGGTGCACGACAGGCGGCGTCAATGGGCCTCCACGCCGCTGACTGGGCCAACTCATTTCCACACCCATTGTACACTTTGCCTGGCAAACAGGGACACCTCCACCTCCACCTCTGTGTGTGTGTGTGTGTGTGTTGTGTGTTGTTGTGTGTGTGTTGTGTGTGTGTGTGTTGTGTGTGGGGTTCCATGAGGAAGAAGGGAAAGAAGATGGTAAGTTTGAAAAGGAGAGGGGGGGGATTTATTTGGAGGTTGTGTGAATCCTTTTCTTTTAAAGTTTCCAAACAGAGAAAAAAAAAAATAAAAAAAATCACTATCAAAAACAACACCCACGAAAAAACCCAGAGACAAAACACAACAACAACACGGCAAAACAAGTTGCAGTTTTGTCCCGCGTTTTTACCGGGCCAGGCCTTCGTTCATCCTCTTTTTCCGGGCCACATCACCACACACCACACACATCACACATCACCTCACGACGCCGCATCCTCCACGCCGCTGACTCACTCTTTCCACCCCATTGTACATTTCCTCACAACACCCCAACCCTCACTCGGGTTTGGTTTATTTTTTTTTTTTTTTTTTTTTAAGAAGAAAATTTTTAGTGTATGTATTTTTTGTGTTTGTTGTGTGTTGGTTTGGTAATTGTTTGTTTAAAGAAAGGGGGGAAAGAGGGAGTGGAGAAAGGGGAAAAAAAGGGGAGTTTTTAGTGTTTTTGTGGGTGTGTGTTAGGGTGTTTCCTCCGTCATCTTCAGACGTTCTTTCTGTTCACTCACTCTTCCTCTCTCTCGCTTTCTCTTATCTTTTCTCTCCTCTTTTCCCTTTGTCTCTCTCGGGACCCCCCATGATTTTGTTTTTTTCGGTCCAGTGTGTTTCTTCCCATTTTCTCTGTTTTCTCTTTTTATTTGGGCGCTCCCTTTTCTGTTGTTGTTTTTCCCTTAAAAAAATGCTGTTCTCCCCTTTTTGATGATGTTGGGTTTTTGTTTTAAGGTTCCCTTTCGCGGGTGCGAGTCGTTTTCTGGTCTATAGGATGTCTCCCAGATCAAAATAGGAGTTTTTTTGCAGACATGCAGTGTTTTGCCATTTTTTGTTTTTCCGTCTTTTGTAATTTATATTTTTTTTTAAAAACTGATTGTTCTCTTATTGTAC
Organism: Conus ventricosus; assembly: GCA_018398815.1. NCBI lineage: Eukaryota > Metazoa > Mollusca > Gastropoda > Neogastropoda > Conidae > Conus > Conus ventricosus. The sequence goes on along the minus strand of CM031602.1, from coordinate 47,349,417 downwards.
GTTATTTCGTTTTTTCTACCCGTTCGCTGATCGTTATTTCCCATTTGTCTACTTCCCATTCGCCATAGAATGGGGGCACACTTGGCCTTAACCCTTCGTTTTTCGTCTTCGTCCTTTTCTCGGCCTGTTCGCCCTACCAATCTAAAACCACGATTCTCTTGGAGTAACTGGACACAGGTTACGCCAGGGGGACCTTGCAGAGGGTCAGTAGAAATTTAGAAAATATTTTAAGACAAAATAGACAATGGGGAGTGACGAATGGTGTTACCGCGGAAATCTATCGTTTTTTTTTGTTTGTTTTATCCTCGGGACATGGGGACAATCCGAGAAAAATCACTAGCTGAACGTTACACCTCGAAAAAAGAGCTCTGGTCTCTCTCTCTGTCTCTGTCTCTCTCTCTCTCCTCTCTCACACACACACACACCAACAACACACACACACACACACACACACAACACACCACACACAGCTTGAGCGAACGGACGGGAAGACAGGGCGAGAAGGGGATGGTGGGGATGGCGGAGAGAGAGACAAGTAAATGGCGAAAGAGAAGGGGAGGATTACCGAGGTGAAAAAAGGAGATGGGGAGGTGGGGGTGGCAGGGGTGGGGGGGATAGCGTGCGAGGGGGGGATAATCATAATTCAATGTTTTTATTCCCCAGACAACCAGTTTACGCACACACACCACACCACACAAAACACAACACACACACAAAACTGACCTAAAATAAGCAAGCAATGCATTTTCTGTTTCCTGCCCTGTGAGAAGGACGAGAGAGGAGATTGTAAAACGGGCTTGGGTACGGCCAGTAAAGCTTGGGGGAACCTGTCACACTAATGGCTTTCCCCGGGGAAAAATTCGGGCGGAAGAAATTTGTTTCCGCTGGATTGGATGAAAAAAAAAAAAAAAAGAAAAAGAAAAAAAAAAAAAAAAAAGAAAGAAAAAAAAGAAGACGGAAGTTCCCCCTAAACCCGGGAAAAAAAAATGTCATTATCTATGTTCCTGTCTGTTCATCCATCTTCTCTCTCTCTCTCTCTCTCTCTCCTCTCTCTCTCTCTCTCTCTCTCTCTCTCTCTCTCTCTCCGTAATTTCATTCTCTTTCCAAACTCTCTACAAAATATTATGTTCTTTACATTTTTGTCCCTTTCGTTTAAGTGCATGAAAAGTATGTAAAAATTTTAAAAAAATGATGAGTGTCATTTGTCTGCAGCCCCCCGGAATAATTCCATGAGCGGGAACGTGGCCGAGCGGGTTCTGTCTGTCTGTTCGTCTCTCTTTCTCTCCTCTCTCTCACAGGGGCCACACCCACCCACCCCACACACCACGACAGAGAGAGAGAGAAGAGAAGGAGAGAGAGAGAGAGAGAGAGGAGAGAGAGAGAGAGAGGGAGGAGGGAAAGAAGAGAGAGAGAGAGAGAGAGAGAGGAGAGAGGGGAGAGGAAGAGAGAGAGGAGAGAGAGAGAGAGAGAGAGGCAGGGAGAGGGGAGAGAAAGAGAATGCGAATGCGAATGTTTTATTCAGTTTAAGGCCACAGCCCCATGCTGAAGGGGGTTTCATTTATGCATCATACAACATTCCTGATACATAACAAAATGAGATCATGGAAAAAAATGGAGATATGTTACAAAAGCCAGGAGTACCTTAAGACCCACTGTCCGAATTATTTTATGTGCTTCTTAATATACATGGCTAAATTCAAAAGTGTATTCTCATTTCTTTGCGCAGCAAGAGTCAGCCTGAAATGACTGGTTCGGTTGAATGTATGGTTGAATAAGTTTTATTCAAGACGCTTTGCGGATAGCAAAACAAACGATTTTTATTTCACCTCTTGCTCTGTTACAGAGTTTGACACGTCAGTTCATTTTCAAAACATTACTGTTGTTAAGGCCCACTGAGGCGATGCATGCGTAATCGGACCGCCAAATCTTACATTTTTGTCAGGGCAAAATTTGAAAATCTATTCATTTCCCAAGTAAGGGTTCAAAGAGTGTCGAATTTAAAGAGTTTCACAGAAACAAACTATCACCAATGCAAATGGTCATGCCAGGAAGAGAGGGGGAGAGAGAGAGAGAGAGAGAGAGAGAGAGAGAGAGAGAGGAGAGGGGAGAGAGAGAGGCAGAGAGAGAGAAGAGAGAGAGAAAAGAGAGAAGAGAGAGAGAGAGAGAGGAGAGAGAGACTGAAGAAAAAAGAAAGATGACAGACACGCACGGAATGCAAACTATCAAGAATCAAACTCTGTAACCTTTGGGCTAAAAGCAACGAAATTTGTCGGATTTCTATCCAGTTTTTTCCTTAAAAAAAAAAGCACTATAGAAACGGCTGTTTAACCTTCCTTCTAACCTGACAGCCATTGCCCTTTTCTTCAGCCCATGTTCCCCGTGTTCGGTCTTGTCCAGTCTTGGTTTTTTTTTTTTTTTTTCATCTTGTCTTGTCTTGTCTATTTACTCTTGGGTTTTTTGGGTTTTTCCTTCGTTGCGTGCATTTACTCATAATTGTTGTCGTCTTGATCCGCGTGGGAGCAGTTTCCGAGGATTCCATACTGGCTGGCGCGTGAATGCTTCTGTACAGATATAGCACCACTACGGACTGTTCAACCGGGCAGTATTTCAGCGCTCCTGTTCCTCCCTATATCTGGACAGCTCTCTTTTTTTTTGTGGCATCAGTTGTCGGTCAATGAGCGCCTAATCGGTGACATTTTTTTTCCTTCTTTTTTTTCTTTCTCCCCCCCCCCCCCCCTCCTCCTAGCCGAATCCACCTCTCATTTTTGGTTCTTCACATTTCCTCTTTATCTGGGAAAAAAAGCGGAAGAAAAAAAAAAAAAACGATTTCCCACAGCTTTTTTTTTTTTTTTTTGTTTCCTTTTTTTTTCCGCCATTTCTTACACACCATGCATAGCCTGCATGTTCTCTCATAAAATTAATGGGCCGACTCTCACACACTTTGTAAATGTCCTTCTATTTCTTATTGAACGGATTATTTTTTTTCTTTCGTTTTATTTTCCACCTTACGGAGGTTCTTTTCTTTGACATAAACACGTCACAAATTATTCAACTACAGCTCACTGCAGTACAATATCGTCAAGTCAAACTGTCATTATGAAATAGAGAACTCTATAATGCGATGAAAAATCCACGTCAGAGTATTTTTTTTCGTACACACTGCATCTCGAAACAGGAAATATGAAATCAGGTCAAAGCAACTGGGCGATTGTTTTTTTTTTTTTTTGTATGCGCTTACCATACAGCTTTGTACTGGCATGAAAGCACACTCCCTTGCATTTTGACAAAGTGCACAGCATACATTATTCATCATTTAGATTTTGAATTTGTTCACGAGGAACACTCATCCCTCAAGCTCATTCTGTCTTGATATGACGATGTTGTTCATACATTTGTCATACGTGAGTTATGAGCACGTTTTAGATTCAACTACCTTCTCTAACTCTCTCTCATCACACCTGTCCATACACAAAGAAACTTAGTGAGAGACGGATAGAGAGGAGGAGGAACACACACCACACACCACACACACACACACACACACACACACACACAACGGCGTGTGTGTGTGTG
>CM031602.1:47340844-47343344 GCA_018398815.1 Conus ventricosus | reverse complement strand
TTTCTTCTGATGCTACCAGAATTAATGACATTTCAACTAGAAACACGCATATGATCGCTGTTCAGAGTGTCACCCATGCATTCCCTTCGCTAGAGACTAAAATCAGATCTATGGAACTTCTCTTTTGTCTGGGATAGTCGAGAGCGTGTGTTGCCGCAGAAAGAGAGAGCCGACAACCAATGACGTAATACGTGCATGACGTAGGACAGCTCTCCCTTTCTACAAAGCTGGGAGCAGATGGTTTCAACGAAAACTGTTGTATTGTTGTCTCCGCCGAAATCTGGTCGGCTCAGTCCGCTGGTTTCTGGTGTCCATATTTGAAGGGCCTACTTCACTATCACTACAAGACAGGGTGGACAGCTGCACTGGTGATGTATCCGGCAGCCGACTCCTTCTATGACACTGCTGCTGGACGTCGCAGTCCAAGTAGAAGTTTAAAAGCCATTCCAAGAATTTAGGTGATCTACCTCCTTCACGCTTGATCAGGCTACTGGTGAAAATGCACCTTAATTTGAAGGATCGTCATGGCTTGATCGGGAACGATTTAAGACTTCATTTTCACTACTTGCCACAAACTTTATAATTATATTCAGTCAGCTGAAAAATTATCGCCAGTCACGAGGGCAGACCTTCCTATACTACTACTACTGCTGCTGCTGCTACTACTTCTACTACTACTGCTACTACCATAATAAATCATAGATGATGTTCTTGAACATTCCAACATGTTAGATAACTATGAAAGTCTTGTCAAATATTTTCAAGATTTTGTCTCTGATATTAAACAGTGGGTGTTTAACTAAAAAAAACTGGAATTACTCAATGATAAAATATAGGCTATCCGGTTTATAAAACAACTCTCAGGTTCGAGAGTCCCTGTCTTCATCCATCAGTAGCCCTAGGGTCCACTGATGCCTCCTTCATGCCATGTGGTCGAGATCCTAGCCTCAGTCTCGGCCCTGATCTCACTCTGAACCATCACGTAGCCCACGTCTGCCAAGCAGCCTTTCTTGAACACCGTGGCATCAGCTCTATCGGATCACCGTGGCATCAGCTCTATCGGATCACCGTGGCATCAGCTCTATCGGATCTTTCCTTACGGAACAGGCCACAGACACGTTGGTGTCTTCCTGCACCTGTCACAATTGCGCTGTTGTAACGCTCTTCTCCTTGGTGTACCTGCAGCCTTACTCCAGTCACTATTATATTAAAGAATTCAGCCGCCCACACCATCTTTTACTTTATAATGCTATTTGCGAAGTATTACATATACGTTTGTAAAATAAACAACACCCTGCCACAAATACATGTTTTCATAAACAAATGAAAATTTAGATACAAAATTGAGGAACATATTGCATATTTGAAATGAAACCATGCAGATTTTTTGACCAGATGGCCGGCATACAGACCATTAATGGATACTGTTTAACAGTTATACCTTTTGTCTTTCTTTTCTTTTACAACTTGCACTAATAGATTCAGAAGTGTGTAAATGAAGTGTGTAAATGAACACTTTTTTGTATATTATTAGAGGCCTGATTTCAATATTTTGCCAAACATAATGATGCGAAAAACATCCCTGTCAGCATGATTTTTCTTGATACATCCCCCCCCCTCTCTCTCTCTCTCTTGGTTTTTGTTTGTCTGTTTTGATTAGAGCATGAATTTGTACATTCACATTGGGGTGATTTCTTTCTTTCTTTATTTACACACTTGCCTTCCCTGACTGTATATACATGTATGAATGCAAACCACAACAAAATTTTTTTTTTTTAAATTCAGCCGCCCGCCTTATCTGTAAGGCGCCAAAACAACAGACGTCAGAATTGCATTCAGTATACATTCGAGAATAGTATTCAGTATACCTTTGCCTGTAGGCTATCTATGGTAAGATTATCGCTCGTGAAGCGCTTGTCTATTATCTCTGACCTTTTCAAAACACAAGAGACCTCTCCGTTCTCTCCGTTCTTCCAGTGATGACCTAACAGTTGCAGTGATTTCGCTCTAGTAACAGAAAGCAGACTGCTCTGCAGCGCTCTCATTTTCCGCGGCCACAGTGTGGAACTCACTGCCCTTTCCATCTGTGACGTCACATCGCTTCCTTCCTGACCTCAAAGTCGACACTTGTACAATGTATCCCTTTGAACGTGAGTTGCAGAAGATCACCTGAAATAACTGCTGAAGTGCCGTTGATCACTTGCATTCGTTCGCTCGTTTACCAGTGAGCTGCTCACCTGTGTCATGGACTGTGTATTTTACTTGTGTATACTACTTAGTGACAAACACTCTGTGTGTGTGTGTGTGTGGTGTGTGTGTGTGTGTGTGTGTGTGTGTGTGTGTGTGTGTGTGTGTGTGTGCCGTGCGTGCGTGCGTGCGTGCGTGCGTGCGTGCGTGCGTGTGTGTGCGCGCGCGCGCGCGTGCTTTGTGTGTGTGTAAGAATAAGTTAAAAAAATAACCCCTGCAAGGCATCCAGTAACCCAAGCTGTTACGAAACGCG
>CM031602.1:47333344-47335844 GCA_018398815.1 Conus ventricosus | reverse complement strand
AAAGAGAAATGGGTCCCAAAAAAATAAAGCGGGCATTGCTTCCCCCCCTCCCCACCCCCCCAAAATCCCCACCCCCACCCCCCTCCCACCCCCCTTTAAACCCAAAACCTTTTTTCCCAAAAATTGGGGGGAAAAGGAAGTTTGGGGAGCCAACAGCCCCGTGAAATGGGTCATTGGAAGAAAAACCCCAAAAAGAAGGACGAAAGGGGGAAAAAAAAACCAAAAATTCCAAAAAAAAAAAAAACAACAGTAACCGGGGAGGAAATGGAAAAGGAAGGGGGGAGAAAACAGACATCAGACAAAACCCGCACAGACAGGGGGAGAGTGAGAGGAGAGAGGGGAGAGAGGAGAGAGAAGAGGGGAAGGGGGGAGAGGGGAGAGAGGGAAAGAAGGAAAAGAGAAGAGGAGGGAGAGGAGGGGAGAGAGGTTTAGAAGGGGGAGGGAGAGAGAGAGGGGAAGGGGAGAGAGCAGAACAGAGCAGCAAGAAATCAGGAAAAGAGAGAGAAGGGGGAGAGGAGAGGAGAGGAGAGAGAGAGGGGGGTGAGAGAGAGGGGAGGAGGGAGAAGGGGAAAACAGGAGGATTTTATTTTATTTTATAAAAAATATTATATATATATAGAGAGAGAGGAGAGAGGAGGGAGAGGGGGAGAGGGGAGAAAAGAGAGGGTGGAGAGGAGAAAAGGGGGGAGGAGAAAAGGGGGAGGAAATTGGTGAAATGAAGAGAAGGGGAGAAAAAGAGGGGGGAGAGAGGGAGAGGGGAGGGGGGGAAGAGAGAGAGAGAAAAGGAAAAGAACGAGAAGAGACAAAAGGGGAAATCAAAGAAAGGGGAAAAAGGAAGGGGAGAGAGAGGGGGAAAAGAAGAGAGTGAAAGAGAGAGAGAGAAGGGGGAGAGTTAAAAGAGGAGAGAAAAAAGGAAAGGGGAAGGAAAAGAGGAGAGAGAGGGAAAAAAAAAATAGAAGGGGAAAAATTAGAGAGAGAGGGTGAGAGAGAGAGGAGAAAAAAGGGGAGAGAGAGAGAGAAAAGGGGAGAGTGGGTGAGAGGAGGGGAGATTTAAGGGGGGAAAGGAAAAGCAAACCCCCTAGGTTTTTTCGAAAATTAAAGAGAAGAGGAGAAAGAAAGGAAATTAAAGGAAGAGATGCGGAGGAGGTGATTTTTAAAAGGGGGGAAAAATAACCCAAAGGTTTCCCCGTCACTGGGGAAAAACTGTGTTTTTTCATTTTTTTTTCCCCCTTTTCCGCCAAAAAATTTTTTTTCCCAAAGGAAAAACACAATACTTGGGTTAAACCCCCCAGTTTGAAGGGAAAATTGGGGGAAAATTTTCGCTTTTTAAAAAAAAGGCAACAACCATTCCCCTTTTAATTGGGTTGGGACTTCCCCCGCCGAGCCAACGTTGAAAATATTTTTTTTTTTAACCTTTCTTTTAAATGAACTTTTTTTCCCCAAAATAAAAATTTTGCTTTTGGAAAAATCAAGGATACTTATTAACAGGGTTTAAAAGGGGGAAAACCAAATTGGGGGCAATTTGATGCCCCGTGTTTTGGGTTTGGTCAAAAACAACCCTTTTTGCATCAAAAGGGTGATTTTTTTTTTATTCCATAGGGCCCGGAAAGTTCGGGGAAAATTCTTTTCCTCCCCTTTTTTGTTTAAAATTATTGTATTTTAAAATCAAAAAAGGGGCCCGAGAAAGGGGAAAAAAATTTTTTTTTTCCCCGAAACAGGGGGGAAACTTCGGGATTAAAACGGGGGGGGGTGGGTTAGCTGGAAATTTAAAGGATGCAAGTGTTTTTCTTGATCTTTGAATCCAAAATTTTTTCTTGTTTTTACCCAAAGTTTTGGGATTTTTTTTTTTCTGGTCTGTTTAAAACTCTCTTAAACACCCAAAACCCAAAAAAAAACCAAATAAACCAAAAAAACAACCAATTTTTTTTTTCCAAAAGGGGCACCTTTTTAATGTGGTTAAAAAGGGTTGAAAAAAACCCCCGTTTTTGACGGTTGGCCTCTGGCCCTATCTGTTTTTTTTTGGGTAGGAACGGGTGTGGGGGTCCCCCCGCTTTTTGCCCCGGCAGGGGAAACCCTGGTGGGGGGTTTTTTTTGGGTCCCCCCCCCCCCCCTCCTTCGAACCCAACACAAACACCAACCAAAAACCCCCCAAAAAAAAAAAAACCACCCAAAAACCTTTTCTTTTGTTTTTTCCCCCAATACCCCCCAATTTAAAAAACCCCAAAAATTTCTTTTTCCCACTTCGCTTTGTGCCCAAGGGCCTTTTTTCCCGGGGGGGGGAAGGGTAAAAATTGCCCAAAAAGGGGCAATTTTTAAAAGGGCAATTTGGGACCAAAAGGTCGGCCCCAATTTGGGGAAAACTTTTTTTGCCCCCCCCCCCCCCCCCCAAAAGGAACCCAAGGGAAACCGGGAAAGAAAAGAGACGGAAAAAAAGGGGGGACGGGGGGGGGGGGGGGGGGGGGGGGGGAAAAACAGCGAGGCGCGGTGGGGGGGGGGGTTT
>CM031602.1:47283344-47320844 GCA_018398815.1 Conus ventricosus | reverse complement strand
GAAGAAAGGAAAAGGGGGAAAACAACAAGACAACACAATGGGGAAAAAAGGGGAACAAAAAGACAAAAAGCAAAGAAAAAAGGGAAAAGGGGAAACAACAAGAAACCGCAATGGAGAAAGGAAAGAGAACAAAAGACCAAAAGCAATGGAGAAAAGGGAAAAGGAGAAGCAAAAAGACAACAGCAATGGAGAAAGAAAAGGAAGAAGCAAAAAACAAAAGAATGGGAAAAAGGAGAAAACCCGACAACAGCAAGGAAAAGGAAAGGGGAAGCAACAAGACAAAAGCAATGGGGAAAAAGGAAAAGGGGAAGCAAAAAGACAAAAGCAATGGAGAAAGGAAAGAGAACAAAAAGACAACAGCAATAAAAAAGGAAAAAGGGGAAGCCAAAAAAAAACAGCAATGGAGAAAGGAAAGGGAAAACAACAAGACAACAGCAATGGGGAAAGGAAAAAGGGAAAAAAACAAAACAAAACCCAAAGAAGAAAGGAAAGGGGAAGCAACAAGCAAAGCAATGGAGAAAGGAAAGGAAAGCAAAAAAACAACAGCAATGGGAAAGGAAAGGAGAAAAACAAGACAAAGCAAGGGGAAAAAAAGGAGAAAACAAGACAACAGCAATGGGGAAAAAAAAAGAACCAAAAGACAAAAGCAATGGAGAAAGGGAAAAGGGGAACAACAAGACAACACAATGGAAAAGGAAAGGAGAAGCAAAAAAGCAAAAGCAAAGAAGAAAGGGAAAGGGAAGCAACAAAACAACAGCAATGGAAAAGGAAAGGAGAAGCAAAAGACAACAGCAATGGAAAAGGAAAGGAAAAGAACAAAACAAAAAAATGGAGAAAGGAAAAGGGGAAAACAACAAGACAACAGCAATGGAGAAAGGAAAAGAAGCAACAAGACAAAGCAATGGAAAAGGAAAGGAGAACAACAAGACAACAGCAAGGAAAAGGAAAGGGGAAGCAACAAGACAACAGCAATGGAGAAAGGAAAGGAGAAGCAACAAGACAACAGCAATGGAGAAAGGAAAGGAGAAGCAACAAGACAACAGCAATGGAGAAAGGAAAGGAGAAGCAACAAGACAACAGCAATGGAGAAAGGAAAGGAGAAGCAACAAGACAACAGCAATGGAGAAAGGAAAGGAGAAGCAACAAGACAACAGCAATGGAGAAAGGAAAGGAGAAGCAACAAGACAACAGCAATGGAGAAAGGAAAGGAGAAGCAACAAGACAACAGCAACGGAGAAAGGAAAGGAGAAGCAACAAGACAACAGCAAGGGAGAAAAGCGGAGACACGACCAAGAAGGAAGAGGGGAGAGGAAGAAGAAGTAAGAGGAGGAGAAGGAAGAGGAGGAGAAGGGGGAGGATGAGGAAGAGGAGGAGGAGGAGAAGAAGAAGAAGAAGAAGAAGAAGAAGAAGAAGAAGAAAAGAAGAAGAAGAAGGAGAAGAAGAAGAAATAAAAGGATGTGGGAGGGGCATAAAGACGACAAGAACAAGGGGAACAGACTGGCAGAAGAAGAAGAAGAAGAAGAAGAAGAAGAAGAAGAAGAAGAAAAACCAGAAGCTACACATACCCAAGATAAAAGACAAACAGAAAGAAAGTAAAAAGTGAGCACAGTGTCAGTGTGTTCTCTCTCTCTCTCTCCCCCTTCAAATCACAGCAGCAATGAACGAGCACAGCTGGGTGTCCCATCATAGGACAGACGAAGAGGATCACGTCTGAGAGTCTCTCTGCACATCCCTTACAAAGGGGACTCGGCTCCAGCCAAAGCACAAGAGAGGGGAAGATGTATGTTGTGGGAAGGAGAGAGGTAAGGCGGCGCGGGGGGTAGGGGAGAGGGGCTGGGAGGGGGGCAGTGGGGAACGGTACAGCACGAGAGTCCGATGGACTGAAAACAAACGGTTTGGCGGGAAAACAGGTAGGAAGGGGGAGGGGGGGGGGGGGGGGGGGGGGAGCAAGGTAGGGGAACAGACAGGGATGAGAGAGAGGGAGAGGGAGGACTCCGAGAGGAGGGGAATGCAGGGAGAAGAGGCCTTTCACTCTGTCGACATGCATGTTGTTCCTTCCGTCGCGCTCTTATGGACTGAATTAAATTTTGACCCCCCCCCCCCCCCCCCCCCCCCCAAAATAAAACAAACAAACAAACAAACAAAAAAAAAACTGCCCTGTACTTTATTTGTCTGTATCCTTGCGGTAACTAATCCCCTCTTTCTCTTAAAAATTTTTTTTCCCCACAAAACGGATTTTTCTTTCCTCTCATTCTCTCCTTTCACTCTTTCAAGATAAACTATGTATCATGGTTAACAAGTCTGAAACTATTCAAGAAATATATGGACAAGACTTCTTTTATTCTAATTCAAGAGAACATAATAGCCGTAGAACTAGCAATCAAGGTGCGTTGAAAGTTTGCAGAATTTTGTTAATTCAGTTTTCTCGTTTAAAAAACAAACAAACTTTTCTTGGAACGTTCAAAACAAATGAAAATAGAATAAAACGTTCGGGTTGTGACAGTTTTTCAGGACTCTTAACAGGTCACATAACCCTCTTTAACTGCTGCTGAAGAAATCTTCAAAGTCTAAATAATACATCCGCCAAACTTGGAACACACGAATCACAGGCGTTGATTTCAACGCCCATCTTGTTCCGAATTTGACAAGGTAAGTGACCGCTCGTTCTTCATTTCCGTTGTCCTGAGTGTTGTTTATCTAGCCTGAAGAAGAACCTAAGAGGTCGAAACGCGTCGAGTTTTGTCTTATGATTCGTTTTGTTCATGTTTGGCAGATGTATGACTCAGTCTTTTTAAGTCGATCTCCGCCTGCAGTCGCCTCACTCTGGAACCTGCTGTTGCAGAGGAGATCTCCACTGTCCGGTGATGAGGGACGGAGCTGTGGGGGAGTGAAAGGAAGGAGTCGCCATGTTTGGTGGTGAGTTTGACGCTGAAACTTTCACAGGCCACTGTCACCCTCAGCCAGGGCCGGGGCATGGCCACTTATCTTCTTCTTCTGCGTACGCAGGCTGATACTCCTGCGGACACCCCCTATATAGGGAGTGGAGTTTTGTGTGTATGACCGTTTTTTTTTTTGTTTTTTTTTTTATCCCGCCATACTCCAACTTCGGGGAAGGTGCATGTTATGTGTAACGTGTCGTCCATACCAACGGCCAAACTGGCCTTCTCTTCCGAAAGTCGGTGATGGAATTTTACGTGTGTGCAAGATGTTATGCGTGCGTTCACACACGGAACCTCGGTTTATAGTCTCATTCGAAGGACTGTATAGGAAATGGAGTGAGAACTAATGTTAACTCCGAGGGAAAAATCCCCCTGTACCGAAACAGCCCGGCGGAGATTCGAACCCGCAACCCCAAGATTACGAGTCCGGTGCTCTACCACTGAGCTATTCCGGCCCCCTATGACCACTTATCACAGCCCACAGTTCAGATAGGTGGCAATGTGACAGGACTGACAGGAATCCCAACAGAGGGGTCAAAGATCAACCATAGCCCGCATTCTGGAAGCTGTAGAATGCCAACGAGAAAAAGAAAAGAAAAGAAGAGAAAAAAAAAAAAGAAAAGAAAAGAAAAGAGAGAACGAAAGAAACAGCAAACAAAACAAGATCCATGGATCACTGTTGAGTTACATTAGAAAAACCATCATTTACTTCTCTGTGTGTGTGTGTGTGTGTGTGTGTGTGTGTGGTGTGTGTGTGTGTGTGTGTGTGTGTGTGTGTGTGTGTGTGTGTGTGTGTGTGTGTGTGTGTATGTGTATGTTTGCGCGCGCGCGCGCGCGCGCGTGGCGGTGTGTGTGTGTGTGTGTGTGTGTGTGTGTGTGTGTGTGTGTGTGAACGTGTGAGTGCATATGTATGTTTATCGTTCGTCAGTGTGTGTGTGTGTGTGTGTGTGTGTGTGTGTGTGTGTGTGTGTGTGTGTGTGTGTGTGTGTGTGTGTGTGTGTGTCGTGTGTGTGTGTGTGTGTGTGTCTGTGCGTGCGTGTGTGTGCGTGTGTACGACAGAGAGAGAGAGAGAAGAGAGAGAGAGAGAGAGAGAGAGAGAGAGAGACGACAGAAGAGACAGAGAAGAGACAGACAGAGAGACAGACAGACAGAGACAGAGAGAGACAAGAGAGACAGAGAAGAGAGAGAAGAGAGAGAGAGAGAGGAGAGAGAGAGAGAGAGAGAGAGAGAGAGAGAGAGAGAGAGAGAGAGAGAGTTCACAACACGTAAATGAAATGCATATTGATCAACAGCATAAGGTAATATGCACACAATTCTGGACAATGTAAAACGTTTCATGGCTGGTTATTCATTTTGAAAACAGGTACAAGTTGCTCCAGTAGGACCCACCAACACGCATAATGGTTTCTGAGAAACGAGGCTGAAAACTTTCCAACATGACCGGCTTTTTTTTTTAAAATATATAAACTTGTAACCTGTTTATACTACCCGAGATGCAATGCTACTAACTACTTTGTACATTCATGTTGTTTTATTGCATTTTAGTCTCTAATCGAAAAGAACTTCAAGAATTCAAAATCGTTGTAACGAGTATGAAATAAACTGGATTTTACACTCACTGGTTTTAGAGTACGTTTGCATGGCGTGGCTATAATCTTGGAACAAAAGGAACAGGATCTGCATTAAGATGAATTATCATCAATCATATTCACCTCAACCTTGCGATGTGCGTTTTCCCATTCGTACACCAGAAACGAAAATAAAAAGTGAATCTGCTGGCATGTGTCTACATTTTTCCTGGCTGCTATATACACATGCTGAATCATCATGGATTTCAAAGCCCTTGGAGACAAACGGCTGAGTTCTAGTCTGTTGAAATTACTCTGCAAATTAGATGTTACAAAATTTATAGCAGAGTTAAGGACATGGATTGAATTGTCATCTACTAATAGCTCATCTTTTTGTTTTTGGACTGAAGGGTAAATTGCTCATGTATGGAGAATAACAATGGGTCTAGATCAGACCGCTGCGGTACACCAATTTCACTGTCACTGAATCTTTGAATTGAACACTCTTCTTTATTCAGAAAGTAAGCGACAGCCCTCCCCCTAGGAACTGTCTTTTATATTCATTTGTAACTTTCAGCATCCCTTGAACCAACTGTATTCCAGTCAGATCTAGAGTACTTTTTTTTCTTTTTGCAGATTCAATGCAGACTGGCCATTTGTTTCCATGATTGTATAACGTGTCTCCGCTGAGGAAAATCTTCATACTTTGTTGCGCTTCGATTTTTCTCTCGAATAAATAAACATCGAAACTTCTTCTGCAAGCCTACGATGGTTTATACGACACTTACTGGCAATGTCTCTTGGAACACATTTTTAAACGTTTTGCCCTCAAAGTGTGATAAAGACACAAAACAAACACACAAACAAACAGTGAACTCAAGAACCTCAAACAAAGCGATGGAAACAGGTAAGCACATGTGAACAGCATGCTTTGGTTCAAAACTGCATTCTACAAAGACATGAACGTGCACATGGACCCGTTTCCTTCTCTTTGATTTCACTCTTCTTGTGAAGCTGAAGCTATATTCATCTACAAAGGGTCAGTCCTCCCCAATCCCCCCCCCATCTCTCTCTCTCTCCCCCCCAATATATATATATATATATATATATATATATATATATATATATATATATATATATATATATATATACAGTCTTTACGGTTAGAAACGCGACAAAATCAAGAGGCAAATTGCAACGAAAACTTTAATATGATACCATTTCATTCACAGTAGACATATTTCAAAGCGGGTTTTTGCATAGCATTGATTGAAATTTGATCTTTTCAGATAAAACTAAGCACGTAATTGTCACTGTAAAGTTTTCAAGAGTTTTCGCCCTTGGATCCAGGCACCCGCGCAAAGGCCTCAATATCGGATGTGGCCACCTCCAGCAATCACGGTGAGATTGCACCGATTTGGCATGGAGTTGACAGTCGATCAAGAAAGGCCTGGGGGACTTGGTTCCACTGACGCTGGATCTCCCGTCTCAGAGCCACAGCATTGTGAGGGCGGTTGGGCTGCTCGTTGATGCGGCGTTTCAGGAAGGCCCACAACTGTTCGATAGGGTTCAAGTCTGGACTTAGAGCAGGCCAGTCTATCATCTGGACATTGTTCTGCTGAAGGAAGGCTTGTGTGACCTGTGCTCTGTGGCCGGGGCGTTGTCTTCCTGGAAAACATATTGGCGGCGTCTTGCAAACAAGGGCAACTACGACAGGGCGCAGGACCTGTGCTATGTAGCGAAGGGCAGTGACTCCACCGCCACGACCTGGCTGCAGGTTGAAGAACACTGGTCCAATGAGTCTGTTGCCACACATTGCCCCCCACATCATGACGGACTGGCCGCCCCACAGTTGTGCTGCTGCACGTACTGACCAGCAAAGCGCTGGCCACGAGGACGATACACGTAAACACGCCTGTCAATCTGATCCAGACAGAATCGAACCTCGTCGCTGAACACGACAGTTCTCCATTTGTGTTCCTGTGCCTGTGAACCCAATTCAAGTGGGCACACGATGCTGTGGCGACAGATAGTGACCATGGTAGGGTCGGCGGCAGTACAGCTGGTGGCGTCTGAGAAGCTGCAGGATGATGCTAGGGGCGAATTACCCTGTTGCCGGGTCCATGAATCTGTCGTCCCACTGAAGAGGCACTTTGGAAAGGGTTTGCCCTGAAGCTACGCACCACATATCGCTCCTGGCGAGCAGTGAGGACGCGTGGCCGACCAGGTCTGGGGCATCACGAACAGTCCCAGTGGCTTGATGGCGATTTGCAAGACGATAAATGTTCGACCGGTGCACATTTAGCGCCCTAGCGACGTCTTGCACTCTGTTCCAGCCTCCAACATGCCGATGCTCGCCAGCGCTCAGGTGACGTCATACGCGGCATCCTTTGGTGTTGTGGTGTTGAGGGAGAAAGTAACCTTTTTTGCGAGTTGTTTTTTACCCACTGACACCAAACATTGTGGCTTTGCATTTTACTCACCTGTAGTGTGTCCTCTGCTTTTTCACGAGGACACAATTTTCACGTGAATCTGACCTCAGTTAACGACACAGTGGCACTTTGCCGAGTACGGTGAAAATGCGGCAACTTGGGGACAGGGCCATAACTCCGTCCGTGACAAAGTGATCTGCCCGGGTTTTTCGTGATCAAACAGAAAAGGCCTAGTTGCACTCAGACACATTTGCAGTTTGTACAATAACCTGCCAGGCTATGTCGATTTTTCCAAATATTGCAACATTTTGGAGCGGCCGTGTCGCGTTTCTAACCGTAAAGACTATATATATATAATTATAAACAAAGCTTGCTCTTATGTCTTAGATTTGAAGAAATAGGGGGAGATACGCATTCATATATGCAGTGGTAGATGATTCTGCCTAACTAACAGTATGTGCATGAGTGGGTGAAGGGGGACAAATAAAATAAATGCTTCTCAAAATGAGCCTTCAGCAAGCTTATATTCTCCAAGGGGAGATATCCTCCCATAGAGAGGGAAACTCACTAACATATAACTCCTGTCATATACTGATATTTCGAAACTTGGTTGTTTCTCCTCAGTGACCGCGGAAAGTGGTAATTTGACTCCTCTGCCTTTTCAGTTTAAGAAGAATGCAATCTCAGAAAAGGGGTGGTGTGCAATACCGTAGTATGTTTGTTGAGTTTTCAAAAAACCAACCAAAGATGCCATCTAAGAAGCAAAAGAAAATCATGAAAGAGCAAAACAGCTAATTTTCTGGAAAAGTAGAAAATATAAAAAGACCTCTAAGACACAAGTCTAGGGGCAGTTCTTGAATGAATCCGCAAGGACTAAAATACAACAAACTAATAAATTCCAAGGATAAGTACCGAGCACCGTCCAGCAACTTACAGAGCACTTTGGTGTTGCAATGACTGCAAGAAATATTGAATTATAAACAAAGCTTGCTCTTATTCTTAGATTGAAGAAATAGGGGAGATACGCATTCATATCTGCAGTGGTAGATGATTCTGCCTAACTAACAGTATGTGCATGAGTGGGTGAAGGGGACAAATAAAATAAATGCTTCTCAAAATGAGCCTTCAGCAAGTTTATATTTTCCAAGGGGGAGACATCCTCCATAGGAGGGAAACTCACTAACAGATAACTCCTGTCAATACCGATATTTCGAAACTTGGTTGTTTCTCCTCAGTGACCGCGGAAGTGGTAATTTGACTCCTCTGCCTTTTCAGTTTTAAGAAGAGCAATCCCAGAAAAGGCTGTTATAACGATTAATAAACGTAGTAGTTGTGTTTCAAAAACCAACCAAGATGCCATCTAAGAAGAAAAGAAAATCAGAAAGAGCAAAACAAGCACATTTCTTGTGAAAAGTAGAAAAAATAAAAATGATAAACCCTTAAACACAATGTAACCCAAAAAAATTCTTTGGGATGGAATAAAATTTTTCTTGGTGTGTGTGTGTGTGTGGTTGTGTTGTGGTGGTGTGTGTGGTGTGTGTGGGGTGTGGGGTGGGGGGGGAGGGGCGGCGCCGCGCGCGTGTGTGTGGTGTGTGTGTGTGGTGTGTGTGTGTGTGTGGTGTGTGTGAAGTGTGAGTGGATATGTATGTTTACTGTCAGTGTGTGTGTGTTGTGGTGTGTGTGTGTGTGTGTGTGTGTGGTGTGTGTGTGTGTGTGTGTGTTGTGTTTGTGTCTGTGGTGTGTGTGTGTTGTGTCTGGTGCGTCGTGTGTGTGCGTGTGTAAGACAGAGAGAGAGAGAGAGAAGAGAGAGAGAAGAGAGAGAGAGAGACAAGACGAGAAGAAGAAGAAGAGAGACAGAAGCAGACAGAAGACAGAGACAGAGAGAGACAAGAAGAGAAGAGAGAGCAGAGAGAGAGAGAGAGAGAGAGAGGAGAGAGAGAGAGAGAGAGGAGACGAGAGAGAGAGAGAGAGAGAGGTTCACAACACGTAAATGAAATGCATATTGATCAACAGCATAAGTAATATGCACACAATTCTGGACAATGTAAAACGTTCATGGCTGTTATTCATTTTGAAACAACAGGTACAAGTTGCTCCAGTAGGACCCACCAACACGCATAATGGTTCTGAGAAACGAGGCTAAAACTTCAACATGACCGGCTTTTTTTTTTAAATATATAAACTTGTAACCTGTTTTATACATACCCCGAGATGCAATGCTACTAACTACTTTGTACATTCATGTTGTTTTATTGCATTTTAGTCTCTAATCGAAAAGAACTTCAAGAATCAAAAATCGTTGTAACGAGTATGAAATAACTGGATTTACACTCACTGGTTTTAGAGTACGTTTGCATGCGTGGCTATAATCTTGGAACAAAAGGAACAGGATCTGCATTAAGTATGATTCATCAATCTTATTCACCTCAACTTGCGATGTGCGTTTTCACATTCGTACACCAAGAACGAAAATAAAAGTGAATCTGCTGGCATGTGTCTACATTTTCCTGGCTGCTATATACACATGCTGAATCACATGGATTTCAAGCCCTTTGGAGACAAACGGCTGATTCTAGTCTGTTGAAATTACTCTGCAAATTAGATGTTACAAAATTTATAGCAGAGTTAAGGACATGGATTGAATTGTCATCTACTAATAGCTCATCTTTTTGTTTTTGGACTGAAGGGTAAATTGCTATGTAGGAGAATAACAATGGTCTAGATCAGACCGCTGCGTACCCATATTTCACTGTCACTGATCTTTGAATTGAACACTCTTCTTTATTCAGAAAGTAAGCGACAGCCCTCCCCCATAGAATCTGTCTTTTATATTTCATTGTAACTTTCAGCATCCCTTGAACCAACGTATTCCAGTCAGATCTAAGTACTTTTTTTTCTTTTTGCGATTCAATGCAGACTGGCCATTTGTTTCCATGATTGTATAACGTGTCTCCGCTGAGGAAAATCTTCATACTTTGTTGCGCTTCGATTTTTCTCTCGAATAAATAAACATCGAAATTCTTCTGCAAGCCTACGATGGTTTTATACGACACTTACTGGCAATGTCTCTTGGAAACATGTTTAAACGTATGCCCAAAGTGTGATAAAGACACAAAACAATCACACAACAAACAGTGAACTCAAGAAACCCAACAAAGCGATGGAAACAGGTAAGCAATGTGAAACAGCATGCTTTGGTTCAAAACTGCATCTACAAAGACATGAACGTGCACATGACCCGTTTCCTTCTCTTGATTTCACTTCTTGTGAAGCTGAGAGCTATATTCATCTACAAGGGTAAATCCTCCCAATCCCCCCACCCATCTCTCTCTCCCCCAATATATATATATAATATATATATATATATATAATTATTATATATATATTATATATAATAAATACAAAGCTTGCTTTATGTCTTAGAAGAAGAAATAGGGGAGATACGCATTCATATTGCAGTGTAATGAATCTGCCTAACTAACAGATGGCATGAGTATTGACAGAGACAATTTAAAAAGCGTTTCTGCAAATAGCTTCATTGCAAGTTGATATCTCCAGGGAGTATCCAACTAAAGGCACGATACATTTCTACTGGTCTATATGATTTTCAATGAGTTTTCTCCTCTGACCGGCAGGTAAGAGCCTCTTTCAGTTTAGAATGCCATCTCCAAACAGGTGCAATATACCGTATTTGGTTTTTGAGTTTTCAAAAACCAACAAAGATCCATCTAAAAGAAAGAAAATCATGAAAGAGACTAAAACAAGTCTACATTTTCTGTGTAAGGAAAATATAAAAGATATCCTCTTAGAGCACCAGCAATGTGAGGCAGTTTCTGATTGAATCCGCAAGGACTAATCAGCAAGACTCAACTTTCAAGGATAGTTCGAAGTTCGACTTAAGACGCTTGGCTTGCTATGCAAGAAATAGTGAAACAGCTTGCTTTGCTAGATGAGAAGATTGTGGGACCTGCATTCATGTGGCGGGAGATTTCTTCCTAAAAAGATGCATATTAGGGGGACTTCAAAAAGGCACTACAAATGAGCCGTCAGACGTATATTTCGAAGGGAGTACTCCTAGGAGGAAACTCCCTAACGACCTTCTTTCGGTTAAGAAATGTCAAACTGAGTTGTTGCCCATGACCCCAATAGTGTAATTTACCCCTGCCTTCAGTTTTAGAAGTGCACGACACCAGCAAAGCGTGTGCAGAGACGTAAGTATCTTACCTTGTAATCTGATCAAGAAAGACGTAATTGTACGCTTCAAAATCCCAAGATGAGTTCCTGAGGAAAACCCAATCAGATAGAGCAACAGCTACGATTTGCTGTGAAAAGTGAAATATAAAAGTAGTCCTCTTAAGACACATGTGAGCCTTTCTGGAATGAATCTGCAAGGATAAATCAGGCAAACCTTATCCAAGGAAAGTACCATGAATCTGTCTCCACAACTAAGAGCACTTAGGTTTTGCTGACGCTAGCAACATATAACAAAGCTCTGTCTATGCGTAGACTGGATCAGGGGGAGATACGAACATTCTCTCAGTGGTTTAGATGATTCTGCAATACAGTATGAGATGTTCAAGGTGACAATTAAATATGCTTCTAGAGCTTCAACATTTCTCCAAGGGAAACATCCATGAAGGGAAACTGCACTACATTAACTGGTCATATAGGATCCTTGAAAGTGTTGTTTCTATGACCGGGATGAAATAACCTTTTTTCAGTTGTTTAGATGACATCCAAAAGTGGCTGTTGCATTATCCCGTAGTTGTTTCGTTGTTTCAGAACACCAATAGTCATCGTAAGAATCAAGAATCAGTTAAGCAACAGTGACTTTTGCGGTCGTGTGAAAATAGAGCAAATTGGACAGCATAAATTCCTCCGTGACAAAGTGCTGGGCCGTTTTCGGATCAGAACGCAAAGGCCTATTCAACAACTAATTTTTCATGTAGTACCAATTAACCGTTCCAGAATTACAGAGATTGTTTCCAATATTGCAAGATTTTGTTATACAAGGCCTGCTCATATCTGAAAGAAATAGGGAAAACATATCATATATAATTTAATGAGCAAATTCATATGTCATAGATGTGAAGGGCAATAGGAATAACGCATTCATCAAAATGCAGCTCGAAGTATATTTCCAAGGATAACATCTGCATGGTGGTGAAGACAAATAATTATACAATCGTATTCAAGACTTGGAGCTTAGTGATTCTCGCAAGTGGAGATATCCTCTCCATAGCAGTTAGGGAAGAATCAACTCAATAACCTGGTCATATACTGATATTTCACCTTGGTTGTTCTCTCAGGAGGAAATTACAATTGATTCTTGCTTGTAGTTTTCAAGAAAATCAATCTCAGAAAGGCTAGGAAAGAATCAATACCGAGAAAAGTGTGTCAAACCAGAGTCTAGCAAAAACAAAATCATAAGAAAAAAATACTTCTGTGAAAAGTAGAAATATAAAAAGATATCCTCTAAGACACAAGTGCTGAGGGCCAGTTCTTGGAATGAATCCGCAAGGGACTAAAATACAACAAACTAATAAATTCCAAGGATAAGTACCGAGCACCGTTCCAGCAACTTACAGAGCAGCTTGGTGTTGCAATGACTGCAGAAATATTGAATTAAACAAAGTTGCTCTTATGTCTTAGATTGAAAGAAATAGGGGGAGATACGCATTCATATCTGCAGTGGTAATGATTCTGCCTAACTACAGTATGTGATGAGTGGGTCAAGGGGGACAAATAAAATAAATGCTTCTCAAAATGAGCCTTCAGCAGTTATATTTCTCCAAGGGGAGACATCCTCCCATAGGAGGGAAACTCACTAACATATAATCCTGTTCTATACCGATATTTCGAAACTTGGTTGTTTCTCCTCAGTGACCGCGAAAGTGGTAATTTGACTCCTCTGCCTTTTCAGTTTTTAAAAGAATGCAATCCCAGAAAAGGCTGGTGTGCATAGACAATTCAAGAATACCGTAGTATGTTTGTTGAGTTTCAAAAAACCAACCAAAGATGCCATCTAAGAGAGAAAAGAAAATCATGAAAGAGCAAAACATGTAACTTTCTTGTGAAAAGTAGAAAATATAAAAAGATATCCTCTTAAGACACAAGTGCTGAGGGCCAGTTCTTGGAATGAATCCGCAAGGGACTAAATACAACAAACTAATAAATTCCAAGGATAAGTACCGAAGCACCGTTCCAGCAACTTACAGAGCAGTTGGTGTTGCAATGCTGCAAGAAATATTGAATTATAAACAAACTTGCTCTTATTCTTAGATGAAGAAATGGGGGGAGATACGCATTCATATCTGCAGTGGTAGATGATTCTGCCTAACTAACAGTATGTGCATGAGTGGGTGAAGGGGACAAATAAAATAATGCTTCTCAAAATGACCTTCAGCAAGCTTATTTCTCCAAGGGGGAATTCCTCCTATGGAGGGAAACCTCACTAACATAACTCCTGGTCATATACGATATTTCGAAACGGTTGTTTTCTCCTCAGTGACCGCGGAAAGTGGTTAATTTGAATCCTCTGCCTTTTCAGTTTAAGAAGAATGCAATCCCAAAAAGGCTGGTGTGCAATACCTAGTATGTTGTTGAGTTTTCAAAAAACCAACCAAAGATGCCATCTAAGAAGCAAAAGAAAATCTGAAAGAGCAAAACAAGTACATTTTCTTGTGAAAAGTAGAAAAATATAAAAGATATCCTCTTAAGACACAAGTGCTGAGGGCGCAGTTCTTGGAATGAATCCGCAAGGGACTAAAATACAACAAACTAATAAATTCCAAGGATAATACCGAGCACCGTGCCAGCAACTTACAGACAGCTTGGTGTTGCAATGACTGCATGAAATATTGAATTATAAACAAGCTTGCTCTTATATCTTAATTGAAGAAATAGGGAGATACGCATTCATATCTGCAGTGGTAGATGATTCTGCCTAACTAACAGTATGTGCTGAGTGGGTGAAGGGAGACAAATAAAATAAATGCTTCCAAAATGAGCTTCAGCAGCTTATATTCTCCAAGGAGACATCCTCCTATAGGGAGGGAAACTCACTAACGATAACTCCTGGTCATATACCGATATTTCGAAACTTGGTTGTTTCTCCTCATGACCGCGGAAAGTGGTAATTTGACTCTCTGCCTTTTCAGTTTTAAGAGAATGCAATCCCAGAAAGGCTGGTGTGCAATACCGTAGTATCTTTATATTTCAAGTAATACCGTAGTATGTTTAGTTGAGTTTTCAAAAAAACAACCAAAGATGCCATCTAAGAAGAAAAGAAAATCTGAAAGAGCAAAACAAGCTACATTTTCTTGTGAAAAGTAGAAAATATAAAAAATATCCTCTTAAGACACAAGGCTGAGGGCCAGTTACTTGGAATGAATCCGCAAGGGACAAAAATACAACAAACTAATAAATTCCAAGGATAAGTACCGAGCACCGTTCCAGCAACTTACAGAGCAGCTTGGTGTTGCAATGACTGCAAGAAATATTGAATTATAAACAAAGCTTGCTCTTATGTCTTAGATTGAAGATAATAGGGGGAGATACGCATTCATATCTGCAAGTGGTAGATGATTCTGCCTACTAACAGTATGTGTATGAGTGGGTAAGGGGACAAATAAAATAAATGCTTCTCAAAATGAGCCTTCAGCAAGCTTATTTTCTCAAGGGGAGACATCCTCCCATAGAGGTGAAACTCACTAACATATAACTCCTGGCATATACTGATATTTCGAAACTTGGTTGTTCTCCTCAGTGACCGCGGAAAGTGGTAATTTGACTCCTCTGCCTTTTCAGTTTTAAGAAGAATGCAATCCCAGAAAAGGCTGGTGTGCAATACCGTAGTATGTTTGTTGAGTTTTCAAAAAAAACAACGAATAGATGCCATCTAAGAAGCAAAAGAAAATCATGAAGAGCAAAACAAGCTACATTTTCTTGTGAAAAATAGAAAATATAAAAAGATTCCTCCTAAGACACAAGTGCTGAGGGCCCAGTTCTTGGAATGAATCCGCCAAGGGACTAAATACAACAAAACTAATAATTCCAAGGATAAGTACCGAGCACCGTTCCAGCAACTTACAGAGCAGCTTGGTGTTGCAATGACTGCAAGAAAATTGATTATAAACAAAGCTTGCTCTTATGTCTTAGATTGAAGAAATAGGGGGAGAACGCATTTATATCTGCAGTGGTAGATGATTCTGCCTACTAACAGTATGTGCATGAGTGGTGAAAGGGGACAAATAAAATAAATGTTCTCAAAATGACTTCAGCAACTTATATTCTCAAGGGGGAGACATCCTCCCATAGGGAGGGAAACTCACTAATATAACTCCTGGTCATATACTGATATTCGAAACTTGGTTGTTTCTCCTCAGTGACCGCGGAAAGTGGTAATTTGACTCCTTGCCTTTTCAGTTTTAAGAAGAATGCAATCCCAGAAAAGGCTGGTGTGCAATACCGTATATGTTTGTTGAGTTTTCAAAAAACAACCAAAGATGCCATCTAAGAAGAAAGAAAATCATGAAAGAGCAAAACAATACATTTCTTGGTGAAAGTGAAAATATAAAAGATAGCCTCTTAAGACACAAGTGTGAGGGCCTTTCTTGATGAATCCGCAAGGACTAAATACAACAAATAATAAATTCCAGGATAAGTACCGAGCACCGTTCCAGCAACTTACAGAGCAGCTTGGTGTTGCAATGACTGCAAGAAATATTGAATTATAATATATATATTCTACTATATTTAATTTGAGTAATATATGAATGATACTATCTCATTAGCAATGAGTTGCCTAACCAAGCAGGATTCATGAATGCTACCAAAGGGACAACATTTAAAAATATAATGATCTCATGTGTCTTCGCGCTTTTGTGTGTTGGTGGGGGGTTCTTAGGGTGTAAAACAATACAGCCATATAAACTGGCATATTACCATTTTCAACGGTATGATTCTACTCAAGACGCGGAAAGCTGTACTTGCACACCTAAGGCCGTCAATTTTAAGTTTAGAATCAATCCAGAACAGAAGTGCAAACAACAGAGAGAGTGAAGACAAAAAAAACAACAAAGATGATTAGAAGCAGAAGAGAAGGAAATCAGAAAGAGAAGAAGCTTAATATTCTTGTGAAAGAGAGAAATATAAAAATTCCTCTTACAATCCAAGTAAATGAAGCTCAGTTCTTGGATGAAAATCATCAAGCTAAAAACCAAACCCACTTAAACCAATTTTGGTAACGACACCTTACCGCCCCTCAAAGCACTGGTTTTCAAACAAAAATTAATATACATATAATAATTTATTAATTTAAAATAAATTTTTATATATGTGTGTGTGTGTTTTTGTGTGTGGGGTGTGTGTTTTTGTGGATTTTTGTGTGTGTGTGGTTTGGGGTGTGTGGGGGTGTGTGTGTTTTTGGGGGGTGTGTTTTAAAAAATAAAGGGGGTAATAAAATTTATTCCCCTTTCCCAAATTACAATAACAAAGGGGGAAAGGCATCCTTGTCACACACAGAAGAAGCCTTCCAATTATTTAAAGGGTTTTAAATGGCCCGAAGGAAGAAGGAAAAGAAAAAGAGTAGAGTAACGGGGGTGGGGGGTGGGGGGGGGGAAAAAGAAGGAAGCAGTAGTGGGGAGGGGGGGGGGAGGGGGGAGGAAGGGGGAAGAGAGGGCTAAAAACAAATCTTAAAACAAACCAATAAAAAATTTAGGGGGGCGGGGGGGCCGGACACAAAATCGTTTCAGTATTATTTTCTTCTTTTGCAAAAACCCATTTTATTTAAAACGGCCCGTTCCCTGCCCTCCAAACACCGGCAGAATTCCCCTCCCCCCTCGCCTTTCCCATCCCCACTGACTGCTGCTGTCCTTTTCTGTCCTTCCTGGTTTCGTCTCCCTTTTTTCTTTGTGTGTTTCTCTGTTTCTCTTGTGTTGTTCGTTTTCTGTGTTTTGTGGGGTGTGATTTTTTTTTTTTTTTTTTTTTTTTTTTTTGTGTGGTTTAGAATAAAAAAAGCATAAAGAAATTTAGTTTCCCCCTTTTCCAAAATAATTGAAAAACCTTTGCTTAAAACCACAACACACCACACAACAAAAACACTCCAACCACGCCCACGAGTACAGGGAACCCCCGAAGAGATAGAAAAAAAATACACAAAAAAAAACAACAAAAAAAAAAAAAAAAAACACAAAAAAAAATGATTGCAGAGGAGGAGACCTTCACTTTCGAAAGCATTTTGTGTCATCTCTTACTTTACTCAAGGGTTTTCCCCCCCCCCCCCCCCCCCCCCCCCTCTGTGTTTACCAGTGAAGCAAGTGTATACTTTTCTTCTCTCTCTCTCTTTCTCTCTGTGGTTACTCAGTGAAGCAAGTAATAACAAGGTAAAAGTTCAAGCATCCAAGGAATATATGGCATGCCCGACAAAAAATGCACGACGTTCATCCCCCCCCCCCCCCCCCCCTTCCCAACAGAGCTTCATCATGACAGAACATTGACCCCCTTTTTTTTCTAGGCCCCCTTTTGGGGGGTGGGGGGGTGGGGGTGGTGGGCGGATAAAAAGAAGCATTGGAAGCTGGGGGGGGGGGGGGGGGGGGGGAGGGGGGCAGTGAAGGATGGCATCAGTGTCTGATGGGCTGAAAACAAATCGTTTGGCGAGGAAAGCACCTGAGTAAAGAAATGGGGTAGGGGTGCGGTGGGGGCCGGAGCGACGGGGGAGGGGTGGGGGTGGGTTGCGGGGGGGGGGGGGGAGGAAAGGGAAGGGGTGGTAGTGAGATGCTGTGGGGGAGAGGGTGATTGCAGGGAGAGAGGAGACCTTTCACCTTGTCGACATGCATGTTGTCCGTTCCGCTGCACTCTACGGCTTTATCTGGTTTGGGACCGTGCAAGAGGGGTTCTCTCTCTGTCTGTCTCTGTCTGCTGTCTGTCTGTCTGTCTGTCTGTCTGTCGTCTTCTCTCTCTCTCTCTCCTCTCTCTCTCTCTCTCTCTGTGTGTCTCTCTCTGTCTCTCTCTCTGTGTCTCTGCCTCTCTTCTCTGTGTTTACTCAGTGAAGGCAAGTGTATAGATCTCTCTCTCTCTCTCTCTCTCTCTCTCTCTCTCTCTCTCTCTCTCTCTCTCTCTGTGTGTTTACTCAGTGAAGACAAGTACATAACAGAGTTAAAAAGTTACAAGCCATCCAAGGAAATATATGGACAACAATGCCTCCTTGACTTAAAGAAGCACACACACACACACACAACACACACACACACACACACACACACCACAACGCACGCACACGCACGTACGCACGCACGTACGCAACACACACACACACACACACACACACACACACACACACACACACACACACACACACACACACACACACACTGTTGAGCAGGCAATGCAGACGTCATCTTCACAGATTCATGACATGAACATGAATTTAGTTTTCTCTCTCTCTCTCTCTCTCTCTCTCTCTCTGTGTTTACTCAGTGAAGACAAGTGTATAACTCTCTCTCTCTCCTCTCTCTTTCTCTCTGTTTACTCAGTGAAGTCAAGTACATAACAAAGTTAAAAAGTTACAAGCCATCCAAGGAAATATATGGACAACAATGCCTCTTCACTTAAAGAAGCACACACACACACACACCACACACACACACACACACACACACACACACACACACACACACACACACACCACTACACACACAAAAAGCCGTTGAGCAAGCAATGAAGGCGTCTGCTTCATCTTTACGGATTCATGACATGATCATGAATTTAGTTTCTGAGCGTCTTCTCTCTCAATCTCTCTCTCTCTCTCTCTCTCTCTCTCTCTCTCTCTCTCTCTCTCTCTCTCTCTCTCTCTCTTTCCCTCTCTTTCTCCCTCTCTCTCTCTCCCCCACTCTCTCTCCCCTCTCTCTCTCCCCCTCCTCTCTCTCTCTCCTCTCTCTCTCTCTCTATGTTTGTGCGTGCGTGCGTGTGTGTTGCATTGCTTTGCATCGGCACACGCCTGTATGCGTCTTATGGTGCTCTGAGAGAGAGAGAGAGAGAGAGAAGAGAGAGAGAGAGAGAGAGAGAGAGAGGAGAGGGAAAGATCGATAGATAGAGAGAGAGAGAGAAGGAGAGAGTGAAAGAGGAGAGAGGAGAGAGAGAGAGAGAGAGAGAGAGAGAGAGAGAGAGAGAGACAAACAGAAAGAGTCAGAAGACATACAGACAGACACAGAGAGAAACGGGAGACTCATTTGCACACATAGACATCTGTTATCTGTTTCAGACCCGTCCCTCCACAACCCCCACTCCCCTCCCGCCCCCCCCCCCCCCTTTCCCCTCCACCTCTCTGGCCGACCCTCCCTCATTCCCTCTCCTCCCCACTTCTGCATGTCACCGTTTCTGTGGGCAGTCTCTCTCATCCATCATTACACAACAGGGTGTAATATATACGGTGTCCAAACGTTATGCACTAACGCCCCCCCCCCCCCCCCCCCCCCATCCCCTAAAGGCACAGGATAGTCTTGCCTGTAGAACCCGCGCACTAGAGTAAACCGTATGGTTCTGCGCACTATTATATATCAACACAACTGAATTTGTCGCCCTAGCATTTTTTGTTTTAAACGAACATTGTACAAGGTATTCCAATGCACCTCATCAAGGCCGACTGCCGGAGACTCGAATGATGAAGACCGGATTGTAAGCATCTACCTGATGTGATGTTCAAAGGCATCCCTGAGTCGTCTCTCCGCCACGTTTTGATCAGCGGGTCCTGACTGCACTGACCTGCTGATGCCGGTGAATGCCGGTGTTGTATAATATCTGGGAACCGTGATATCTGGAAACGCGTTCGCAGATTTACCGTGATATCTGGGAACGCGTTCCTTGATTTCCTGAACTTCCAATCGTGAAATCTGGGAACTGGTGTGAAATCTGGGAACGTCTCAGAGAATAGACTAAATGTGGCCTTCCTAGCAGATTTTCTTTCAATTTCATGAAATTTCATGATATGCATGCACGCATTTGAATTGTAAGTTGCATTTCTTTCAAGTTAAAAAGTTTTTCATTCTCTATTTTGTGAAAATTTATTGAAATTACGCAAAGAAGGCCTCAGAAAGAGAGTACTTTGTGAAAATCATGCCAAGAAATTAATGGGGAAAAAAGTGACAAGAAGGCCAAAGATCTCAATTGCTCCTAAATAAACTGTTTCCTACCTTATCTCGAAAATCCATTCTTTTTTCGTCTTCTTTCTGCCCTTCTGAGCTCTGAAAGACCACGTTCCCAGATATCACGGGCCTTCCCAGATATCACAGTACATTTTGGGAACGCGTTCCCCAAAAAAGTCTGTGATATCTGGGAAGCCTTCCCAGATATCACGTTCCCAGATTTCACGCGACACCGGGTCCACTCAGTGCCTTCCTTCTGGGACCTAATCCCACCCGTCCACCTGTGTCCTCGGGTTGGTGGTCATTTGCACGTGATCGCGCCAACAGGCAGACACACGCAAAGAGATGGATGAAAACTTGACCATGCTTGACTGTGACTGAACTTGAACGGTAGCTGCGATCGCCTGGTGGAGTTAGTCCATTCCTCTACAGAGAGGACTGTATCGTCGTTTACATCACTGAGTGGTGTGAGTCCATTCCTCTACACAGAGGACTGTATCGTCGTTTACATCACTGAGTGGTGTGAGTCCATTCCTCTACACAGAGGACTGTATCGTCGTTTACATCACTGAGTGGTGTAAGTCCATTCCTCTACACAGAGGACTGTATCGTCGTTTACATCACGGAGTGGTGTGAGTCCATTCCTCTACACAGAGGACTGTATCGTCGTTTACATCACTGAGTGGTATTAGTCCATTCCTCTACAGACAGGACTGTGTCGTCGTTTACATCACTGAGTGGTGTGAGTCCATTCCACAATAAAGAGGACTGTGTTGTTTACATCACTGAGTGGTGTGAGTCCATTCCACAATAAAGAGGACTGTGTTGTTTACATCACTTAGTGGTGTAAGTCCAATCCACATAAAGGGACTGTGTTGTCGTTTACATCACTAGTGGCACTAGTCCACTTCACTAACAGAGGACTATTGTTACATCACTTAGTGTTTAGTCCACTATACACAGGACTAGTCGCATCACTGCACAGAGGACTATTGTTACATCACTTAGTGGTTTAGTCCAGCTACACACAGAGGACTGTATTGCGTTACATAACTTAGTGGTATTAGTCCAGTATACACACAGAGGACGTATTGCTTTACATCACTTAGTGGTATTAGTCCAGTCTACACACAGAGGACGTACTGTCGTTTACATCACTTAGTGGTATTAGTCCAGTCTACACACAGAGGACTATTGGTTTACATCACTTAGTGGTATTAGTCCAGTCTACACACAGAGGACCGTACTGTCGTTTACATCACTTAGTGGTATTAGTCCAGGCTACACACAGAGGACCGTACTGTCGTTTACATCACTTAGTGGTATTAGTCCAGGCTACACACAGAGGACTGTATTGCCGTTTACATCACTTAGTGGTATTAGTCCAGTCTACACACAGAGGACCGTACTGTCGTTTACATCACTTAGTGGTATTAGTCCAGTCTACACACAGAGGACGTACTGCCGTTTACATCACTTAGTTGTATTAGTCCAGTCTACACACAAGGACTGTACTGTCGTTTACATCACTTTAGTGGTATTAGTCCAGTCTACACACAGAGGACCGTACTGTCGTTTACATCACTTAGTGGTATTAGTCCAGTCTACACTCAGAGGACTGTATTGCCGTTAACATCACTTTAGTTGTATTAGTCCACGCCAGTACACACGGGACTGTATTGCCTTTAGATCACTTAGTGTAGTTGGTCCACTCCACTGAGCTGAGAACTGTATTCTTGGTAACAGACACACGCTAACACACAGACTTGGATGAAAACTAAACATCCTCAGTGGAGATTGTAGCTGGACTCTATTACATTTCCCAGTAATAACAATAGTAGCAGTAGCAGTATTATTATAATTCTTATTATCAGAAGTAGTAGTAGTAGCCGCAGCAGCAGTATGTAGTAGTTAGTAGTAGTAGTAGTAGTAGTAGTAGTAGTAGTAGTAGTGTAGTAGTATCAGCAGCAGTAGCAGCAGCAGAGGCAGCAGCAGCAGCAGCAGCAGCAGCAGAGTAGTATAGTAGTAGTAGTAGTAGTAGTAGTAGTAGTAGTAGTAGTAGTAGTAGTAGTAGTAGCAGCAGCAGCAACAGCAGCAGCAGCAGCAGCGGTAGCAACAGCAGTGATGATATGAATAGCAGCGGTAACGATAGCCATGTTAACAGTAAACGTTGTTCCAGTCCTAGTGCTAGATAAAGCAGCAGCAGCAGCAGCAGTTGTCACAGTACCATCAACTGGTGTCTACAGTAATAATTGTAGCCGACCTAAAGTCCCTGCCTTTCTTTCTGCTCATATGTTCTCCTTCCGATGCTTATTGCCTGGTCTTCCTTTTCATCTTAAAAAAAAAAAAAGGAAAAAGAAAAAAAAAAGAAAAAAAAAAAGAAAAAAAAAAAAAAAAGAAACAGTCCCAAAGTAGAAGAAATCGGTGTGCATGCCGTTGACCAGTCCGAACAGGTAAAGCGTTTGATTAGAGACTCCAACGTACGATGACCACATTTGATGATTCCCTTTGATCTGGATTTAAAAACTTGCATCAAACTTACCGTCACATGTGCTGCTTTTTTAAATGGACGCACCCTTTGCGCGTATATGGTGTGTTGTGTGTGTGTGTGTGTGTGTGTGTGTGTGTGTGTGTGTGTGTGTGTGTGTGTGTGTGTGTTCGTGTTCGTGTGCGTGTGTGTTGTGTGTGTGTGTGTGTGTGTTCGTGTGTGTGTGTGTGTGTGTGTGTGTGTGTGTGTGTGTGTGTGTGTGTATTCGTGTGTGTGTGTGTGTGTTCGTGTGTGTGTGTGTGTGTGTGTGTGTGTGTGTGTGTGTGTGTGTG
This sequence comes from Conus ventricosus, assembly GCA_018398815.1. Taxonomy (NCBI): domain Eukaryota; kingdom Metazoa; phylum Mollusca; class Gastropoda; order Neogastropoda; family Conidae; genus Conus; species Conus ventricosus. Next base: position 47,297,943 of record CM031602.1, on the reverse strand, counting down.
TGTGTGTGTGTGTGTGTGTGTGTGTGTGTGTGCACGCACGCGCGAGCGTGCGTTTGAGTGAACGTGTATGCATATATGTGTACGCAATTAGGAGAGGGATGGGGGTAGGAAAGGTACGGAAAGTGGGGTGCGTGTGTTTCGTAAAGTATTTCAGCATGTGCTTTCAAACTTACCTTTGTTTTAAGAAAAAAAAGTTAGAACGAGCGTTTTTAAAGGCCGGAACGACATACTGGGCTGGTATTCCATTCTGTTCTCCTTTCTCCTTCTCTTCGTTCTTCAACCCCCCCTCCTCTCCCCACCCCCCATCTTCTTTTTTTTGTGCTTCTTTCCTACTCGTCATTAAATTCTTCTGTCTTCTCCCTTCTCGTGTTCTTCTAACTTTTCTTTCTTTTTGGTGTAATTTTTTTTTCATTTTTTTTTCTCTCTCATCGTATTCTTTGTTTTCTTTCCTTTTTTTTCGTTTTTAAAAAAAGTTTTTTTCCTTGTCCCCTTTTCTTTGTGCCATCTTTCCTTTCTTTTTCTCACCCTCTCCTCATCTTCTTCATATTCTTCTTACGTGGCAGAGAGAGAGAGAGAGAGAGAGAGAGAGAGAGAGAGAGAGAGGAGAGAGAGAGAGAGAGGGGGGGGGGGACGAAGGAGGCCTTTGGGGAGTCTCAGCGGAGTCCGAAGGACTGGAAACAAATTGCCGCCAGGAGGTGGGGGTGAGGTGGGGGGGGGGGGGGGACTGAGGGTGTGGGGGGGGGTGGGAGGGGGGGAGGGCCACGCGGTAAGAGCTCTTCTCACTTCTTCCAGACCTGATGCCTGGTCGGCCTGGGAGCTAGCTAGCTGCCTGGATGCTGCACGGGCAGTTCTGTAGGAGGCGGTACGTGAAGGCAAGGGAGGGGAGGGGGGGGGGGGTGTAAAAGAGGAGGGTGGGTGGTGGAGGAGAGGTGGAAAGGAACGAGAGGGGGAGGATAGTGTTTTTTTGTGTGGGGGTGGGGAGGGGATGGGGTGGGGGTGGGGGCTCCCTTTGTTTTTTTTTGTGCTGGGTTACTTTCTTCTTTCTTTCATTTGTTCATTTTCTGTTCTCTCTTCTCTCTCTCTCTCTCTCTCTCTCTCTCTCTCTCTCTCTCTCTCTCTCTCTCTCTCCTCTCTCTCTCTCGGTCTCTCTCTCTCTCAGTCTCTCTCTCTTTCTCTGTCTGTCTTTCTCTTTCTCTGTCTCTCTCTGTCTGTCAATCTATCTGTCTGTCTGTCTCTTTTTTTTCTGCCTGTCTGTCTGTCAATTAGTCTTCTCTCTCTCTCTCTCTCTCTCCTCTCTCCTGAGTTCGATGTCCCGTTCCTCTCTTCTTTTTCTTGCCCACCAATCTTTCTTACCACAACTGTCATTCGCTTTATTTGCTTTCCTTCCAACCCCTCGTTCACTTTGTAACACTTCTCCCTTTCTGTTTTGGTTTTCTAAACTGTCGTTTTGTTTTTCTTTGTTCTTGCTTTGTTTCCGCTTTCACGTTCTTCTTTCTTTCTTTCTTCTTCTTCTTCTTCTTCTTGATTTTCTTCCTTGCTTTCGTTCGCTATTTTTCCTTCCCACCTCTCGTTTCCTTCTCGTCTCTTCTACTTTGTAATTCTATTTTCCCCTGGATCCCCTTCTTCTCTCTCTCCTAGTCTCTCTCTTAGACAGACAGACAGACAGACAGACACAGACACACACACACACACACACACACACACACACACACACACACACACACACACACACACTTCTTTCTCTCTCCCCTTCGCTCTCTCACTTTCTCTCTGGTATAAATTTGGGGGATCAGGAGGCAGGCAGGCGTTGGGTGGGTATGGTGTGGGGGTGGGGGTGAGGGTGGAGGGAGGCTTTCCGCTCTGGAAGTGACTGACGGCTGTAATATCAGTCACTCACAGCATTCTGAAATTCTCCGAACTCTTCTTGTCTCTGAAAACAGCCCTGTTCTCGCTTGGGTTCCTGCTACAGCTGCAAAAATGCCTACAGCGTCCATTCCTTCCACATAATATCTGAAAATCATACATGGAACGTGTAGGGTGAAAAAAAGCTGGGAAAATGTCAACAACCTCCGCTCCTTATACATATCTGAAAATCATAGAGGGAGCGTGTGTGAGCATAAAACGAATCATCGTCTGTTGCAAGAAGACTGGTTCAAAGCGGTAACAAGTTTTCCTGACTCCGTTTGCTGGCGTGTATTGCGGGGAAGTGCCGAGGGCTGTTAGTTAGTCACAGGTCACACACTGAACACCGACTCCCAGCTTTGAAAGGTGAAGATGGACCACGGAGAACATGCCATTCTGCAGCAACACATTGAACACCGACTTACAGCTTTGAAGAACAAGAACAAGAACATATTTTATTGCCATATGAAAACCAGAAGTTTTGTGGGGCACAGATGATCAAGTTAAGACATTCAATTAAACTAATTCCAACGTTGTCACATCTTGCAACATAACATTAATAGCAGAAAGAAAAGCATAGTGTGTATCAGGGTCTGATTAAATGTTCTCTCTCCTAAGAGAAAAACACAACAGAATATACTGGGCAAGTACAGGTTGGAAGCAGTCCAATGATATGAGATCCGAGGGTTTTGTCATTTTAGTCTTTGGTGGACAATCTGTTTTTGTGATCCTTGTCATTAGGTCAAAACGTTGTTGGTCAAATAATTTGCAGTCATCGAAAAAATATGTTCTTGTTCTTGTTCTTGCTTTGAAAGATGAAGATGGACCACGGAGCACATGCCATTCTGCAGCAACACCATGGTCACCAACAGCTTTGAAAGGTGAAAGATGGACCACGGAGCACACCGGGTGACCAGCCATTCTGCAGCAACACCTTGAACGCCGACTCCCAGCTTTGAAAGGTGAAAGATGGACCACGGAACACACGCCATTCTGCAGCAACACATTGAACACCGGCTCCCAGCTTTGAAAGGTGAAAGATGGACCACGGAGCACACCGGGTGACCAGCCATTCTGCAGCCACACCTTTGTATTGCACAGAAGGCGAGCACTGGCACTCCGTGAGAAGCAACACTGTACAACAATTCCTTATACAACCCCATGATCAAAACGTTTCTCCACATCTCGTTCTTAAAATCTGTGAAAGAGCCGAATTTATTTCACGTTATATAATGATGATAGTAATGCTGATTTATATGCGCCTATTCTCAAAAAATAAAATAAAATAAAATAATAGGGCTCTAAGGGCTTTACATAACCAACACATAATAAAGTTATACGATGAGACATGACAAGCTAAAATCCCGACAGGAACTTGATTTACACAAAAGCAATAACAAGGAACATAGTGCAAATAAACCACATTGATATATACTCACACGTTATCGAGAATTACTGTTTTGAATATCTTTTCAACTTTTTTTTTCTTTTACTGAGAGCCGCATGTGGATTCGTCTTTAACCATTTTTCATGTTGCTACCTGTTTTAACTGACAGCACTGATAGGGGGTGTGTGGTTGGTTGGCCGAGTTATAGATAACTTAAACATGAATTGACCTGATATGGAGAGGGGATGGGGGGATGATGGGGGAGAGAGAGAGAGAGAGAGAGAGAGAGAGAGAGAGAGAGAGAGAGAGAGAGAGAGAGAGAGAGAGGAAGAGAGAGAGAGAGAGAGAGAGAGAGAAGAGAGAGAGAGAGAGAGAGAGAGAGAGAGAGACTTGATGTAGACAGCATTATCAGTGCACAGCTTGTGTCTTGATAGGAAGACCCTTCTCCCTCCTGTACATGCACTTGTGCCACTGTTGCGCCATCTCTGTGAAGTTGGGAGAGCAGCGCAAGGGCGCAGGCGCTGTGGAAGTTGGGGGTGAGGGTAGAGGTGGGGAAATGGAGGTAGGAGTTCTCCCCCCCCCCCCCCCCCCCGCTCTGCAACTCTGAAACTCTGAGCAGACTTTGATGGAAACAAGAATGGTCCAACGTAGTAACACTACGGTCCAGAACAGGAGAGAAGAAATCGCTATGGAAGATCCCTTAATCAACAGGCAACCCCCCCTCATTTCTGACCTTGGAAATGGACCTGTGTCTGAATGAGAAATACCTGTACAATATCCCCTCCTGTCTGCATAAGGTGTGTGCACTGCAACCTCATATATTTCCAGGCCGGGGGGGGGGGGACCCTGTGTGATAGCATTTGTGTTTTGGAGTTCCCGTGTTGCTCTTCTCCGTGCAGGCCACAGAATGCACTCTTTACTGTCCACGCTGTTTTCAGTGAGCATGTCACTCGATGTTTCCCTCCTTTCTCAGTATGTTTTTCCCCGTTTCCTCTTTCCTTTCCATTCTCTTTCAATCTCATTTGCCATCCACCACGTTTCTTCTTTTTTTTTTTCTCTCTTCGGATTTCTTATCTCTTGGCTTGTGCGCATCTATCAAAAAGAGCTTTCTGTCCCTTTTTAAAAAAAATACTGACGTTTATATTACAGACACGTTGATATTGCAATAGAATTATTAACACGTTATGTATCTGACACACACAGGCGCGCGCGCGCGCACACACACACACACACACACACACACACACACACACACACACACACACACACACACATTATTCACTCACATTCAAACAAATGCAAAAGTATACAGTGCACTGGAAGAATGCATTACATTAAAAGCACATTACTATTTTATGTATCCAAACAGCGAAACCAAAACCAGCTGTAATTGACACAATGGCGACGATGTAAATCATGATTACTGCGGAGTAAAGCACACACCAATGAAGGCTTTTTTCTTTACCTTCCAAATAAAAATCATGGTTCCTTCAATGCTATCTTCAATATTATTGAATTAATGTTGGTCATATAACAACTACTGTATAACATGTAAGAACCGCGAAGTACTATAATCATATTATTACACAGAAAACATTTGTGACCAAAAACTTGTAAAGTTACGTTGAAGTTGAGCATGGGCGCAAGAGTTACCCTACTTGTTTTTTTTATTGTAAAGTTACATTTATTTGGGCTATACATTCAGCTTTCTGTTTGTAATTAAAAATACCTATGAAAGGCGCTGACTGGAAAAGGGAGCTTACATCCACAAATGCGCCTCTTGGCTTCTACCGAAATAAACAGTACGAACAAAAAGACTAGAGGGAAAAAAAATCCCTCATTCCACAAGAACAATAAGAAGTGGTCCTGTGCCAAACCATACGTTTTCACCAACAGTGAAACAGCCCTCCAGAAACGTCTTGGACGTTCGATATCTCTTTATCTGCCTGCCGGTCTGTTTCTTTCTGTCGTTCCGTCTGTCGATCTCCATCGCTTTGTCTGTCCCTTTATTTCTCGCACTATGTCTGGCTACCACTCTTTATTTTTCTTCCTCTCTGTTTATCTGTGCCTGTACCTCTGTTCAACTCTCTCCGTTTCTCTTCATCGGTTTGTCTACCGAAGTCCACACGTCTTTCTTTTTCTCACTAGTTATCTATCTCTTTCAAGTTCTCAATCTACCTCACGCTATTCATCTCTCTTCTCTCAGTCCTCATCGCTCCTTGAGAAGCATAAGGCCTCAACAGCAAGCTTCCACTTCCGTCTGTCCCTGGCACAGGTCTTGATCTCCCCCCAGGTCAGGCTGGAGGCTCTCAGCTCGTTTAGCAAGCTCCTCCTCCAGGACTGCTTTGGGCGCCCTCGCTTCCTCTTGCCCTGCGGGTTCCATTCGAGCGCCTGCCTGGTGATGTTAGAGGGCTCCTTCCGCAGTGTGTGGCCGACCCATCGCCACTTTCTCTTCCTGACCTAGACGTCCATTGGCTTTTGGTTTGCCCTCGTCCACAGGTCGGTGTTTGGCACTCTGTCGAACCATCGCAAGTGGAGGATCTGCCGGAGACATTTATTGATGAAGGTTTGGATCTTCGTGGAGGTGCTGGTGGTGACTCGCCAAGTCTCTGACCCGTACAGTAACACTGATTTTATGTTGGAATTGAATATTCTGAGTTTGGTGTTGATGGAGATGGTAGTAGAGCCCCATACGGGTCTTAGGATGGCAAAGGCTTGTCGCGCTTTCTTCACTCTTGCTTTGATGTCTTCATCTGTGCCTCCTGACCGGCTGATCTTGCTGCCCAGGTACACAAACTCACTGACATCTTCTATCGCCTTTCCCGTGATGGTGATTGGGGCTTCTTGTTTGTTGTTAGTGCGCAGGGGCTTCGTCTTCTCTTGGCTGATCTTGAGTCCAACACGTTGAACTGTGTTTTCAAGAGCAGTGACTTTATCTTGCATGTCCTGTAAACGGTGTGATAGTAGGGCCAGGTCATCGGCGAAATCGAGATCTTCTAGGTTCTTCAGAAGGGTCCACTGGATGCTTTTGTTGGAACTTGCGTAGGTCGTCCTTGTAACCCAGTCCAGCACCACGAGGAAGAGGAGTGGGGACAGCAAGCAGCCCAGTCTGACGCTGGAGGAAATCTCGAAGTCTTCAGAGAGTCTTCCGTTGTGGATGACATGGCAGGAGAATCCGTCATAGAGTCGTCTGATGATGCTGACGATCTTTTCTGGCACACCGTAGTGGAGAAGGATGTTCCAGATTGCTTGTCTGTCGACGCCATCAAAGGCCTTTTCAAAGTCTACGAAACACACGTAGAGAGGCGTCTGCCATTCCATGGTCTGCTCCACGATGACTCTGAGGGTTGCAATCTGGTCTGTACAGGAACGTTCCTTCTGAAGCCGGCTTGCTCATCTCGGAGTGTGTTGTCGAGTGTGTCTTTCATTCTCTCAAGGATGATTCTAGTGAGAACCTTGCTGGGGATGGACAGCAGAGTGATGCCCGCCACTTGCCACACTGGGACAGGTCGCCGTGCTTGGGGAGCTTCACCAGCAGGCCTTTCTTCAATTCCGTTGGGATCTCCTCTGTTGTCCAGATCAGGTTGAGCAGGTGGTGGAGTTGATCAACAATGTCGCCTCCCCCTTCCTTCAAAGCTTCTGCTGGGATTTGTCAATCCAGCAGCTTTCCCATTCTTCAGACTGTTGAGTGCCTTGCGTATCTCGGTCTTAGTGATTTCACGCTATTTATCTGGCTGTCCTATTTTCCCTTCGTTTTCGTCCCGCTCCCCCTCCCCACCCTCTGTTTTGGCTTTCTGTTTCTCTATCTACTTCACGCTCTTTATCTGGCTGTCCTTTCTTAAATCCTTTCTTCTCCACCCCCCCCCCCTCACACCCCCTGTCCGCCCGCCCTATTTTCTTTCCTCCCATCCTAACTCTGTTCTAAAATCTCTTGACATGGACCACCGCGCCAATGGCCCCTCTCACAACGTGGGTTCAGTCCCCCCCCCCCCCCCCCCATACCCACCCACCTCTCCCTAAGCGCGCTCTTCCTGATGTCGGATTGGTCGTTGTCCACGGGTGAGCACCTATCTCTCAGTCAGCCTTAAGCAGGCTCAGCCAATGCGCTCATCCCATTGTTGTCATCGTCCATCATCATTACCATCCTGTGTCAGCGTCATGGCGGCCGTCGCCACCACCATCATTCACACACAGTCGTATTCATCACCATCGGTTACCACTTAAATCACTGCCAACCCCACTCTTCCCTTTCCCTCCCCTTCACCTTTATCCTGCAATAGAAAGAGAAAGACTTACGCAGCACAAGGACAAGGATCTCTCTCTCTCTCTTCTCTCTCCTGTGTTTTTTTCTCTCTGTGCTCTCTGTTTATCTCTGCGTCTCTGTTAGTTACCCACATAAATAAGCAGTATAAGTACATCGAAAATCATACTTTTGTTGTCATTTGTCTTTTTTTTCTCTTTACGTGTGCTCTGCACCTCATATTGTTATAGCCGGAACATTAAAATTGTGTTCAATTGTGTCTCTCTGTCTCTCACTCACCCCCCCCCCCCCCCCTCTCTCTCTCTGTCCACTTCGCCCTCTTTCCAAAGCAGCCGGAGAAGACAAGACGAGCCCAGCACACGGGGATGACTGGTCGCACGTGCCGTATGATCTCGGTATACACCGACAGGCATGACTTCACTGTTCTTATCTTTCCTGGATCTGAAGTTACCTTCTTTTTCCGTCGTTTTCCTCAGAGTAAAAAAAAAGAAAGGAGAAGCGAGGAGAAGAGTGATGTCTGTGGGGGTGGGAGAGTGAAGGGAAAGGGGAGGGGGGACAACATGCAGAAGCTGACAGAACTTTGAGTGTTGGGGAATGGCTGGTGTCTCCGCCAGTTATCATCAAACAAAAAGCAGACTTAACTTGACAGTAGTATAACTGTTTGGTGTCTCCGAAAATTGTTGTTATTCAAAGACAGGTAAAAATCTGAGCGTTCTACATACTGATGTCTCTGAAAGGTATCATTGCTGTTCATGTTTGCTGTCTTTGGTGAAAGTTCTACCCACATAAACTTAGACACATGTTGAGTGTTTTACATGTTGCTGTCTCTGGTGAAAGTTCTATCCACAAAAAATCAGACATGCGAGTGTTCTACATGTTGCTGTCTCTGGTGAAAGTTTTACTCACGAAAAATCAGACACATGTTGAGTGTCGTACATATTTGGTGTCTCTGATAGAAGTTATACCTTTCTCTGACGAAAAGTATTGCAGTTAATGTTTGCTCTCTCCGGTGAAAGCTATCCCAACATAAAATCAGACACGTGTTGAGTGTTCTATATCTTTTTCTTGTAAATGTATTCAACCTGGTGACATCTAGGCTTGAAACTTATTGTGTTTTACATTTGCATAGGAACTGTATATTCATTTTTTTATTTCGTTTGTTTTTACGCAGCTACGAATTCATTTTGTTATTTCGTTTGTTTTTAGACAGCTACGAATTCTTGTTCGTTTTTGTCTTCTTTCCTCCTTCCTCTTCTTTCTTCCTTCTTTCCTTCTTTTTCTCTGTCTGTCTGTTATTTTCTTTGTATAAGCAGCACATTATCAGAGTGAGTGTACCAGTACATCACACATTAGAACATTAACAAACCCAGACACTTTGTATCACACGCCAAAACACTAAAATCAGCAAGAATATGTCCATTTGTAAGAGAACATACAGACTATGCAAGGTGTGTAAGAGACTGGTTGGGGGGGGGGGGGGAAAGAAAAATGTTTTAAAAAAATAAAAAGAAAGAAAAAAAAAGCTAGTAGTGGAAATTGTTTTTGTTTTGTGTTTTCGCTTTCTTGGCAGATGAAGAGGACAGTGTGAAGCACCAAAAAATGAAGAGGTGGGTTTCGGCCTTAGGAGGGAAAAAAAAGAAAAAGAAAAAAAAGAAAAAAAAAAAGTCACCGCCATAGGTGCTCCATTGATCCGACAACTGATGCCACCAAAAAAAGTGTTCTACACTTTGATGTCCCTGATGAAAGTTACATCCACATTAAATCAGATACATGTTGAGTGCTCTACGTGTTCAGTGTCTTTGCTAGTTATCATTGCACTCAGGCGGATGAAACCAGAGCACTCAAAATTTGAAAATTCATTATCAACACACACACCACACACACACACACACACAACACACACACACACACCACACACACACCCCACACAAGCAGCCACAACTGAAGTGGTGTAGGCTTTTCTAGATTTTTTTTTTTTCAATCTTCTTTTGACTTAAAAAATTGGAGTGGGTGTGGTCTCTGTTGGCGCCGCTGCCTGCAGGGGCAGGGCCACGTGGTTACACACTGACGACTGAAAGGATGCGGCCTGTTACTATTTTTGGGACATCTCTGGGAGCTGGCGCCAGCACTGGAGTCAACGGCTTTACCCTGCCTGGGATCAGACCTCCGATAACAGAGAGAGAGAGAGAGAGAGAGAGAGAGAGAGAGAAGAGAGAGAGAGAGAGAGAGAGAGAGAGAGAGAGAGAGAGAGAGACGGGGGGAGGGGCGGGGCGGGGGGGGGGGGGGTGCAAAGGGGGTTCGCGCATGTCATCATTGCAGTTCCTTTAAAAAAAATGACGAGATCGCTTTAAGATTGTTCGGTTCTGTGTTGGGGAGAACAGGTCACAGAGTAGGATGAGGAGATGACGAAGATGGGAGTGCGGAAGAGGAAGGGGAAGGGACAGCAGAAAAGGGGGAGGATGGCGCAGAGAAGAGGTGTGTGTGTGTGTGGGGGGGGGGGGGGGGGGGGGAGTAGTCTGCATGAACTGAAACGTAGAAGATGATGCTCTGTTGCAGAAATGATAAGTTTGAAAAGTATTCTAAGTGACTCCGCCGACTAACACGGACGGACAAACAGACGCTCTGTTACAGCAAAATAAGTTTAAAAAGTAATTTCAAGTGATCCGCCGACTAACACAAGACAAACAAATTACAAGACAAAACACGACGCGTTTCGACCCTTAGGTCTTCTTCACCAAAGATGAAATTAAACAACATTCAGGACAATGAAGACAAAGAACGAGCAATCACACTACTTATCTTCTCGAATTCGGCGGCAAGATGGTTAGAGTGTTAGAGAAAGCCTAGCAGTGAGGAGTTAGTGACTTCCTTGTTGTTAGGACGTCTCGTGAACTGTCGAGTTGTTGTGACCTTCACTGAAGGGGAGCTGGGGGGGGGGGGGGGGGGGGGGGGGGTACAGGGTCCGGGCCACGAGCCAGTGAGTCAGACATGGTGAGGTGAGATCCCTCCATCACCAACAAGTCCTGCTGCCACCGAGGACAGAAGGACAGACAGTCAGGTAGTGGTAGTAAGCGGCTTGCTAAGACGATTGGCTGTCTGACATGACAATGACAACCACTGGTTGCCACCGCTAGCCTTCAAAGACACCAGGAAATGAAGGAAGGAAGGAAGCAAGGACAGGGATAGGAGTACGGAGAAATGGAAGGAAGGTGAGAGAATAAAGGAATGGGGAACTGGTGGGGTTGGGGTTGTGCTGGTCGGTTAGTCTAGGTCGGCGGGTGGGGTGGGGTGGGGTGGGTGGGGAACATAACAGAAGAAAATGAAGACGAAGAGAGAGAGAGAGAGAGAGAGAGAGAGAGAGAGAGAGAGAGAGAGAGAGGAGAGAGAGAGAGAGAGAGAGAGAGGAGAGAGAGAGAGGCAGAGACACAGAGAGAGAACGGGGGAAGATAGCGACACAGATATGGGGCCAAGATGGGTATGTGGGCGGTGGGAATGAAGGATCAAAGAAGAAAAAGAAGAAAGAAGAAAGGATGAAAGACAGATATTAATCAAAGAAGGAAGGACGGTAGAAATTGAAAAGGAAATCAAGAGTGCTACTTGAAAGGAAAGAAGAAACAAAACCCGCTAAAGATGGATATCACCAGTAAAAAAGAAAGATGAAGAGAAAAGAAAGGATACACGGAAGTACAAACGAAAAAAAAAAAATCATTGGACGGCCACACAAAAAGACGGAAGTACAAAACGAAGGTAAAAAAAAAAAAAAAAAAAAAAAAAAAAAGGAAAGAAAAAAATAAATAAAAGAAATTCCCGCGAAGTAACAAAAAAAGGCGGGTGGGGGTGAGGGGTGGGGGGTGGGAGGTGGGCCGGGCAATGAGTGAGGACGCCGCAATCAGAAAAGACAAAAACATGAAGGAAAGGAAGAAAAAAGAAACACATCGTCTCGAAGTTGAAATGGAATTATGTGAATAATCGATGAAAAGTACAAACAAAGGAACAAGAGAGAGAAGAGAGGAGATAAGAGGAAAGAAGAGAGAGGAAGAGAAAGAGAAAGAAGAGAGAGAGAGAGAGAGAGATCTTCAAGAGTGCAAAAGAAACTGTAATCATAGGCAAGAGCTCATAAAACGAAATAAAACGATCCATGGAACAGAATAAAAACAGGCGAGAGAAGAGAGAGAGAGAGAGAGAGAGAGAGAGAGAGAGAGAGAGATGTGTGTGTGTGTGAAGAGAGAGAGAGAGAGAGAGAGAGAGAGAGAGAGAGAGAGAGAGAGACAGACAGAGAACGAGAGAGAGAGAGAGAGAGAGAGAGAGAGAGGAGAGAGAAGAGACAGACAGAGACAGACAGACAGAGGAGATACGGATAGAAGGGAGAGAGACAGAGACAGCGAAAGAGGGTGATGGACGGAGAGGAGCTGAGAGGGGATGGACAAAGGGAGCGAGAAGTGTGTGTGTGTATTGTATAATATATGTGTTGTGTGTGTGAGTGTGTGGTCTTTAAAATGAGCAGAAAAGAAACACAAATTGGCCTTTTACGTCATACCCCCAACAAAGGAAGACAGAACACGGGAAGTAAAAAAGACACATACATATGGAACATGAAATTCATAAAAGATAAAGACGGCGACAGAGGGCGAGAAAGAGGAGGGGAGAGAGAAGAGAGAGAGAGAGAGAGAGAGAGAGAGAGAGAGAGAGAGAGGAGAGAGAGTATGAATGAATAAAGGAGCATGCAACCTCCCCCGCACCTCCCCTCCCCCCTCAAAAAAAAAACCCTATTAAACGTAATCATCAGACAAGAAGAAAAGTGAGGATGAAAAACAAAAAGGAATGCCATGATCTTTTCTGTCAACAAAAGAAAACACCAAATAAGAGAGAGAGAGAGAGAGAGAGAGAGAGAGAGAGAGAGAGAGAGAGAGAGAGAGAGAGAGAGAGAGAGAGGGGTGGGTGGGTGGGTGGTGAGAAAACAGCAAAGGTAGGAAAATGCGGCCGCAGTGTAGGTATTGAGAAGATGGAGCGTTCCCTTTCCCTCACTTGATTGATGTAGCAGGACAACCATACAGATATTGAGAAGATGGAATATTTCCTCTTTCCACATTCTCTCTCTCTCTCTCTCTCTCTCTCTCTCTCTCTCTCTCTCTATATATATATATATATATATATATATATATATATAGATCATAATTTAAAAGCCTAAAAAATTTTCAAGTGTCAACACCTTGGGAGCACCATTAGAACTACAAGTGTCAAGAGAATATTAAAACCAATCACAAATTTGTTTCAGCGTTTTGCGCAGTCATCAGGATGGTCCGGTGCACCGCGATTAAAAGCTGTGGGCTCCTTTGCGTTGTTTGCAGTGGTAGTTAATTCTGCCTAACAAACGAGCCCACACCTTCTTACATCGGCGGTGGAACGGGGACCACTGATGACAGCGCACACCTTGAAAATTTGAGATGTTTAGATTCCACTTATTAACTGTTATCTATCATCACTATCTTTATAATTACATAAATATATTACATATATGTAGATATATATATAATATAATAATGTCAGATAAATTCCAGACTATAAATTCCAAGGATATAACCGCACCATTCCCTCAGAATTGCAGAGCAGCTGGGCGCAAGAAATATAATTATAAACAAAACTTGCTCTATGTCTTATATTGAAGAATAGGGGAGTTAAGCATTCATATCTGCAGTGGTAGTTAATTCTGCCTAACTAACAGCATGTGCTTGAGAGGGTGAATGGTATAATAAATGCTTCTCAAAATGAGCCTTCAGCAAGCTTATAGTCTCCAAGGGGGAGACAATCTCCAATGGGGAGGAAACTCACTAACATATAACTCATGGTCAGATACCGGTATTTCGAAACCTGACTGTTTCTCCTCAGTGACCGCGGAAAGTGGTAACTAGACTTCTCTACCTTTTCGGTTTTAAGAAGAATGCTATCCCAGAAAAAGGCTGGTGTGCAATACCGTAGTATGTTTGTTGAGTTTTCAAAAAACCAACAAAAGGTGCCACGAAAGCAGCAAAAGAAAATCATGAAAGAGCAAAACAAGCTACATTTTCTTGTGAAAAGTAGAAAATATAAAAAGATAACCTCTTAAGACACAAGTCTGAGGGTCAGTTCTTGGAATGAACCCCCCCAATATTTCTTCAATCTAAGACATAAGAGCAAGTTTTCTTTTATAATTAAATATTTCTTGCAGTCTTTGCAGTCATTGCAACACCAAGCTGCTCTGTAAGTTGCTGGAATGGTGCTCGGTTATCTTATCCTTGGAATTTATTAGTCTATTATAATTTTAGTCCCTTGTGGATTCATTAGATCTGTCAGCAGTCAGAATGTGAAATAAAGTAAAACTAATTGAATGACGGCTTAGGGGAGGGAGGGGGGGATTCCTCATTGTGGCTCCATGACAAAGCAAGTAGTGTTGAGGGCATTGCAGGTGCTGTCGTATATACGTCGTTCAATTAGAACAGATACCACCGAAGAACAGCGAAATGACTCAGCAGCAGTGCAGTGTCTCCTCTGGTGGGCTGCCTTCCGACGACCTGATGGTGATCGCTCCCTGCGAACTGTCAGCCACTCCAGGGGCTGAGCGAAGACGAGGTGGGTATGGTGGCGAGTTGGAAGGGATGAGATGGTCAGATCGGACGACGAGGGGCGATACCCGTGAGGAGAGAGCGAGTCTAGGGCCGTGGGACCACCGACAACAACGAAGTGCGAAACAAGACTTGATTAGAAACCCGCCGCTCCCTATGTTGGAGAGCACCCTCCCAACAGCGAAATGATAGCAGCTGACAGCGACGATGAAAACAGCAGGCGGTAAATGTACGTCTGCCTGGCTCTGTTCAGTAGTGCTCGTGACAATCCAGTTAGCTGCCGGCAAGACCCGCTATCTTCTGGCGCTCAGCTGCTGTCACACCCGCTCTCTGTCTGCATCGCCATCCCTTTTCTTTATCGCTCGCCTTCCATTTCCCCATCCCCGCCTGCCTTCTCTCTCTCTCTCTCTCTCTCTCTCTCTCTCTCTCTCTCTCTCTCTCTCTGTCTGT
>CM031602.1:47263344-47275844 GCA_018398815.1 Conus ventricosus | reverse complement strand
TGTTATTATCCCTGCTGTTTGGTTGTATGGTTATAGCGGGAGTTGTTATTCCTGCTGTTTGGGTTTTATGGTTATAGCGGGGATGTTGTTATCCCTGCTGTTTGGTTGTATGGTTATAGCGGGGATGTTGTTATTCCTGCTGTTTGGTTGTATGGTTATAGCGGGATGTTGTTATCCCTGCGTTTGGTTGATGGTTATAGCGGGGATGTTGTTATTCCTGCTGTTTGGTTGTATGGTTATAGCGTGGGTATGTCGTTGTGTAGTCTTAGGGTTTGTTTGTTGTTTGGTTATAGCGGGGATGTCGTTATTCCTGCTGTTTGGTTGTATGGTTATAGCGGGATGTTGTTATCCTGCTGTTTGGTTGTAGGTTAGGGGGTGTTGTTATTCCTGTTGTTTGTTGTCAGGTTATAGCGGGATGTTTGTTATCCCTGCTGTTTGGTTGTATGGTTATAGCGGGGATGTGTTATCCTGCTGTTTGGTTGTAAAGGTTATAGCGGGGATGTTGTTTATCCTGCTGTTTGGTTGTAGGTTATAGCGGGGATGTTGTTATCCCTGCTGTTTGGTTGTATGGTTATAGCGGGATGTTGTTATCCCTGCTGTTTGGTTGTATGGTTATAGCGGGATGTTGTTATCCTGCTGTTTGGTTGTATGGTTATAGCGGGATGTTGTTATCCTGCTGTTTGGTTGTTTGGTTATAGCGGGGATGTTGTTATCCTGCTGTTTGGTTGTATGGTTATAGCGGGGATGTTGTTATTCCCTGCTGTTTGGTTGTAGGTTATGCGGGATGTTGTTATCCCTGCTGTTTGGTTGTATGGTTATAGCGGGGATGTTGTATCCCTGCTGTTTGGTTGTATGGTTATAGCGGGATGTTGTTATCCTGCTGTTTGGTTGTATGGTTATAGCGGGGATGTTGTTATCCCTGCTGTTTGGTTGTTGGTTATAGCGGGGATGTTGTTATCCTGCTGTTTGGTTGTATGGTTATAGCGGGATGTTGTTATCCCTGCTGTTTGGTTGTATGGTATAGCGGGATGTTGTTATCCTGCTGTTTGGTTGTATGGTTATAGCGGGATGTTGTTATCCCTGCTGTTTGGTTGTATGTTATAGCGGGATGTTGTTATCCCTGCTGTTTGGTTGTATGGTTATAGCGGGATGTTGTTATTCCTGCTGTTTGGTTGTATGGTATGCGGGATGTTGTTATCCTGCTGTTTGGTGTATGGTTATAGCGGGATGTTGTTATCCCTGCTGTTTGGTTGTATGGTTATAGCGGGGATGTTGTTATCCCTGCTGTTTGGTTGTATGGTTATAGCTGGGATGTTGTTATCCCTGCTGTTTGGTTGTATGGTTATAGCGGGATGTTGTTATCCCTGCTGTTTGGTTGTATGGTTATAGCGGGGATGTTGTTATCCCTGCTGTTTGGTTGTATGGTTATAGCGGGATGTTGTTTTTCCCTGCTGTTTGGTTGTATGGTTATAGCGGGATGTTGTATCCCTGTGTTTGGTTGTATGGTTATAGCGGGATGTTGTTATCCCTGCTGTTTGGTTGTATGGTTATAGTGGGATGTTGTTATCCCTGCTGTTTGGTTGTATGGTTATAGCGGGATGTTGTTATCCCTGCTGTTTGGTTGTATGGTTATAGCGGGATGTTGTTTATCCCTGCTGTTTGGTTGTATGGTTATAGCGGGATGTTGTTATCCCTGCTGTTTGGTTGTATGGTTATAGGGGGATGTTGTTATCCCTGCTGTTTGGTTGTATGGTTATAGCGGGATGTTGTTATCCCTGCTGTTTGGTTGTATGGTTATAGCGGGATGTTGTTATCCCTGCTGTTTGGTTGTATGGTTATAGCGGGATGTTGTTATCCTGCTGTTTGGTTGTATGGTTATAGCGGGATGTTGTTATCCCTGCTGTTTGGTTGTATGGTTATAGGGGATGTTGTTATCCCTGCTGTTTGGTTGTATGGTTATAGCGGGATGTTGTTATCCTGCTGTTGGTTGTATGGTTATAGCGGGATGTTGTTATCCCTGCTGTTTGGTTGTATGGTTATAGCGGGATGTTGTTATCCCTGACTGTTTGGTGTATGGTTTATAGCGGGATGTTGTTATCCCTGCTGTTTGGTTGTATGGTTATAGCGGATGTTGTTATCCCTGCTGTTTGGTTGTATGGTTTATGGGATGTTGTTATCCCTGCTGTTTGGTTGTATGGTTTATACGGGGATGTTGTTATCCCTGCTGTTTGGTTGTATGGTTATAGCGGGATGTTGTTATCCCTGCTGTTTGGTTGTATGGTTATGCGGGATGTTGTTATCCCTGCTGTTTGGTTGTATGGTTATAGCGGGATGTTGTTATCCCTGCTGTTTGGTTGTATGGTTATAGCGGGGATGTTGTTATTCCTGCTGTTTGGTTGTATGGTTATAGCGGGATGTTTTTATCCCTGCTGTTTGGTTGTATGGTTATAGCGGGATGTTGTTATCCCTGCTGTTTGGTTGTATGGTTATAGCGGGATGTTGTTATCCTGCTGTTTGGTTGTATGGTATATAGCGGGATGTTGTTTTCCTGCTGTTTGGTTGTATGGTTTAGCGGATGTTGTTATCCTGCTGTTTGGTTGTATGGTTATAGCGGGATGTTTTATCCCTGCTGTTTGGTTGTATGGTTATAGCGGGATGTTGTTATCCCTGCTGTTTGGTTGTAGGTTATAGCGGGGATGTTGTTATCCCTGCTGTTTGGTTGTAGGTTAGGCGGGATGTTGTTATCCTGCTGTTGGTTGTAGGTTATAGCGGGATGTTGTTATTCCTGCTGTTTGGTTGTATGGTTATAGCGGGATGTTGTTATTTCCTGCTGTTTGGTTGTATGGTTATAGCGGGTGTTGTTATCCCTGCTTGTTTGGTTTGTATGGTTGTATAGCGGAGTTTTTGTATTCCTGATGTTTGGTTTGTAGGTTATAGCGGTGTTGTTATCCCTTTGTTTGGTTGTATGGTTTTAAGCGGGATGTTGTTATTCCTACTGTTTGGTTGTATGGTTGTAAGCGGTATGTTGTTATTCCTACTGTTTGGTTGTATGGTTGTAAGCGGTACGTTGTTATTCCTACTGTTTTGGTTGTATGGTTGTAAGCGGTACGTTGTTATTCCTACTGTTTGGTTGTATGGTTGTAACGCGGTACGTTTGTTATTCCTACTGTTTGGTTGTATGGTTGTAAGCGGTACGTTGTTATTCCTACTGTTTGGTTGTATGGTTGTAAGCGGGATGTTGTTATTCCTGCTGTCTGGTTGTCAGGTTAGGAGAGATGTTGTTATTCCTTCTGTTGGTTGTCAGGTTCAAAGGATACTGTTATTCCTGCTGTTAGTTGTCAGGTTAGCGGGTTGTCGTTGTCCCTGCTGTTTGGTTGTCCGGTTGGCGGGATGTTGCTATTCTTACTGTTCGTTGTCACGTTAGCAGGGATGTTGTTATTCCTGCTCTTTGGTTGTCAGGTTTGCGGGATTTTGTATTCCTGCTGTTTGGTTGTTCCAGTTGGCGGATGTTGCTATTCTTACTGTTCGTTGTCACGTTAGCAGGGATGTTGTTATTCCTGCTCTTTGGTTGTCAGGTTTGCGGGATTTTGTATTCCTGCTGTTTGGTTGTCAGGTTGGCGGGATGGGATGTTGCTATTCTTACTGTTCGTTGTCACGTTAGCAGGGATGTTGTTATTCCTGCTCTTTGGTTGTCAGGTTTGCGGGATTTTGTATTCCTGCTGTTTGGTTGTCCGGGTTTGGCGGAATGTTGCTATTCTTACTGTTCGTTGTCACGTTAGCTGGGATGTTGTTATTCCTGCTCTTTGGTTGTCAGGTTTGCGGGATTTTGTATTCCTGCTGTTTGGTTGTCCGGTTGGCGGGATGTTGCTATTCTTACTGTTCGTTGTCACGTTAGCAGGGATGTTGTTATTCCTGCTCTTTGGTTGTCAGGTTTGCGGGATTTTGTATTCCTACTGTTTGGTTGTCCTCTTCTCTGTCCTCTCAGCAATGGTGTCTGTCCACCTCTTTCTCTGTCTGTCCTGTCTCCTCTTCTCTGTCCTCTCAGCAATGATATCTGTCCACCTCTTTCTCTGTCTGCCCTGTCTCCTCTTCTCTGTCCCCTCAGCAATGATGTCTGTCCCCATCTTTCTCTGTCTGCCCTGTCTTCTCTTCTCTGTCCTCTCAGCAATGATGTCTGTCCCCATCTTTCTCTGTCTGCCCTGTTTTTCTCTTCTCTGTCCTCTCAGCAATGATATCTGTCCACCTCTTTCTCTGTCTGCCCTGTCTCCTCTTCTCTGTCCTCTCAGCAATGATGTCTGTCCCCATCTTTCTCTGTCTGCCCTGTCTTCTCTTCTCTGTCCTATCAGCAATGGTGTCTGTCCCCATCTATCTCTGTCTGCCCTGTCTCCCTCTTCTCTGTCCTCTCAGCAATGATGTCTGTCCCCATCTTTCTCTGTCTGCCCTGTCTTCTCTTCTCTGTCCTCTCAGCAATGATGTCTGTCCCCATCTTTCTCTGTCTGCCCTGTCTCCTCTTCTCTGTCCTCTCAGCAATGATGTCTGTCCCCATCTTTCTCTGTCTGCCCTGTCTCCTCTTCTCTGTCTCTCTCAGCAATGGTGTCTGTCCCCATCTTTCTCTGTCTGTCCTGTCTCCTCTTCTCTGTCCACTCAGCAATGGTGTCTGTCCCCATCTTTCTCTGTCTGCCCTGTCTCCTCTTCTCTGTCCACTCAGCAATGATGTCTGTCCCCATCTTTCTCTGTCTGTCCTGTCTTCTCTTCTCTGTCATCTCAGCAATGATGTCTGTCCCCATCTTTCTCTGTCTGTCCTGTCTTCTCTTCTCTGTCCTCTCAGCAATGGTGTCTGTCCCCATCTTTCTCTGTCTGTCCTGTCTTCTCTTCTCTGTCATCTCAGCAATGATGTCTGTCCCCATCTTTCTCTGTCTGCCCTGTCTTCTCTTCTCTGTCCTTTCAGCAATGGTGTCTGTCCCCATCTTTCTCTGTCTGTCCTGTCTTCTCTTCTCTGTCATCTCAGCAATGATGTCTGTCCCCATCTTTCTCTGTCTACCCTGTCTTCTCTTCTCTGTCCTTTCAGCAATGGTGTCTGTCCCCATCTTTCTCTGTCTGCCCTGTCTCCTCTTCTCTGTCCTATCAGCAATGGTGTCTGTCCCCATCTTTCTCTGTCTGCCCTGTCTTCTCTTCTCTGTCCTATCAGCAATGGTGTCTGTCCCCATCTTTCTCTGTCTGCCCTGTCTTCTCTTCTCTGTCCTCTCAGCAATGATGTCTGTCCCCATCTTTCTCTGTCTGCCCTGTCTCCTCTTCTCTGTCCACTCAGCAATGATGTCTGTCCCCATCTTTCTCTGTCTGCCCTGTCTCCTCTTCTCTGTCCTATCAGCAATGATGTCTGTCCCCATCTTTCTCTGTCTGCCCTGTCTCCTCTTCTCTGTCCACTCAGCAATGATGTCTGTCCCCATCTTTCTCTGTCTGTCCTGTCTTCTCTTCTCTGTCATCTCAGCAATGATGTCTGTCCCCATCTTTCTCTGTCTGTCCTGTCTTCTCTTCTCTGTCCTCTCAGCAATGGTGTCTGTCCCCATCTTTCTCTGTCTGTCCTGTCTTCTCTTCTCTGTCATCTCAGCAATGATGTCTGTCCCCATCTTTCTCTGTCTGCCCTGTCTTCTCTTCTCTGTCCTTTCAGCAATGGTGTCTGTCCCCATCTTTCTCTGTCTGTCCTGTCTTCTCTTCTCTGTCATCTCAGCAATGATGTCTGTCCCCATCTTTCTCTGTCTACCCTGTCTTCTCTTCTCTGTCCTTTCAGCAATGGTGTCTGTCCCCATCTTTCTCTGTCTGCCCTGTCTCCTCTTCTCTGTCCTATCAGCAATGATGTCTGTCCCCATCTTTCTCTGTCTCCCCTGTCTTCTCTTCTCTGTCCTATCAGCAATGGTGTCTGTCCCCATCTTTCTCTGTCTGCCCTGTCTTCTCTTCTCTGTCCTCTCAGCAATGATGTCTGTCCCCATCTTTCTCTGTCTGCCCTGTCTCCTCTTCTCTGTCCACTCAGCAATGATGTCTGTCCCCATCTTTCTCTGTCTGCCCTGTCCTCCTCTTCTCTGTTCCCTATCAGCAATGATGTCTGTCCCCATCTTTCTCTGTCTGCCCTGTCTCCTCTTCTCTGTCCTCTCAGCAATGATGTCTGTTCCCATCTTTCTCTGTCTGTCCTGTCTCCTCTTCTCTGTCCTCTCAGCAATGATGTCTGTCCCCATCTTTCTCTGTCTGCCCTGTCTCCTCTTCTCTGTCCTCTCAGCAATGATATCTGTTCCATCTTTCTCTGTCTGTCCTGTCTCCTCTTCTCTGTCCTCTCAGCAATGGTGTCTGTCCCCATCTTTCTCTGTCTGCCCTGTCTTCTCTTCTCTGTCCTTTCAGCAATGATGTCTGTTCCCATCTTTCTCTGTCTGTCCTGTCTCCTCTTCTCTGTCCACTCAGCAATGATGTCGGTCCTTATCTTTCTCTGTCTGCCTTGTCTCCCCTTCTCTGTCCACTCAGCAATGATGTCTGTCCCCATCTTTCTCTGTCTATCCTGTCTCCTCTTCTCTGTCATCTCAGCAATGATGCCTGTCCCCATCGTTCTCTGTCTGCCCTGTCTTCTCCTCTCTGTCCTATCAGCAATGGTGTCTGTCCCCATTCTTTCTCTGTCTGTCCTGTCTCCTCTTCTCTGTCCTCTCAGCAATGGTGTCTGTCCCCCATCTTTCTCTGTCTGTCCTGTCTCCTCTTCTCTGTCATCTCAGCAATGGTGTCTGTCCCCATCTTTCTCTGTCTGCCCTGTCTTCTCTTCTCTGTCATCTCAGCAATGGTGTCTGTCCCCATCTTTCTCTGTCTGTCCTGTCTCCTCTTCTCTGTCCTCTCAGCAATGATGTCTGTCCCCATCTTTCTCTGTCTGCCCTGTCTTCTCTTCTCTGTCCTATCAGCAATGGTGTCTGTCCCCATCTTTCTCTGTCTGCCCTGTCTTCTCTTCTCTGTCCTCTCAGCAATGATGTCTGTTCCCATCTTTCTCTGTCTGCCCTGTCTCCTCTTCTCTGTCCTCTCAGCAATGATGTCTGTCCCCATCTTTCTCTGTCTGCCCTGTCTCCTCTTCTCTGGCCACTCAGCAATGATGTCTGTTCCCATCTTTCTCTGTCTGCCTTGTCTCCCCTTCTCTGTCCTCTCAGCAATGGTGTCTGTCCCCATCTTTCTCTGTCTGCCCTGTTCCTTCCCTCTTCCCCGGGGACTAGTGCATAGAGAAGTGTCCTGGAAAGTCCTTTTGATCACTCAGCATGTCCACAACAATTCCCTACTGATCATAATTTTCATTCAGGTTAGTTTTATATCCTCACTATTTTCAGTCAGTAGTCATTCCCTGATCGCTGGGGTGTGGGGGGGGGGGGGGGGGGGGGGGGAGACGTGATGAGGCAGCCGCCGCTTTCTCTCCAGGCTCTTCTGTTTGTACTGTAGCGTCGTGAGGAGATCTGGGATGGTCATTTTGGTCCAGTCCTTTATATTTTGGGACCAACTCTCTCTCTGCCGTCCTCGTCTGCGCCCTCCTTCAAGGGTACCTTGAAGGATGGTTTTGGAGAGGGTGTTGGTGACGAATGACGTGGCCAAACCATGCCATCTTCCGTCGTTTGACGGTTGCCAGAAGTGGTTCGTGGGCCCAACTAGGTTAGTGACCAGGTTCCGCACATAATCACTATTATTACTATTATCATTATCATTGTTATTATTACCACCACCACTACTACTACTACTACTGCTGCTGCTGCTACCACTGCTACTACTACTACTGCTGCTACTACTGCTGCTGCTGCTGCTCCTGTTGTTATTATTGTTATCACTTTATAATTATCAACATCATCATCATTTTTATCATGATTCTTATCTTTGTTATTATTAATGAGCAATACCTATACCATCTTCTCAACAGCCATTTTACACACACACACACACACACACACACACACACACACACACACACACACACACGCGCGCGCGCTCGTGCGCGCGCACGCACACACAAACGTACACAAATAATCACACTCAAACACTCACGTGCGCGCGCACACATCAAGCACACACCCCACACACACACACCACACACACACACACACACACACACACACACACACACACGGGTGCATGCTCATGTACACAGGCATACACTCGTATAAAGAACGCACACGTGAGCACATTCATACATGCAGGAGAATGATCACTGAAGTCCATAGATCTAAACCCCCCCCCCCCCTCTCTCTCTCATTCACTCATTTACACACACAGACACACGCACCGACGACAACACACGCACACACGCACAAACACACACCACGCACGCACGCACCACACACACACACACACACATACACACACACGCACGCACGCACGCACGCACGCACGCACAAACACACACCCACGCACATACATGCGCGCTCCACACAACGTAAACCACACACGAAACACACACGCACGCATATACATGTACACATACATGTGCACACACAGGTAAACACACACGCAAAACCCAAATAGCGGGCGCACACAATGTTAGGCAAACCACCCATGGTCTGAGCGTGTGTCAGCTTCAGACATGTATCTGCTTGGTCGTGTCTATGAGACCTCCGCCTTAAACTCATTCTCTTATTTATCAATGTATTCGTCCATTCAGCTGTTAAATCCCGCGGACACTAGTCCCACAGCTTAGCAGACGTAGTGCAGCGTATATGGACAAGTCCGCACGCAGTGACAAGTCACTGACGAAAACCGTAACTTGGCGACTATGTAGGCTAGAGCGGGAAAGGGTGTAAGGCTAGGGGGGTGGGGGGTGGGGGGGAAGGTACGGCACGTGACCATGGCTATGACGTCACGGGCACCTGCACCTACCTCGAAGTAGTAGGGGCTGTGGGTGAAGAGGGGGCTGTTGTCGTTGTGGTCGCTGACGGTGATGGAGACGGTGGCGGAGGCGGTGTGCAGGCCGTCGTCCGCCGTGAGCAGCAGGTGTACTGCTCCTGTCGCTCCCGGTCCAGGGGCAAGGAGCTGGCCAGATGGTGCCTGCAAGTGATCGTCGCCATCGTCATCGTTGTCATCAGACACACACACACGCACCCCCATATCCCCTCCCCCTCCCCCCACCTCTCTCTACCCCGCCCCACACATCCCTCTTCATTCCGTTCGCTCATCAGTGGAAGACGATCAATACGGGGTAAACAAGCCTGATGTTGACGGATCAGCCCCAGTACACATGCCAGTGACTGATGAGGCGAACAGACCCCTGCCCTGTGGCCTTTTACAACACCCGATACCCCGTGGGCACCTCAGGTCTGATCTGACCTTCCCCAGCCCTGTGGCCTTTCAGAAAGTCCGGTACCCCGTGGGCACCTCAGGTCTGATCTGACCTTCCCCAGCCCTGTGGCCTTTCAGAAAGTCCGGTACCCCGTGGGCACCTCAGGTCTAATATGACCTCCTGCTCTGTGGCCTTTCAGAAAGTCCGGTACCCCGTGGGCACATCAGGTCTGATATAACCTCCAGCTCTGTGGCCTTTCAGAAAGTCCGGTACCCCGTGGGCACCTCAGGTCAGATCTGACCTCCAGCCCTGTGGCCAGTTGACGCCAGTGTAGCATCACACCATCACTTTCGTTGGACACACCTGGTGAGGTGACGTCACCGTGTCAAGCATCGTTCCAGTGAGGGTGACAGTCGTTGGACACACCTGGTGAGGTGATACCTGAGTGTTTGTCACTTCTTAATTGGTTGGAGGAGCGTGGCGGTGGTCTCCGGAGCGGGGTTGTTGTTCACGAAGTCTGATTCTAACACAGAGCAATCCGAGCTACAGCACAGGGTAGACGTGGCATGGCAGTCTGTTCTCTGGCGGGTGGCCGCCTGACCATCTTACGCTGATGGCTCACTGGCGCTCGGAGGTGGAAGAGTCTGAATAAACATTGATGTAAGAGCAAGTTGACGAACGTGGGGCAGAGAGCGGGACATCCTGTCCCCATCATTGCAATCCCCCCCCCCCCCCTCTGCGCTCCACCCTCCTCTCGCTGCTTCCATCTTCTTCTCCCTCCCTTGATCCTCTCTTCCCCCTCGCCTATCCTCCACGCTCTTTCCCTTAAAAAAAAACCGAAACAAATCCAAACGAATACCCCACCCCCCCCCCCCCCAAAAAAAAAAAAAAACAAAAAAAAAAAAACAACCAAAACAAACAAAAAAAAGCACGAAAAGAAAACAAACCCAAATTAACCTTTACCTCTCCCCGAAAACCAAAGGAAACCAAACCAAACCACCCCCCCCCCCCCCCCCAGAAAACCAAAACAAACCTAAACACACACACACACACGAAAACACCACAACCAACCAACCCAGTCCATTCCCCCCAAACCAAAACAAACCCAACCCAACCCCCCTCCACCCCTTCAGAACCAAAACAAATCTGAACCAACCCCCCCCCCCCCCCCCCACACACACACAAAAAAAAAAAACACCACAACAAACACAGAGCAACCCACTCCATCCCCCTAAAAAAAACAAAACAAACCCAAACCACCCCCTCTATTCTCCGAAAACCCAATCAATTCCTAACCCACCTCCTTCACCTCCACCCCTGAATTTCAAAACGAAACCCAATCGTCCTTGCACACCCCCTGAAATCCGAAACAAAACCTAAACCCCCTAATCACCCCCAAACCAAATAAACCCAAACCAACCCCCCTATCCCTCCGAAAACAAAAAACAAACCCAATCCCCAACCCCTGAAAAAAATCAACCCAAACCAACCCCGCCCCACACCCTGAAAACCAAAACAAACCCAAACCCACTCCCACACCGTAAAAAAACAAAAACAAACAACAACCAAACCCAAAACGACTCCACACCCCAAACACACCAAACAAATCAAACAAAAACTCCCACCCCACCTCACACCCCCCCCAAAACAAAAAAAAACTCCCAACCCCCCCCCCCCCCAAAAAATAAACACCCAAACCAACTCACCACCCACCCAAAAAACAAAAACAAACCTAACCAACACCCACCCCACACACCCACCCACCCAACAAACAACAATCCCAACCAACTCCCCCCCAAAAAAAACAAAAAAAACAAAACCAAACCAACCCCCCCCACACCCCAAACACACCAAACAAAATCAAACAAACTCCCCACCCCCCTCCACCCCCCAAAAAAAACATACCCCCCCACCCCCCCCCCCAAAAAATAAACAAACAAACCTCCCACCCCCCACACACACACCCAAAAACACAAACCACACTCTCACACCCCCCCCTCCCCCCAAAAAAAACCAACAAAAAACAAACCAACTCCCCCCCCAAACAAAAAACCAAACAACCACCATCCCCCCCCAGCCCACAAAAAAAAAAAAAAAAAAAAAAAACCACCCCCCAAAAACCAATACCACTCACCCCCCCCCCCAAAAAAAACGCAAACCCAAACAAACCCACCAGCCCAACTACCACACCCCCCCCCCAAAAAAAAAAACCCACAACCCCAACCCCCCCCATCCCCTCCCCCCCCCCCCCCAAAAAAGCAAACCCAAACCAACTCCCACCGCCCACCCCACCCCCCAAAAAAAAACAACAACAACAACAACAAACCCAAACCAACTCCCACCGCCCACCCCACCACCACCACCCAAAAAAAAAACAACAAACCCAAACCAACTCCCACACCCCCTAAAAAAAACCAACAACAAACAAACAAACAAAAACACAACCCAAACCAACCTCCCCTACCCTAAAACCCAAACCAAGCCACACCAATCGCAGCCCAGGACACAGCCCAGCAACTCACCGTCCTCCAGGACCTCAAAGAGCTGGCTGCCAGGGCCCTGCAGCTGCAGCTGTACCTGCCCCGTGGTGTCGGGGTCGCTCCAGCCCACCTTCAGCACGGACCCGTCCGTCGTCTCCTCCTCCGGGAAGCTGACGTTGTACACGGAGGGCGAGAAGCGGGGAGGGTGTCGTTGACATCAGTCAGCGTCACCGAGGCCTGCAACAACACATCGTCACCGTTGTCATTGCCGTCAGTTGGCTCTCTGTCTGTCTGTCTGTCTGTCTTTTGATGTGTGATGTACAACAGCTATAAGGATGATGGAGACTGCAGCAATGACACCACGACGACGACGAGAAGAAGAAGAAGAAGGAGGAGGGAGGAGGAACCAGAAGCAGGAGCAGGAGAGGGAGGAGGGGGAGCAGGAAGGAGGGGAGCAGGAGGAGGAGGAGGAGGAGGAGGTAGAAGATAAAAAGAAAGAAAGGAGGAGGAGAAGCAGCAGCAGCAGAAGATGATACAGAGAGAATGATGATAATGCCAGCGACAACGATGATCATTCAGACGATGCTGAAAACGATGGACACGATGATGATAATGATAATCGAGACAGCAGCTATGAGAAGCAGTTTTGTTTTTTTTTGTGTGTTTGGAGCGGCGCTATAATTCAATACAGCGGATCACGTGCTTGATTCCTAATCCTCTTTGCGAAAAGACGGGCAAAGGAG
>CM031602.1:47248344-47253344 GCA_018398815.1 Conus ventricosus | reverse complement strand
TGGGTTGTGTTTTAGAGAGTCTTGAGATATGTGCGATCGCGGTCGTTGTTATTGAAACTCGTGGAGGTGTTTTTGTATCATGACCGGGAAAAAAATATTGTGTTTCTTCCTAAATATTGTGTTTTCTTCTGCCCTCAGTCCGCGGGGAATCACTGGGCTATGTGACCGGGGAATCACTGGGCTATGTGACCGGGGAATCACTGGGCTATGTGACCGGGGAATCACTGGGCTATGTGACCGGGGAATCACTGGGTTATGTGACCGGGGAATCACTGGGTTATGTGACCGGGAATCACTGGGTTATGTGACCGGGGAATCACTAGGGTTACATGACCGGGGAATCACTAGGGTAACGTGACCCGGGGAATCACTAGGGCTACGTGACCGGGGAATCACTAGGGTAACGTGACCGGGGAATCACTGGGTTACGTGACCGGGGAATCACTAGGGTAACGTGACCGGGGAATCACTAGGGTAACGTGACCGGGGAATCACTGGGTTACGTGACCGGGGAATCACTAGGGTTACGTGACCGGGGAATCACTAGGGTAACGTGACCGGGGAATCACTGGGTTACGTGACCGGGGAATCACTAGGGTTAACGTGACCTGGGAGTCACTAGGGTAACGTGACCGGGGAATCACTAGGGTAACGTGACCGGGGAATCACTAGGGTAACGTGACCGGGGAATCACTGGGTTACGTGACCAGGGAATCACTAGGGTTACGTGACCGGGGAATCACTAGGGTAACGTGACCGGGGAATCACTGGGTTACGTGACCGGGGAATCACCAGGGTTACGTGACCGGGGAATCACTAGGGTAACGTGACCGGGGAATCACTGGGTTACGTGACCGGGGAATCACTAGGGTTATGTGACCTGGGAATCACTAGGGTAACGTGACCGGGGAATCACTAGGGTTACGTGACCGGGGAATCACTAGGGTAACGTGACCGGGGAATCACTGGGTTACGTGACCGGGTAATCACTAGGGTTACGTGACCTGGGAATCACTAGGGTTACGTGACCGGGGAATCACTAGGGTTACGTGACCGGGGAATCACTTGGGTTACGTGACCCAAGAAGGGTTTGTTTGGTAGGCTGTTCCAGTTCTGTTGCCTGTGGGCCAAGGCTTTGGTCTCCACAACTGATTTCCCTGTCCATTCCGCACTGTTGTCAGTCCACTGGGTTTCTTTCCTAATTTTTGTTGTTGTGTGTTTTCCCCTTACATGAGCGTTTAATCTTCAACTTATTCGTCGTTACAATACAGTATAGGGAATAGTACAAGTATTTAATCGTGTGTGTGTGCGTGCGTGCGTGCGTGCGTGTGTGTGTGCGTGTGTGTGTGTGTGTGTGTGTGTGTGTGTGTGTGTGTGTGTGTGTGTGTGCGCGCGTGCGCGCACGCGTGCGTGCGCGCACGCGTGGTACATGCATGAGAGAGAGAGCACGTGCATGAGAGAGAGACAGAGAGAGAGAGACAGTGAGAGCGAGAGAGAGACAGAGAGAGAGAGAGAGAGAGAGAGAGAGAGAGAGAGAGGAGAGAGAGAGAGAGAGGAGAGAGAGGAGAGAGAGAGGAGAGAGGAGAGAGAGAGAGAGAAGAGACAGAAAGTGCATGTGTCTGATTAATGGCAAAGCATATGATTGAAATTTTTACGCATTTAGCAACAAAAAAAAAAAAAAAAAAAAACTATTACAGATTCAGAAGATGAAAAGAATCATTTCCATATCAGAGATGATGGCTGGCTTTTATTTCGATGACGTCGTCATGTGGCAACCAGACCTCAGGTGCTTTGGACGGTCTGTGGAACACAATGACGATAAAGTTATACCGCAGGTTCTGATGTTAATCCATTCAGATGGAATACCTGAACTGTTTTCTGGATGATTGATTGTGTGACTGTTGGGATGGTGAATTGCGGAATGCAGTAGTTGTGGTAGCGGCAGAAAATCAAAAGTGGATAGGAAACAGGAAATGGAAATTCTTTCACTGCGTTCTCCAGAAATCTTTTCCAAGAGCTTGAAACTGTTTTGCAATACAGCATACATTTTGTTAAAGAATGTTTCTCCACGGATGTTAAATAAATATTCCATTCACATACTGGGCTGGTACTCATCATCTTGTTCTTTTCACATACTGGGCTAGTACACTTGTGTAATTTTCACATACTGGGCAGGTGCCTTGTGTTATTTTCGTATACTGGGCTGATACACTTGTGTTCTTTTCACATACTGGGGTGGTACACTACACCTTGTTCTGTTTACATACTAGGCTGGCGCATCATGTCTTGTTCTTTTCACATAGTGGGCTTGTACCCACTGTCTTCTTCTTTTCATGAACCGGGCTGGTATACCCCATCTCGCTCTTTTCACATACTGGGCGGGTACATTCTATCTTGTTCTGTTCACATAGCCTACTGGGCTGGTACATACCGTGTTGTTCTGTTCACATAGCCTACTGGGCTGGTACATACCGTGTTGTTCTGTTCACATACTGGACTGGTACACTTGGTTTTGTTTTTCCTTTGTTTCCGTTGAGCTCTTGGAAAAGATTTCTGGAAAACGCAAGTGAAAGATATCCCATTTTCCGTGTCCTATTTACTTTTGATTTTTTTTTTTGCCCGCTACCACAACTACTAATATCATCACAGTGACACAGTCAATTCATCCCAGGGTGCGAAATGCACTAGGAGGAAACGGGGGGCAAAGAGACGGTAGACACCGGCAGACGGCGCACTCCTGCTACACAACTGTATGTGTGAAGAGGACTGGGGCGACCAGACCAGCACACACCGTGGTGTTTATGGTATTGATTGGTCGTCGTCACCCCTTCTTACCTCACACACCCCAGTGACCGTCCTCAAGACCTCTCCCCCCCCCCTCCACATACCTCTATCCCCCTCCTCCCCCTCCTCCTCCTCCTCGGCCTTCATTCTCTTCGCCCCTCGTTACAAGGGGCACCAGCAGACACGTTCATTTGCTCTCCCTGATGGAGCAACAACAAGGTTGCTGAGGAGAGTGGGCTCTGTGCTCTGAACGCGTGACAGGTTGAGAGAGAGAGAGAGAGAGAGTGAGAGAGGAGAGAGAGAGAGAGAGAGGAGAGAGAGGAGAGAGAGAGAGATAGAGAAGAGAAAAGGAGGCAGAGAGAGAGAGAGAGAGAGAGGCAGAGAGAGAGAGAGAGGAGAGAGAGAGAGGGAGAGAGAGAGGCAGAGAGAGGCAGAGAGAGAGAGAGAGAGAGGAGAGAGAGAGAGAGAGAGGGGAGCGAGAGAGAGAAGAGAGAGAGGAGAGATACAGACACAGAGATTACGGGGGTGTGGTGTGTGTGTGTGTGTGTGTGTGTGTGTGTGTGTGTGTGTGTGTGTGTGTGCGCGTGCGTGCGTGCGTGCGTGCGTGCGTGCGTGCGTGTGTGTGTGTTTTTGTGCGTGTGTGCGTGTGTGTGTGTGTGGTGTGTGTTTGTGTGTGTGTGTGTGTGTGCGGGCGCGCACGAGTGTGTGTGTGTGTATGTGTGTGTGTGTGTGTGTGTGTGTGTGTGTGTGTGCGCGCGCACGTCCGTGCGTCTGTGCGTGCGTACGCATGTGTGTGCGTGCGTGCTTTGTATGCGTGTGCGTGTGTGTTGTACATCCGCTTTGTGTGTGTGTGTGTGTGTGTGTGTGCGTGCGTGCGTGCGTGCGCGTGCGTGTGCGTGCGTGCGTGCGTGGGGTGTGGTGTGTGTGTGTGTGGGGTGTGTGTGTGTGTGTGTGTGTGTGGAGGGAGAGTGGAGGGAAGGAGGTGTGGGGGTGTAGACCCACTCTGGTCAAGTTGTAGACGAGATTTTGTCTTCCCAGCAAAAGACTGCCCCAATCAGTCTTCTCCACACCACCGCGACCACGAGCCCCAAACAAGCAGCCATGTCCTTCAAAGTCGACAACGTTCATCAGAAACTCGCCCTCAGACACTCAAACTGCAAGTCAAAACTTTGACAATCGATAGGTTAAAATTCAACGGCGTACGTAGCACACCAGTCAATGCCAAACTAAGCCCAAACCAGACACTCAGAAAACAACAAACAAAGACTAACCGAAAGCAAAGCAACGCAAAGCAAAGCAGAGCGAAGGAAAACAAAACAAACAAACAAACAAACAAAAAACAAAAAAAACGAAACAAAAACAAGCACAAAGAAATCTGCACGTAAGTAAATAAAGGAGGGGAAAAAAATTCATCAACCACAAAATAATTATTGACAAAGCCAACATCATATCAGAGTTTGTAGGTTTCTTTCTTCCTTTTCCTTAACTGTTTTGTTTCTCTTCATTTCACGTTCCAATATATATATTTTTTCTCTTTTCTACATGTTATTAAGCCTGGTGCGCTTCAAACTGAGCTGAAGGCAGTCACGGCAAATACATGGCTATGTCAACTCACAAAGAACATTTCATCTGCAAAATATGTATTGACGGAAGCGCCCACATGTTTGGCTCTGTTTTCTTTCTTTCTTTCTTTCTTTCTTTCTTTCTTTCTTTCTTAACTGCTTGTTTTCTTCATTCTGCCTTGTTTTGCGTTGTGTGTTTTGAAGCCTTTAATCATCATCATCATCATTCTCTTGCCCATGATGGGCGTAGAGGAGAGATGAGAGACACTCTCGAAGCCAGGCACCGCCATCCGGCCCTGTCCTCTGCCTGTCGCATCAGCGTGGGGCCATCCATCCTGGTCCATTCTTTGATGTTGTCCATCCAGCATTGGTTTGTCGTCCCCTTCGTCTGCCGCCTTCCAGCGTGCCCTGGATGACTGTTTTGGGCAGTGAATTGTGGCGTATGACATGCCCAAACCACGACAGCTTCCTCTTCTTGACTGTTGCCAAGAGGGGTTCTTGGGGGCCTGCAAGTGATGTTATTTGGCTCCTCACAAGGTCGTTTGTCTTCCGGTCTTGCCAAGAGATCCCGAGCAAGCGCCTGAAGCATTTAGTTTCAAACGTCTGGATTCTCTTGGTGGTCTCTGCTGTCATGGTCCAGCTTTCGCAGCCATA
>CM031602.1:47235844-47240844 GCA_018398815.1 Conus ventricosus | reverse complement strand
ATTCCTTAGAAGTTAGATCTAGTTGCTGAGGAGGGCAATCGCAGGCGGATTTCGAAACAAATTTGAAAATTCTTGCTAAGCTCCCCCCCCCCCCCAAGAAAAAAACAAACAAACAAACAACAACAACAACAACAACAACAAAACCGTTGAATCAACGCCCATCTTGCCGTCGAACTGGATGAAAATGAGTGATTGCTCGTTCATTTTCGTTGACCTGAGTGTTGTGTGTCTTGCCTGAAAAAGACCTAAGAGGTCGAAACGCGTCGTGTTTTGTCTTGTGATTCGTTTGTCAACGTTTATTGGCCGGAGCTTTAGCACTAATTTTTCAAATTCCCTTAGAAGTGTTTTTGGTCTAATATACCCCCCCCCCCCTCCCCGCCAGACTACCCCCAACTGCCCTTCCACCTCTCCAAATTTCTCTGCGGTCGGCTTGTTTTGAACAACATGAGCTGACTTGGCACAGCTTCTGGCCTGGAGTGTTCGTAGGGGGGTCATGCCATTGGTCCCATGGTCCATTGGTCCCATTGTCCGTTGGTCCCATTGTCCGTTGGTCCCAAGGTCCCACTGTATATTACACAGATTATTAACCTTGGGACCAACGGACAATGGGACCAACGGACAATGGGACCAATGGACCATGGGACCAATGAACCGTGGGACCAATGAACCTTGGGACCAATGAACCTTGGGACTAACGGACCTTGGGACCAATGAACCTTGGGACCAATGAACCTTGGGATCAATGAACATTAGGACGAACGAACCTTGGGACCAATGAACCGTGGGACCAATGAACCGTGGGACCAGTGGACCTCGGGACCAATGACACGCTCCCCGTTCGTAGCGTGTTACCTGAGGAAGGAGGGACAGGTTCACACGGGAGGGGGAGAGGGGGTGCTGGTCGTTCTGATATATCGTAAGATGCGAACACTCTCAACTGTTAAAGTCTGTCGTCGCCATTAAGGGACAGCAATAGACACGGTGTCCGCTAATGATGTTGTGAAGAGACGCCACAAGCAGCAGTCACAACTTCTTTCAATGTTGACGCCCGTCGCTGCTGCTAGGGAGAGGCACTGCCTGGAAGAACTGCTTTGTCATCACTGTGGTGTGTGGACACCACCAACAAAAACAAAATCAACCGCCTCCCTTCTACGTTCCCTACGCGAGAACGTAAATGCTTTACATAGGTGAACGATTAAAAATCTGTCCGTTCACCTATGTAAAGCATTTAAGTTCTCGCTTCTTAATGTATGGTATTGAGTCAGTTTTAACTGTTTTAAAATAACTGAATGATTTCCAGATGCACCCCTCCTTCATGAGAGGCAATGGCCTACTCATGAATAAAATCTCTCTCTCTCTCTCTCTCTCTCTCTCTCCGTGCCCCAAAGTGTGTGGAAATTGAGGGTGGGAGGGCAGAGAGGACCAGTGGATGGGGAAGGACTGTGAGGGGGTGGGTGGGTGGTGGTGGGCAGTGCAGGGCGGGGGAGGGGGGAGGGGGTTGGGGAAGGCGGGAAGGGAAACGGCAGCAGGAGGACTGGCCATCACAGTATGCCGAGGTCAACGAGGCGACTAAATACCCCGCCCTGCCTTGCCTGGCTGAGCAGCAGTGAGGTGTCACGACAGGGGGAGGAGGGCAGGGGTCACAACAGCGTGACACGCGCCTTGTTGCAAGGTCACTGGCACGTGCAACGGGAGTATGACAGTGTGGGAGAGGAGGCGGGGTGGGAGGGGGAGGTAGGAGGGAGGGAGGGAGGGGGTAGGGGATATGAATGCCTACAGATTGCCATGTGATGACACGCAATGGTGGGGGTGGGGTCGGGTGAGGAGGTGACGGGAGGGGGGGGTGGTGTTTCTATGATACCGATACGGTCTACTGCTGTTTGTTTGCAAGGCGTTAAAATCACCTTCTCTGGTCTCATAGACCTGCGTAAGTGAGTATGGAAAGTGTGTGTGTGTGTGTGTGTGTGTGTGTGTGTGTGTGTGTGTGTGTGTGTGTGTGTGTGTGTGTGTGTACGTGTGTGTGTGTGTGTGTGTGTGTGTGTGTGTGCGTGCGTGCGTGCGTGCGTGCGTGCGTGCGTGTGTATGACGCGCTAGCGATCTGGAATGTTCATCAATGACAGTTCAAGACTGATCAGGGATTCTCTCTGCCTCTGTGTCGCCGTCCACGTACGGCTGTTATGTCTCTCTCCCCTCTGTCTTTCTGACGGCAAGGTGCAAAAAAGCCTCTTTCCCTGCTGAGTCCCTGACTCATTTCAGAGAGAAACTCTCTCTCTCTCTCTCTCTCTCTGTATCTCTCTCTTAGCACCTGCTTCTCTTTTTGTTCTCTCTGTCACTGTCTTTCTCTCTCTGTCTCTCTCTCTCTCTCTCTCTCTCTCTCTCTCTCTCTCTCAATCTTCTCTCTCTCTCTCTCTCTCTCTCTCTCTCCTCTCTCTCTCTCTCTCTCTCTCTCTCTTAGCGCCTGCTTCTCTTTTTTGTTCTCTCTGCCTCTCTCTCTAGAGTCTCTCACTCTCTCTCTCTCTCACCTCTCTCTCTCTCTCTCCTCTCTCTCTCTCTCTCTCTCCTCTCTCTTAGCAACTGCTTCTTTTTTTTGTTCTCTCTCTCTCACTCATACTTTTTTCTTTCTTTTTCACATCACCCTCCCTCTGGAGGGAATGGTGTGAAAAAAGTAAGCTACGTTACCAACGTTACGTTAAAAACAATATTCGCATCTAAAATCCGCATTATCACTCTCAGTGTGTTTCACACACAACACACACACACACACACACACACACACACACACACACACACACACACACACAGAGCTCCCCTCCCCCACACAAACACACAGACAAAGACACACAGACAAAGACACACACACACAGACAAACATACACACACACACAAACACAAACACAAACACATACACACACAAACACATACACACACACACACACACACACACACACACCACACACACACACGCACACGCACCACACCCACCACACAGCTCCCCTCCCCCCACACAAACACCAGACAAAGACACACGGACAAACATACACAAAACACACACACACACACACACACAATCAAACCACGCAGACACACACACACACACACACACCACACACAACACACACCCCGCACGCACGCACGCACGCACGCAACCCCACACACACACACACACACACACACAGCTCCCCTTCCCCACACAAACACACAGACAAGACCCAGACAAAGACACACACAGACAAACAAACAAACACACACACACACACACCACAACGCACGCAGGGCACGCACGCACGCACGCACGCACGCCCCACACACACACACACACACACACAGACACACACAGGGACACACAGACACACACACACACACACACACACACACACACACAGTGGGGGCACTGCCCCTAGGCGCCTGTGCCCAGTGCAGTGGGGGGGTGGTGACTACGCGACATGTCGTAACCCCCAGCCCCGCCAGCTGCCGGGGGGGGGGGGGGGGCAACACACGTCAGCGCTGAACAGGGGGGGGGGGGGGGGGGGGGGGGGGGGGGGCTCTTTAAAGCTCATCTGCTCCGGGACCGTCGCTTCGCTTCCAGACCACTGCACGGGACACGGCCCACCCCGGGAGGGGCAGAGAAGAGAGAGAGAGAGAAGAGAGAGAGAGAGAGAGAGAGAGAGAGAGAGAGAGAGAGAGAAAAGAAAAGAGAAACAGATAGACAGACAGAGACAGACAGACGGATACAGTAATTTATTCAAAAAGGCCATAGCCCCTCATTAAGGGGACGAAAATACATACAATACACCATGAATAGAAGAATTGCACATCCAATACAATCTTAAAAAAACAAGATGCGAAGCATATAA
Source organism: Conus ventricosus (assembly GCA_018398815.1). Lineage (NCBI taxonomy): Eukaryota > Metazoa > Mollusca > Gastropoda > Neogastropoda > Conidae > Conus > Conus ventricosus. Next base: position 47,236,990 of record CM031602.1, on the reverse strand, counting down.
ACGTACTCCCAGTTTCCAAACCGCTTAAAATCAGCCCCAAATGCTTTATGAGGTAAAAAAATAAAGGCGAAATAAGGGTTTTTTAAAACGGTTATTTAACCGATGTACACTTTTGAAACTGGTATTTTAGTCCCACTGGGCTAAAGCCTGTGTACTTTACCAAATTTCATCCAAATCGGACAATATGTCAAGAATAACGTTTTTAACGGTCAGATTTTGAAACACTGCATGGAAGTGCCATTTGTGTGTGATGACCTTTCTATATACAAAATTTGCTTTAAAAATCCACCAATATATAAAAAAATAACGGCAAAATAACGGTTTTTTCGGTTATATAACCGATATACCTTTGAAACCGGTATTTTAGTCCTCACTGGGCTAAAGCCTGTGTAGATATCAAATTTCATCCAAATGGGAAACAATATGTCAAGATTAAGGGTTTTTTAACGGTCAGATTTTGAAACACTGCTTGGAAGTGCATTGTGTGTGATAACTTTTCTATATAAAAAATTGCATTAAAACCCACCAATATATAAGAAATAAACGGCAGAATAACGGTTTTAACGGTTGTTTAAATCCATTTTCAGCTTTACATCACTTACATAGGACAGAGGCTCCGTTTTGTCACAAGATCATCCATACCGCTTATAAATTGGCCAAGTACTTTCTAAAGAAATTCCCCTAAAGAAGAAAAACCGTTACAAGCCATTACAACCGTTAGTAACGGCTATAACGGGGCAAACTAAAAAACGGGCATCATCCGTGACCCATAATGAACATACCTGCTAATTTTTATAAAGGTCGGCCAAGTACTTCTGAGATATTCCATAAGAAGAAAATCGTTACAGGCCGTTACAGCCGTTAGTAACGTTATAACGGTAAACTAAAAATTGGGCATTATTTGTGACCCATAATGAACATACCTAAAAATTTTTCAGAAAGATCGGCCAAGTACTTTCTGAGATATTCCATAAAGAAGAAAAAGCGTTACAGGCCGTTACAGCCGTTAGTAACGGCTGTACGGTAAACTAAAACGTCGGGCATCATCCTTGATCCTAATGAACACCCCTACAAATTTTCGGGAAAGATGGGCCCCAGTAGTTTTGGTCTGGAGCGAGTGGAACCCATTTTTGGACCACGGACACA
>CM031602.1:47205844-47225844 GCA_018398815.1 Conus ventricosus | reverse complement strand
TCTTTCTCTCTCTCAATTAACTATTTTGACTTAGGCTCTAAATACAGCCCATCAATCTGACGTGGAGGCAAACGACAAAAAAAACAAACAACACAAACAAACAAACAAAACAATGAACGAACGAACGACAACCACAGCAAAGAACTGCTAGCCTCAAAAGGGGAGACCACCGAATGCTGCAAAGAAGAGAGGACTGATGAATTCCAGACATGCCAGGGGGCGAGAATGAAGAGCGACAGATTCCTCTGCTCCTTCCTTCCTCCTTCACTCTTCATTTCCTTCCGTCTTCCGGCGGCCGCTTCCTAAATAATGCATACACGCTTCATCCTATGCTGTCGTCCTCCTCCCCCCCCCTCCCCCCCACTCCCCCCGCCCCCCCCCCCCCCCCCCCCCCCCCCCCCCCCCCCCCCCCCCCCCCCCCCCCCCCCCCCCCCCCCCCCCCCCCCCCCCCCCCATCGCCTTTGTTTTGCCTGAGGAAAGGCACACAAGGGATCCGTCTTCCCAGAATCTGTCCGATTGCTCTCTCTCTTTCTCTCTGTCTCTCTCTCTGTCTCTGTCTCTCTCTCTCTCTCTCTCTCACACACACATACGTATACAATCTCACACACACACACACACACACACACACGCACGCACGCACACATGCACACACACACAACACACACACACACACACACACACACACAATCTCTCTCTCTCTCTCTCTCTCTCTCTCTCTCTCTCTCTCTCTCTCTCTCTCTCCTTCCCGTCCTGCATTCCTACCTCCCTGTCTCTTCAGTTGACGTGCCTTCCAGCACAACATAAAGTTACAATCTCCCATGTCACTCACCCCACACAGAGTGGAGTGGGGCGGAGGGGGTATCATTCATCTATCTTGGAATAAGGAGAGTTGGGCGGGGCCTTTTCATTTGTTTGTTTATAAATTTTAACACACACACACACACACACACACACAACCCTGTCAGGAAAGTAATGGGCATTGGCGCCTTCATGTTAGCTCGTTCAGTGATGTTGTCTTCTCTGTGTTCGTGTGTTGTGAGAAACACGAACATGGAGAACGGCTTGACGAGTTCAGCCCTTGGCGAGTTGTGTGGTGCAGAAGAACAGCGATCACCCCCAAACCCACAACGGTGGATAATATTTACAGCATGAAAGAGACAATACTGTGTGGCACATTGAGACACTTGCAATGGTGAGTCCTCATCTCTGACCAGATTCATCCGCCTAACCGTAGCGGTATGCAGCCAGTCAGCCCCGGATACTAGACATACTTACCAAGTGTGATCTTTATGAATGGATACCAACCTGCACACCAAGCATAGCCGTCAGCAATGGGTACTAGACCTGCACACCAAGTGTAGCCATTAGCAGTGGGTACTAAACCGCACACACCAAGTGTAACCATCAGCAATGGGTACTAGACCTGCACACCAAGTGTAACCATCAGCAATGGGTACTAGACCTGCACACCAAGTGTAACCATCAACACTGAACACTAGAGCTACACACCAAGTGTAACCATCAGAAATTGGGTACTAGACTTGCACACCAAGAGTAGCCATCAGTAGTGAGCACTAGACCTGCACACCAAGTGTAACCATCAGTAATGGGTACTAGACCTGCACACCAAGAGTAGCCATCAGTAGTGAGCACTAGACCTGCACACCAAGTGTAACCATCAGCAATGGGTACTAGACCTGCACACCAAGAGTAGCCATCGGTTAATGAGCACTAGACCTGCACACCAAGAGTAGCCATCAGTAGTGAGCACTAGACCTGCACACCAAGTGTAACCATCAGCAATGGGTACTCGACCTGCACACCAAGAGTAGCCATCAGTAATGAGCACTAGACCTGCACACCAAGTGAAAGTGAACCCATCAACACTGAGCACAAGATCTGCACACAGATGCAGCCATCAACACCGAGCATTAGACCTGCACACCAAGTGCAGCCATCAACACTGCATTGGAGCAGTAGACTGACTTCGGAGAATGCTTTGATCAACTCCTTTTCCCAATGATCTCTTTTTCTACGCACCCCTCTCTGCACTACATCCCCCCCCCCCCCTCTCTCTCTCTCCTTGTCTCTGTCGCTCCAGCTCATTGCTTGCACCCACACGGAAAGACAGCTGCTGCGTCGATTAAATTCTTGACGTTAAGCTCTTTGTGGCTCTTGCCGCGGACACCTGCAAAGGGAGAAGACTCCACATGATTCGTGCCAAGTCGCCCCGTTTGTCCTTTTACATTCCCCCTTCTCCCATCAACAGGACAGCCCTAAACACCACCACCACCCCCACCCCCAGTCCCCTTCCCACCGCACCCATATCCCCCCCCTCCCAACACCACCAACCCTCCCTTTTACACATACCACTCTACAGTGCCTTCGTCATGTTCTTACAGTGCCTTCGTCATGTTCTTACAATGCCTTCGTCATGTTCTTACAATGCCTTCGTCATGTTCTTCGTCATGTTTTACAATGCCTTCGTCATGTTCTTCGTCATGTTCTTACAATGCCTTCGTCATGTTCTTCGTCATGTTCTTACAATGCCTTCGTCATGTTCTTCGTCATGTTCTTACAATGCCTTCGTCATGTTCTTCGTCATGTTCTTCGTCATGTTCTTACAATGCCTTCGTCATGTTTTACAGTGCCTTCGTCATGTTCTTACAGTGCTTTTGTCATGTTCTCGTCATGTTCTTACAATGCCTTCGTCATGTTCTTACAGTGCCTTCGTCATGTTCTTTCAGTGCTTTTGTCATGTTCTTCGTCATGTTCTTACAATGCCTTCGTCATGTTCTTACAATGCTTTTGTCATGTTCTCACAATGCCTTCGTCATGTTCTTACAATGCCTTCGTCATGTTCTTACAGTGCCTTCGTCATGTTCTTACAGTGCCTTCGTCATGTTCTTACAATGCGTTCGTCATGTTCTTACAGTGCTTTTGTCATGTTCTTACAGTGCTTTTGTCATGTTCTTACAATGCCTTCGTCATGTTCTTCGTCATGTTCTTCGTCATGTTCTTACAATGCCTTCGTCATGTTCTTCGTCATGTTCTTACAGTGCCTTTGTCATGTTCTTACAGTGCTTTTGTCATGTTCTTACAATGCTTCGTCATGTTCTTCGTCGTGTTCTTACAGTGCCTTTGTCATGTTCTTACAGTGCCTTTGTCATGTTCTTACAATGCCCTTTGTCATGTTCTTACAATGCCTTTGTCATGTTCTTACAATGCCTTTGTCATGTTCTTACAATGCTTTTGTCATGTTCTTACAATGCTTTTGTCATGTTCTTTCAATGCTTTTGTCATGTTCTTACAATGCCTTCGTCATGTTCTTACAATGCTTTTGTCATGTTCTTACAATGCCTTCGTCATGTTCTTACAATGCTTTTGTCATGTTCTTACAGTGCCTTCGTCATGTTCTTACAGTGCCTTCGTCATGTTCTTACAGTGCCTTCGTCATGTTCTTACATTGCCTTCGTCATGTTCTTACAGTGCCTTCGCCATGTTCTTACAATGCCTTCGTCATGTTCTTACAATGCTTTTGTCATGTTCTTACAATGCCTTCGTCATGTTCTTACAGTGCCTTCGTCATGTTCTTACAGTGCCTTCGTCATGTTCTTACAATGCTTTTGTCATGTTCTTACAATGCTTCGTCATGTTCTTACCAGTGCCTTCGTCATGTTCTTACAATGCTTTTGTTATGTTCTTACAATGCCTTCGTCATGTTCTTACAGTGCCCTTTGTCATGTTCTTACAATGCTTTTGTCATGTTCTTACAATGCCTTCGTCATGTTCTTAAGTGCCTTCGTCATGTTCTTACAATGCTTTTGTCATGTTCTTACAATGCCTTTGTCATGTTCTTACAGTGCCTTCGTCATGTTCTTACAATGCTTTTGTCATGTTCTTACAATGCCTTCGTCATGTTCTTACGTGCCTTCGTCATGTTCTTACAATGCTTTTGTCATGTTCTTACAATGCCTTCGTCATGTTCTTACAGTGCCTTCGTCATGTTCTTACAATGCTTTTGTCATGTTCTTACAATGCCTTCGTCATGTTCTTACAGTGCCTTCGTCATGTTCTTACAATGCTTTTGTCATGTTCTTACAATTTCCTTCGTCATGTTTTACAGTGCCTTCGTCATGTTCTTACAATGCTTTTGTCATGTTCTTACAATGCCTTCGTCATGTTCTTACAGTGCCTTCGTCATGTTCTTACAGTGCCTTCGTCTGTTCTTACAATGCTTTTGTCATGTTCTTACAATGCCTTCGTCATGTTCTTACAGTGCCTTCGTCATGTTCTTACAGTGCCTTCGTCATGTTCTTACAATGCTTTTGTCATGTTCTAATTGTCAGGACAAAAAAATGAAAAACCTAACTTGGGGGAAACAACCTTAAATTGGGGGGAACAACCTAACTTGGGGAGTCGCCAGTCAATTTGTTCGGACCTAAGTCCAAAAATTCAAAATTCTAGGCGTCAGAAAGGGGAGGGGCCCTGGGGTGGGCCCGGCCCAATTAAGTTAGCGGGGGAGGTTTCGGGGAAGCGGTCTGCCCGGCTATCGGGCAAAGAGTTTAAACCGCCCGCCTCGTTGTCTGCGGGGTGCAGACCCGGCTCAAGTATCTACCCATTTGGGGAAACCAACGTCGGGTTTTCTGGGGACGTCGTGGGGCCTACCAGATTTCAGCGGGCCTTTTAGATTGCCCCATTTGCCCACACTTAAGCCACCCCGCCCCCGTGAAGTAGGGGGGGGGGAAAAGGTAGTTTTGTGGGGGGGGGTGAAATCAAAGAAATTAAATTTTAAATAAACCAATTGCCACCACAGAGAGTAAGGCGTTTTTAGAGGGGAAACTGCAGGGTTTTAAAAACGTCCAATGGAATTGAGGGGGGACAATTTTCGGGGATCAAAAGGGTTTTTAAAAATACTGCCCAAATTTGGTACGGGCCCCTTGGCCCAGGGGGTTAGGCATAAAGGAATGGGGTGAGTAAAGGAGAGAGAAGGAGGAAAAACGAAAAGACGAGAGAGGAGGGGGGAAAGGGAAAGGGAGAGGTAGGTCTCGCTACGGGAAAGGGGCAGGGAGATGAGCGAACAGAGACAGAGAGATGAGGAGGTTTTAGGTGTAGTCTCTGCACGGGGAAAAAAGGCGGAGAGTTTGAAGAGGGGTAGAAACGGGGGGAAAAGAACGAAAAAGAGAGAGAGAGGGAGGAGGGGTTTTTGGAGGGGAAATTTTCGCGGGAAAGGAAAAGGGGCAGGGGAGAGAGAGAGTGAGGAGAAAAGAGAACATTTGAGAGATTAGCATGAGATAGTCTGCAGGGGGAAGGACTGGGGGAGGAGGGGGGGTTTTTGGAGAGAGGAAAGATTTTGCTAATTTATGAAGAAAAAAAGAAAGAAAAAAAAAAAGAAAAGAAAAGCAACCATGTCCATTTGATAAGAGCGGGCTAAAAGAGAGGAGAGAAAAGAGAGTGCTTTTGCTTTAAATTGCGGGAAAGAAAGAAAGGAGAACAGATCGTGTTGTTTGTCCTGTTCTACCCTAACCGGGGGTTCGACCTTTTCCTGGCGCGTCACTTCGCATGCAAAAACCACGGGACCAACCCCACATTCCCCTGCCAGGCGCATCGGGCCCAACCCCCGTGCCGGCATTTGTGTTTTGTTTTTGGAAAGTGACATGAAAAAAAAAAGGGAAAAAGAAAAGAAAGGCCCAAGCGATTCGTAAATTATTTAAAGTTTCCCCTGGCCGGGTTTAAATTTAAAAATCTATTTTTTCCCGGGTTATTTTAATGATGTTTTAGATAAATGTTTTTGGAAAGGGTTCGGGAAAAAGGGGGAAGTTTTTTTCCCCTTTGATTCTATTTTGCATTGATGTTCTTTCTATGATTTTGAATAGTAATTTTTTTGACTTTACTAGGGGGTTTGTGGGGACGAATGCATGTTTTATAAATTGAGTTTGTAAGAAAGTTTGTGAGTGTGTTTGGGCTGTGGGGTTTGCCCTTTCCCTCCTGACATTACCCCGGGGGTTGAAAATTTATTGGCGAGCCTCCAGGTTTTTGGGCCCAATTTATTATAATTGTTCAACTTTTTAGAGAGGGGCTGGGTGGGTTTTCAAGAAATGTTTTCCTAAGCAAGGGGTTGTTTTTACTGTTTTTTTCCCCAAGATATTTAAAAATTACTAGGCTTGGCATTGTTCCAAGATAGTTAATACTAGGTTGGCTTTAAAAACCCCCAGATTACTCTTTTCGCACTTTTTTCCCTTTTAATTCCCCTCTCATATTGGGTCAGGCGCTGGGCGTCTTTAAAAACTAACTACGTTTTTCCCAAGCTAATATTATCATTATAGGTTTGTCCCTATTCGCCCTTCGTGTGGGGAACCCCCTTTTGGTTTGTCGTTTTATAAATCTTGTTCAAAAAAAAAAAGAGTATAATGGCGGGGGGGAAAAAAACACCCCTTTTTAAACAACTTGTGAGCGTCGTTCCTTGTTTTAGGTTATCAGGAGATGGGGTTGCGTGATTCTTTGGGAAAAACCAGCAAAAGATGGAAGGGATAACGCGCGGAAAGACCCCTTTATCGCGTAGGGGGCGGGAAAACAAAAAGGGTTTAAGGGAAACGCAAAAAAAAACAGAAAGAATGAAGCAGGAGACAGAAAGAAAGGGGAAGGCGGGAACAAAAAGAATAAAGAAGGAAACAAAAAAGAAAAAGGGGGAAGCAGGAAACAAAAAATTTTAAAAAGATCCAAAAAGAATTGGAAAGTGGAAAAAAAGGGGGGACCACGGGGTTGGTATTTTCATTTTCCAGTGACTCTTTTGCGAAAGCTTTCCCCCCCGGCCCCCAAAGTTCCCAAAAATTTCTCGGAAGGGGGGCCCGATTCGATTGTTGCATACTTCGTCTTTTTCGAAACGTTTGCAACCGTCGGGGTTTGGCCCCCAAGAAAAAGTGGGCAGTCATTTTGTGGGCGTTCTGAGGGGTAGGCTTTGGGCTGTTTTTCCTGTTTTTCCAGCGAAAAAAAAGTTTTATTTTGGTGCTGTAAAGGGGGGGTGGTTTTTTTTAAAAATGGGTTTTGACCTCACGGAGGAGGGGTTCAGGAAGAAAAATTTCGTTCCCCCAAAATTGCAAGCGGGGGAAAAACTTTTCATCTTTTGGGGTTTGACTTTTGGGATCCTTTTTAAAAAGGGGTTTAAGGGGTTTTGAGTGGTAAAAAAAAAAAGGGATTTCCCCTAAATTTGAAAGAGTATTTATAAAAAAGAACAGTTTTTTTCAGGTTCCCGGCCTGTTTTTTAACCATACATTTGAAGGGGAAAACCAGCCGGACAGCGGGGGAGTTTTTTTAAAGGGTTCCCCGAGGTTTTTTGAGGGGCCTTTTGGGGCACGGGTGCGGGCGGTGCTGGGACAGGTAAAGAAGGTGCAGGAGACCAGGGGGTTTTCTGCAAGTCCCCAAACCCCAGGGGTTTGGGGCAAAAGGAAAGGGAAAAGGGAAAAATTTTAGGTTTTTTCATTTGTCACAAAGGGGCATTTTTGGCGGGGGTTTGGTCGCAGGGGGTTTCCCAAAAGGCAGCAAGCCTTGCAAGAGGTGGAAAAGGGGTCGTAAAGGGGGAAACGCCCGGCAGGGGAAAAAAAAAAGGGATTCAGTTGAAAGGGGGGAGTGCAGCTTATGGCTAGCACTGGACAGCAGTCATTGCCCGGGGATAGGGGGCACTAGGTGGTGGGTTCGTTCCCGGGTGGAAAAAGGGTGGATTGGCCAGGGGTTTTAAAAATTTGTTACGAGACCTGGTTGTTCATCCCGGGGGGGTACAAAACAACGCTGGTCGTTTAAAGGGGGGATTTGACGGGCAAACCAACCTTTTACTCTAATCGATGGCACTGGGGGGTTTCCAGTTGAAAGATAAAAATTTAGAAAACCCCTTACTTTTCGGGCGGAGTTGTTTTGCGTTGGTGATGGAAAAACCCCTTCATGATTTGTTTAATTGGGAAAAATTTTCCCCGGGTTTGAAAGGGTCCTGGGGTTTTTCCTTTGGTTGTTGATGTACAGGGGCGCAGTTCGCACGGGAAAAAGAAGGGGGGAAAAGGTTTTTAAACCGTTGGTTGTTCGGGAAAGGGAAAGGGTCGGCTTTGATGTTTTCCCCTGATGATTTTTAGGGAAGGCGGGGAAACAAAGCCCCTTCGGGGCGTGGTTTTGGGGGTTTGGGGCAAGAGGGGGAGAAAAACAGGGGGTTAGAGGAGGTGAACAGAATTTCTTTTGAAGGCGGGCTGTTGTCCGGTTTTCCCCCAAAAGGGGGAAGACAGGTAAGGGGCCCACTCTTTTAGGGGTTTCCAGCAGGTTATCGTGACATGTCATTTTCGTGGGTCCGAGTCGCTCATGGCGAGTCTTTCCGGCCCCGGGTAAAAACGGTGCCCGAGTTTTGTTGATTTTTTTTGGCGCGCAGAAATTAAATTGATGAGGAAAAAAAGGGGACCCCCCAGAAGAAGGGGAGTTTGGGTTCCCTAATTTCCCAAGGAGTCTTACGGGGTTTTGGCGCCCTGAAATTGAAGGGCCTTGACAGTAGGGTTTTCCTAGGTTTTGTTGTCGGAAGCGAACAAACCCACAGAAGGGGGAAAAGGTGGAGAAGGGAGGGAATTCAGAGGGGCCCAAAACCAAACAAAAAGTCAGGGGGTCTGCTAGGTTTTTTTGGGTTCTTTGGGGAGTTTGTTCCAAATTTCGCGAAAATCACGAGTTCTCAGTGTTTTGGTCAAGGCGGGGAAAACCGGCAGTGGTGAAGGGTTTCAGGACGTTTGCAGAGAAAAGAACTGCGGACGGGGGTGGAGGGATGGGTTTTCCCGCCCCAATCTTGAAGCTACCGATTTGCCCAAAAACCATTTTTGTTGCGGGACGATTAAAATCAGGGGTGGGAAAGGTGCGTATTGTGCAGGAGCATGAAAAAAGGTCGAGTTTCTGTGAGATATGCTAGAGGAAGTTGGCAAAATGTGAAGGGGGGTTCGCAACGGTGGGAGAAGGAGTGTTTAGCTGTCGTGTGGGCCGTGCAGAAGTTCCACAAATTTTCTTGTATGGGAAAAAGGGTTTGTGATCAGCGGATCATCAAAAACCCCCTCAAATTTTCCCGCGGGGGGCGCAGTTGAAAACAGCAAATGGGGCTGCGTTGGGCCAAAAAGGGATGCGGGCCCAAAAGGGTATCGAGTGCAGTACATTCCCCGGTCGACGAATGTCGGAGCTGACTATTTAAATCGTGTTGTTAGCAAAACTGCAACTCAGAGGAAGTAGTTTTATCCAGGGTGCATTGTTGATAATATTTTGGTTTATTCCAGTTATGTTGATTGGGGTATGGGTTCATTCCCCGTTGGGGTATGGGGGTTATTTTTTTTTTTGGGGTGGGAATTGTTCATATTTTTTTTTTGTGAGATTGTTCTTTTGGTTTTTGTTATGCGTGGAGCATTCGTCGTTTTGTTGTGATGCATTTTTTGCAAAAAAGCGGGTTTGGGGATTCCCCCGTGAAATGTCTTTGGTTCGTGTTTTTTTTTTATTGGGGCTTTTCATAAGAATTTTTTGGGGAAAAAGGGGAGATGGGAAATCCGAGGTAGGGGAAAAACTTTAAATGCGCAAGAGGTTTGTTATTGAATGGTTGAAATAAGCAAGAGCGCCGTCAATGATTAAATCTTGGAGTTTGGTATTCACTTTAAATTTTATTTTTTAAAAACTTATAAACGTTTGGGTTTTAAAATATTTTCCAAAAATTTTTTCGGTGTAGCTGGGGTGTCCCAAATTTTGGTTGTTTTCCTTTTGTTCCCTTGTTTTGGACAAGCGGAGGGATGGTCTTTTTCAAGGGGGGAAAATTTTCACGGACAAAAAAAAAGAAAAAAACCCAACTTGGGGGGGGGGGAAAAAAACCTAAATTTTGGGGGGAAAAACCCAACTTGGGGAGTCGCCCGTCATTTTTTTCGGACCTAAGTCCAAAAATAAAAAATTCTAGGGTCAGAAAAAAAAGGGCCCCTAGGTGGGGCCGGGGCCCAAATTTAAACTTAGCGGGGGGGGCTTCAGGAAGACGGCTGGCCCGGTTTTACGGGGTAAGCGCTTTGACCGACGCCGATGTTAGCGAGACGAGTGAGGCCGAGTCAAGTTTTTAGCCCCTTTGTGGAACCCCAAAGTCATGGTTTCTCGGGGGTCGTGGTTTCCCACCCGCCCCCAGCTGGCCCTTTTTGATTGACCAGTGTCACCATTAAGCCACACCGGCCAGTGAAGTTGGGAAGGGGGGGGTAGTGTGTGGTGGGGGTGAAATCTTGTAAACAATTTTAAAAGACCAATTGAAACCAAAACCCCGGGGGGAAGGCGTTTTTAGACGGGGGCTGTCATGATTTTAAACGTCCCTTTAAATTTGGGGAGAAACTTCGGGGTTTAAGGGGGGAAAATTTTCTGGGCCAATGGTTTCTGGCCCCTTGGGCACGGGGGGGTTTTTGAGCAATTTTAAAAGGGAAAGTGTGAGGGGAGAGGAGAGAAGGGGAAAAAGAACAGACAGGAGAGAGAGAGGGGGAAAACTGGGAGGTAGGCTCTCGCCTACAGGAAGGGGGAGGGGATGAGAAAGAACAGAAAACAGGAAAATGAGGGGGGTTTTTTTGGTGTTTGTCTTGCCCGAGGGGAAAAGGGGGAGGATGAAGAGAGGAGAGAACGAGGGGAAAAAAACGAATAGAGGAGAGAGGGGGGGAGGTTCTGAGGGAGCTCTGCAGGGAAAAAGGGAAGAGAGAAGATAAGAGAAAAGGAAAAGAAAAAGGAAAAGTAGAGGAAAAATCGCAGAGGGGGAGGAAAAGGGGAGAATGGAGGAGGAGAAAGAGTCCAATTTTGGGAAAAAAAGGAAAAAAAAGGAAAAAACCTGGGCCTTTTAAAAAGGACTTGGGGAGAGGGGAGAGGGGAAAAAGTTGCAATTTAAAGAAGGGAAGGGAAAGAAAGGGGAAAAGAAAAAGGGTAAGTTTTCCCCAAACCTTTCCATTTGATATTGAAACAGAAAAAAGAACGAAAAAGAAGGATAGAAAGTGGGGAATTTTTCGGGGGAATGCAGGAAAAAAAAAGAAAGGAAAAAAAACAGCGATTGTGAAAAGTTAAGTTTACCCCCCGGTGGTTGAAAATTATTTTTACCCGGGTTATTTGAGTTTAAAAAAAAAATTTTTGAAGGGGGGAAAGAAAATGTGGGCCCCTTTTTTCTTTGTTTAAGTTCTTTAAAAAAAAAAAAGAAAAAAAATAGAAAACCAGGGTTTGAAAAGGTTTTTACCATGGATTGGGATTGAAAAAATTTATAACCGGGTGTTAATTTTTTGTTTTAGATTTAAAAATTTTTTAATTTTCAAGGGGGGGGAGAAAGTTTTTATTTTTATTTGTTTTTCTAATCCTTGATGTTCTTTCCTTTTTCTTTTTTAAAGTTTTGGATTTTTAAAAGTTGGTTTTTTGTGCCCTGCATGTTTTAATGGAATTTTTATGCCCTGCCTTGTATGTTTTAAATGCCTTGTCCTTTCCTTCACTTTTTAAATTTCCACCAGGTTGCATTTTTTACATTTCCCTTTTGTCATTTTTTACGTGCCTTCGTCTTTTTCTTTAAAAAATGCCTTGCGTCATGTTCTTACAGGGCCTTTGTCTCATGTTCTTACAGTGCTTTCGTCATGTTCTTACAGTGCCTTCGTCGTCATTTTTCTTACAGTGCCTTCGTCATGTTCTTACATTTTGCCTTGCCGTCATGTTCTTACATGCCTTCGTCATGTTCTTACAATGCTTTTGTCATGTTCTTACAGTGCCTTCGTCATGTTCTTACAATGCTTTTGTCATGTTCTTACAGTGCCTTCGTCATGTTCTTACAATGCTTTTGTCATGTTCTTACAGTGCCTTCGTCATGTTCTTACAATGCTTTTGTCATGTTCTTACAGTGCCTTCGTCATGTTCTTACAGTGCCTTCGTCGTCATGTTCTTACAGTCTCTCCTCACCGCCTCTCCCCCCCCCCCCCCCCCCCCCTGCCCTCCAAGGCCCATCTATAGTCCCGTTTGCTCTCCTCACTATGGTCTTCTTAACGGACAGCAGCGCCTTCATGCCGACGTAATCCAAATGAGCGTCATGAACAGACTTTGACGTCACCTATGACCGAACATACCAGCTCTCTGATTTACTGGAGGCATTCCTTCCGGATTTTCCCATGATTAGAGCCTGTCTTCTATCATTTGGGACAGCACGTAAAATGCGTGATGTATTGTTATACTTTTGCCTTTCTTAAATGAGCTGTTATTGTTGAAACAAGAAGTACTTTTGTTTGCTACTTGAATTTGATTTCACTTGCTTGATTGCCGTACGAGAAGAGAGAGAGAGAGAGAGAGAGAGAGAGAGAGAGAGAGAGAGAGAGAGAAGACCTTCCGCTCCTCTGTGTACATAAAAACACGTGTGCTTCTGCATACCCAAACGCAAAATGTCTGTCAACGCACGCACATGCAGACCTGCAGACAGGCTCGCCATGGATTTGTGTGATATATACGTGTACATATGCATGTACATACAGACCTCCTGTACGAACAGAGCCCCGCACACACACAAACAACAACACACACACACACACACACACACACACACACACACACACACACACACAGCGTCTGCACGCACACACTTCCCCGCACGCACACAGTGCTTACACACACACATAATCACAACAGTTCTGTGAGCCTTCTCTCAATGCCCGTCATGAAAAGGGAGTTTTGATTGAAAGACAGCATCCACCCCCCAATTTCTCCAAACAGGTGCAGCCTTGTTTTCCTCTGTGTGTGGGCTGACGGGTGGTGGTGGTGGTGCAATAAATAGACCTTGAGGGTCACCACACCACTGCCGCAAACACCATGGGGTCACACCAGATTTTCCGCTCTTCTTTCATGCACGTTTCCAAAAGCCGCTAATGGCAGACCTCACAGTTTCTCCCACGTGGTACGTTAACTCTTCTTCTTCTTCTTTTTTTTTTCTCCCAGTCCCATGTATGCGGGCTTTTGTGTGTACTATGTAAGCACATGAAAATGTCCGTCCAGGGTCACTCGTGGGTCAGAGATGTTCGTTATCTTCAGCTGCAGTACTGTCTGCACCTTGTGTTTTCGAGACACAAAGCTCTGGTTTGCTCTGAAAACTCTCAGGGGAAAAAAATGCTTTGGAGACGGAACACCCATAATTGCTTTAGGACACAAGAAGTACCACAAATCAGCACCGCAACAACAACAAAAAATGTTTACGTTAACGCCATTTGTTTTTGCTTTCGCCGACCAAGGGTCACATCAAACGTTTACCTCCCTTGATTCTTGTGCAGGAGTGAATGATTTTCAAATCTCTCTCTCTCTCTCTCTCTCTCTCTCTCCTCTCTCCTCCTCTCTCTCTCTCTCTCTCTCTCCTCCATTCTCACTCCACTCTTTCTCTTTCATTTTTTTTGCTCTCATTAGTAGACAATCAACTGCAACCATACACGGATAGTTAATCTGATATTTGTAAATAATGGATCATATCTATTAACCACTGACCTTTAGGGTTACCGTTCCATGAAGAGAAGTGTGGGGAAAGATAGATAGATAGAGAGAGAGAGAGAGAGAGAGAGAGAGAGAGAGAGAGAGAGAGAGAGAGAGAGAGGAGAGAGAGGAATGCAGAAACTGACAGACACAGGCAGCAAGAGAAATAAAAGTGCCGGACTCAGGAAGCAGCCCCACCACATACGATAAAACAGCGCGCGCACACCGACACACAAACACCAGCAGACCAACACGCACACGACATTCGTTATTCACCGTCACTTGCTCATTTCCATTTTGCTTGTATTGCACGGACAATGTCCCGCTTGCTGTGAACACAGCGGAGAGAAGCGTGGAAAAGTGTCCGATTGTGTGGCCATGAATGTTGTATGAGGAGCAAAGTTATCTGGGTAAATAAAATAGTACAGTTGCCCAAACCCTGCACTGGGAAAAAAGAAAACGTCAATATTAGTACCATCTATTTTCCCCTTTTACCAGCCAAGGGACGGCACTCTCAATGACACTTCACACAGTTAGCTCCCTTTATGAAATAAACCGGAGCCAATGTCTGATTTTCCAGTCACACGTTCCTAAACAAAGTTAGTCTATGTAATCAACCTGATTCAGTTTTCTGCCCCCCTCCTCTCCCTCTGTCTGTCGGTCTGTCTGCCTTATATATCCATGCTGTGTGTGTGTGTGTGTGTGTGTGTGTGTGTGTGTGTGTGTGTGTGTTGTGTGTGGTGTGTGTGTTGTGTGTGTGTGTGTGTGTGTGTGTGTGTGGTGCGTGCGTGCGTGCGTGCGCGCGCGCGCGTGTGTGTGTGTGTGTGTGTGTGTGTGTGTGTGTGTGTGTGTGTGTGTGTGTGTGTGAGTGAGTGAGTGAGTGTGTGCGTTTATGTGCATGTGTGTGTGTGTGTGTGTGTGAGAGAGAAGAGAGAGAGAGAGAGAGAGAGAGAGAGAGAGAGAGAGAGAGAGAGAGAGAAGAGAGAGAGAGAGAGAGAGAGAGAGAGAGAGAGAGAGAGAGAGAGAGAGACATCAGCACGCACGCACCTATGTCCGTCTTGTGTGTGTGTGTGTGTGTGTGTGTGTGTGTGTGTGTGTGTGTGTTGTGTGTGCTGTGTTGGGTGTGTGTGTGTGGTGTGGTGTGTGTGTGTGTGGCGCGCGCGCGCGCATATGTAGTGTGTGTGTGAGATAGAGAGAGAGAGAGAGAGAGAGAGGGAGAGAGAGAGAGAGAGAGAGAGAGAGAGAGAGAGAGAGAGAGAGAGAGAGAGAGAGAGAGAGAGCATCTGCACACACGCACCTATGTCGGTCTGGTGTATGCGTGTATGCGCGCGCGCATGTGTGTGTGTGTGTGTGTGTGTGTGTGTGTGGTGAGAGAGAGAGAGAGAGAGAGAGAGAAGAGAGAGAGAGAGAGGGGAGAGAGAGAGAGAGAGAGAGAGAGAGAGAGAGAAGGAGAGAAGAGAAAGAAAGCGCACATATCAGATGGCATATGGTCAAGTGAGCATTTCACCATACAAATGTGTTTTAATGGAAAGACAACTCATCATAGACAGTATAGCCGTATTCCTCCCCCCCCCCCCCCCCCCTTTGGCCCATCTGCCTGCTTTCCTTTGATTTCTTTTTCTCACCATAGACTGGGTGTTGACAGAGAGACTATTCGCCATATTGAAGCTGTAAGCATGAGATTCCCTATTTTTTTTCATTTGCCTTTTTCCCTTTTTTTTTTTTTTTTTTTTTTTTCTTTTGTTTTCGTTTTGGCTTTCAGTGAATCCGCCAATACTCTCTTCGTTGTTCTGGCCCTTTGGATGCTTCATATGTTTACCTTTCAGCTCTCTGCACATAGCCTCCCCTACACCCACACTCCTTCCCACCTCTGCCTTTGCCACTCAACCATTTTTTCAATTCCTTTGGCCCTTCTCTTGACCTTTTCCTTCGGCAGGTACCAAATGGTTCGTTTTGGACCACCTGCCAATTTCTTTTTCTTTTTGCCAGTCTGCCAAGTTGTTGTCCTTTTGACCACCTGCAAGACCATCTTCTTTCTTTTGACCAGTCTGCAATTTTTGTTTTTCACTTTCCTTCGGCACCAAGTCTGCAAGTCTTTTCTTTTTTTTTGTTTGATTTTTCTTTTCTTTTGACCAGTCTGCAAAGTTTTTCTTTTTTCATTGAAAGTTTGTTTTTCTTTCTTTGCAGTGCAGTTTGCATTTTTTTTCTTCTTGCTTTTTTTTCTTCTTTCTTTGCCAGTCTGCAAAGTTTTGCTTTATTTCATTTGAAGTCTGCATTGTTTCTTTCTTTTGGTCAGTTTGCATTTTTTTCTTTATTCTTTGGCCAGTCTGCAAAGTTTTTTTCTTCCCTTTCTTTTGGCCAGTCTGCGATGGTTTTTCTTTCTTTTTAACAAGGCTGCCAATGTTTTTTTTTTTCCTTCTGTCTCACCTTACGAGTTTCCTCAGTGGCATGAATCCCACGGCGCTCATTCTGCCGCCTGTCCGCACACACCCACATCCAGGTGGTCCCGTAACAGGCCCACACCAGGCGTCCTCAGGGAGCCGTTGATGTCAAGTGGCTATGACGCAGCCCACTGGAAGAGACACAGCGCTGCCACCGAGTCACTTCGCTGGTGGTCAGGGGTTCTGATCCAACCAACGCAGAGCATCGCCTACTAAGCCCCCACTGTTGACAACTATAATTGATTAGTTGTGGAGCCAACATCAACACGCATCCCCTTGCAGGAGGTGCCAAGAGCTTGCTGATAGCGGTGACGTCAACAGACTGACCAGTACTATGGACCTGGACGTGGGAAGGCCTCTACGCCGAGAGCAGGCCATAGAGGGCTACAGCATCGAGGCTTTTTTTTCTTCTTTTCGATCATCAACGGGCATCTAGACTAACGAAGATGAGGCCGTGTAGTTCCACTCCGATCTCATCAGACAACATGGCACAGGGCTGCGCTCTTGCCATTCCTTTCATTAGTAAATCTCTGCGTCAACCACGCTCGGAGAGACAGATACCTGCAGTGCTGGTCAGGAACGGTGAGGGCAAACCTCTCAGAGCCGCAGCATCATTTCCGACCTGTCCGCCCGCCAGGCCGTGACGCTGGCCCACTGGCCCGTGCCCGCCAATGAGTGTGGCCTGTTGGCTGGGCGGTCAGCAGAGCCGTGAGAGACGTCCCTGGGTGCAGGGCCCACGGGCTGTCACAGGGCGCCTGTGATCAGCCAGTCCGCTCCTCTTGTATGCACCTGGCCATGCACTGTTAATGGGGGGGATGCCTTGCAATCGTTTCCGCACACTGCTATGCGCTCTATGTCTGTCTGTCTGTCTGTCTGTCTGTCTGTCTGTCTGTCTCTCTCTCTCTCTCTCTGTATATGTGTGTGTGTTGTTTTTTTGTGCGCGCAGGTGCGCGTGCGTCCGCGAGTGCGTGCGTGCGTGCGGGTGTGCGTGCGTGTGTGTGTTTGCATTTATTTGTGTGTTTGTTTGTTTGTGTTGTGTGTGTGTGTGTGTGTGTGTGTGTGTGTGTGTGTGTGTGTGTGTGTGTTGTGTATGTGTGTGTGCGCGTGCGTGCGTGCTTGTGTGGTGTGTGTGTGTATGCATGTGTGTGTGTGCGTGTGCGCGTGCGTGCGTGCGTGCGTGCGTTAGCGCTAGCGCGCCTGCGCGTTCGGAAACCCACTGACCTCCACCAGCCATGATACAGTATTATCAGCAAGACAGACACATGAAAGCTCTGGGCAACAACACAGAGACTCGCCATAGACCTGCAACCAAAACCACGTGGACAGGTACCCCGGACCAACACTCCAAGACAGGTACCCTGAACCAACAACACTCCAAGACAGGTACCCTGAACCAACAACACTCCCAGACAGGTACCCTGAACCAACAACACTCCAAGACAGGTACCCTGAACCAACAACACTCCCAGACAGTTACCCTGAACCAACAACACTCCCAGACAGGTACCCTCAACCAACAACACTTCCAGACAGGTACCCTCAACCAACAACACTCCCAGACATGTACCCTGAACCAACAACACTCCCAGACATGTACCCTGAACCAACAACACTTCCAGACAGGTACCCTGAACCAACAACACTCCCAGACATGTACCCTGAACCAACAACACTTCCAGACAGGTACCCTGAACCAACAACACCCCCAGACAAGTACCCTGAACCAACAACACCCCCAGACAGGTACCCTGAACCAACAACACTTCCAGACAGGTACCCTGAACCAGCAACACTTCCAGAATGGTACCATAACCAACAACACTTCCAGACAGGTACCCTGAACCAACAACACTTCCAGACAGGTACCCTGAACCAACAAACTCCCAGACAGGTACCCTGAACTAACAACACTTCCAGACAGGTACCTTGAACCAACAACAATCCCAGACAGGTACCCTGAACCAACAACACTTCCAGACAGGTACCTTGAACCAACAACACTTCCCGACAGGTACCCTGAACCAACAACACTCGAAGACAGGTACATTGAACCAACAACACTTCCAGACAGTAGGTACCCTGAACCAACAACACTCCAAGACAGGTACCTTGAACCAACAACACCCCCAGACAGGTACCCTGAACCAACAACACTCCCAGAAGGTACCTTGAACCAACAACACTTCAAGACAGGTACCCTGAACAAAAAACAAACCCCAACACAAAAGGTACCTGAACCAACAACACTTCCAGACAGGTACCATGAACCAACAACACTCCAATACAGGTACCCTGAACCAAAAACACTCCAAGACAGGTACCTGAACCAACAAACTTCAAGACAGGTACCCTGAACCAACAACACTCCCAGAGAGGTACCCTGAACCAACAACACTCCCAGAGAGGTACCCTCAACCAACAACACTTCCAGACAGGTACCCTCAACCAACAACACTCCAAGACAGGTACCTGAACCAACAACACTCCAAGACAGGTACCCTGAACCAACAACACTCCCAGAGAGGTACCCTCAACCAACAACACTTCCAGACAGGTACCCTGAACCAACAACACTTCCAGACAGGTACCCTGAACCAACAACACTTCCAGAGAGGTACCCTCAACCAACAACACTCCAAGACAGGTACCCTGAACCAACAACACTCCAGAGAGGTACCCTCAACCAACAACACTCCAGACAGGTACCCTGAACCAACAACACTTTCCCCGACAGGTACCCTGAACCAACAACACTCCAAGACAGGTACCCTGAACCAACAACACTCCAGAGGGTACCCTCAACCAACAACACTCCAGACAGGTACCCGAACCAACAACACTTCCAGACAGGTACCCTGAACCAACAACACTCCAAGACAGGTACCTGAACCAAAAACACCTAAAGACGGTACCTGAACCAACAACACTCCAGACAGGTACCCATGAACCAACAACACTCCAAGACAGGTACCCTGAACCACAAACACTCCAAGACAGGTACCCTGAACACAAATAACACCTACAAAAACCAGATACCTGAACCAACAACACTTCCAGACAGGTACCATGAACCAACAACACTCCAGAGAGGTACCCTCAACCAACAAACACTCCAGAACAGGTACCCTGAACCAAAACACTCCAGACAGGTACCTGAACCAACAACACTTCAGAAAGGTACCCTCAACCAACAACACTTCCAGACAGGTACCCTGAACCAACAACACTCCCAGACAGGTACCCTAACCAACAACACTCCAGAGAGGTACCCTGAACCAACAACACTCCCAGAGAGGTACCCTGAACCAACAACACTTCCAGACAGGTACCCTCAACCAACAACACTCCAGACAGGTACCCTCAACCAACAACACTCCCAGACAGGTACCCTGAACCAACAACACTCCCAGAGAGGTACCCTGAACCAACAACACTCCCAGAGGTACCCTAACCAACAACACTTCCAGACAGGTACCCTGAACCAACAACACTCCAAGACAGGTACCCTCAACCAACAACACTCCAAGACAGGTACCCTGAACCAACAACACTCCAAGAGGTACCCAACCAACAACACTCCAGAAGGTACCCTGAACCAACAACACTCCCAGACAGGTACCCTGAACCAACAACACTTCCAGACAGGTACCCTGAACCAACAACACTCCCAGACAGGTACCCCGAACCAACAACACTCCAGACAGGTACCCGAACCAACAACACTCCAGACAGGTACCTCGAACCAACAACACTCAAGACAGGTACCCTGAACCAACAACACTCCCATACAGGTACCCTGAACCAACAACACTCCAGACAGGTACCCTCAACCAACAACACTCCAGACAGGTACCCTGAACCAACAACACTGCAGACATGTCCCTGAACCAACAACACTCCAAGACAGGTACCTGAACCACAACACTCCAGACATGTACCCTGAACCAACAACACTCCCAACAGGTACCCTAACCAACAACACTCCCAGACAGCTGGGGAGAAGCTGACCGTAACAACACGGCGCGGCCTTGGAGCCAACAACCCAAGACATGTCCCTGCCACAACACTTGACTA
>CM031602.1:47193344-47198344 GCA_018398815.1 Conus ventricosus | reverse complement strand
ACAGATACAGACAGAGACTGAGACAGAGAGACAGAGAAAGAAACAGAGACAGAGAAGTGGGATGGGGGGTGACAACGGAACAGACATCAGAAGAAAACACAGAGATCAAAGAGAGAGAAAGAGACAGCAAATTTTTTTTTTTAAAGGAAAAAAAGACAACAACAACAAAAAAGGAAGAAAGAAAGAAGGAAAAAAAAGAAAAAAAGAAAAATGGGGAAGAAAAAAGAGGAAGACGTATGGCGAAGCGAAAGGACAAGAGACGTTTACATTCACCGCCCACACCCCGTGGAACCGTTTTTCACTGTCCCTCCATCTGGGACAGCACGGCACCGCACGCGCCAGTTATGAACTCCCCGCCCTATACAGCCGCCACAAATCGGGCCCCGGATGAACGGAAGTGACGCCAAGTCAATGGCGCACGGCATAAACCAAGAGGCCATCTTGGTGGGCAAGTGAAAGGGCGGGCCACCTCATTGCTCTTCTTCTTCTTCTTCGTCTTTGAACACACTGCGCGAGGCTCCACGGAGAAAAGGCTGCCGGCTCAGATGTACCCCCCAGCATCTTTGATTCTCCATCAATCAGCGGTGTAAGCTGCTGCTTTGCGGTCATTGCTGCCGCTACCACTCCATCTCTACCCCCTCTACCTCCCTAACTCGCCCTTGCTTAACACCGTCTGTAGCCTGTCAATAGATCAGGGAGTGTATTTTCTTAGATCTTTTCAAAGGGTATAAGGCGGTGGGTAGGTGGGGAAGTGAAGAGTGATCCAAATGGTCTTTAAAATCATAGACCAGTATGAATTCTATCTGTTCTGCCTAAACCTCTCGAAAGGCATCTTAAACGAAATATGCAGTGATATCGTTTTACGGGTTATGATTTATTTCTTAGAAACAAAGAGGATTCAGAGAGAATCATTTCATACTGCACTAACAAGACTAGTTGGGCCATGGCATTAAAACACTAATAGTGATATTTTCATAGAAATATTTTTTGTCGAGTTAACCAAAGCTTTTGATATTATTGGCCACAATCTTCTTAAAACAACTTTCATTCTATGAAGCAAAATTTAGAAAGAGAGGAGGTTAGTTATCGTCCAGGACATAGACAAAAAAAAAGTACAGACAAGACACAATGCATTTCGACCTCTTGGGTCTTCTTCAGGCAAAAACAAATAACATTTAGGACAGTGAAAACGAAGAACGAGAAACCACTTATCTTCTTTGGTTTCCGTCCGGTGGCCATTATGATCGTGCGCGAATATGAAAAGATAAGTGGTTTCTCGTTCTTCGTTTTCACTGTTCTAAATGTTATTTGTTTTTGCCTGAAGAAGACCCAAGAGGTCGAAGTGCATTGTACCTTGTCCTGTACTTTGTCTATGTCCTTGGCGGTAACTAACCCCCTCTCTTTCCAAATTTTGCTTCATTTTCCGCCCTCAGTTACTCCTTTTTGAAACTTTTCATTTTATGTCTACCCAATGAATCTATCAATGTTGTACCGTTCTTCTTGAATAACAGAAGACAACTGGTTTGAAAAGGCTATGAGACACCCTCTTTCTTACCAAAAAACGGAGTCGCTCATGGATCGGTCCTAGGTCCAATTCTGTTTTCAGTTTATATTAACGATCTACCATTGAGTATTTCTTCCTAATGCTAACATTTAAATCTAGATTACCAGGGTTGAAATTATTTGACAAGTTGTGGAGGAAATTGATTCCCACAAACTCCTTGGACTCACTATTGATACTAACCTTTCTTGGTGTGACCATGTTCCTGTTTTATCCATGATGATTTTTCAAAAATGATATCTAATTTCAACAGAATTAAAAGGCCTTGATCAACATACTCAGAAATACTATTTCCATGCATATATCCAAACTGAGTTGATTATACTTAACTGGGACTTGGCCATTCAAAACTGCTTAAAACCATTGGAATGCTTGTACAGACTTCTGAAACACTTCTAAAATTTTCCCTCTACACATTGCAGACTGTAAAGAACTAAATGCCCTCCCATTCAACGTGAAATGTTTTCATAAAGCTTATGTTTATCTGAAAATATATAGAATCTAGCACTCGCTTATCTAAGATCAAATGTCCAGTGAATACCTTTCATCTC
Source organism: Conus ventricosus (assembly GCA_018398815.1). Taxonomy (NCBI): domain Eukaryota; kingdom Metazoa; phylum Mollusca; class Gastropoda; order Neogastropoda; family Conidae; genus Conus; species Conus ventricosus. The sequence continues at coordinate 47,196,232 of CM031602.1, read as the reverse complement.
AGAACTGATCATTTTATGTCTGCTCCTACCTATCCTGGTGGAAATGAGATCCCTTATTACATGAAAAATATAAACAGCATATCTTTTTCCAATGCATCCTATCACAAATATTTAATGAAAAATGTGTACCTAAGCTCTATTGTTGTGTAACCTGGAGTTCTGACCTTAATGTTTTACTCTCTTGCTCTGCTGTCTATTTGCTTTGTCAGCTGAAGATAATGATTCACGTGTGAGTGTTTATGTATGTATCTTTACTGATGACTACTGTTTGCTCATTTGTTTTTCTTAGCCATGACTATTTGCTTTTCGATCGCTTATTTTCTTCTTTTGAATGAGGGGTCGGAGTAGGTAGGAAGCTGGAGCAGTGATGGAAGAACAAGGGATATCTCGCAATTCTTCTTTCTTTTCTTTTTTTGTGAGGGCAAGGCGTAACAAAAAAAGGTAATTCGCTATCTATCCATTTTACCTTTAACAAAGCATTCATATTCCCCTTTCTCTCTGTGTGTCTGTCTCTGTCTCTCCTCCTCTCTCTCTCTCTCTCTCTCTCTCCTCTCTCTCTCTCTCCTCTTCCTCTCTCTCCCCTCTCGCGTCTCTCTCTCTCTCTCCCTCTCTCTCTCTCTCTCTCTCTCTCTCCTCCAGGCAAACTTTCCACTCATACAGCCGTGAGTGGCTGGAAGGGGCTGTCTTGAGGGACTTAACACTCGTGACCATTTCCTCCCCTCCGGCCGACGTGCTGGCCGACCCCTGTTGGTAATGCAGTGCCCCTGCAGGGCCCACAGGGAGGAGAAACAGGCCAGGCTTTTTTCGGCCTGGTTAGCTGTGGAGTGCCACCCTCTTGTCCTCTCGGCAGACTTTCCTGTCAACCCCTACGGTTTCTCTTCGAACCAGCGATCGGCCATGGCCTCTTAGTGATGGTGTTGTTTATGGCTCGTTGTCGCTTACCCACTGTCTTCAATTTTGTGTCCAACTGGAAAGAAATCAAAATAGCAAGGAAAACCATGGACCTGGAAAACAAGAAAAAAAAAATGAAGTGCGGAGGAGGAGAGCGTGGGTGGAGGGAAAAACAAGACAGTGATGTGGAAGGGAGGGGGAGAAAGAAGGAAATGAAAAGAACAAGACGATAGAAAAGAAGGTTGGAGGATGAGAAGAAGAAGAAGAAGAAGAAGGAAGAAGAAGAAGAAGAAGAATGGATGGAGGACGAGGAAGAGAGGAAGAAGAAGAAGAAGAAGAAGAAGAAGAAGGAAGAAGAAAAGAAGCAAAAGAAAAAGATACAAGAGAAGAAGAACAAGAAAAAGAAGCAAAGGAAAAGACAAAAGGGAACAAGAACAAGAAGAAGAAGGAGGGGAGGAGGAGGAGGAGGAGGAGGAGGAGGAGGAGGAAGAAGAAGAAAGAAGAAGAAGAAGAAGAAGAAGAAGAAGAAGAAGAAGAAGAAACATAACAACAACAACAACAACAACATAATCATTAGCATAATCATCATCATCAACAACAACAGCAACAATTACAACAAGAAGGAAACGAAAAAGACAAACAAGAACGACGACGACGAACGAAGAAGAAGAAGAAGAAGAAGAAGAAGAAGAAGAAGAAGAAGAGCAAAAGAAAAGAAAAACAAACAGAAAAAGAGAGAGGAGGAGGAGGAGGAGGAGGAGGGGGAGAGGAGGAGGAGGAGGAGGATAAGGAGAGGAAAAACGACAGGGAAGAAATGAATGCAAAAGGTAGCCTGAAGGACTGGAATGGTTGCAGCACACTAACCTTCCCTAATCTCCCCATCCACACCTGGCGCATGAACGAGGAAGTAAAGCTATGGACATCAATGACTCCCTGAGCTCCTGGACCCAAGAACAGACCGAGAACGCGGCGTCATCAATGATGTCGGCAGTAACAGGATCCCGATTCATGACGTCACTTTGACAGCCCTAGAACATGGGGTCATCAATGACGACGGCAATACAGGATCCCGACCCATGACGTCATTCTGACAGCTCCAGAACTAAGGTGATCAGTGACGACGGCAATACAGAAATGCCGACACGTGCGAGACTCAAACATGGAATGCGCAGTCTCTGCCCTCGTACATGTCTATCTATCCCCCCATTACGACTAAGAGCCGCAGGAGGCATTATAGAGGGGGGGGGGGGGGGGGGGGGGGGGGGGGGGGGGGGGGGGGGGGGGGGGGGGGGGGGGTTGGAAGACAGGGGATGATAGTGAAGAGAAACAACTCCTCCTCCTCCGTCCACCCCTCCTCCCCCGCCACCTGGGTGAAAATGAAGATGGGTTCAGTCAGCCAGGAATGGCTATTTGATGGGGAAGAGGAGACAAAAAAAAGAAAAGAAAAAAAAAACCCAGTCCCCATACAGTCAGCAGCTGGGCCCTTGTGCATCCTCAGCCCTCTCCTCCGTCATTTATGCCAGCAGAGACAGGTCCAGCCTGGATGATCTGGATGCCAGGCTGCTGACTTTCCGCCCAGCGACCGACTCTGGTCGGACGTCCACGAACCGATAATGACCGCCTGCGCCCGACCAGATGTCGGTCGGCGTGAATCTAAATTCAAATCTGGCGATTCAACCCCAAAGCTGTGAATAAAATTAATGATATTTCTGTAGAGAGTATTTCGAAACTAGTTCGTTGTATCGTGTGTTCCTCTGAGTAAGCGAATTTCGAACGACTTGATATTTTCTCTTCCTCAGCTTCTCCCCCCCCCCCCCCCCCCCCCCCCCCTCTTACGCCATGAGTCAATGAAATAACCTTATTTTGCAATGAAATAAATCACAGCGAGGCAAGCTTCAAATGAAATCATGGTGGACGATCTCAGCAAATAAGTTTGAAAGCGCAAATACAAAAAAAATAAAAAATGTCATAGCTGTACAAAGTATAACTGAGCATGA
>CM031602.1:47178669-47193244 GCA_018398815.1 Conus ventricosus | reverse complement strand
CACAGCAAAGATTTAATTGCGTTTTTTTTAAATCGCAAATATAATAACACAACCTGTGGGAAAATGAAATGCTGACGAAGTGGCGAAAACTCTATTCTATGTATTCTGCGCTTATTCACCAAGGGAGCATGCGTCATAGGATGATTAGGACACAATGGACACTTAACGTCCTACAGGAACATTACTTTTCTGAAGCCGTGTGGCCTTTTATGTGTCGACCCACAGCCATGATAGTTCGCGTAAAGCAGCCCCGATCTTCCAACTGAACAGCCCAAATACGCCATGCTGTGATGGTCACACAGCCCCATTACACCATGCTGTGATGGTCACACAGCCCGAATACGCCATGCTGTGATGGTTACACAGCCCCAATACGCCATGCTGTTAAGGTTACACAGCCCCAATACTCCACGCTGTGATGGTTACACAGCCCCAATACACCATGCTGTGAAGGTTACACAGCCCCAATACGCCATGCTGTGATGGTTACACAGCCCCAATACACCACGCTGTGATGGTTACACAGCCCCAATACGCCATGCTGTGATGGTTACACAGCCCCAATACGCCATACTGTGAAGGTTACACAGCCCAAATACGCCATGCTGTGATGGTACACAGCCCCAATACACCATGCTGTGATGGTTACACAGCCCAAATACGCCATGATGTGAAGGTTACACAGCCCAAATACGCCATGCTGTGATGGTTACACGGCCCCAATACGCCATGCTGTGAAGGTTACACAGCCCCAATACGCCACGCTGTGAAGGTTACACAGCCCAAATACGCCATGCTGTGATGGTTACACAGCCCCAATACGCCATGCTGTGATGGTTACACAGCCCCAATACGCCATGCTGTGATGGTTACACAGCCCCAATACGCCATGCTGTGAAGGTTACACAGCCCAAATACGCCATGCTGTGAAGGTTACACAGCCCAAATACGCAATGCTGTGATGGTTACACAGCCCCAATACGCCATGCTGTGATGGTTACACGGCCCCAATACGCCATGCTGTGATAGTTACACGGCCCCAATACGCCATGCTGTGAAGGTTACACAGCCCCAATACGCCATGCTGTGAAGGTTAAACGGCCCCAATACGCCATGCTGTGATGGTTACACGGCCCCATTACGCCATGCTGTGATTGTTACACGGCCCCAATACGCCATGCTGTGATGGTTACACAGCCCCAATACGCCATGCTGTGATGGTTACACAGCCCCAATACACCTTGCTGTGATGGTTACACAGCCCCAATACACCATGCCGTGAAGGTTACACAGCCCCAATACGCCATGCTGTGAAGGTTACACAGCCCCAATACGCCATGCTGTGAAGGTTACACAGCCCAAATACACCATGCTGTGAAGGTTACACAGCCCCAATACGCCATGCTGTGAAGGTTACACAGCCCCAATACGCCATGCTGTGAAGGTTACACAGCCCCAATACGCCATGCTGTAAAGGTTACACAGCCCCAATACGCCATGCTGTGAAGGTTACACAGCCCCAATACGCCATGCTGTGATGGTTACACAGGCCCAATACGCCATGCTGTGCAGGTTAACACAGCCCCAATACGCCACATTGTGAAGGTTACACAGCCCAAATACTTCATGCTGTGAAGGTTACACAGCCCAAATACTCCGCGCTGTGAAGGTTACACAGCCCAAATACTCGACGCTGTGAAGGTCACACAGCCCAAATACTCCATGCTGTGAAGGTCACACAGCCCAAATACTCCACGCTGTGAAGGTCACACAGCCCAAATACTCCACGCTGTGAAGGTCACACAGCCCAAATACTCCACGCTGTGAAGGTCACACAGCCCAAATACTCCACGCTGTGAAGGTCACACAGCCCAAATACTCCACGCTGTGAAGGTCACACAGCCCAAATACTCTACGCTGTGAAGGTCACACAGCCAGTCAGGGCTGAAAACTTCATACGAACTGACACCCTTCCACTGCCATTGTACGCCATGCCACGCCCCCCCCCCCCCCCTCCACCCAGCCCACCCCTTTCTTTTCTTTTCTTTTTCAAAATCTCAAAATGAAGCAGCAGAAACTCCTACAGCAACGCTGTTGGGAAGAAGTGAAAGAGGAAGCAACTCTAACCAGATGACTTGATTTTAGACAAACTCTAACCAGATGACTTGATTTTAGACAAACTCTAACCAGATGACTTGATTGCAGACAAACTCTAACCAGATGACTTGATTTTAGACAAACTCTAACCAGATGACTTGATTTTAGGACAAACTCTAACCAGATGACTTGATTTTAGACAAACTCTAACCAGATGACTTGATTAGACAAACTCTAACCAGATGACTTGATTTTAGACAAACTCTAACCAGATGACTTGATTTTAGACAAACTCTAACCAGATGACTTGATTGCAGACAAACTCTAACCAGATGACTTGATTGCAGACAAACTCTAAACCAGATGACTTGATTGCAGACAAACTCTAACAGATGACTTGATTGCAGACAAACTCTAACCGATGACTTGATTGCAGACAAACTCTAACCAATGACTTGATTGCAGACAAACTCTAACCAGATGACTTGATTTTAGACAAACTCTAACCAGATGACCTGATTGCAGACAAACTCTAACCAGATGACTTGATTGCAGACAAACTCTAACCAGATGACTTGATTGCAGACAAACTCTAACCAGATGATTTGATTGCAGACAAACTCTAACCAGATGACTGATTTTAGGACAAACTCTAACCAGATGACTTGATTTGAGACAAACTCTAACCAGATGACTTGATTGAGACAAACTCTAACCAGATGACTTGACTTTAGACAAACTCTAACCAGATGACTTGATTTTAGACAAACTCTAACCAGATACTTGATTTTAGACAAACTCTAACCAGATGACTTGATTGTAGACAAACTCTAACCAGATGACTTGATTGCAGACAAACTCTAACCAGATGACTTGATTTTAGACAAATTCTAACCAGATGACTTGATTTTAGACAAACTCTAACCAGATGACTTGATTGCAGACAAACTCTAACCAGATGACTTGATTGCAGACAAACTCAAACCCAGATGACTTGATTGCAGACAAACTCTAACCAGATGACTTGATTGCAGACAAACTCTAACCAGATGACCTGATTTTAGACAAACTCTAACCAGATGACTTGATTTAGAAAAAACTCTAACCAGATGACTTGATTAGACAAACTCTAACCAGATGACTTGATTTCAGACAAACTCTAACCAGATGACTTGATTGCAGACAAACTCTAACCAGATGACTTGACTTTAGACAAACTCTAACCAGATGACCTGATTTTAGACAAAACTCTAACCAGATGACTTGATTGCAGACAAACTGCAACCGAATTCCCCCAGCTGACTTTTTGAGACCATTGGAGACAGGTCTGGACATCATTCTGATATGGTTTGTGGCAGCGAAGGGTGGTGAACAGGGCCGGTGAGGAAACTCGGAGCTGGGAAGCCGATTCAATTCAACAACGACACGGCTCGGACAGGACAACTTACCGAAAATCGGCGGCACGTACACAATGACTGGTGGAGCTCGACAAGGAAACTAGGGCTACGCAGGATGCGGGGGGGGGGGGGGGGGGGGGGGGGGAATGATGGGGGAGGGGGGATGTAGATGATGTAGACATAGATCAGAGCGGAAAGGGCAAGAAAATATGATCTGCTGAGCCCCCCCTCCATGCGACCCAAAGAAATCTGCCGCGTACAACATTGAGTGGAGACAGCCGACGGGCTAAGGACGGGACTCTCCTCGAGACGCGGGGGGGGGGGGGGGGGGGGGGGGGGGGGGGGGGGAGAGAGAGGAGGAGGAGAGAGAGGGAGTGTAAACTTCGCCATGGCCTCCGCGCGGGCAGGGCACTGGCCCTGGGTGTTCCATTGTGAAGGCATCACAGACTAAACACGGGAACCACTGTATCGTCTGATATCGTCCACGTGAAGAGAATAGACGTCATAGTCACTTGGATGAGTTGTATCAGGGATCCAAGTTAGAGACCGAAAGGTGAGAAGAGAGAGAGAGAGAGAGAGAGAGAGAGAGAGAGAGAAGAGAGAGAGAGAGAGAGAGAGGGAGAGAGAGAGAGAGAAGAGAGAGAGAGAGAGAGAGAGAGAGAGAGATCACTAAAACAGAAAAAGTCGCTTTCGGGTGATGATCACGATCATTCCATTTTCACAATTAAGACCTATCTTGCTTCGTGAACACACACGCAGGCGCGCGCGCGCGCTGAAGGCATCACACACACACACACACGCTGCACACACGCTCGCCACCGCGGCGCGCGCGCGCGCACACACACACACACACACACACACACACACACACACACACACACAAACTGAGGACGCGTGCGCACGTGTTCGCAAGAGCACATACATTGTCGCTTCTACCTAATTATCCACTTACGGACGTAAAAAGAAAACAACAACTTAGTAACACGCCTTACGAACATAATTTATATGGTTGAGTCATCCTCTCAACCCCGACACAAACACATACGCGCGCGCGCGTACACACACACACACACACACACACACACACACACACGCTCGCACCACACACACACCACACACACACACACACACCACGAGTGCATTGTATTTAACTCCACGCATCGACCATTCCTCTGAAGACGGACGCCTCCATCCTCCCCCCCCCCCCCCCGTCCCTTTCCTCCTCCTTCATCATCACCCACTTTCCCCCCTCTCCACTCTCCTGTTCACTCTCTCAGTGTGTCATAAACCCTGAGGAGCGCTGGGGGAGAACGGTCCTTGGTTCTGAAGCTCCATCCTCTTTTTCTTTGATCTGGCGCCCGCTGCACGGAGGCTGACAGCCCCGCTAATGGGTGTTGCTTATGGTGATTGAAATGAGGGAGGGAAGGACAGGGGCGAGGGGCTAATGCTTCGATGCTGTTTGCCAATTGGCCAAATAGCAACCCCTTCCACGGCCACAAAAACGTTAGGGGACCGACAACCAAAAACGTTACCGAGCGAGCGGTTTTCATTACCTCAGCGCAAAGTCCGACGTCAGGTTAGCAAAACACTTTCATCTCTGTTGGAAGATTTGTCCTGTGTGGCGAGTAGAGAACAGATTATAACTCCTCCCTGCACCCCCTCACTATTCGTGAGTCTTCAAGCTAGTCAGGAGAATTCAACTCCCAGTGCATCACATCAACGGTAAGTGTCAAATCTTCCCCGATTTATCGTGGCTATTTATTATCTTGGCTCTTCTGAACACAGTCTTGAGCGTCAATGTGACAGTCAATGTGACAACTTGCTGCAAATTTAACCGGCTCAATAGGCGGTGATAACTGGGGCATCATTACCTTTGTGGCTGACTGCAACAGAAATGTTGTCACTTGACTTTGTGTTTTTCTGTCAGCGTTCTTTACGAACCCGTTGAGGACGTACTATCTGCACAGATTGTAGAGGTACACACAAGTTCAACTTCACAAAAAAACTTATAAGCAAAAAAGTCAGCGTCAAACTTGTAAGAAAAAAAAAACTATATGAGGATGAAGGAGAACAGCAATATTAGAAACATCTAACATCACCGTACTGTACCTTGTAGTGTCACACTATTTGTCACTATGTCACTGCCTAATATCTTACCATGTCATGCCGTTTGTCAGAATGTCATCGCCTTGTACCGTGTAGTGGCAATCTATTTGGTCACAATCAGTCTGTCCATCACTTTCATGTCTGCTTCCTTTTGTTTAACTTGGCAACCCCCCCCCCCCGCACAGAAAAAAGCACAGCCTAGAAAACCTGTCGCCTTGGTGAATGCTCGTCTGACCTTATGACCCTAAAGTCAGTTCAATTCGTCCGACTTTCGCTTGTTAGCCAAACGATGCGAACGTTGTCCACAGCTGAACTACAAACCCAGCTGCAAGCAGGGACAGATATGGGAGACGCCGAGTTCAAAAGGCGTGATTGGCGTCCACGTGAACACCGTCATGAGGGTTGTTTTCACTGCATCCTCCAGGACTGTGCAACACACCACAGGCTTGGAGCAGAAGCTCGGCTGCCGTGATGGCTGCCCTACACACCACCGTTGCGGGGACAAGCTCTTAGAACCCCTGGACAGTCTCTAAGGTACTGCAGCGCTTGTTGGGGCCTCCGGAGTCGCTGTCTTGGCGAATGGCGACGAAAAGAAGACGCAGAGAAAACACACACATGCTATTAGTCATAACCGTTTCTTCCCAACAGGAATACAGTCAACTGTCATCCTAAAATGCTCATTTTCACAAGACAACAGCCACTATCATGTGAAAATGATATTCTCTTTAGCTAGCATCATATGTCAGGCAGGCAGCTAATCATAAAACGAAAATAATTCTTTTGCTGTGAAAATGACTTTTGATATGATGATGCCTCAGATTAACGATTAGCTAATTTTGCTGAAAAACGGGCATGTTCATGTGATAATACCGATTTCCCCCCAGACATGAACACTATTTTCGCAGCGACAATGGCAGTTCCGACGTGAAAGCGGTGTGAAAAAGAATGACACTCTTTTGAAGTTGGTTTGCTGCCATACATACACATCTCTGACCTGTAGCCAGCTTAAACTGTGAGAGTGGAGGTGATGGTCATGGTGGTGGTGGTGGTGGTGGTTATACTGATGGTAATGATGGTCATGGTGGCGGTGGTGGCAGTGGTGGTGGTGGCTGTGAAGGGGAGGGTGATGGTGATGGTGATGATAGGCGGGGGATATAACGATGGAGGTGGAGTGATCGACAGTGGTGCTGGTTGTAAGTAAGGGTGGGTGGGATTGCTGCTGGTGCTGGTAGAGGGGCGGGGAGGGACAGAGAAGTGGTGGTAGCTGTGATGGTGATGGCAGTGGTAGTTGTGGTGATGGAGGAGATTGTGGTGGTAGCGGCGGTGGTTAATGGCGGCGGCAGTGACCGCAATACAGCGCCAGACAGATGGGAGAAACATGATAATGAAGACACTACACAAGACGCCGGCATGTCCGCAGGGACCCCGCCCTTTGGCTGCCGTACACTCCACACACCAACAATGGTACTGATGGCTGCCTTAATCCACACACCAACAATGGTACTGATGGCTGCGATACACTCCACATACCAACAATGGTACTGATGGCTGCCTTTAATCCACACACCAACAATGGTACTGATGGCTGCCTTTAATCCACACACCAACAATGGTACTGATGGCTGCCGTACACTCCACACACCAACAATGGTACTGATGGCTGCCTTTAATCCACACACCAACAATGGTACTGATCGCTGCCTTTAATCCACACACCAACAATGGTACTGATGGCTGCCGTTACACCCACACACCAACAATGGTACTGATGGCTGCCGTACACTCCACACACCAACAATGGTACTGATGGCTGCCTTTAATCCACACACCAACAATGGTACTGATGGCTGCCTTAATCCACACACCAACAATGGTACTGATGGCTGCCGTAACTCCACACACCAACAATGGTACTGATGGCTGCCGTACACTCACACACCAACAATGGTACTGATGGCTGCCGTACACTCCACACACCAACAATGGTACTGATGGCTGCCTTTAATCCACACACCAACAATGGTACTGATCGCTGCCTTTAATCTACACACCAACAATGGACTGATGGCTGCCGTTACATCCACACACCAACAATGGTACTGATGGCTGCCGTTTACACTCCACACACCAACAATGGTACTGATGGCTGCCGTACACTCCACACACCAACAATGGTACTGATGGCTGCCTTTAATCCACACACAACAATGGTACTGATGGCTGCCTTTAATCCACACACCAACAATGGTACTGATGGCTGCCGTTACATCCACACACCAACAATGGTACTGATGGCTACCGTACACTCCACACACCAACAATGGTACTGATGGCTGCCGTTTACACTCCACACACCAACAATGGTACTGATGGCTGCCTTATATCCACACACCAACAATGGTACTGATGGCTGCCTTTAATCACACACCACAATGGTACTGATGGCTGCCTTTAATCCACACACCAACAATGGTACTGATGGCTGCCGTACACTCCACACACCAACAATGGTATGATGGCTGCCGTACACTCACACCCAACAATGTACTGATGGCTGCCGTACACTCCACGGGTGCACACCAAAGTTAATGAGCCAAGGCCTTGCTAGAGGAGGGCAGTATTTATAGACTGGCGCAATTATGAGAATGTTTGTTGTGTCTGAAAGTTAACTCTCCTCATTTTCTTTCATTTGGCCATCAAGGTAAAAGCCAGGTGGTTGCAAGCGGGCAGATTAAAGTCAAGGAATGGGATTATTTGGGGGCTTCCACCCGGCGCAAAGATAGGTCACGGATGAGCGCAAAGGCCTGAAATGTGACGCCAACTACGAGGAAGGTCATGTATTTGAAGACTGTAGGTGAAGTCATCGGTGGAAATCCCCTAAAACAACAGAAATAACTGGCCGGGGAGTTGTTCTTTTGATCAACTATCAGTTTAATATTCAATGCTGGCACAAACTTATGGTAGGCCTCAAAACGCTTATATGATTTACATAGTGGTTGTAGCACACAAAGTGGCGTGAGCTCACAACAACGTAGAGGGCCAGGGGCTGCAGCCCACGCAAGGACTACCACGGCCGACATGACAGAGAACAGGGGGCGAGTCCACTGTGGTCTGGTCTCCACAGCTCAGTCGTCGGTGCCAGTCCGTTATAAGCAGGGGATTTCAGATTGAACGTTCACATTTGTCTTGTTCCTTAAACGAAAATATGTCTTATAGTCAAGTTTCCCTCGCTCTCTCTTCATCGTCTTCTGATCTCTGACTCTCTCCATCTCTCTCTCTTTTTTATAATAATATATATATATATCTATAATATAGTGTATAATATATACCTATTATATATATATCATATCTTTCTCTATATTTATATATCTCTGTCTGTCTGTCTGTCTGTCTGTCTGTCTGTCTGTCTGTCTGTCTTCTCTCTCTCTCTCTCTCTCTCTCTCTCTCTCTCTCTCTCAGTCTAGAAATGGTATGGAAGCCAAGCTGTACACCAATTTTGCGAAGTATTCATGGCTTGGTGCATGCATGTATTGGAGGTATGAGTACACACACAACAAAATATTTTGACTGCCCACGTGACGTAAAACAACGTTATCTTTTAAGCCCCTTATTTGTTTTTCTTTTAACGAATTAGCAGTGGAACGGTCGAGGAAAGGACAACATGGAATTCAAACCATACTAGGGGCTGCTGAGGTTGTTTGTTTGTTTTTTCGTTAGAAGATGTCATAGTTACACAGTCTATGGCAGTATTCTTCTAAAAGGCATGAAAAGGAAGACCAAAAAAAAAAAGAAAGAAAAAAGTGTGAGTCGTTTTGAATGGGAAGATTAATTTGAGATCTTCCACTTTTCAGATTACTGAGCTGTTCTAAAGAATTTGTTTTTGCTTCTTTTTTTTCTTTTTTCTCGCCGAATCTAACTGTGCATGTTCTAATGTGACAGTTAGAGCTGAATCGACGTTGTTTGTATATGTTTCAACAACATCGTCTATCCCAGACATACAAGTTCGACTGACTTCACATCATGATGTCTTTTCCTACATTTGACATACCTTTGTAATTCCTTGAGACATTCTTTGTTGTCATATCCTCCCTCTCTCCCCCACCCGCATTGTCACAAAGCCTTTTGACAGTGACAACACAATTTCTTTCTCTCTCTCTCTCTCTCTCTCTCTCTCTCTCTCTCTCCTCTCTCTCTCTCTCTCTCGCTCTGTCTCTCGCTCTCTCTCCCTCCCTCCCATCCCCTCCTCACCTCACTCTTTACCTTTTTCTTTCGTCGCTTGTTGTCTGCTTCTCTCTTCTCTCTCCTCAGCAACCCTAATCGCCGAACTAATTATTCCGTCACTCCTGCCTGCCCACCCCATCTCTCCATCCCCCACCTGACAGCATGGACAATGCCGGGCAAACAAGAAGGGTCAATAAATTAGCAGCGCCACGCCGACAAAGGGCCATTACTGTGCAGCTCTTTCCGGCACCTCACACTGCGCATGTCGCCAACACACGGGACGCATGCGCAGAATTCATACTCCTAGGTCGCTGAATAAAGGCTTCAGTATAGGCCTACTGGACAGGCGCAATGGACATCTTCAGTGTGCTTTTTCTTCCCCTTGGTAGTTGATTCTCTGTCTATGTCTCTCTCCCTCTCTGTCCCTCTCCCGATCCGCTCCCCCTTATTCTAAGCCCTATCTGTGTGTCTGATGCGCATGTGCCTCAAAATGATAGCTGTATTATTCCAAGAAAGGCAGTCAAGCTTAAGAGGACCATTGGAAGAACCTTGACTGCTGCAAAGATGGAGATGGAAATACCTTTCATGGGTTAGTGTAAGTCTATGGAGTAAGATCTGGCGGAGAGTACCGAGCACTGATACTGTCAGCCTTGGCCCGGTGGGCTCAGTCGTAATGCCCCCAGATCGCAGTCATATGTCGGCAGTTCCAATCCTGCCAACCCCAGCACTAAAATGCTATTTCACATCTCAACGTGCAAACGCCCTAACATTAAAATGGCTTTGTCCATGTCACATCCCAACGTGCTAACGCCCATGGCCCAACACTAAAATGCCATTGTCCGTTTCACATCTCAACGTGCTAACCCAACACTAAAATGTAGCGTCCATTTCACACCCCAACGTCTAACGCCCAACACTAAAATGGCTTTGTCCCATTTCACATTCCAACGTGCTAACGCCCAACACTAAAATGGCTTTGTCCCATTTCACATTCCAACGTGCTAACGCCCAACACTAAAATGGCATAGTCCACTTCCCATCCCAACGTTTAACGCCCAACACTAAAATGGCTTTGTCCATTTCCCATTCCCAACGTCTAACGCCCCAACACTAAAATGGCAGAGTCATTTCACATCCCAACGTGCTAACACCCAGCACTAGAATGGCAGAGTCCATTTCCCATCTCAAGCTAACATCCAGCACTAGAATGGCATTGTCCATTTACATTCCAACGTGCTAACGCCCAACGCTGAAATGGCATTGCCCATTTCGCATCCCAATAAGCCAATGCCCAGTACTGAAATAGTACTGTCCATTTGACAACATGCTGGCCTTCTGAAAGAAAGTGGACGGTCAGTCTTCCCTGCCCCCTCCTCCCTCTTCTCTCCTCCCCTTCCACTGAGAAGGCTGTCTAGTAGAACACGTATCACCTTTGTAGGGTGCAAACATTGAAATCGAAATTCAACTGATCTTATGCTGGCTGTTCTGATGGTGCATGTACTGTCGCGTAGTCCTCATACTCTTTTCACCTGGGATGTTTAATCCCGTCCACCATCTCATCTTCAGGGGCATGTGGAGGCGTTAAACGTGAATGTCACACAAGCCACAGCCAGAGTTCCTTAAAGCCTTGAAGGTGATAGGACAGCTCAAGGGCCAGTCCATAGTTCAACAGCATAGAACCCATGCTCCACTTGGGAAGATATACAGCTGAATAAGCAGAGCAAAGTCTTGTTTGCCAGGGCGTACTCCTGTCAAGTAACTTGGGCGATGGATATAGACATGTGGTATATAGGCTCGTGCATTTGAACAATATTGTGAAATGGAGTCTGACAACTATCATTTCCATCTTGTTTCCCCCAGAGAACAACCTCTGAGCATTGCCAAAGACTGTTGCTGAACAAAAGGTACACACATGATTATTATTCGTTCTGCCAATGCATCGATTACACTCGTTTCCATCTTGTTTCGCGCTGCAAACAACCTCCAAGGCTACAAAACAGGTTGCTAAACAACAAACAATACACACATAATAATCACACATTGTGCAACTGCACTGCCCATATTACAGACGTTTGAACAGTCACCTCCTGTGTGTGTGTGTGGTGTGTGTGTGGTGTGTGTGTGTGTGGTGTGTGCGTGCGTGCGTGCGTGCGTGCGTGCGTGCGTGCGTGCGTGTGCGTGCACGCGCGCGCGCGTGTAAGCGTGCGTACATGCGTGCGTACGCGCGCGCCAGCGGGTACGTTCAAGCCAGCATACTGTACCAGGATGGGCAGGCTGACTGTAACTGCCAGCGTCTAACACACAACGTTTGCTTCAGGCAAGCAGCGAAGCACTGGCTGGCTCAAGCTACGCAGCACTTTGTGAACGGCCTTCCCTTGCCACCAGTGTCGTGTCGTGGCGGCCTCAGCGGTTCAACTGATTAAGCAAGACACTCTGATAGTGGAGAGTAGTCACGGCTCTCAAATTCTGTTCTTTCCTATGCCAGGTACCGAAAATCAAGCACACTGAATTGCAGGCCAATGTCTGCAAGCGTTTGACATGATGCAAACACTAAAAATGCCCCGACAAACAACACTGCTTGAATTTTCGCATTTTATATCAGGCAAACACTGCAGCGAAAGTGCAGGTGGTGCATGGTGTGCCTGAGAAAGCTGAGGTGGACCATCACCGGCACTGTCCACAGGCTGAAGTCCGCAGACACCAGGGTGACCACAGACCCCCACAACCCTCTGTCCTCGGCCCAGCCAGGCACAGCAGGGTAGACAGTGTAACCCGGGCCTGTCTTTCGGGTGCTTACATGGATTACATAGCGATTAGTTTCAAGAGTGGTGTACGGCCAGAACGTGCAATCAATCCCCTGGGATGAACGGGTACCTCACAGCGCTGATGTGGGGTAAAGGGAGGGAAGATAGGTGAAAAGAGACAGAGACTGGCGGAGAGCGAGAGAGAGAGAGAGAGAGAGAGAGAGAGAGAGAGAGAGCGAGAGAGAGAGAGAACACTGTTTGTGTACTCATACCTCCAATACATGCATGCAACCAAGCCATGAATACTTCGCAAGTTGGTGTACAGTTGGCTTCCAATACCATTTCTAAGACTAGAGAGAGAGAGAGAGAGAGAGAGAGAGAGAGGGATGAGTAGAGAGACGAGAGAGAACTACTGTTTGTGTACTCATACCTCCAATACATGCATGCACCAAGCCATGAATACTTCGCAAATGGTGTACAGCTTGGCTTCCATACCATTTCTAAGACTGAAGAGAGAGAGAGAGAGAGATGAGAGAGAGAGATGAAGAGAGAGAGAGAAAGAGAGAGAGAGACAGACAGACAGACAGACAGACAGACAGACAGAGGGTGGCGGCAGGTCTGGCGCCAATGGCCCGCCAGAACAGGATGGAAATGGAAGAGACTGCCGCTCTTTGCTAAAATCCTCATAAACTCTGTGCCCTGCTTTGTGACTCAGGTTCGTCTGTCACGATCTCGGCTTCTCTGTCTCACTCGCTCTCTCTCTCCGCTTTCTGTGTGTGTGTGTGTGGGGGTGGGGGGGGGGGGGGCGGGGTGTGCGTGCGTGCGTGCGTGGTGTGTGTGTGTGTGTGTGTGGTGTGTGTGTGTGTGTGTGTGAGTGTGTGCCTCTGTGTGTGTGTGTGTGTGTGTGTGTGTGCGTTGCGTGCGTGCGTGCGTGCGTGCGTGCGTGCGTGCGTGCGTGCGTGCGTGGTGTGTGTGTGTGTGTGTGTGTGTGTGTGTGTGTGTGTGTGTGTGTGAGTGCGCGCGCGCGTGTGTGTATATTGTGCAATATTATCCTCTGTCGAAGATCTTGTAGTTCTCCTGTTCATTTATTGACTTTTGTTTATGGAATCAGGGTCTTCAGGACACAGTAAGAACATTAACTCACTCTCACTCCGCCACAACTCCTCTCCATCTCCTCTCCTCTCTCTCTCTCATCTCCTCTCTCTCTCTCTCTCTCTCTCTCTCTCCTCTTCATCTTTAACTCTCTCTCTCTCTCTCTCTCTCTCTCTCTCTTCCCTCTCTCTCTCTCTCCTCTCCTTTCTCTCTCTCCTTCCTCTCTTCTATATTTCTTCCCTTTCACTTTTTTTTTCTCTTTTCGCTATGTTTTTCTTCTTTTTTCTGCCTCTTTTTTCTCAAGCTCTCTTTATCATTCATTCTTCCTGTATCTCTCTTTCTTTCTCAATAACTCTTTCTTTGTCTCTAATTCAATATTTCTGTCTCTGTCTGTCTCTCTCTGTTCCCACCTCTCTCTCTCATCTCTCTCTCTCTCTCTCTCTCTCTCTCTCTCCTCTCTCTCTCTCTCTAGCAATTAATGGAACAAGGTTTTTACGGCGCATCAAATTCTGCCTTTCAAGTCACGCATTTCAAAGGGCTAAAGACGCTGGCGCAGGAAGACAGCCGGACATATTGGCCATCTTTTATCAGTTCCATTTCATTTCTTGAATTGATTTGCCTCAAAGCAACAACAAAACCTGCCCCGAGTCAACATGGCAGCCTGGCTGTCGGCGCCCGAAAAAATCAAACAAACAAACCCAAAAAACCTGGCAACCAATCACAATAAAGAACCGTTTGAGACAAAATTTCATCAGACTGTGTTTTTGTTCCCCTCGCATTTGCCGCTAATGAAACTCCATTTCAGCCTGTTTCGTGCTCACCCTGCTCATTTGCACACAGCATCGAAAGATAGCATTTCTTAACCCCCTCCCCCAACCTCCCCACCCTCCTTCACTACCCCACCATGTGTGTTTTGTG
>CM031602.1:47172534-47178569 GCA_018398815.1 Conus ventricosus | reverse complement strand
GATCTGAGTTTTGAAGGATTGTCGAAGAGACAGTTTTCGTTGGCTCTGTGAACATTCGATGATCAAAAATCTTCTTCTTTTACTTCCTCCGTATCTTTTTACTTTTCCTTTTCTGTTTTCACAGAGAGAGAGAGAGAGAGAGAGAGAGAGAGAGAGAGAGAGAGAGAGAGGAGGAGAGAGAGGAGAGGAGAGGAGAGAGAGAGAGAGAGAGAGAGGAGAGAGAGGAGAGAGACAGAGAGAGAGAGAGAGAGAGAGGGGGGGGGGCAGGGACAGGTGGGTGTGTGTGTGTAAGGGGAGGGGAAGGGAGGACGCAGAAGATAGGGCAGAGGTGGGGGAGCGAAAGATTTACATCAATAGAATATGAATGAAAGAAAGAAAGAAAAAAACGAATGAATAAAACGCGTCAGGAAATACAGGAATGGGTGTGGGGAGAGAGAGAGAGAGGTGAGAGAGAGAGAGAGAGAGAGAGAGAGATGAGAGAGAGAGAGGAGGAGAGAGAGAGAGAGAGAGAGAGAGAGAGAGAGAGAGAGAGAGAGAGAGAGAGAGCAATAAAGAAGTGCATCGAACGAAAATAAAACCGAAGACAGTGAAGAAGATAGTATGGCCTAAGACGAAGGGAAAGAAGAAATGAAGGGAGAAAGGAAGACGAAGAAAGAAACTGAAAGACAGCATTGTTGCGTTGCGTTTAGACAGTTCCACAGCATCCCCCCCCCTCCCTACCCCCCCCCCCCCCCCCCACACACACACACACACACATACATCGTGTGAGGATCAGCATAACACATCTCCGCTCAGGAAGGCAGAGAAAACGGAAAATTAAACTTCTAAGAAATATAAATGAAGAGAATGAGAAAAGAAGGAACTATAGAAAACGAATAAAGAAAACAGGAGGGTGGGGGGGGGGGGGGGGAGGGAGGGGGTAAGGTTATAAAGAAGGAGGAAACAAAAAGGGAAATAATGTTTAAATCTAATTTTCTGCTTCAATACACCTGTATATATTTCATGCGGAATGCACACACACACACACACACACACACACACACACACACACACACACACACACACACACACACACCACACACACACACACACACAGAGAGAGAGAGAGAGAGAGAGAGAGAGAGAGAGATGAAGAGTGAGAGGAGAGAGAGAGAAAGAGAGAGGAGAGAGAGAGAGAGAGAGAGAGAGAGAGAAAGAGAGAGAGAGAGAGAGAGAGAGAGAGAGTAATCAGACATAATATTTTCATAAATAACAATCCAATCACAGTTTACGTGGATACTGAAAATAACGCAAATTCTCTTTTTAAGGGTCAACACACATACAAGGCGTAATTACATTCGATTAAAGACGAACTCGAGAAAATGAAACTCAGCTTCCTGCCGTTCCCTCTCCCCCCCCCCCCCCTCTCCCTTTTCCTCTACACACACACACACACCACACACACACACACACACACACACACACATACCACACACACACACACACACACACACACACACACACACACACACACACACACAACACTGCTTACTACTCTCACCTCCCGTTCTAGTCTCCCCCTTCTATCCTGATATTGCCAGCCACGTGCACTACTCATCCACCCCCTTTTCATTGTGCTCCATCCCCTTCCCTTCCCACCCCCACCCCCTCTCCCTTTCCCTCCCGTATTCAAACTATATTTTGATTTCAACCGGAGGATCGCAATTAGAAGAATGTTCAAAACAGGCTGCACCGTTTGAGTTCAGTTCACAATCTCAGTCCAGAATTCCGTTTTTAACGGCATCTTGCACAAACTGAGTTATGTATGACATGTATGACATCCGTACATTTGACTAAATTACTAAGTTATTTATCATTATCTATTTTGTGCCAAAGTATTTGAGTTTTAGAATTATTTAGCGTGGAAGTGTGTTATTTAGCTCGTGCTATAGTATTTTAGTCTTAGAACTATTTAGCGTGGACGTAGATAATTAGTTCGTGCGAACGTATTTGAGTCTTAGAACTGTTTAGCGTGGAAGTGGGTTATTTAGTTCGTGCTTAAGTATTTGAGTCTTAGAGCTGTTTAGCACAAACGTGGATTATTTAGTTCGTGCTTAAAGTATTTGAGTCTTAGAACTATTTAGCACGAACGTGGATTATTTAGTTCATGCTAAAGTATTTGAATCTTAGAACTATTTAGCGTTTATATTTAGTTCGTGCTAAAGTATTTGAGTCTTAGAACTATTTAGCGTGGAAGTGGATTATTTAGTTCGTGCTGAAGTATTTGAGTCTTAGAACTATTTAATAATAATAATATGAATACTTATATAGCGCCTATTCTCGGCTAGAGGCCAAGCTCTAAGCGCTTTACAATCAACACTCGTTTACACAACGGGCTGCCTACCTGGGTAGTGCTGACTGAAGAGCTGCCAGCTGGCGCTTCATTCAGTCGTTTCCCGTGTCATCCAGTCAGTATCGTTCAATATCGATCACTCATTTTCCTTACTTCCTTCATTCTTTCCATTTCTCACGCAGGGTGCATGCTATGTGTAACGTGTCATCCATACCAACGGCCAAACTGGCCTACTCTTCCGAAAGGTGGTGATGGGATTTTACGTGTGTGCAAGATGTTATGCGTGCGTTCACACACGGAACCTCGGTTTATAGTCTCATTCGAAGGACTGTATGGGAAATGGAGTCAGAACCAATGTTAACTGCGAGGGAAAAATCCCCCTGTACCGAAACGCCCGGCGGAGGTTCGAACCCGCAACCCAGGATCACCAAGATTACGAGTCAGGCGCTCTACCAACTGAGCTATAGTTAGCGTAGACAGCTTGCATGGGTAGTCTTCTTTTTTTCTTTTCTTTCTGCGTACGCAGGCTGATACTCCTGCGGACACTCCCTGTATAGCCAGGCAGTGGAGTTTTGTGTGTATGACCCTTTTTTATCCCGCCATTCAGGCAGCCATACTCCATCTTCGGGGAAGGTGCATGCTATGTGTCACGTGTCATCCATACCAACGGCCAAACTGGCCTTCTCTTCCGAAAGTTGGTGATGGGATTTTACGTGTGTGCAAGATGTTATGCGTGCGTTCACACACGGAACCTCGGTTTATAGTCTCATTCGAAGGACTATATGGGGAATGGAGTCAGAACCAATGTTAACTCCGAGGGAAAAATCCCCTATACCGAAATTCGAACCCGCAACCCCAGGATCACGAGTCCGGCGCTCTACCAACTGAGCTATCCGCCCCCGCATGGGTAGTCTAATAGTGTCTTTTTTTTCATTTTATTTCTTTTGCTGTTCAATCTTCTATGCCACCTCACTGGCATCGCACCCACGCCGCTCATTCCCAAAACCCATTATGAACGATAGGAACTTCTGTCTCTGTGCTTAGAAAAAATGACATAATACGTGTGTGATATTATCTGTTGTACATTGTACAACGCTTGCCTTCAATAAGGAGAACGCCTGTTTTCAAATTCATGGTTGTGAAATGTTTCATTCAGATGTAATTAATATATGGTTTAGACAAGAAATTTGATATGAAGGAAGACAGCAAGAAGATTGTCTGACTGCTGTTGACTGCAGTGAACCATTCGTCAGTACTGTTTGCCATAAGACGCCCTCTGGATAACGGCAGAAAAGATCGTGCATTTCCAGCACCTTTGTTGTACCAAGCAACATCAAATCCGCGTCACTGGAACGTGTGTCTTGGCTTGGATGTTGTTGTTGTTGTTGTTGTTGCTGTTGTTTTGTTGTTGTGTTGTTGTTGTTGTTTTGTCGAACCCTGGCTAAAAGACTCCAGGGATATCCAAACAGAGTAGCTGAACACTATGGTACAAA
This sequence comes from Conus ventricosus, assembly GCA_018398815.1. Lineage (NCBI taxonomy): Eukaryota > Metazoa > Mollusca > Gastropoda > Neogastropoda > Conidae > Conus > Conus ventricosus. The sequence continues at coordinate 47,174,744 of CM031602.1, read as the reverse complement.
TGCATCAGCTGGGGATGAGAACATTACGTGTGTGACCGTTTTTGATTACCCCGCCACATGGGCAGCCACACTCCGACTTCGGGGCATTTCGGAGATGCATCATGTTATGCTAGGAGCTTGTCACGACTGAACACAATCCCCGCATAATTATGCAGAGCACAACAACATTTTGATGTAGCCTTGGTGTTCTGGCTTGGATGGCCAACACGATTGTCCATTTGTCTCCATAGACTTGCGTTAAACAGGCTTGCTTGGGTAGTCTCATAGTACCTCTTCTCTTTCTTTCTTTTTTCATGTTCTGCTGTCAGTCTTCTATACCACCTCAATGGCATTGCAGCCACGCCGCTCATTCCAAAAACCCCGTCCACAGCCACAGCCTGAACCGGCCCGTCGTAACCCCGGCACCGGCAATCCACAGGGAGCAGTCAATGTCGAGTCGTCAAGGGGCGACTCACTGGAGGAGACACTGCACCGGTGGTGTTCAGTGACGCCTGTTCTGTTCCAACATACGGAGGACACCACCTACTAACCCTGACGACAACTGTTCAGTCGTGGAGCCGGTATGAGTGAGCTCTCCCTTCAGAGTCTCATAGTTTCTAGATGTTGTAATTTCAACCGATGTTTGACTGCTGCATGAATTGAGTTGTATAGGATATCTGGCTTGTTCTCCATAATTATGTACGTTTATTTGTGATTTTGGAGGAGATGAGTAAAACTCGCATGCACACCTACAGGCTATAGGCTATGCACTTTCTCGCTTCCTTCTATGCCACCTAGACTCCAGGTTTTTAACTCGTACACCAAGACTGGCTGAAGGCTACCTGAACGTCAAATACGTTTAAGGAGAGAGAGAGGAGAGAGAGAGGAGAGAGAGAGAGAGAGAGAGAGAGAGAGGAGAGAGAGAGAGAGAGAGAGACAGACAGACAGACAGAGAGACAGAGAGAGAGAGAGAGAGAGAGAGAGAGCGACCGACCGACAGACGGACAGACAGACAGACAGACAGACGTGCAAACAGACAGACAGATAGACGGAGAGACAGAGAGACAAAGTGACAGAGAGACTACGTGACAATAAGAGACAGAGGTACAAAGATAAATAGAACGACAATGACAGAAAAAATAAGAATACGAATACGAATGTTTCAACGACCATTCCTTTCGCCCATTTTAGCTGGAAGCTGAAGCAAAATTTAGAAAAAGAGGATGCTAGTTACCGCCAAGGACATAGACAAATAAAGCACAGGACAAGACACTGTGCTTGTTTGTCTATGTCCTTGGCGGTAGTTAACCCCTTTCTTCTAAATTTTGCTTCATATTCCTCCCTCAGCCACTCCATTTTGAAAGTGGAAGCTGAAGTCGTACATACCTGGAAAGCAGTTTCAAAGTGGTCGGTTCAGCAGATATATACAAAAGTGAATAATAAAGGAAATAAGTACAGAAAATGAAAAGCAAAGGAAGAAAGCAAACATGGGTGCTATAGGGGAAAAACACCAAATCTAAATCAAAATTGTCAGATGGTTGATCATCGTCTCATTGTGATGATTTATGAGTAAACCTTGCTGACTAGTTGATTTGAAGCTTGATGGATGTTTCTAGAATGTTGCTGGAAAATACCTTCCCCTGAGACCTTTGCATTTGGGACTTATTTAATATGAGAGAGAGAGAGAGAGAGAGAGAGAGAGAGAGAGAACAGAGAGACAGAAAGAAGAGAGAGAGGTAGAGGATCAACAAAGAGTTAGATACGCGACTCAGAAACTATACTCTGAATTGTATGTTGAGGAATGAGATCCACTACGAGACGAGAGACGAGAGAGAGAGAGAGAGGAGAGAGAGAGAGAGAGAGAGAGGAGAGAGAGAGAGAAGAGAGAGAGAGAAGAGAGAGAGAGGAGAGAGGATAGAGAGAGAGAGATAGGGACAGAAAGACAAGAGATTGAGGAGGAAGAGATCCTAATAAGAGAAAAGAGAGAGGAGCGAGAGAGAGAGAGAGAGAGAGAGAGAAGAGAGAGAGAGAGAGAGAGAGAGAGAGAGAGAGAGAGAGAGAGAGAGAGAGGAGCGAGAGAGCGAGAGAGAGAGAGAGAGAGAGAGAGAGAGAGAAGAGAGAGAGAGAGGAGAGAGAGAGAGAGAGAGAGAGAGAGAGAGCACGAACAGACGAACGAATCTTCTCTTTAATAAGGAAAACAAAGAAGCACTTTACAAGCTTTGTTGTTATAT
>CM031602.1:47160034-47162534 GCA_018398815.1 Conus ventricosus | reverse complement strand
ACACACACACACACACACACCACACACACACACACACACACACACACACACACACACACACACACACACACACACACACACACACAGGTGAACAGACTGATAGAAAACACAGGTCAAGGGATCAATAAAAAAAAAAACCCGCACAGGTGAATGAAATAATAGAAAACAAAAAGCTGAATTCAATCATAGAAAACAACATACAACCGCCTGGAGAGACAGAACCTACCAACGAATAAATTGGTCGTAAAAACATGCAGGTGAGATCGCGGACAGAAAACATGGACAGATTCCATAAGAACGGAAAGGGGGCCGTGCGGATGCAATGTGTCGAGAACAGGGATGCTGCTGCTGATGCCGTTGGAGTTTTTTTCTGCACACGATTCAACTGTCAGTATCATGTCACACATTTGGGTCACCACCATATCCGTAATCAGGAAAATCGGGAACATGAACCTGAAATCAATAGCTGTAAACAGCCGTCAGGGATGTACCAACGCGAGGCCTTAAATCACAGACAACCGTTGCAGACACAAGCAACGCGAGGCCTTAAATCACAGACAACCGTTGCAGACACAAGCAACGCGAGGCCTGAAATCACGGACAACCGTTGCAGACACAAGCAACGCGAGGCCTGAAATCACGGACAACCGTTGCAGACAAGTCAAGGGAAAAACTCTCTTTATTGACGGTTGAAGAAGAAGCTGTCATGCATTTTTTTTTTGCTACATCCTGCCCTCATAAAAAGAAAGAAACACAACGGGGAAAACTACAAACAACATTTCAGAAGCACGCAACTTCAAACATACAAATATGAACATTACTCAATTTACAGCATATGAAATGGTAAGAAACCATGGTTGGAACATCATTTATTTCAAAAGCAGAGAGAGAGAGAGAGAGAGAGAGAGAGAGAGAGAGAGAGAGAGAGAGAGAGAGAGAGAGAGAGAGAGAGAGAGAGAGAAGAGGCCTTTAGGTGTTGCATGGAGTTTCCATCAGACAGCATCAACGTCAGGCTTTAAATCCCTGAACAAGCCGTTGCGTATAGAGGCTTCTGTCGTCTATATCTTGACATGGAGCAGTTTCACGCCTTCCCATCCGATACAAGTTCATCACCCTAGCGGTCAGTGTACTCCACAACCTCCCCAGGTGCAAGCTAAAAACCAAAAATAACCAGTCCCCAAGATGTTGCTGCAGCCCTGCACATCCTCTGCCGCTGTAATAGTTTAAAAGAGCTTCCATCCCTCCACCCCCACCCCCCACTCCCCGCGCGCTGGCTCCTTCAAAGGCATGGATGACATGCGTTAAGGTATTGGGAACCGTTGGGCATGAAAGGCTTCGCTTTGAACTGTGGTGTTTTATGGCCAGTGAGATCATAAAAGGGCATCATGCTTCGAACGCAGACAGAAAGCTGATTTCATGTGCAGGTGCCATAAAGGTTCGCCAAGACAGCGGAAAGGAGACCACAATATGAGGTCAGTGCGTGCTTCACTCTTTGTGTGTCTTTCTGCTAGACTGAGATTGTTGTTCTTTTAAGACTCGGATCTCTCTCTCTCTCTCTCTCTCTCTCTCTCTCTCTCTTCTTCTCTCTCTCTCTCTCTCTCTCTCTAAGTTTAGATTTGGCATTTCTGACTTGTCAATTCACTACTATAGGTACAGAAACCATAGACCACAAGACTTAATTTGTAAACAATTCAAAGTTGCTGTCGAAAACGAAATGCATTTCTTATTATGCTATCCAACTTACAATAGCATAATAGAAAAGTTTCATTGCTCAAAAGTGTCTCTCATAATCCAAATGGTTTTCGTTATCTCTCTTGCTGGCCTCAACGAACTGTAATACAGTCAGAAAATTAGCACTTTATATTGATCAAGCGATTAAAGCGCGGCAGATTGCTATAACTTAAATGTATATTTATGTATGTGTGTGCATGTAATGATGTTTATATGTATTTGTTTTTGTTCCCCTCTTCCAAAGAGGGCCTTGGCCTTATGGAATAAAGATTTCATTTCATTTCATTTCTCTCTCTCTTCTCTCTCTCTCTCTCTCTCTCTCTCTCCCATAGAGAAACTCTCCCCCCTCTCTCTCTCCATATAGAAATGCAGTGAGACATCGCTTTTGTGTGTAGTTAGTTGTGTAGTAAAATGAAGTAGGAGCATTAGTTACCGTGGATGAATGAGCGTCTGGCAAGACTCCCGTGCCAGTAACACAACAGGAACAAAAGAGGTGGAATATCTGGGGTGCAGTGTGTGTGTGTGTGTGTGTGTGTGTGTGTGTGTGTGTGTGTGTGTGTGTGTGTGTGTGTGTGTGTGTGTCTGTGTGTGTCTGTGTGTGCGTGCAAGCGCGCGCGCGTGTGTGTATGTGTGTGCGTGCACGCGTGCGTGCGTGTGTGTGTGTGTGTCAAGTCAAGTCAAGTCAAGTCAAAATGATTTTTAATGAGGGTAAAAGAGTAAGCGATACAGCTTTTTTACATCCTGCCCTCGCGTGTGTGTGTGTGTGCGT
>CM031602.1:47152534-47155034 GCA_018398815.1 Conus ventricosus | reverse complement strand
AAAGAGGAGGAAGAGGAGGAAGAGGAAGAGGAGGAGAACAAGGAGGAGGAGAGGAGGGGAGGGGAGGGGGGAAGAGGAGGACGAAGAGCAGAAAGAGGTGAAGGATAAGAAGGTGGAGGAGGAAGAGGAGGAGGAAGAGGAAGAGAATGAGGAGGATGAGGACGAAGACGGGAAAAGGAAGAGAAAGAGGAGCAGGAAGAGGAAGAGGAAGAGGAGAAGGAGGAAGAGGAGGAGGAGGAGGAGGAGGATAAACAGGACGAGGAAGAGGAGGAGGGCGAGGAGAAGGAGGAAGATGACGAGGAGAGAGAGGAAGAGGACGAGGAAGAGGACGAGGAGGAGAAGGAAGGAGGAGAGGGGAGAGAGAGAAGGAAGGAGGAGTGGAGAAGAGGGGGAGAGGGGGAAGAGGACGAGGAGGAGGACGAGGAAAAGGACCAGGAGGATAAAGAGGAGCAGGAAGAGAAGGAAAACGAGGAAGAGGAGAAGCTGTAGGAAGAGAAAAAGGAGAAGGAAGAGGACGAAGAAGAAAAGGAGGAGGAGGAAGAGAAGGAGGAGAACGAAGAGGAGGGGACGACGAAGAGGAGGAGGACGACGAAGAAGAGTAGGAGGAAGAGGACGAGAATGAGGAAGAGGAGGACGAGAAAGAGGAGGAAGAGAAGGACGACGAGGAAGAGGAGGAGGGAGCAGGAAATGAAGGAGGCGGAGGAGGAGGAGGAGGAGGAGGAGGAGGAGGAGGAGGAGGGGATGAGGAGGAGGAGGACGAAGAGGACATGGAAGAGGACAAGGACGAGGACGAGGAGGACACAGAAGGAGGCGTAGGCGACAAAGGAATAGGAGGAGGAGGAAGAGGAAGAACAGAAGGAGGAAGAGGAGGAGGAAGAGGAAGAACAGAAGGAGGAAGAGGAGGAGGAGGAGGAGGCGGCGGAAGAGGAGGAGAACGAGGAGGAGGAGGAGGACGAGGAAGAGGAGGAGGACGAAGAGGAGGAGGGGGAGGAGTAGGAGGAGAAAGGGGAGGAGGAGGAGGAGCAGGAAGACTGTCAGGAGAAGGAGGAAGAGGTGGAGGAGGAGGAAGAGGAGGAGGAGGGAGATATGGAGGAAGAGGAGGACACGAAAAGGGGAGAACTGGGGGAGCAGGAAGAGAGGAGGGGTAGGAGAAGTAGGAGAAGAAAGAAGCCGAGGAAGAAGAGGAGGAGGAGGAGGAGGACGGGGATGAGGAAGAGGAGGAGGAGGAAGAGGAGAGGGAAGAGGAGGAGGATATAGAGAACGAGGAAGAGGAGAAAGACGAGGAGAAGGAGGAAGAGGACGAGGAAGAGGAGGAGGAGGCGGATAAAGAAGGACGAGGAAGAGAGGAGGAGGAAGAGGAGAGGAGGAGAAGGAAAAGGAGGAGGGTGGGGAGAAGAGGAGGAGGAAGAAAACGAGAAAGAAAAAGAGGAGGACGAGAAAGAGGAGGAAGATGAGGCGGACAAAGACGAGGAGGAGAATGAGGAGGATGAGGAGGAACAGAAGGAGGCGGAAGAGGAGAAGGAGGAGGAGGAAGAGGAGGGAAAGGAGAAAAAGGACGAGGAAGAGGAGGAGTAGGAGAAAGAGGAGGAGGTGGAGGAAGAGGAGGATGTGGAGGAAGAGGAGTAGGAAGAGAACGAAAAGGAGGAAGAGGAATACGAGAAGGAGTAGGAAGAGAAGGGGGACGAAAAAGAAGAGGAGGACGAGGAGGAGGACGAGGAGGAACAGAAGGAGGCGGAGGCTGAGGAGGAGGAGGAGGACGAGGAGGAGGAGAAGGAGCAGAAAAAGGGAGAGGCGGAGGAGGAGGAGGAGGACGAGAGGAAGGAAGAGGAAGAAGGGCACGAGGACGAGGAGGATTAAGAGAAGAACGAGGAAAAGGACCAGGAGGATAAAGAGGACGAGGAAGAGGACAATGAATAGGAGGAGGAGGAGGAGGAGGAGATGGAGGAGGGAAGCGAAGGAGGAGGAAGGAAGGGAGGAGGAGGAGGAGGAGGAGGAGAGGATAAAGAAGACGAGGAAATGGAGGAAGACGAGAAAGGGGGAAAGGGACGAGGAAGAGGAGGCGGAGAGGAGGAGGAGGAGGAGGCGGAGAGAAGGAGGAGGAGGGAGGAGGAGGAGGAGAGAGGAGGAGGAGGAAGAGAAGGGGAGGAGGAGGAGGAAAGGAGGAGGAGGAGAGGGGAAGGAGGAGGAGGAGAGGAGGAGAAGGAAGAGGGAGGAGAGAGGAGGAAGAGAAGAGGAGAGGAAAAAGATGAGGAAATGAGGAGGGAGCAGGAGAACGACGAGAAGGAAGAGTGGAACGAGGAGGAGGAAGAGAAGGAGTAAAAGGAGGATGAGGAGGAAGTGAACGTAGAGGAGTAGTAGGATGAAGAGAAGGAGGACGAAGAAGAGGAGGAAGAGTACGAGGAAGACGAAGTGGAGGAGGAGGAGGAGGAGACGGAGGAGAATGAGGAAAAGGTGGAAGAGGAGGAGGAGGAGGAAGAAGAGGACGAGGAAGAGGAGGAGG
>CM031602.1:47130747-47144934 GCA_018398815.1 Conus ventricosus | reverse complement strand
GGCCCCGTCTGTTGCGGGGGGGGTTTGGCCCGTCTCGTGGAGGACTAAAAAATAGCCTAATTGGCTGGCGCGACACATGAAATCGTTCTGCTGGAAACCAGGATGTTTGAGTTTGGACTTATGTCCAGTTGAACTGGTGGCGACTGACCACGAATTCGGTTTTTCTTTTTTTTGTCCGTGACAACCGCCCCCCCCCCCCCCCCCCCTCCGCACCATCTTCAGGTTTGGGTGATGGACAGTGAGTGGTTTGCAGTGGCTGGAGGGCGTTGCTGCGCCCTGATCACCTCTCACAGCACACAGAGCAGAGTCCACTGGTCATAGCAGGATAACAAAATGAGGTGCTCCGACATGCGAGGGGTGGGGTGGCGTGAAAAGAAGAAAGGAGCACGGACGCATGCACACACACAAGCGCAAGCACCTGCGCGTACGCACACGCACACACACACACACACACACACACACACACACACACTTACGCACGCGCGCGCGCACGCTCCCTCGCCACTTTCCCTGTTCCCTGTCCTGTCTTACTCCCCTTCCCTCTCATCCTATCCCCCATCATTTATCCCCCAATTCCCCCCACCCCCTCCCGCCCCGCCTCACGCCTATCCACCCTGCACCTCTCTCGCTGCACCTTCTCCCCCAAAACTTCTCCGCAGTCGTGTTTTTACCATTATGCTCGACTTCAGTTTGGCCTCTTGTACAAGAAAACCTAGAAGCCCCATTCCATTCTCTTTCTCACCCTCCTCCTCCCAACTCCCCAGCCCTCCCCCTACCCTCTCTCTCTCTCTCTCTCCCCCATACTAATTGATGCGCCGCTAGTTACGCTGGCCACGTGACAGTCGGGGGGGTGGGGGGGGGGGGGGGGGGGACCGCGAATGACAGCTGACTTACACTAAGAGCAAGACATCAACCTACAGCTCAAGAGCCGTGTTGTTTACGATCTCAGCCGACCGCAAACAAGGCTTTGCACAAACAGGGTAAACATGCAGGCAGACAGCCTCCCTAACAGCCAAATAACATACTCTTAGTGTGACTTTTCCACCAACCACAGGGTGTACATTCCAGCTGGAAAGGAGACGATAACCCAGTCAAAGCCAGTCAAGGTCTGCTCCCCTGCCGAGTTCGCCACGACCGGCACTGAACGTGCGTCACGCTGTAAACACGGGGTGTGCACACAAAAGGGAGGGAAGGCACAATCACCTCCTTGTGACTCTCTAATGGCAGCCCCATGGAAGCTCTGTTGTCGTTGTTGTTGTTAAATTTTATGAGCCCGCCATGGAGGTTATGCTTTTTTTTCCCCTTTCGTCTGTTGGTGCGTCCCTGAAGATGACGCTAAAAAGCAATAAACCCAATTTCACCGAGTCAGGGACAAAGCAGTTAAAATTGAGGGCAGGTCCGTGGACCATGTCCAAACCAAAGGTCTGATCCAGGATCGGTCAGCTGCATGAACAAGTCCAACAACAAGGAGCCACACCTCTCTGTCCACCGTTATTCCCTGGCCAGAAGCCCACCCAGGATCACATCTCGTTATCACACTAAACTTTACGATGAGCAAGCATACTTTTGACTGACTTATACGATTTAGTAGTCATCGGCGAAGCAATAATACATGTTCATGAAATACTGACATGAAATACTGTATGTTGTATTTAAAACAAAATACGCAAAAAAAAATTACAGCTTTAAGCCGTACTAACGGTGAATTTTCCCCTGGCGGAAAACCTAATCCATCCAAAGCCAAATTCTAGATTTTTTTTTTTTTTTGCAACCTTTTACAAGTCTGCGCTCTCCAGTGTCCGTCTGGCTGAGTTCCCTTTGATGGGGCAGCTCCATTGTATGGGGCTCCAGTCTTTCAAGGCTCCACCTGTGTGGTGCAGCATTGCACCGGGTGATTTGAATGCACGCCCGTGCGCATTATTACACACACCTTCTGCCTCGACTCTCTCCGAGCGCCGACTGTGACGACCAGGTTTTCCGACAGATTAGGCGACGTGAATAGGTGAAAATGAATCCCGCAACGACAGTATCTATTGACGTGAAGAGCACCGGCACAAAGAACCGTTGTACTGTAGTCGGACGCATGAGAGTAATTGGTTTCATGCGTTTTTCTTTTCTGAATAATCATTATTTCGTTTGTTTGTTAAGGAGGGAGGGTGAGTAATGAATACTACTACACCAGAAGATTTTGTTTCCATTATCATTTTGATATTACAAACACACCCGCGCGCGCGTATGCACAAACCTCTACCTACATAAATATACAGGATTTCCTTGCCTGTACCTGTTTCTTCCCAGTATTTCAATATTCGACTCGTCATCCGCCAATCCCCCTCCCCTCGTCCCCTCCCCGTCTCCCTCCTTCCCTACCCCTATCCCCTCCTTCCCCCCCCCCCCCCCCCCAATCCCAACCACCCGTCTCACCTTCTCCCACTCTCTGCCCTCCTCCCCCACCCCTCGTCCCCCCTCCTCCGTTCCACAGTCCCCATCCTCTTCTCCCCTTCCCTTGATCCCACTTTTCCTTATTGTCTCTCCTCCCCACCCCATCCTGGGATCCCAACATCGCTTCACCTCGCCATTTGGCCCATTAAATATGCGACTAATGCGATTTCCTAGCACAAAAGTGATTTGCTCTTCAAGTGCCCTGTTTTGCCAATGAGTCATCGTGCGAAAATTGGAGATCAGACGAAGACTGTGGGTTTGTATAACCAGCAGCACAGAGGGACTGCGCCACACACACACACACACACACGCGCGCGCGCGCGCACACACACACACACACACACAGAGCAAGAGAGAGAGAGAGAGAGAGAGAGAGAGAGAGAGGATGCTCTATATATTAGATATAACACACTTTGATATTAATTTCAAATCATCATTATCATCATCATCATCATTATTATTATTATCATTCTGTAACACACTTTGACATTATTTTCAAATCATCATTGTCACCATCATCATCATTTTCATCATTCTTGTAACTACACTTAAAAGACGGTTAGCATTTTGTATTTTTTTGCATAGTAATAAGACATGCATTCTCTTTCTCTCTCTCTCTCTCTCTTTCTCTCTCTCTCTCTCTGTTTGTGCGCGCGGCGTTTGTGCGAGCGTGCGCGCGCGCGCGCGCGTGTGTGTGTGTGTGTGTGTGTGTGTGTGTGACAATGAGAGAGAGAGACAGACAGACAGACAGACAGAGCAGACAGACAGACCCCCCTCCCCCCACTCTGCCATGACCCTTTCCCTCCCCCCATCCCTAAAACTTTCCCCTGCCTCTGCCCGCTGTGGTGGTGTTAGCCTGTGTAAACCCGTGGCCCGTTCTCCAGCCCCACACGGCCAACGTGACGTAAGAAGAGGAAGCGCTGCGCCCCAAACTGTTTAACGACGTGTGCCAAGTGGTCCACCTCCGGGAGGCCAACCTCGTAATCCTGTTGAAGGCAGGGAAGGAAAGAAGAGGGGGGGGGGGGGGGGGGGGGGGGGGGGGGGAGGGGGCAGAGAGGGCAGGGGACGGACGGAGGGAAGAGGGTGGAAAGGTGGGGGGAAGGGGGGGGGGGGGGGGGTGGAGGCTGGAAAAGCTGTCGCGTCGAGTGCGGTGAGCAGACCATCGTGTGGGGTCTTTTTTTTTCCTTGCTGGTAAAGGCCGGCGGAACTTCTGGTCGCCGAAACCTTGTTGCCAAAAGTGAATGACGAACCACAGTTTCTGAACTCTCTCCCCTTAACTGAGCCCCCCCCCCCCCCCCATCCCCCATATTTTTCCCTTTGTCCCACCTCTCTCTCTCTCTCTCTCTCTCTCTCTCTCTCTCTCCTCTCTCTCTCCTCTCTCTCCTCTCCACTCCGATCGCACTATTTTTTTCTTCGCTGTAGTTGGCAGAGATCACTGGGATGACGAACTATCTGACATAACAGACCGACTCCTCGTTGTACTCTGAAGTCTGGAAGGAAATAACACAACTTGCAAAAACAAACAACAAACAAACAAACAACATTTCCAGGTCTAGAATCTTCCGGGCCTTTTGGAGAGAGAAGAGAGGAGAGAGGAGAGAGAGAAAGAGAGAGAGAGAGAGAGAGAGAGAGAGAGAGAGAGAGGAAATGACAATGAAAGTGAACATGATTAATTTTTAAATTTTTTCGCAACGAGATAGAGGAAAGGGTAAGGTGGATCGTATGGATGGAAAGGACTTTTAAAATGCTGCCCCAGAGTTTTTCCCTCGGATGCTTTTTACAGCTTTTCTAAATGTCTGTTCGAAGGCACGATTTTAAGGGGCAAGTCAAAGTATTCCATGCGGGTCCCTCCAGAGATATAAAATTCGATCTAAAAGGATCACTTTGGGGTCTGGAACAAGACAGGTTACGTGTATGTCTATTTCTACTGACGACAAAGCTTTTCAATGACTTTCTTCGGATCTGATCCCCTTTCCCTTACATTGTACATACACACTCATTCGTGAAGCAGAGTCGTCTTTAAAATACCCAAAAATGTTGAAGTTTGTGATCACTCTTTGTCAAGGTCTTGGATTTCAACTGAATTGATTTGATGGCCCTTTCATGTAGCCGACTTTCTTGTTTCAGAGAGGTTCACTGGCATTCTCCCATGAAGTGGATGCATAATGATAAGAAGTATAAAAGAATGGTGTTGTGTGTGTGTGTGGTGTGTGTGGTTGTGGTGTGGGGTGTGACCAAAGTGCCCAGCCTGGTAGAGAAGAGTGTCCACTTTGAACACTGGCTATTCACTGGTTCTCCCGTGGGCCTGAAAGGAAGGCGATCGCGTCAGGTGACCGTCACGGGTAGGTGACCGTCAGCCTGCAGGCAGAGTACAGCGACCATTCAGTCGTCCTTGTTCTGAGGAATGAATGGAGGCTGCGGCCTATCGAGTGGTTTGCGCCTTGTTGTCTATAGAGGTAGTAAATACTTGAAGCATCAGTCATGGCTGGTAGAGAGGTCCAGGCTGTTAGTTCAATGGGTAGCTTGGGGGAATCGAACATAAGTTTCAATAGGAGGTTATGCATTAACCACTGGGTGCCCAAGTCTTTGTTGGCGCTAGCAGCTGTGGTGTGTGTGTATGTGTAGGTGACTAGTGATTCCATTGGTGGAATAAAAATAACTTGGGAATTTATTGGTACAAATCGTGTGTATGTGTGTGTACCCGTGATTCCATTGGTTGAGCCAGTTAAACTCGGGTTCTCTCTTGTCTGAGAACGAATATAAGCTGCTTGAAAAACCAGGGAGAGTGTGACTCACTTAAGGGAAAGTGAACTCGCCCGTCTTGCTGAGGGCTCAAGAAAATACAGCGTGAAGCAGAGGTTAGCTGTCGCCTCGTTGTCTCCTGGGTGGGGACGTATGACAGTGGAGGTTGCTGTAGCCTCGGAGCCGACGACGAGAAGAATTGTCTCCCGTGTGTGGGACGGTCGACAGCAAGACGTGTAGCCTGTTGGAGCCTAGACAGGGAGCTGCCAGACAACGGTGGGGTGTTTGCAGCCAGAGAAGACCTGTGGGAGAGGCCGACAGGAGCCCTTTCAGTGGAGAGGGCGAAGTACGGTGGAGTCCGGGAGACTCGGTGTGAGGGGTGCGACTCAAGCTACGTTGCCAGTGTCCCCCAACTGGGATTTGGCCAATCGGGAGGACACAACAGTGTGGCAGCTTCAGCTCGTGGTCGTACAGTGGATGAGAGAAACTGGCGAAACAACCAAGGAATGCTGGCAAGTTACGGACGTTTTATGTTTTCTTAAGTTTATAAGTGTGCAAACAGAACTGTGGAATATTTGTCTTTCCTGGTTAATGAGTGATTGAAGAAAAGGGGATGCGATTTATGAGATTGTCTGTATGCTGTTTACATTGTTGTATGATACAGATAGTTGTGTTGTGTAGTGACGGGTGGGGGCTCGGAGTCAAGTTAAATAAAGTGATTATTTTCTATGAAATGTTATTGGTTTCCCGTCACCTTTGTGCGGGCCCGATGTGAGTGACAGAGTGCGTGTGCCTATGCGAGAGCGCATTTTGGTTGTGGAAGCGTAAATACTTCTGTCTATAACCCCCTGCATCCCTGAATATGAAAATCATATTTTAATAACGAGGGGGAGCGTCGGAGACCCGTCACAATCTGATTGGCCCAATCTCGCCCTGTTCAAAGGTGGGCACAGGTATGAGACACGTAAGGTTGCAAGGGAAAGTTTGCAGGAGGCTAGGGTCGTTCAGAAGAAGCAATATGACAGGAAGGTGAGGAAGCAATCCCTCAAGGCGGGAGATCAAGTCCTGGTACTGCTTCCCACGGGTCACAACAAGCTGCTGATGCATTGGAAAGGACCATTCACCATCACTGAAAAGGTCGGTCGGGATTACCGAATTGATGTGAATGGGAAACTAAAACTTTTCCATGCGAATTTTCTCCGCAATTATATTCAGCGTGAGACTCAGCACATAGGCGCAGCAGCAATCATTGATGAGGTGAAAGAGACCCAGCAGAAGAAGGGGAGATTTGGTTGCCTAAGTTTCCAGAAGAGTCATACAGGGATGTGTCACTGTATGAAGGGCTAGACAGTAGGAGTTCCTAGGTTTTGTTGTCGGAGGCGACACAAAGCAGCCAGAAAAGGAAAGGTGGAGAAGATGATGAATTCAGAGAGACCAAAGACCAAAACAGAAGTCAGGAGTCTGCTAGGTTTTATTGGTTTCTATAGGGAGTTTGTTCCAAATTTCGCAGCAATCACGAGTCCTCTCAGTGATTTGGTCAAGGCAGGGAAACCGGCAGTGGTCGAATGGTCAGACGCTGCAGAGCAAGCACTACAGACAGTGCTGGAAAGACTAGGTTCCCGTCCCATCTTGAAGCTACCAGATATGTCCAAACCATTTTTGTTGCGGACAGATGCATCAGGCGGTGGAGTAGGTGCAGTATTGTTGCAGGAGCACGAAGGGGTCGAGTTTCCTGTGAAGTATGCTAGCAGGAAGTTGACAAAGTGTGAAGAAGGGTACGCAACGGTGGAGAAGGAGTGTTTAGCCGTTGTGTGGGCCGTGCAGAAATTCCACAAATACTTGTATGGGAAAGAGTTCGTGATAGAGACTGATCATCAACCACTCAAATTCCTGCAGGAGGCGCAGTTGAAAAACAGCAGGGTGCTGCGTTGGGCAATGGCACTGCAGCCCTACAGGTACCGAGTGCAGTACATTCCAGGTCGACAGAATGTCGGAGCTGACTATTTAAGTCGCATAGTCTAGCAAGCTGCAACTCAGAGGAAGTCAGTCATATCCGGGGTGCTTTGTTGATAATATGTGTTGATTACAGTTATGTTGATTGGATATGGTTCATTCCCAGTTGGCTATGGTTCATATTTTTGTGTGAGATTTGTTCATGTAAATGTAGTTATGTTGGAGTATACAGTCGCTTGTGTAGTAATGCATTATTTGCAATAAGTGAGGATGGAGATTCCTCAGTGAAGTGTCATGGATCGTGATCATATTATATTGTGCTTTTGATAGTAATCGTGAAAGAAGATGTGGCAAATCCGCAGGTAGGGGAATTGCATAGGTGCGCACAGAGGTCGTTATAAAATGAGTCGAAATAACGCAAGAGCGCACGTCAATGATAACTCATTGGAGTGGTATTCACTAATGGTATATCTTATAATTTATAAACCGTTGGTTGTAAAGTATTTTTCAAACTTTGCACGTGTAGCTGTGTGTCAGCAAATTCGGTTGTTGTCTTTTTGTACTGTTGTTTTGAGACAATGCGGTGCATAGTCTTTTGCAAGGGGGAAATTGTCACGGACAAAAAAATAAACAACCAAAGTCGTGGTCCAGGTTGTTTGGACATAAGCTCAAACTCAAATATTCTGAGCGCCAGGTAGACGGGCCCATGTGTCGAGTCCAGCCAATTAAGCATAGCGGAGAGGCTCCACGGAGACGGTCTGTCCAGCCAGACGGACTAAGTAGCTGACCGACGCCTCGATGTCTGGTCAAACGAGTCTCGACGCCCGGATCAGACTCATCCAGCCAATTTGAGCACAGCGAGAGGCTAATCCTAATCTTCCACGGAGACAGCATCGGCCTCGTAGACAGTCGGAGTGGCTGACCAACGTCTCGATAGGTCTGGGCCAGACTGATCTAGCCAATTTACGACGTCGCCGGAAAGGGAGAGGGAGAAGGTAGTGTGTGGTGGGGGTGAAATCAAGCTAATCAATTAAATGACCAATTGACCACCACAGAGAGTAAGGCGTGTAGGCATGACTGTCATGATTTGAATATCCAATGGAATTAGAGGGAGGTAACTTCGGGTACGAGGCGGTAAAAATACTGACCAATGGTACTCGCCCTTGGACACGGAGTTAGGGATAAAGTAATGCGTGAGTGAGAGAAAAAAGAGAGGGAGAACGAACAGGGAGAGAGAGATGAGGAGGTTCTGGGTGTAGTCTCTGCACGAGAGAAAAGGCAGAGAGATGAAGAGAGGAGAGAAAGGAACGAACAGAGAGAGAGAGGGAGAGAGGTTCTGAGTGTAAGCTCTGCAGGAGAGAAGGCAGAGAGAGAGAGATGAGGAGAGAGGAGAGAACCAAGTTGTAGCATTTAGCACCGTAGATAGTCTGCAGAGTAAGGACTAAAGAGAGATGTGGAGAGAGAGAGTTGCTAACTAATGAAGAGAAAAAGAAAGAAAAGAAAAGGAAAAGAAAGCACCATGTCCATTTGATAGAGCAGACCAGAAGAGAGAGAGAGAGAGTGCAATGCGTTAATGCAGGAAGAAAGAAAGGAGAACAGATCGATGTTGATAGTCACTGTTCCATCTGAACCGGTGTTCGACCTCATACCTGGCAGCGTCACTTCGTCAAGCAGAACACAGACCAACGCCAGTGCCAGCAGTCTAACCTGACCAGGTGCCAGCAGACCAACACCAGTGCCAGCAGTTGTGTCGTGCTTGTGAAAGTGACAGTGAAAAGAAAAAAAAGAAGAAAAGAAAAGACAGTGATTCGTGAATAGTTAAGATCACCTGGCCAGGTAAAGTAGAAATCTATTTATACCCGGGTTAGTTAATGATGTTTTAGATAAATGATTTTGTGAAGTTCAGGAAAGAGAGAATGTTTTATTTTGTTTGATTCCATATGCATTGATGTTTCGTTCTATGATCATGTGTAGTAAAGTTATAGACTTTACTAGTGGTTTGATGTGACGAATGCATGATATATGAATGAGATCGTAAGCAAGCTGTGAGTGTGTTTGGGCTGTGCGCTAGTCCTTCCTCCACTGACATACCCCGAGGTTGACACTCTACTCTCTCTACTTTCACCTCCACTTAAAAAAAAGAGGGCGGGTCTCTTCCTACTTTTACCTCCACTTCTACCTCTTCCTACGTTTACCTCCACTTTTGCTTATGTCTCTCCCTATATTACCCCTACCTCGCTATCTCTTCCTATTTTACCTCCTCTTTTCTACTTCTTCCTACTTTTACCTCTACTGTTCTAGTTCTTCGTACATTTACCTCTACTTTTGTTTCTATCTCTCCCTACATTTACCCCGACCTCACTATCTCTTCCCATTTTTACCGTCCTCTTTTCTATTTCTCCCTATTTTTCCTCCAACTTTTCTTTTACTTAATATTTCCATGCCTTCATTTTTCTTACCTATTCCTACGTGTTCTCATTTTCTCCATGACTCCCAGGAATTTTTCCAGAAGCAGTGTGTCTGTAGGAGCATCTGGTTGACAAGACTTTAAACTCGCTTTCCACGATTTCGCTTACCCGATCCCCTTTCTGATCTTTTCAAACATTTTCCTATTTTTCCCCTAATGTGCCCCACCTTTTCTAAAAAAAGAAAAAGCCTATCTTTAACAACAGTTGCGATTTTTTCCCCCAAAATCGCCCCCATCTTTCCAGCAAGTTTTCTGCCCATTACACTGTTTTCCATTATTTTCCTATCCTATCCAACATTTTTTTAAAAAGCTTTTCAACGCTTTTCTAACCTTTTCCAACATTTTTTACCCTTTCCAATCCTTGCCAATGTTTCTCTGTAGTTTGACATTTTCACGCTGTCCTTCCCTTTCCAACATATTCCTGCCCTTTCCAATGTGTTCCTGTTTTCTTTTTTTTTCTAACATGTTCCTTTCCTTTTCGCATTTGTTCCTCTTCTTTCTAAAATGTTCCTACCCTTTTCTCATTTGTTCCTATCCTTTCCAACGTGTTCCTGTTCTTTCCAACATGTTCCTACCCTTTCCAACATGTTCCTGCCCTTTCTAACGTATCCCTGCCCCTTTCCAACAAGTTCCTGTTCTTTCCAACATGTTTCAATCCTGTCCAACAAGTTCCTGTTCTTTCCAACATGTTTCAATCCTGTCCAACAAGTTCCTGTTCTTTCCAACATGTTTCAATCATGTCCAACAAGTTCCTGTTCTTTCCAACAAGTTCCTGTTCTTTCCAACATGTTTCAATCATGTCCAACAAGTTCCTGTTCTTTCCAACAAGTTCCTGTTCTTTCCAACATGTTTCAATCCTGTCCAACAAGTTCCTGTTCTTTCCAACAAGTTCCTGTTCTTTCCAACATGTTTCAATCCTGTCCAACAAGTTCCTGTTCTTTCCAACATGTTTCAATCCTGTCCAACAGGTTCCTGTTCTTTCCAACATGTTCCTGTTCTACCCTATATGTTTCTATCCTTCGTAACGTGTTCCTGTCCTTTCCAACATTTTTCCCGTCTTCCCAAAATATTCCTATTCTTTCCAATCTGTTTCTCTTCTTTTCATCAAGTTCCTTCTCTGTCCAAGAATTTCCTATCCTTGTCAGCATTATGAGTCGCGCAGGTCACTTCACAGCAGCATAAAAAAAATTGGTAAACCACCCTGAAAATAGCCATTTTCTAAATCCTCAGGTTTGCTGTGATCCCTTCTATGCAAACCCGAAATACAGTCCAAAAACTTCCAGCGCTTGCTATATTTACTTCATCAGTTTTCAGATCCATTGTCGGTGAAAGAAAAGAAAAAACTTCCGGACTGATTTCCGAACTGGTTCATCCCAGAATAACGCTGGCAAAACACCTGTGACAGACAGACAAGGCGGACAGGTTATGGCTGGCATTGATCGAGGGAATCCAGGCGGAGGCATTTTTGGCCTGCTCCCGACGTGGTCGCATGCTCGTGGCATTTGCCCGGCGGGTCGCAGCTGTACTGCGACATACCTGTGGTATTTCATTGACCCAGTTCCGACACAACGACTGCGCATCATTATATGCCCCACTTCCAATAACTGTAAAACCGAAAGCTATAGAGTTTCGATTCTGTTCTCTGCAGTTTTTCAGTCATTTTAGTGGTGAATTCTACATACACAATCTCAACGTTCTGCGTGAAATTCCTTATACCTGGTTTTCTCAGGCAGAGTCGGTATCATCATCATCATCTATCATCATCATCACATCATCATCACCACCACCACCATCATCGTCATTATTGTTATTTTTGTTGTTGTTATTATTTATTATTATTGTTTTTGTTGTTGTCAGTATTATTATTACTATCATCATCATCATTATTCTTATTATCACTATGATAACTTTCACATTTGCACAGATGACTGTTGTCCAACGCTTAACCCTCCAATCAAACGCTGTCCACTACAGGTGTACCGCTGAAACAACAGTCATAGTTTTCCTACAAGAAGTGGGTTGAGGCTGGCTGATAACCACGTGTAGAAAAGGTAGGAAACATCAGTGCTGGCTGAATGAACATGTAGGAAAAGGTATTAAAACAGCAGTGCTTGTTGAACGGACATGCAGGAAAAGGTAGGAAAACAGCAGTGCTTGCTGAACAGACATGCAGGAAAAGGTATTAAAACAGCAGCGCTTGCTGAACAGACATGTAGGAAAAGGTATTAAAACAGCAGTGCTTGTTGAACGGACATGCAGGAAAAGGTAGGAAAACAGCAGTGCTTGCTGAACAGACATGCAGGAAAAGATAGGAAAACAGCATTGCTTGCTGAACAGACATGTAGGAAAAGGCATGAAAACAGCAGTGCTTGCTGAACAGACATGTAGGAAAAGGTATTAAAACAGCAGTGCTTGCTGAACGAACATGCAGGAAAAGATAGGAAAACAGCATTGCTTGCTGAACGGACATGTAGGAAAAGGCATGAAAACAGCAGTGCTGCCTGAATGACACATGTAGAAAAAAAAACACAGAGAAAATTAGTGTCGAATGAATTAATGATATATGTTGGAAACAAATAGCCAAAAAGCAGCTCTGGCTGAACGTCCTTTGTGGCAACATACACATACACGACCATTCGTCTCCCTGACTCACATATGATAAAAACATGCAACATCATGCTGAAGGACATACGGTAGGTGTGAATGGTGAGGGGCATGTGGACGCAATTTCAATGTATGCTGTTTACAGCTCAGCCGACCGCAAAGGGTCGCATCGGGGCTGTCATCTCATATAAGTCAGCCCTCGGCACAGATTATTAATGCTAAAAAAAGAGAGAAAGAAACGAAACTGGATGTTACTCCAGTAACAGGATCTTCTGTAGGAAAATCAACACCAGCCTGCGGATGATTCGTGTCACATTTCACGGGCGATGCCATAAGAACATAACAAGAGAGAGATCTACAAAGAAAAAGAAAGTTTTATTTTCTGTGTGACAAACATTGTCAAAGATTAATAAAGATGTCAAAAAGAATGAAAGAAAAAGAAAGTGGCAAGTGTCCAAGTGGCGTGTTCAATTGTTCCCTCAGGCTGATCTCGTTACTGCAGTAGTGCCGACCGATCAACTCAGGGAGTACAGAGTAGTGCTGACTGATCAACACATGGAGTACAAAGTAGATCTGACTGATCAACACATGGAGTACAAAGTAGTGCTGACTGATCAACACATGGAGTACAAAGTAGTGCTGACTGAACGACACATGGAGTACAAAGTAGTGCTGACTGATCAACACATGGAGTACAAAGTAGTGCTGACTGATCAACACATGGAGTACAAAGTAGTGCTGACTGATGAACACATGGAGTACAAAGTAGTGCTGACTGATCAACACATGGAGTACAAAGTAGTGCTGATTGATCAACACATGGAGTACAAAGTAGTGCTGACTGATCAACACATGGAGTACAAAGTAGAGCTTACTGATCAACACATGGAGTACAAAGTAGGCTGACTGATCAACACATGGAGTACAAAGTAGTGCCGACTGATTAACACATGGAGTACAAAGTAGTGCTGACTGAACGACACATGGAGTACAAAGTAGTGCTGAATGATCAACACATGGAGTACAAAGTAGAGCTGACTGATCAACACATGGAGTACAAAGTAGAGCTGACTGAACGACACATGGAGTACAAAGTAGAGCTGACTGAACGACACATGGAGTACAAAGTAGAGCTGACTGATCAACACATGGAGTACAAAGTAGAGCTGACTGAACGACACATGGAGTACAAAGTAGAGCTGACTGAACGACACATGGAGTACAAAGTAGAGCTGACTGATTAACACATGGAGTACAAAGTAGTGCTGACTGAACGACACATGGAGTACAAAGTAGAGCTGACTGAACGACACATGGAGTACAAAGTAGAGCTGACTGAACGACACATGGAGTACAAAGTAGAGCTGACTGAACGACACATGGAGTACAAAGTAGAGCTGACTGAACGACACAGATAGTTAAAAGGAGAAAATATGCCTCGACAGAGCCACTTACGACAAAAAGCCAAACTACAAAAACTAACAACACCACCAACAACAACAACAGAGAGGGGGCGGGGAGGGAGGGGGGGGGGGGGGGGGGGAGGGGGGGGGGGGGGGGGAGAGGAAGCAGCGTTTTCTAATCCAGCCTCCTCTCCGACCAACCACAGGGTTTTAACCCTGGTGACGTCACTTCCCGTGTGAAGTGCCAACGGACGGATCGTGTGTGGCGAGGGATTAGGGGGCCGGGCTACAGTTCCCACTTTGATGGCCGGGATCACTCTCTCACTCCTCTGACAAAAAAAAAAACCCCAGCCAGGCCTTGCTGAGAAAGACAGGAGGGGGAGGGGAAGGGTGGAGGGGGAGGAGGGGAGGGGGAAGTGGTGGGGTGGGGTGGGGTGGGGGAGGAGGAGGGCCGTGTCATTTCACGCACTTCAACACTCAAGAAGCTTTGTTATAGTGAAGTGCGTGCCGGCGTCTCTCCTTGCAGCAGTCACAGTTGCGTTCATTCCTTTCTGTCAGTCACGGTTTTAATGGGCC
>CM031602.1:47120747-47125747 GCA_018398815.1 Conus ventricosus | reverse complement strand
TAATCGGGGCTGCAATAACCATGCCTCCAAGACGAAAACTGTCAACACTAGATCGCGGCTGGGCTCTGGGATGGCTCCAAGATGGCATTTCTGGAAGAGAGGTGGCAAGACGTCTGGGAGTGAGCCACTCAGTCATTCAACGCCTTCACCAGCGATACCAAGACACTGGAAGAGCTGAGGAACGACCACGCTCAGGGCGGCCAAGAATCACCAACGGGCAAGACGATCGCTACTTGATGCTGACAGCAGTCCGCAGCAGAACCATCAATGCAACCACTCTGAGACAGGAGCTGAGAAGAACGACTAACATAACGTAAGTCGCCAGACCGTCCGAGGTCGCCTTCACAGTTTCAACCTCCGCTCAAGAAGGCCCGCCGTCCGTCTCCCATTAACACAGCACCATCGACAGGCCAGAAGGAGGTGGTGTCGACGTCATCAGCGATGGACGAGGCAGCAATGGAGCACCATCCTCTTCACCGATGAGTCAAGATTCTCCCTGTCCCGAAATGATGGCCGGGTACGCGTCTGGCGTCGTCCAGGGGAGAGGCTTGCTGATGGCTGTGTTCGTGAGCACGATCGCTATGGAGGCGGCTCCCTGATGGTATGGGGAGGCATCCACCTTCATGGCAGGACACCCCTTCACCTTGTGCCAGGCAGACTTACTGGCGTAAGGTACAGAGATGAAATCGTGAGGCCGTTGATTATCCCCACTCTGCAAGCCATGGGACCCGGTGCCACCCTCATGGACGACAACGCCACTCCACACCGCGCCCGTGTGGTGAACGACTACCTGAGGCAGCAGCAGGTTCCACGACTGGACTGGCCATCGCGTTCGCCTGATTTGAACCCTATTGAGAACTTTTGGGACCATCTGGAACGCCGCGTCCACGACAACCACCCTCCTCCTGTTGACCTCCACCAACTGTTCCAATTTCTGCTGCAGGAGTGGAACGCCATGCCTCAACAGATCCTTGTGACTCTGATCCAGTGCATGAGGCCTAGATGCGTGGAATGTGTGGGTGCAAATGGCGGACATACGCACTACTGAAGCTTTTCAATAAACTTTCTTGTGAATTGTCAATTTTGTGATTTTTAAAAAGAGGGTTATAATGTTTGATCCTTGATTTTGTTCAGAAAAATTGAATTGACACAATTGCAATGGCATTGACATGAAAGCTAAAGACATGAAATAAAATACGGTATAAGCTGTTTTCCTGTGCGTTATGTCGTTTTATTTTGGTGAGAGTTTTTCTGTCTGGCCCTTAACTTTTTGTGACTAGCTTATTTATGTACATTTAGAAGTCATCTACAAACAAAATTCCAAAAGCATGCGTTTACACGACATTTGTAAGTTTGGTCTCCGTCGAATTCCATTTCGACATTTCTACATGCCACAAAGGCGTCCCCCTTCTCGGTTTTCTCCAGACGCATACATTTCTGTACATTTAGAAGTCATCTACAAACAAAATTCCAAAAGCATGCGTTTACACGACATTTGTAAGTTTAGTCTCCGTCGAATTCCATTTCGACATTTCTACATGCCACAGATTCCTATGAAAATCGACAAGTATCAAAGCTCACAAACACACGCAGCTTTTCTCAGATGTGCTTCAACTTTTCATGTTTACTGTTTTGTTCTCAGAGAATACGACAGGTTTGCACATCCAGTTCAATGTTCTTGTACAGATATAAATCAGCTGAGCTTGGACTCAATGTAAATCCTACTAATCAAATATTGTACTATTCAGAAATGGGGCGTATTTGACTCTACCAAGGTAATGAAATAACTTTGGTAAATTCCTTTAATCAACTGGGGTTAATAGTTTCATTTCAAATGTCGTTTGATAAAAGCGTCAAAGAACTAACCTGCAAAGCATCGACAGGGGTCACTGATATATTCAGAACACTGACAAGGTTTGGTGGGAGGGGGGGGGGGGGGGATTTTCTGCAGCAAATACTGAAAAACTGATGTGGAGGTAAGACCGACACTTTTATACGGTAACAGCCTCGTTTTCATTCAACGCCTGCCTACCTTGCGCTGACGAGTGAAGAGATCGAAGCTAAGTAACAAATTCGTTCATTTCCGTTGTCCTATTTGTTTGTGTCTTGCCTGAAGAAGAAAGACCCAAGAGGTCGAAACGCGTCGTGTTTTGTCTTGTGACTCGTTTGGCCACGTTTCTCTTGGCGGTTCGCTAACATTTATTCAAGATTTACTTTTATACGGAGCAAACATTCGGGGCTGATCCCAACAGAAAGTGGTTGAAAATGTTGACGCCCTTGCACTGAAGAAATAGCACGCTGTCAATACCAAAACACCCAGTGACATGGTACATGGAGAAACCGGCGTCCTCTAACGTTTTTTTAATTTTTTTTAATTATTTTTTTTTTATTTTTATAATCATTAACCTATGTTGCTTGCAGTAAGTACTGATTATGTCTAACAAAGTCAGATGATTCAAGACTCCGGCGAAAAGCTTTTTTGTCTCTTCAGAGCGATAGCAAACATTGTTGACAATCACGTATTCGTAGAATTCTATACGATTCTGATTTCGATTTCGTGTGGGAGAACTAAAGTAAGGCAAATCATACGTCATTCTTAACATTGTTCAAACAAAGGCTGATTGCTTGTCATCATCAGTGGTGTCATGAACATAGTAATAACGGTAAAAGATTACGTGCATTAATTCGTGAATTTAAATCATCTGTGTCGATGGTATGAAACAGTACATGCGTTTCAGCGAATCTAAGTTATCTGCGGCGATGGAATATAACCACCTGTACTTACGTTTCGGCGAATCTAAGTTATCTGCGGCGATGGAATATAAACCACCTGTACATGCGTTTCGGCGAATCTAAGTTATCTGCGGCGATGGAATATAACCACCTGTACATGCGTTTCGGCGAATCTAAGTTATATGCGGCGATGGAATATAACCACCTGTACATGCGTTTCGGCGAATCTAAGTTATCTGCGGCGATGGAATATAACCACCTGTACCTGCGTTTTGGTGAATTTAAGTTACCTGCGGCGATAGAATATAATCACCTGTACATGCGTTTCGGCGAATCTAAGTTATATCCACACCCACAGCACACACACACACACACACACACACACACACACACACACACACACATATATATATATATATATATATATATATATATATATATATAATATATATATATATATGTGTGTGTGTGTGTGTGTGTGTGTGTGTGTGTGTGTGTGTGTGTGTGTGTGTGTGTGTGTGTGTGTGTGTGTGTGTGTGTGTGTGTGTGTATTCTCCTGTCCTCTGCTATGGGAGTTGGCTCGCCTGTCTTTCACTCGCTTTCTGACCCAAAAATAAAAAAAAAGACGAACGAACGGACGAACGAACTTAAAAAAAGAAAGAAAGAAAGAAAGAAAAGAAAAGAAAGAAAGAAAGAAAGAAAAGAAAGAAGGACAGAAAGAAAAATCTACAGACGAACAAACCTTCATGCTTCCAAGTAATAACCAAGTTTCACAAACGAAACGCGAAAAAACAAAACAAAAAACGAACGAACGGACAAACGAACTAAAAAAAAAAAAAAACAAAGAAAGAAAAAAAAGAAGAAAGAAAGAAAGAAAGAAAGAAAGAAAGAAAGAAAGAAAAATCTACAGACGAACAAATCTTCATGCTTCCAAGTAATAACCAAGTTTCACAAACTCCCCCCTCTCTTCCCGTACTCCCCCACCTCCCTCCTTTCCTCCCCCTTTCTCTCTCTCTCCTCTCTCTCT
This sequence comes from Conus ventricosus, assembly GCA_018398815.1. Taxonomy (NCBI): domain Eukaryota; kingdom Metazoa; phylum Mollusca; class Gastropoda; order Neogastropoda; family Conidae; genus Conus; species Conus ventricosus. The sequence goes on along the minus strand of CM031602.1, from coordinate 47,121,987 downwards.
CTCTCTCTCTCTTCTCTCTCTCTCTCTCTCTCTCTCTCTCTGTTACCAGCCATCTCTAGTTTTACTGCTGTGTCTAACTCCCGCCCCAAAAACATATCGATAACGGCAGCTCTTTTACCTGCGTCTCACATTTACATTCAACAGAAAAGTTAACTGCCTCCTCAAAAGAATCGCACCTGCCAGACGGTAAGAAATCAGGAGACATTAACAACGAAGAGGTAAAAAGAATATGGAAGAAAGACAGAAAACTACAGAAAGAAACTTTTATAGAACTTCCCTTTTTTTTTCTTTTTTTTTGTGTGTGCAAGTTTCCACTGTATATATTTTCGATTGAAGGCATCGTTTTACTTAAGTAAAAAAAAACAACAAACAACAGTTTTTGTTCCATTACAATTACAGGCAGGTTATCACGTTAGTGCGTGCTTGTTTATTTCTTTGTTTACATTCAGTCTTGCTGATTTCAGTGACACCCATAACGCAGTCTCAGCAAAATCATTTTTCGGCGCCATATATTTCTGTTTGTTTATCTGTTTTAATATATCTTCACTGGAAATTTAAGATCGCCAGAAAAAAAAACCTTGTTCAATTCAATTACATCTTCCAGCATAAAAGTCCTTTCTCCAAAACATACACTTTTAGCGTGTGTTTCTTCCTGTAAACCGCACAGGTAACTAAAAGCGGAAGACAAGACAGGACGGAAGGACAAGAAAGGGAGGAGAAAAAACAGACAGAACGGACGGTCAGAAAGGGAGGAAAAGACGGACAAGATGGAGGGTCAGAAAGGGAGGAAAAGACAGGCAAGATGGAGGGTCAGAAAGGAGGAAAAACGACAAGATGGAGGTCAGAAAGGGAGAAAAGACAGGCAAGATGGAGGTCAGAAAGGGAGAAAAGACGGACAAGATGAGGGTCAAAAGGGAGAAAAGACAGCAGAAGGAGGTCAGAAAGGGAGGAAAAGACGGACAAGATGGAGGGTCAGAAAGGGAGGAAAAGACAGGCAAGATGGAGGGTCAGAAAGGGAGGAAAAGACGGACAAGATGGAGGGTCAGAAAGGGAGGAAAAGACAGGCAAGGTGGAGGGTCAGAAAGGGAGGAAAAGACAGACGAGCCAACTCCCACAGCACAGGACAGATCTGTGCCACAGAGCTGTCCGTGTGGGGAGCACTATTTCCGTGTTAGGCGCTGTTCAGGCGGCACAGCCTGTGCACAGGCAGGAACTGAGGACCTGTGTGATGTTCCACTTG
>CM031602.1:47103247-47105747 GCA_018398815.1 Conus ventricosus | reverse complement strand
TCATGCTGATACCAAAGCTCCTATGGCCTCTGATGATATACGACATCTGCACCAGCACAGTCGAGGCAATGGAAGCCAAAATCAACAAGTTCACAAGGAAATGGCTTGGTGTCCCACCCTGTCTGACTGACATCGCGCTGTACTGTCGCCAAGCAAAGCTGAAACTACCACTGAAATCCATCCTGGAGGAATACAAAGCAGGGAAGATCAGACTTCAAAGCATGCTGGAAGACTCAGGAGACAAGGTGGTAGAAGCAATCAAGCCCCAGCTGAAGACAGGCAGAAAATGGAAAGTTCAAGAGGCGATGGATTCTGCAAAAGAAAGTCTCAAGATCAGAGAAATAACAGGACACACACAGACCAACAGACAAGGACTGGGGGTGACCAAAACTGAATGGTGGTCAAAGGCCAAAGGAAAAGTCAAAAGAGACATGATGATTCAGGAGATGAGAAAAGAAGAAACCAAAAAAGACTCCAAAAAGCAGTCCAGCAGAGCCAGCAAGGGCAATGGACAACGTGGGAGAATGCCTCCAAAGAAGTCTCACTTGGAATGACATTTGGCACATGGCCCCTCTCAGGATCAGCTTCATTCTCAGATCTGCATATGACCTTCTGCCTCAAATGCAAACCTGGTGAAGTGGGGAAAACAGACGATTCCTGCATGCCCCCTCTGCCATGAAAAACAAACAGTGGAGCATGTTCTAAGCTCATGTAAAGTAGCCCTGGCTCAAGGAAGGGTACACATGGAGGCACAACCAAGTGCTCAAGAGATTGTACAGTAGTCTGGCCAGTACCAACACCACAAAAGGGAGATCAGGACTCCAAAAGCACCCGCAACATTCTTCACGGCAGGAGGCAGCAAATCATGGCCAAGAACAACAGTGCCACTCGAAACATGCAGGCAGAGTCTGCTGGACGGGGCAGATGACTGGGAGTGCACTGCAGACCTCCCAGAATGGAAGAGTCACCCAGAAATCATCAGCAAGAGTGGCATGAGACCAACATAGTAGTCCACTCTAAGTCAACCAAGCAGCTGATCATGATCGAGCTCACGGTGCCATATGAAACAGAATGGAGGCAGCTCAAATCTACAAGACTGAAAAGTATGCTGATCTGGCAACAGCCTGAGGAGAGAAGGCTATCAGGCCAAAGTCCTCACTGCAGAAATTGGAGCTAGGGATTTGTAGGAACGTCTGCATACAGCCTCATGAAACAGCTCTCAGTTTGCAGGAAGGAAAAACCAGAGCCCTGAAAGCAATGGCAGAAGCGGCAGAGAGGTGTCAAGCTGGATCTGGTCAAGGAGGAACAAAAAGTGAACTTCATAAGGCTTAACTTCCCTACAAATATCAGGTGTCCCTGTGGCTCAGTGGTTAAAGCGCGAGTCATTAAGTGGAAAATGAGCATCTCCAGAGGGTCATGGGTTCGAATCCCAGCCATGGCTCGTCCCAAGATGGGGAAACAAAAAAAAGGGCAGCAGAGGGACATCCGGAGTCATGAACCGGTGTGGCCCAACCCCCCTAGAGTGTCAGGAGATAAGGGCCGAAACACTTGCTTGAAGGGGCTTCTCTTCTGAGGACTCTCTGCTGCCACGCTCTCCACGAGTTTCTTTCTAGATGAACAATATGTCGTCCACACCGCCCACGGAGTTCCATTCCAAGATTTCGCCAAAAGGCTTCTTCAGGAACCGATGGTACTTACATCTCCTTAGTCAGCAATAAGTACCATCGGTTCCTGAAGAAGCCTTTTGGCGAAAGCTTGGAATAAAAAAAAAAAAAGAACTCCGTGGGCGGTGTGGACGACATATTGTTCATCACTATCATTCTTATCTGCTCGTCGTATCTTCTGTTGGACGGTGCCGGCATTAGAAAAATTGACATATCTACTTTTCCTTGTATGTATATATATATATATATATTAATATATATATAAATATATATATATATAATATATATATAATATATATATATATATGTATATATTTCCTCTGGCGCAGATTCGTTGGCGTCTCAAGCGATTGTCCAAACAGACAGTTCGTGTACCTGGCTGCGTCCAGCCCAAATCACAGTCTTCACACAGTAGGCTGAGCCGCTCCACGGATGCAGTTCGTGGAGTCCTCCCCGGAACACTCACACAGCCGAAAAAACACACTTGAACCATCGACCTGGGGTCAACTCCTCCACGTCATCGTGACGGAGAATCCTGAGGCCCTTTATCACACGAGTCCTCTACTGATCCGGCGGTCAGCCTCTCCACGTCTTCTGGACGGAGACAGCGGCTGGGGCACGGGCTGTATACCCACACCCGGTGGCAATCAGCTCCAAGCCGGACTCAGGAGCCTCACCGACACCTGGGAACTGATACCTACCTCGATTACCCACCCACTTCCTACATATTCATCGTCCTTGTTTGTCACTACCAGTCACTTTCACTGGAATTTGGGGAAAATACCCATAATATAATCTACAAAGTTTCAACAAAATGGGTACATTACAATAGAAAA
>CM031602.1:47090747-47100747 GCA_018398815.1 Conus ventricosus | reverse complement strand
TTAAAAAAGAAGACGTTTTGAGAATTCATCAAGGTCATCATGCAGAGTCAATTTCAGGGCCTCAGACCAGTGAATGTTGTTTGAAACAGGTTGTACCTTTTCTGTTTGCAGCAAGAATATTTTCACTGATTGACTTCGTCTCTATGTGCACAGTGACGTCTCGCCTCTTGTGTTCGTTGCCCTCTTTTTCAAGTTTTCATTCGAACAAAATTCTGATGTTTATTTCTCTATCGATTTTGTTTGTCTTCTGTTTCACCCATATATGCCAATTGAAATATTTCTGGAATAAAAGCCTTGTTTGTTTTCTTCATTTGTTTCCTTTCTCACCAAATGACCCTTATCTTACTCTTCTTTTTTTTTTCTGGGTCACGGTGGTACTGAATGGAACATCACTCCTGCACAGGATCCGCGTCCCGTGCATATATCTGTCAGACCATGGTCATCGAATTGTGTCTTTTTCTCGGACGCCATAGTCAGACGCAGAACAGCCCCCTCTAGACTATTATGCCCATACATTTAATCCTTTCAGCTTTAATGATTCAAAATCGCCGATGCAAGGCTCGGAAACTGTAGCATAGTGCGCACCAACTCCTAGCGCTGCTACTTCAAGATGCATAGCTGTTTGTCGAGGGCCGGACCAGAAAGCCCATTAAAACAAGGTTTGCTCCACAATCAGATGGTTCAAAATCGCCGTTTGCACTGAAGCATAGTGCGCACCAACTCCTAGCGCTGCTACTTCAAGATGCATAGCCGTTTGTCGAGGGACGGCCAGAAAGCCCATTAACACAAGGTTTTGCTCTACAATCAGTGATCTTCATTTGACATGAAGTACCATGATGATCGCTTCTGAAACGACGTGGTGACGAGCACGGAAACAAAGTGACTGTCTGATCCACTGACGCCGGGAAAGGTCGGAACTCAGATCAAATCGTTGGGGGGAAAGGGATAACCACCGTTCTTATCTGAACTCTCTTCACACCACGAACCTAGATCATCTGGATGGACATGCTCTCTGAAGTGGGGAGTCGAGTCGCCATTAGCAGAAACGATCAAGGAAGGTAACGCTTCTTCCCAGGTGATACAATAGCATGCCCATAACTCCATTCACACTGCTTGCTGTCCTATTCACCCTTGCTTAGGATTATCCCCCTTGTTTAGGATTATGGGCAGGTCACTCTTTCACAATTGGAGCCACACTTACCCCCCCCCCCCCCCCCCCTCTTTCAACTTCGATATTTAAAGTCATCGTCTGGATTGCAGATCTCTTTTTTACGATCCTCACTTTGCTGTTCACTGTGCTATCCGTTCGCATTCCAAGATGGTCGTTTGCAGCGTCTGTCGATGATCCCAGGCTGACAGCAAAAAAAAAAAAAAAAAAAAAAAAAAGGGTCGCCCAATCTCCTCTGGAAACTGTGTTGAGATTCGCGCAAAGGGAAGTAATCATGATACAAAAGCTCCCCGGTGACAGAAAATCAATGTGTGGCCGGTTGCGCTAAATCTACACTCTCTGTTCATCAGCAAACATTTCCTACGGTACGGCTTAATATTCAAGTTCACATTACTGTGGAAATGAAAGAAATGTGAGGGGAAAATAGAATGGTTTTTTTTTTATTATTCATGTTTGACGGCCGATTCCAAATGGCTCCATGCACGACACGTCCAACAATGTATGTAGGTCGAGCACCGGCAGGCAATATTTTGCACGCTTTGGGAATGTGTTCCCTCCCCTGAGAAAAAAAAAAGCAAGTTCAGTTCACTCAAACAACAGAATGAAAGGGGGGGGGGGGGGACCACTGCAAGTCCACCCTCTGGATACATAAACCAGCGGTTCCGTCAGTGAGAACCACCACAGATGAGGGTAACGTATCTTTGTGCCCACGTCTCTTTGTGCCCACGTCTCTATATGCCCAAAACGTATGCCAGTGGGAGTTTCGGGTAGGCATCCTCTATGTCAATAGCCAAACTTACCAGTGGCCAAGCAATGGTCAAACTGGGCCAGTGGTCAGTTGTCAAACTGACCAATGGTCAAGCAGTGGTCAAACTGACCAGTGGTCAAGCAGTGGTCAAAATTGTTAGGGGTCAATTTGACCATAGCTTGATCATTGGTCGGTTTGACCAACGTTTGACCTCTGGTCAGCTTGACCACTGGTCAGTTTGGTTGGTGCTTGACACTGGTCAGTTTAGCTATCGCTTGACCACTGGTCAGTTTGACCATCACTTGACCACTGGTTAGTTTTACCATCGCTTGATCACTGGTCAGTCTGGGACCATTGCTTGACTACTGGTCACTTTGACCATTGCTTGACCACTGGTCAGTTTGGTTGTTGATATAAAGGGTACCTACCCACAACTCCAACTGGCATAGGTTTGGGCATATAGAGATGTGGGCACAAAGAGACGTGGGCACAAAGGGATGCTTCGCAGATGAGGAGGGAAAGGATCGCCCTCTTGCCTGGTTTTTCTTCCGTCTTGGTCGGAACCCTGCACGCTTTAAGCAGGTTAACTATAGCCACCACCGGGCAAGAGGACTGTTCCAATGACTAGTGTGCCTTCCCGGGTTAACATGGGTGCCAGTTTCGTTTAGTCGCAGCTCAGCGAGGTCGGCCCACAGACATACACACTAGACTTCACGTAACCCCTCCGGCTTGACTCTCTTTCCACCATCTTGCAGGGGCCAGGCCAGCTGGCACAATGCGGCCAGCATCAGCTGCGGCAATTCCTGCACTTCGCGCTGAGCTTGTTGTTAGCTACACAGGGACATCTTTTAAGTCAGCAAACATATCCGAGAGAGAGAGAGAGAGAGAGAGAGAGAGAGAGAAGAGAGAGAGAGAGAGAGAGGAGAGAGAGAGAGAGAAGAGAGTGTGTGTGTGTGTGTGTGTGTGTGTGTGTGTGTGTGTGTGTGTGTGTGTGTGTGTGCGTGCGCGCGCGCGCGCGCGCGCGCGTGTGTGTGTGTGTGTGTTTTTGTGTGTGTGTGTGTGTGTGTGTGTGTGTGTGCGAGCACGCGCGCGCACTGAGCAGAGCTTCAGATTGTTTTCAGACATCATGGGCCCAATGACCCATGGCCATGCAAAATGATGGGTCAATTTTGAAAAAGATGGGTCATTGACAATCAAAGGTATGTTCACCTAGTCCTTGAACAGGTACCGCCTGCGTTTTTCCGCCCACACCTGCACTGCACTCATAAAGGGCATGTCCTGGAAGCTAGGTCCATCAATGCACACCCTCATCAGCTGGTCACAATGTGTGTTTGTGAGGGCACTTCTCCTCTGGGTGTGAATGTAGTTCTGCACCGAGAAGGACCTTTCACAATCTGCTGTGTGGACAGGCAAGGTCAGAGCACAGGCTGTCAGCTTCTTAAGGTTTGGAAAGTCCTCAGGGTAGAACTTGCAGATGGCCTGCCACAGAGTCACAAAGTCGTCTCTAGGGAACTGCTCACTCAGGACTGTTCTCTTCAGAAGTCTCCACTCATCCATGGGCTCTTCTGTGTGTGTGTGTGTGTGTGTGTGTGTGTGTGTGTGTGTGTGTGTGTGTGTGTGTGTGTGTGTGTGTGTGTGTGTGCGGTGTGTGTGTGTGTGTGTGTGTGTGTGTGTGAGAGAGAGAGAGAGAGAGAGAGAGAGAGAGAGAGAGAGAGAGAGAGAGAGAGAGAGAGAGAGTGAGTGTTGTGTGTGTGTGTGTCTGTATGTGTGTGTACTGTCCAACACCCCCTCCTCTTTTTTCTTCTTCTCCGCTCGTCTCTCTCTCTCTTCCCTTTTCCCACCCCATCTTCCTCGCGATGTGTTCATGGCACTTAGCTATTTTTAGCGGTGGCAGTTTGCTGGATGACTGACCCACTAAACGCTGGAGGATGGGGGTGGGGTGGGCGAGGGAGGGAGGGGGGATACACATGCCGCCTTGCTGAGATAAGATACAAGGGAAAGGAGAGAAAGACAATGGAGTGCGGGAGGGAGGAGTGGAAAGCCGAAAGGGGAGTGGGGGAAATACACGTGCCGGCTGGCTGAGAGAGACTAGAAGGGAGAGAAAAACAATGATGGCTTCAATTTTCAGCTAAGAGATAAAAACTAAACACTTACACTCGTTTTAATCCTTTGAAAACATTGCTGACAAAGTTAGCTGCCGCTGGTTTTCACTTTGTTTGAGCTTTTTCTTCGGTGGCATCTTGTCTTTAGCAGAACGATGACTCGATTCCACACGTGTTGAAAAGTCAGACGATTTCTGGACCCAGGCGATTTCGCCTTTGCAAGGTAAAACTGATAGATGTTCGCTGATTGGTTGTTGTGCTTGGCTGTCAGCCAATCACACACAGCGATGCTAGGCAAGGCAGCAAGGTGCCAGTTTGGGTACTAGGCCTATACTCCGTTGTGTGGCCACATGTGCTTGGAACTGGTGTGGCTTGGTACCGACAGACCGAGGATCGAGACAAGTTGGCGATTTTTATGACGCGCCAGGCTGGCGCATACACACTGACTGTTACGCGTCATTCTGATAAAATATGCGCCAATGGCGCGGGCGCGCCAACAATCTGAAGCTCTGACTGAGGCATGTGAATTTGTTCTGGTATGCATGTGTGCGTGTGTCAAGCGTATCATGGTACGGTACAATTCCTATAACGTAGCTGTGTACGGCCAGGCATGTGCCATCGTGTGTGTGGCGTGTGTGGTGGCAGTGGTGACGGTTTAACAGTCGAGGAGTAGAACCTGCCTGCACGCAGGTTCGCGCCTACACCACCGTGTGTGCGCTTCAGGCCGGACAGCGTGACACTGTCAGTTGCCAAGTGTGGCGGACAGTGTGGCACTCACTGTCAGTTTCCTAGTGTGTCGGACAGTGCGACACTGTCAGTTGCCTAGTGTGGCGGACAGCGCGACACTGTCAGTTGCCTAGTGTGTCGGACAGCGCGACACTGTCAGTTGCCTAGTGTGGCGGACAACGTGACACTGTCAGTTGCCTAGTGTGGCGGACAGCGTGACACTGTCAGTTGCCTGGTGTGGCTGACAGACAGTCTATCCGTGAGAAAGAGGCAGACACGTGACGAATGCAGGCAACGTAACACTGTCAGTTGCCTGGTGTGGCGGACAGACAGTCTGTCCGTGAGAAGGCGGCAGACACGTGACGATTGCAGGCAACGTAACACTGTCAGTTGCCTGGTGTGGCGGACAGAGAGTCTGTCCATGAGGAGGAGGCAGACACGTGGCGAATGCAGGCAGCGTGACACTGTCAGTTGCCTGGTGTGGCGGACAGAGAGTCTGTCCGTGAGCGGGAGACAGACACGTGGCGAATGCAGGCAACGTAACACTGTCAGATGCCTGGTGTGGCGGACAGAGAGTCTGTCCGTGAGCGGGAGACAGACACGTGGGCGAATGCAGGCAGCGTGTGCAATGGAACCCCAGCCATCAAAAGGCGAAGACACGTACTGGCCTATGGCCTCGACATCTCGGAACAATCTTTCCCTTTGTATATAATCTACCTCGAGGTGTTCCGTGTATATTATAGTATGTATCGGGGTATTGCCGTATATATCATGTGCATCGGGATGTTCCCATGTATACTGACTTCCATAAAAAACGCGAAAATTTGAAAGGCTATTTTTCGGATGAAAAGGGGTGTGAATATACAATATTGAACCATTGTGGCAAGTTGTTTGGGTCCAAGACTCACGTGCAGTGAAAAAATTGTGTGAGCAACACATCATTCCCGGCATTGGAGGGTCAACAAAAATGGCAAACTGGTTGCTGCATGTGAGGCACGTGCACACCCTGCAGAGCAAAGTTAACCAGCGACAAGTACGCAGGCATGCAGCCTTTATAAAGCCGCGCTACAAGGTTCAGGTAACGACTTGCCGTCTGAGCGCTACAGAGATGCCAAGACTACGAGCAGAGGAACGCAATCGTGCCCTAGGCCATCTGGAGGCTGGTGTGGATGCCAGGCAGGTCGCCAACATCTTTAACGTCCACATCTCGACCATCTATCGTCTGCAGCACAGCATGCGAGTCACTGGGTACCACTGATGATCGTCCCCGGCCAGGCCGTCTTTGGGTCACCACACAAAGAGAGGATCGCCATCTTGTTCGAACCCATCTGCGGGACAGGCGGCAAACAGCCGCTAACACTGCTCGACAGGTGCCTGGGAATCTCCAGCAACGAATCAGCCTCAACACTATGCGGCGGCATCTTCAGGAGAACGGGCTGGCATGTAGGCGTCCTCACAGAGGTCCGGTACTGACACCAAGACACCGGCAGGACAGGCTGCAGTGGGCACAGGCCCGAATCAACTGGCGCAGGCAGCAGTGGGGACGCATACTGTTCTCAGATGAGAGCCGTTTTTGTATTGACATGGCTGACGGTCGTGTCAGAATATGGCGTCGACCTGGTGAACGCTATGCTGACTCCTGTGTGGTAGCGCGGAACCCCTGGGGAGGCCCGAACGTTATGATACGGGGTGCAATTGGCATTTACCACGCCATAGGACCAGTCATCTTTCAGAACATTGGTCCTGGTCGCGGACAGGGTGTCGATGCACAGCGCTACATCAACCAGGTGCTCAGACCCCATGTCGATCCTTTTTTTGCGCAACACCCAAACTGGACATTCCAACAGGACAATGCAAGACCACACACCGCCAGGGCCACCCAGCAATTTCTTCAGCATAACAACGTCAATGTGCTGCCCTGGCCAGCCCTCAGTCCCGATTTAAACCCAATAGAACATTTTTGGGATGAACTTGGCAGACGGTTGGACCTCCTGCGTCCACGACCAGCAACAGCGGCTCAACTTCACCAGGCCATCGTCCATGTGTGGGCTGGTGTGCCAAGGGGACGCATCAACCACCTGGTCCACTTAATGAGCCGCAGGTGTCAAGCAGTTGTCCATGCAAATGGTGGCCACACACGGTATTAGGACTTCAAGCTGGTTTGTCACGTGACCTTGGATTTTCCACACAAAGACATATTGCTGATGACATTTTCACACATTACCGGTGTAATGAATCAAATCGCGTTGAATTCTCGCTTCCACTCTGTACAATTGTGACCAATAAAATTCACCCCCAACCTTCAGCTTGTTTTGTTTTCGCGTTTTTTATGGAAGTCAGTATATATAACACATGTGGGTGTCATTCCCACGTCAGTGACCCAACCGCCATCCCTATGACGTAACACAGCATGTCTGTGAACGGGCGAACTGAGGGGGGGGGGGGGGGGGGGGACTGTGAGCCCAGCTGAGGCCACACGTGTCCCAAAGGAGGCACAACTCCATTCGTCGTCATCATCAGTCCCTTCCTTAATCCCGGGGGTCGGCGAGGCACACACCTCTTGAACTGACAACCCCCAATACAAAGCCTGCCTGCATTTCTCAAGTCAACGATGACAAACATCCCTGTTTGACATGAGATCCCACATCCTGGAGGGAGAAGAGAACGGGCAGGACAGAAAAGGAGAGGGGAGGGAGGAAGGAGGAGCAGGAGAAGGAGGGGGGTGGGGGGTCACTGAGGGGAGGCCGGCTCACAGCTGTTAATTCAATGACACTGGCAAGCAAACGTACCCTGGGCGACACTCACAAATCTACGAGTGCACTGACCGGTGAAGCAAAACAAGACACACTGGCATGCACCACGCATGTACTGCACAGAAATACACTAAAGACACAGAGACAGAAACTGACACTAAGGCGAGTATACAAACTCACACACTCTCTCTCTCTCTCTCTCTCTCTCCTCTCTGGCGCGCACACACACACACACACACACACACACACACACACACACACAACACACCACACACACAAGCGCACACACACACAAACGCACACATACGCACGCACACACACACATTCTCTCTCTGTCTCTCTCTCCCCCTCTCTCTCTGTGGTACACACACACACACACACACACACACACACACACACACACACACACACCACACACACACACACCAAGCGGAAGCGCGCATACGCACGCACACACATTTCTCTCTCTCTCTTTGTTGTTGCTGTTGGGAGGGGGGGGGGGTGTTATTGGTTTCTTTTTCTTCTTTGTTCTTTTTTCTGTCAAAGGTTCTCACGCAAGTGATCGTTGCATTTTCCCATGTATTTGTTGATTTGCTTTTTAACTATATATCGATTTGTTTTGTCTTGCCCGGAGGGCTGGATGTAAAACAAGCGTTCATGCTTAGTCCACTACTCTTAAAATAAAATTCGTTCGTTCGTTCGTTCGTTCGTCTTCTCTCTCTCTCTCTCTCTCTCTCTCTCTCTCTCTCTCTCTCTCTCTCTCTCTCCCCCCTCCCTCTCTCTCTCTCTCTCTCTCTCTCTCTCTCTTGACTGTCAGAGAGCCAATGCTCTGCGGCCAAAGCCTGGCTGTAACCCAGTCAAGCGACAGGCCGCCCATTCAAGGTTCCCCGTCAGTCCCACACCGAGGATCCCTCACCTGCTATACAATTACAGCCAGCCCGGCCACAGCGCTGCAACACCACCCACTCGACCCCCCTCTCCTCTTCACGGTTGGCTGACAGGCGGTGCCGGATTTATGGGTGCCAGACACCGCAATGCGAGCCCGCCACCTGCAGAGCGTGAATCCCAGCAGGTGGTTGTTTTTTCGTCTTCTTTCTCTTCATTTTTAAAAAAAATGTTTTATTTTGAGCCGTCAGTGATTCGTCTCAAGTGTGATTCGAGAAGAGAGAGAGAGGGATCGGGAATGGTGTGGGGAATTATCGGAGGTGTTGACATTCGGAGCGGTCTCGGCAGGATTGTGTGTGTAATGTATGTACAGTGTGGTGTGTGTGTGTAGTGTGTGTGGTGTGTGTCGTGTCAGTTGCTGTGTGGTGTGTGTGTGGTCTGCGTGCGTACGTGTGTGTGTGGCCGCGCCGCGTGCCTTGCCGCGTGTATATGTTTATATTTGTATGGTGTGTGGTGTGTGTGTGGTGTGTGTGTCTTGTGCGCGCGCCGCCGTGTAATGTTTGTATTTGTATGGTGTGTAGTTGTGTGTGTGTGTGTGTCGTTGTGTGTGTGTGCGCGCGCGCGCGCCGTGCGTGTATGTATTAATGTGTGGTATGGGAGGAGAGGGATGAGAGAGAGAGGGAGAATGAGGGAGGAAGAGGGAGAGAGAGACAGACAGACAGAAGACAGACAGACAGACAGACAAACAGACAAACAGACAGACGGAGACGGAGAAAGAGAGAGGATCATCTTTTATTGTTGCGCACATGATATGGTTTAACGGTCTCCTTTGATGCCTTCAAAATAACGTCGATAAAAGTTCGCGCTGCATAGATTTTTCTTTGCACCTTGTTAAGCGGAAAATGTTCTTGCATACATTTCCGTTGGTGGCCCTGTGCTCCTCTAAGAGTGAAAAGCAATAAGGCAGGCAAGTCCTTTCTTTCGCCCAAGCAACATTTGTCCTTGCATTGGATTCACTACCCTCATAAATTAGGTGTTCTCTCTCTCTCTCTCTCTCTCTCTCTCTCTCTCTCTCTCTCTCTCTCTCTCTCTCTCTCTGTCTGTCTGTCTGTCTCTATCTGTTTCTCTCTTTCACTCTCTCTCTCTGTCTGTTTCTCTCTCTCTATCTCTCTCTCTCTCTCTCTCTCTCTCTCTCCCTCCCTCTGTCTGTCTGTCTGTCTGTCTGTCTGTCTGTCTGTCTTCTCTCTCTCTCTCTCTCTCTCTCCTCTCTCTCTCTCTCTCTCTCTCTCTCTCTCTCTCTCCATCCCTCTTTTCTGTTCCTCACTTATGATCCATGGACACAGCATGTACAGCTCGTTCCTCACACGTGGTTAAAAAAAAAAAAATAAAAAGATCACGCTGAAAACGGAACGAACAAGCCCTGATCGAACCAGAAATAACTAACTGCTTCATAGGGAAGGTGACCCGTCCGTGCTGGTGTCACCTTTGTACGGTGGGTGAAACACGGTGTGACGGGTATACCAAGTAATTATAATGGCTCCACCGAACAATTTGATGCCCATCTTGCACCGAATGCGATACAGATATGTGGACGCTCGTTCTTCGTTTTTCGTGGTCC
>CM031602.1:47078247-47080747 GCA_018398815.1 Conus ventricosus | reverse complement strand
AATCCCGTGGAGAACGGGGTAAGGGGGGAACCTATGCCATACACACACACACACACCACCAGAACGACAACACATTAACAGAGAGGTAATCAACCCAAACCATGTCCATGTCGGAGCCAGCGTGTGTCCAAACCTTTCCTGCCACCTCTAACAGAACCAGAGAACCATGGCAAGGATCTGAAGAGAAAGACAAACAAACACACAAACAAACAAACAAACAGAGAACGCGACAAACAGCAATCCAATCCTCCCCCCCAAAACCCTCCATTGAATCGACTGTCGCGTACTGTGGCCACCAGCATCACCACCACCACCGCCGCCGCCGCCACAACCGCTACCGCCTCCGCCGCTGTGATGTGGTAACCGCGTGCTGAATGGAAGCGGCAGGGAGGAGGAACGCAAACCGTTTCTCAGCATGGAAAACCCATCACGCACAGTTCATCGCGCGGCCAGCACAGCCGATTATGTCACTTGCTGCCAAATGGCCAACTAATTGATTGATGACTGGGCGGGGGAGGGGGAGGGGGAGGGGGGGTCTCATCGGGGGTGGGGGGTGGGAGGGGGGTATTTATTTATTTATTTTTTTCCTTAAACATTTTTTTTGGGTCTATAAATTGATTAATGACTTATTTCACTAGTTCGTGGCCTTTTTTCTGCTGTTACATTTTTCATTTGCGCCGACTACTTCTTTCCTTTTTGTTACTAGTGCTATTTGATCTTGCCTATAACCGCTCTAGTCTTGTGGACGTAGATTTCTTCTGCTTTTGTGGTGAGTCTGTTTTCCTTTTCTGATCTTTCCTCTCTCTCTCTCTCTCTCTCTCTCTCTCTCTCTCTCTCTCTCTCTCTCTCTCTCTCTCTCTCTCCCATCATTCTGTGCTAATTTCCATCTCCTTTCTCCAATCATTTCTTTTCTTTTCTTTACTTCGGTTGTTTTTTTTTCGTTTTTTTTTTCTGTCTGCATTTTCTTTCTTTCCAAGTTTTTGTGCAAATTTTTCTCCCGCCGCTCGCCTACCACTCTCCAACTTCCCCTTTGATCTTCTTCGTCTGTCTTTCCTTCTTCCTTGGTTCTTCTCTTCTTTCTTTCTTTCTTTCCTTCTTTCTTTCTTTTTTCTTTCTTTCTTTCGAAGCTTTTCTTCGAGTGTTCATCCCCTGTTCGCCATCCACTCTCCGTCATCTACTGTCTTTACTTTTTTTCTGTTCTTTCTTTTTCTGTTCTGTTCTTTCTATCTTTTTTTTCTCTCTTTTTTCTATTTCTATGTGTTGTACTTTTACTACTTTTAACTCCTTTTTGTCATCGATTCTAAAAGAATCTACTTTGTTTCTGTCCTATCTTTCTACCCCCCCCCCCCCACCCCCCATCTTCTTTTTCTTCTATTGATGTAACAGCTCTGGTAGGCCATGTTGGATCGGCTGGACCAAGCATCACGAATTGAACTGAGCTGAATTCTTTCTTTCTTTCTCTCTACGTTTTGTGCTACGTTTCCTCTTCTATCCGGATGCACTGTAAGTTCTGTATCAGTGTCTACTCTTTTTATCATTCCTTTTCTTATTCTTTCCCTGTGTTGACCTACTTTTCATATCCTGACCGCCTACTTGTCCATTCTGTATCCATGTTTTTCTCCATTTGTCTAAGTTGCGTACTTTTTTATGTTGACATCTATTTTGTTCGCAATCAGAATTCTCTTCAGTCAAGGAGGCGACATGTTCCGTTTCTATCGCTAAGGATGACCCCTATATGTTTCTAATGTTGTGCTTTGGTCAACGCTAAACAATTCCATTTATCCTGCTAAAGCCTTTAGTGTCTATGCCATACAAGTGGTTTCGTTATTTATGGCGAAAACCTTGTTTCTGGCTGTCTGAACTTTTGAAAGTTTATGTTTATTTTCTTTGTTTTGATATTGATTTCGCTTCTGGTTCTACGACTCCTTTTATTGCTACGACTACTACTGAACTAGATAGACAAATCGACAGACAGACAGATAGATAGATAAATAGATAGATAAATAGGGGGAGGGGGGGAGGGGGAGTCATATTCTATCATTAACGTATTAATACACTCAATCACTTACACACTTCATTCACCCACACATAAAACTGTCTGAATCACTGTAGTGGAAGGACATTAAACCGACGACAACATAGATAAACAGATAGACAGACATATCCTGTACAACACTATTTCCATAACTTGAGCTGATCTGATTTGGAACAACTTACATCGGTGACCAAGGCAGCCACTGACTTCTACTATTCTACTTCTAATGGTTTCATTTCTATGATGCTGGATTCTGCCTTCTTCATGTCCACGGTCATTACAGTCTGCCCTCTGCCGACTGTCCGCCATGCAGAGGCCTCATCTCGGGTGTCCATTGGTTTCAAAGTGAGGTGAGTGCAGGCGGAAATGGAAATACATTTTAAAAGCAATTTTAAGTAAATCCGCCGGTCAACATGGACAAACAAATAATTACAAGACAAACACCACGCGTTTCGATCTCTTAGG
>CM031602.1:47065747-47073247 GCA_018398815.1 Conus ventricosus | reverse complement strand
GCGAAGGAAGAAAGAAAGAAAGAGAAGAAAGAAAAGAAAGAAGCGAAGGAAGAAAGAAAGAAAGAAGAAGCGAAGGAAGAAAGAAAGAAAGAAGCGAAGGAAGAAAGAAATGACAGAAAGGAAGAAAGAAGAAAGAACGAAGAAGAAAGAATGACGAAGGAAGAAAGAAAGAAAGAGTGACAGAAAGGAAGAAACCGACAAACAAACAAAAGAAGAGAGAACGAAGAAACAAAAAAAAAAAAAAAGGAAGAAAATGACATTGGCAGACGGGCTGGACAGAGAAGGAAAGAGAACGGTAGTCAGTGGACAGACAGGGAGGAACCGGACACCGAACAGACAGACAATGACTGGAATGAGAACAGAAGACAGAAGAATAAGCAAACAAGGGGGGAAAAAAAGGAAATTCAAAGAAAGGATAGGAACGAATGTGTAATCAGTAGTCAAAGAAAGTTTAGAACTAAGAAAAGAACGAAGGCACGAACTGCACAGGAACTATTTTATATCTGTCATAATGATTCTCCTCCTGTTACATACATGCATGCTGGTAGAGAGAGAGAGAGAGAGAGAGAGAGAGAGAGAGAGAGAGAGAGAGAAAAGAGAGAGAGAGAGAGGGAGAGAGGAGAGAGAGAGAGAGAGAGAGAGAGAGAGAGAGAGAGAGAGAGAGAGAGAGAGAGAGAGAGAGAGAGAGAGATGGCATGGGAAGGTGGAAAAGAAAGACAGAAAAACCGGATGAAAGAGATGATATCATATGTAAACATTTCCTCCATCCAAAGGGTCACGTGGACTGGAGCTAATTAGAAACAGTCCAAAATCAACCCGTAAATAAAACAAGAGGGAGACAGACAAACAGCACTCAATGAATGAATGAATGAATAATATCTGGACGAGGAGGGGATAGCAATAATAATAATAATAACAACAAAGCTAATAAAGAAGTAAACAAATAAAGATAACAAAAAGAAAACATTTTTAGGAAAGATGGGGAAATTAAGGTAAAGACGCAGAGGAATATTAGTGAGTGAGCGAATGAACAAAGGAAGGAATAAAAGAAGGAACAAATGAATGGAATAGTGAATGAGTGAATGAATGAATGAGTGTGTGAATGAATGGATGAATGAACGAATGAATGGATGAATAAATGAAAGATTGAATAAGGAATGAAGAATAAGAATGAATGAATGCATAATAGGTGGAAAAAAAAAGAAAGAAATGGAAAGAAAGGATGATATAGATGGAAAAAGTAGAAATAGAAAGAAAGGATTAAATAAAGAAAGGAAAACTAAACAGAGAAAGAAACAGTCAGTGAATGGCAAACAAAACTACACCCAACAAACGTTCACGGGCTCAAGAGGGGACACACACACGCGCGCACGCGCACACACACACACACACACACACACACACACACACACACACACACACACACACACACACACACACCGCCCCCACCGACGACTCCTCCCTCACCTGGGTGGTGGTGGTCCGGGGAGTAGTAGCCCTCTCGTCTCCACCGCCGTCACCTCCACCATGATGATGCTGCCCATCACCTCCCTATCCAGCTTTACCGTGCTGCTCACCACGCCGCTGGTCGCCTCCACCCGGAATACTCCCCCGCGCTGCACTCCCCCGGACGTCACGCCGCTCAGGTAATACTCCACCGACACTCCCGGGCCCGAGGCTGTGGCCGACACGGTGAAGACTGTGGTGCCCGCCCAGTCGTCCTCCGACAGCGTGCCGGAGTAGGGGTCTCCCACGAAGCTGGGTCCGCCCTCTGACGAGGTCAGGAGCAGGGTGATGGTGCTCTCCGTGGACTTTCTCCCGTTCTGACCCGAGCCGCCGTTGTCCCGCGTAGACACCCGGAGGGTGTGGAGGAGGGGGGAGGCAGGGAGGTCTCTGAGGAGGGTGATGTGGCCCGAGGAGGGGTGGAGAGAGAAAAGGTCGGTCTGGGTCAGCAGAGAGTAGGACACCCGGCCGTTGTCGCCCGTGTCGGCGTCGTCCGCGAACACCTCCGCCACCGTCTGCCCCTGCCGTTTGGAGGCGTGCACCACGAAGGCTGGCGGGGACTTGAAGACCGGGGGGTTGTCGTTGACGTCCTGGATGATGATGTTGAGGGATTTCTGGGTGGTCAGGCGCAGGGAAGGGGGTCTGGCCTGGTCCGTGGCCGTGATGACCAGTTTGTAGTAGTCGGTGGTCTCGCGGTCCAGTCGGCCGTCCACGAAGATTTCTCCGGAGACGGGGTCGATCCTGAAAAGGCCTTCGTTGGGGTCCTGACTGATGATGGCGAACCTCACTTCCCCATAGTCCCCGCTGTCACTGTCCACCGCTCTCAGCCGGGCGATCTGCTCGTTCGTCGTATCCTCTGGCACGTTGATGGATTTGAACCCGTCCCTGAACACTGGGCGTTGTCATTGGCGTCAATGACCTTGACATTGAAGAAGATGTAGGAGGACAGAGAAGGGCGATAACCTTCATCAGACACGCTGATGTTCAGCATGTACTCCTGCCTGCTTTCATAGTCCAGAGGTCGCAGGAGGTAGAGCTTGCCGGTGTACCCATCCAGCTTGAACACGTTCTCCTCGTTGCCGCTGAAGATGGAGAAGTACATCTTGGCGTTGTTGCCCAGGTCCAGGTCCTGGCCCGTGAAGACAGTCAGCAGATCCCCGATGGGCGTGGTCTCCTCCACCCTCAGCTGCCGGAGGGAGGACGTGAAGCGAGGCACCTGGTCGTTGTTGTCCATGACGGCGATGCTGACCTGGGGGAGGAGCTCAGCTGCTGACCGCTGCCCGTGTCTGTGGCCATTACGGTCAGCAGGTAGTGGTCCCTGCTCTCCCGGTCCAGCGGCCCGTCCACCGTCACCTCCCCGCTGCTCTCCCCTATTCTGAACACCCCTCCCACGTTTCCCTCAGTGATGACGTAGCTCACTGCTCCGTTCGCTCCGATGTCGGCGTCCGTGGCGGTCATTTTGATGACCTTGGTGCCCACCGCAGCGTTTTCGGGTACTGTGGCACTGAACAAAGAGCGGGCAAAGATGGGTGCGTTGTCGTTGATGTCGCTGATGTACACCCGCACTGACGACTTGCCACGCAGACGTGGGGTACCTCCATCCGTGGCAAATATGTCCACCGTGTAGAACTGCACGCTGCTGGTGTCCATGACGTACTCCCTGTCGAAAGGGCGTCGGGTGTACAGAGCTCCGCTGATGGGGTCCACGGTGAAGTTGGCGTTGCCCTCCACCAGGGAGTAGAGCAGTTCAGCGTTCTGTCCGACGTCGCTGTCGTAAGCCTGCACGCTGCCCACGAAGGTGCCCGCAGGCCGGCTCTCCATCACTGTAAAGGTGTAGGATGAATTGGAGAACACTGGAGAGTTGTCGTTCGCGTCCAGAATGTAGATGGTGATGTTAGCCGACGAACTACGAGGACTATCCCCACAGTCCTGAACCTGAATCATGAGCGAGTACATGTCCCGAGCCTCCCTGTCCAGGGAGTGAGCGATGAACAGAGTGCCGTCAGGGAAGATCCCGAAACGCCCTTCCTCGTTGCCTCGCAGGATTTTGTAGCCCAGATCCCCATTCCTGCCCTCGTCACCGTCCGTGGCCACAAACTTCATGATGACTTCGTTGACAGGTCGGGACTCCAGGATGGCGATGCTGTAGACGTTGTGGGGGAAGATGGGGGTGTGGTCGTTCACGTCCTGGATCTTCACCACAACCACCATGCTGCTGCTGCGTTGAGGGGTACCGGAATCCCGTACCGTGACCTGCAGCGTCGCCTCGCTCCTCTCAATCTGAGAGGCTGGTTTGTGTAAGGAGATGATTCCAGTGTCCTGGGCGATACGAAATATGCCACCTGGATCATCGTCAGACACCAGCGTGTACACCAGCTGCGCGTTGGAACCGGTGTCAGCATCCTTGGCGGCCGCCATGAAGATGTTGTTGCCTGCCGGCCAGTTCTCCATGACCGTTACCTCGGAGCGGCTGACGTCAAAGACAGGGAAGTTGTCGTTGACGTCCCTCACGTTGATGACGATGGTCGTCTCTCCAAACTTGGACCCCGTGGTGGCGATGACCGTTAGGACATACCTGTCCTTCTCCTCCCTGTCCACCAGCTTGTTCCGCCTGATCACACCGGACTCGTCAATGGAGAACACCTGCCCAGGGTCTCCTGCCGTGATGGAGTAGGTGATACTGGTGCCTCCACCCCGGTGGCCTGCACCTGTCCGACGGTCCCACCGATACTGACCGCCTCCTGTCCGCTGTCCTCGGTGATGTCAAAGGTCACAGACTGGCTGGTGAACTGAGGCGCCGGGTCATTGATGTTGGCCACGACCACATTGACCGTCGCTTCGCCCTCTGACTGTCTCCCGCCTCCATCAGTGGCTCTGACCGACAACCGGTAACTCCGCCCCACGTTGCGTCGCAGGACGGTGGTGGTGGTGATGATCCCAGAGTCAGGGTCGATGGTGAAGCTGTTGAAGACGCTGCCCGTGAAGCTGTAAGTCACTCTGCCGAACGATCCTGAATCTCTGTCCGTGGCCTGCACCTGAACCACCTGCACTCCCGCTGGGTCGGTCTCAAAGACATTGACGTAGTAGGAACCGGGACGCAGTTCAGGTACATTGTCGTTCAGGTCCTTCACTGTCAAATGGACCGTGGCTGTGGAGGACAGGGACGGCGTCCCTCCATCTTGGGCGATGATCCACAGAGTGTAGGTGGACGCCACTTCATGGTCCAGTGATTGCCGCGTGGTCACTCGGCCTGAACCGCTGTCCACTTCGAACATGCCTGTGTAGATGAGATCCGTATCGCGATGTAAAATGTAATTGACGGTGCCATTCATGCCGCTGTCAAAATCATCGGCGGTCAAGGTGGCGATGTACTGATTGACGGAGTTGTTTTCCTCCACTTCCACATGGGTCACCGCTGTCTTGAACTGTGGCGCCATGTCGTTCTCGTCCAGGATGTCGATGACGAGCTTGGTGAAGTTGCTGTACGTGCTGTCACTGGCGGAGATGTTGAGGACGACCTGTGTGGACACCTCATGGTCCAGGGCCATCCGAGTGGTGACCAGGCCAGTGATGTGGTCCACGATGAACCAGCTGTGGAGGTTGCCGCTAACGATGGTGTACTTTAGGTGGGAGTTGGGGCCCGAGTCCTCGTCGACGGCTTTCACGCTGGTCACGAAGGACCCGGGCATAGCCAGCTCCGACATCCTAGTTCGGTACTCAGTGCGTTCAAACACTGGAGCGTGGTCGTTGGCATCGTTCACCAGGATGATGAGGTAGGCGGTAGAACTACGGGGTGGGGTGCCCTTGTCCACAGCTTTGATAGTCAGGTTGTACCTGGGGATGGTTTCACGGTCCAGCTGTCCCTTCACCTGGATGTAGTTGATGGTGGTGGCCTGGAGGGTGAGGGAGACCAGTCGGAAGTGGTCCGCTTCATTGCCGCTGATGATCTGCACCGAGGTCTGGCCGTTCACGCCTCGATCAGCATCAGTCACGCTGATACTGGCCACACGCACCCCGCCGGCGTTCTCATCAATGGTGGCGGTACCCGTCACGGGGTCAGGGGTCGTGGGCTGGAAGGTGATGATGGGGTCATGGTCATTTTCATCAATGACGGTCACAGAGACATAAGCTCTCCCACTCTGCGGAGTCCGCCCTCCGTCTCTGGACTCCACAGTGAGGAGACAACTGTTCGGGTCACACTCTATGCTGCCCACGGACCTCTGGCGGCCACACGAAGGCCGGCTGCAGTACAGAGGAGACGTCAACGTCCTGATGACCCCTGTCCTTTCTTCTATCCGAAACTGACCCGAGGAGTCGATCACAGAGTAGTAGATCTCAGCGTTTTCTCCGATGTCGTCATCAGAGGCCTCCACACGGATGACTGACGTGCCCACGTCAGCACTCTCATTGACCTCCGCCACATAGTCACTGGGATGGAATGAGGGTGGGTTGTCGTTGATGTCCGTGATGTCGATGTTGAGCTGAAGGTAGCCGTACAGCGGGATGTCCCCGCCGTCCTTGGCCGATATGTTGAGCTGGTAGAAATCTTTGGTCTCCCTGTCCAGGTCCCCCTGGGTGACGATGAACATAAAGGGGGTCTCGTCGCTGGGCGGATTCAGCCTGAACTTCCCATCCTCGTTGCCGGAGACGATCTGGTACTCCACCACGGTGCCGTTCAGGCCTTTGTCAGGGTCCACGGCGGTGATGATTAGCTGCTGCTGCCCCTCGTGGGCATCCTCCTGGAACGACTCGGACACCACGCTCTGGTCAAAGCGCGGGGCGTTGTCGTTGATGTCCAGCACGTGAATGGTCACGTCCACGGGGTGGAATGGTTTGGTTGAGTGGGTTCCCTCAATGAACAGGCTGATGGAATCGGGCTTGAGGGTTTCGCGATCGATTCGCACTTTAGTCCTGATGACTCCATCCTGATCCAGTTCGAACAGGGCAGAGGACTGTTCCAGTCTGTAAGAGTAGCCTTCCCTGACCGGGAGGGTGCCCACCACCACCCCGCTGTCGCTATTCTCCACCACCTCCATTTCTACAGTAGTGTCCCCTCCCCCTCCCGGCCCTTGCCCCTGGGTGAACTGTCCCAGGAACATCAGCAGCATGATGCAGACTGTGTGACGCAGGCATCGGCATCTCCACCATCCACCCGCCCGTTTCAGGGTAGTCTCCATGCTTGTCACTCTTCCCCCTCCCGCTCCCCTTCTTCCCTCCAGCTACCCGCTTCTCTCAATGTGTGCACGGCACAATTAGTTTCTCCTCATCTGTGCGATACTGTGTCCAGTGTGTGGGGCGTGTCTGTCGGGAAACTTAACTCGCTAAATTTAGAAGTTAACTCAGCTCTACTTCCGAGCAGACGACAATTAACTGTATGGACTCGAGGGACCGAACAATTCAAAGCGTGTCGACATGAACAAACTTCAAAAAGCGGAAATATTTTCCTCGTTACACTATTCCAACACGGAACGCACGCTATGAAGAGCGTACACCTGTTGCCGCTTCTAGTTGACTCAATCAAGCGAGAAACACTCAGGTATTACCAACCTTCACACCTTTCCACGACCGCAGCCCACAGAAACATGACGTCGGGTGTACATCATTCACCGTGTACAACAAAAAGTCCACACACTCACAAATCAAACACTCCAAAACACTCACTGAAAACGAGTCACACCAGTTGTAAAACTCCGCCGGTTCTCTCCTCGTCAAACTCTCCTCTCCAAGGCAGACACGGACAGAAAAAACAGTTTTTCCCTCCACAGTTCAGTGATAGGCGGGGTGGGCCCACTACATTGCTCACACCTCGCACACAGCACGAGAAACGCTGCGCTCCTGCGCTCTCACACAACGGCTCGCCGCCCTGCCCGCCCGCTTCAAATTGTCGTCTGCTTGTGTCAGGCCGCCGCATTCAGTCAGCGCTGCAGCAGTCCAGCGGCGAGGGTCAGCGGCCGAGTGGGCGAGCAGCAGATAGTGGACGTAACGGTGTCGACAAGT
>CM031602.1:47043247-47050747 GCA_018398815.1 Conus ventricosus | reverse complement strand
TCAGGGGTATAATTCATTTTTGGCTGAATATATAAAATTTTCCTTTTGGCTTTTTACTTGGAAAATTTTTATTCGTTTTAAAAAAAATATAAACAGCAACGGAATTTTTTTAAATGACAAGCTTCGAATCAATATTTGGCTACTTAAAAAACTTTGCTCTGAAAAAGGGAAAGAAAATTCGCTGTTTGGAAGCCTTATATGTATTTGTTTGACAGGAACTCCTAAACCTAAATTTAAATTGCTTTACTGTCAAAACTTTTTTCCTTTTTTAAAGATACGGGGGCCCTTGAAAATTAAAAGTTTTGGGTCCATCCTTTAACTTGGAGCGGAAAAAGGGCCAAAAGGGGCCAGATGAAAAAAGGGGTTTTTAAATTTATTTTGCCCCCAAATTTTGGGCAATTAAAAAATTTTAAAAAATTTAGTTAGTTCAAGCTTTAGATAAAAATTTTTTCTATGTGCTTTTTTCCCGGCTTTTTTGGGTGAAAAAAAGGACCCCCAAAAAAAATTGCTGTTTTATTAAATATTGAAAACAAAGTCCCATCAAAACCCAAGGGAGGGGGAGTACAGGCGGATTTTTTTCCCTTTGTTAAAAAAATTAAACGGTTTTTTTTCCAAGTAATTCTACCCCAAAATTTTTTTTTTAAAAATTTTCCGATAAATTGCCCCAATTTCCCAAAATTGATATATTTTCGACATTTTTTAAATTGCCTCCCTTTGAAATGTTTTTTTAAAAAGATGCAACCATATTGCGATGTCATCAGCATACTAACCCTAAATGGTTTTTTTTGGACACCCCAAAAGGAAAAACTTTAAAGGAGAACTGAAAAAAAAATTGGGGCAAAAAATGACCCTTGGGGGGGGAAACCCTTTTAAATGTACCTAAAGGGAAAGGGAAAACCCTCTTCCAAATTTCTTATCCAAATGCCCCTTTCCTTTTAAAAAACCCTTTTTATGAAAAAAATACATGTTGCCTAAAAAACCCCAAATCTTTTTAATTTGTAAAGAACCTGCATCCCCCAAACACGTGTAGGTTTTTTTAAAAAACATCCAAAATGTAGCCCTGTATTTTTTTTTGGGGGGGAAAAAACGTTTTTTTAAATTTGTTTTGTAAGTTTACAAGATGGCTGTGGGCATGCCCTTTCTAAAACCAGCCTGCGGGGATTTGGAACAAATAGTTTTTTTCCCCAAAATAGCCCATCAAAACGCTTCAATAAAATTTTTTTCCCAGAAGTTTCCCGACATGGAGAAGAAAAAAGAGATTGGTCAAAAAATTTCCTTACAGAATTATTAAAACTTCCCTTCTTTCCCAAAAAACTGGTATGACCCCCGAACTTTTTAAAATTTTGGGGGAGGCCCTTATTCCAACATTTTTGGGAAAAACCGAGATTTACATGTTTCCAAGGAAGACGGCAGATGACATAGCTTTGATAAAGAAATGCCATCTAGCCCAAAGCTAAAAGTTCGGGAATTGAGATAAAAGGATAAAGCTTCGGGAAATTCTGGGGCCCTTTAAAAGGAAAGTTTCAAAAAATGAATTTTGAAAAGGATCGGGAATCCCAATGGGGTCCTCTTTTTGTTCCTTTTTTAAATTATAAGCCATTTTCTGCCTGTAGAGATGAAGAAAAAAAAAATTCGGGAAAAGAAATAAACCAAAAGCCTCAGTTTTTCATAAGAGGTGGGAAAATTTCCCTTTTTCTGCTTAATTTGGAAAAGTTTTTTTTTGGGTGACCATTTTTAAATTTCTTTACTTTTTTTTCCCCACTTTAAACATGTCTTTTGATTCTGTGATTTCCTTCTTACCCAAAATTTATTCCCCGTAATTTCCTTTTTTGCTTGAGCAATTATTTTATTACAGTTGTTTTTTTTTCCTGTTTCATAGTTTAAAAATTTTTTTCATCTTATTTCGGATCCACCTTTTAAAAGCCCGCGTTTTGATTTTACAGCAAAAAGGCATTCTTCATTTCCCCCACAAATTTTCCCAAAAATTTTCCCCAAGGTTTTTTCCCATAACTACTCCTTGGAATAGACTATCCGCAGCTTGAATCAATTTTTTTGGCAAAATTTGAATAAAAAAAAAAAACCAAATTTTTTTCATTTCCCAACCCACGTTGGGTTTTTTTTGTATCAGGGGCTTTTTGCCCAAAAACTCCCAATTTGGGGAATTTAAATTTTAATTTGGGGTTTTTGTCTTCAACAACTGATTGTCAGTGTAAAAAATTTTTTTTCATTTAAATTTATTTTTGATTGGAAGGTGATCATTCCAA
Source organism: Conus ventricosus (assembly GCA_018398815.1). Lineage (NCBI taxonomy): Eukaryota > Metazoa > Mollusca > Gastropoda > Neogastropoda > Conidae > Conus > Conus ventricosus. The sequence continues at coordinate 47,048,483 of CM031602.1, read as the reverse complement.
GGGAGTCTTCCCCCAGTGGAAACCCAAACGCAATCAATTTTCAAAAATTTTGGGGATACCACGACAAAAACCCAAAGCAGCTTGGGTTTGGGGTTGAAAACCTCTGGGGTTTTATTAACTCGGGCCTCATTTAAAAAAGATTTGACTGGAATCAACAAAATTTTCTAGAAATCTGTTAGAGAAACTTTTGAACAATTTTGTATCCCAAAAAGGAGCAAGGGGCATTAAAATCGCCAAGAAATAACCATTTCAAAAAAGTGAAAAAACGTTGTTTTTCAGCCGCCGGGATTATCATTTTTGGGGCCCCCAGGGATAAAAACCTGAAAAAGAAAATTATAAACGAGGTGCAATTTAAAAATTTTTCCCCCAGCCCCAAAAGAAAAGCAGTCTTCAGAAACCCTTTTAGTCCTGGGCATAGAAAACTTGTGGAAAATTTTTAAATTCACAACTAAAAAAATAGCGCATGCTTTTCATTTGAAATTTTTACGTTGTTGGGTTTGGTGTAGAAAAATTTTTAAAATTTGGAAGCTTTGTTTTTAAACCCTTTTGGGGATTGAAACCCCTAATAAAAACCCCAAAAAAATTTCCCCGTTTAAAGTAATTTTTTAAAGGAGAAAAAATTGGGAGGAAATTTATCTGGGGATTCCACTGTAAAAATTTTAAATTTTTATACTTGTTTTTTTCATTTTTCTTGTCTATAAATAAAAGCAATTTTGGGTTTCTTGTAAAAAAAGAAAAACAAACACTATTCAGGCTAAAAAGGGAAATTTTCCGACGATGCCTATGGTAAATTTTGGGGGAATGCCGCGGGAGGGGGTAGACCCAAAAATTTCCCGGGGGGGGTAAGGAAAAAGTTGGGGGCTGGAAGGCCCGGGCCCGCAGTTGAATGCCCCTGTGCCGCTGAAACTTCCACCCCTCTGTCTGCGTCCGGGGGTCGCTTCCCCCCCAAAAAGGCGAAGTAATGGGCGGCCCAGGTTTCTTGCCGTAGGCCCGGGTCCTTCGCCATTTTTGGGTAGATCCTTTTTGAAGGTGATACGACTTCTGGTAAAGGGCCGTAACCCCCATGGAAACATTTTTGGTTTTTTTTTTTTTCCAATTTAAATTTAGAAACCAAAAAAGCAGCATTTTAAACGTTACAGAAAACTCGTGTGTGTGTGTGTGTTGGTGGGTTTCGTTGTGTGTGTGTTGTGTTTGTGGTTTTTGTGTGTGGTGTGTGTTTTGTTGTTTTGGGGTTTTTGGGTGTGTGGGGGTTTTAACAAAAACTTTAAATTTAACAGATGTGTACCAACCCCAAAAGTTGAACTGAACAAAAAACAAGCCTTTGTGGTTGTTTTTGTTGTTTTGTACCCTGTCGAAAAGCCGAAGAAATTAACACTATACCTTTAGTAGGGTTAACACATTACTTTTGTTCCCCTTTTTTAAAAAATTTTTTTTCCCCCCCAAAAGTGGGCAGCCCCACATCCGACTTTTGAGGAAAATTTTGGGGGACTGATGGTTTTTGTGCTAGAAGTTTGTTTCCCATTGAAAGGGCAATTTCCCCCATGTTTAAGCGAGCCCCACAAAAAACACCCAAAACCCCACCCACACACACACGCACGCACGCACGCACGCACGCAAACCCCGCACGCACCACGCACGCACCCCACGCACGCAACACACACACACACGCGCGCGCGCCAAAACACACCCCCGCGCGGCACCACACAACACGCAGCACCCACGCACGCAAAGCGCGCCCCCCCCCACACGCCCAGAGAAAAAGGGGAGAGAAAAGAGAGAGACAGAAAAGACGGGCAGACCGACAGAAAAAGAGGGGTTTTTCCTAAAAAAAGGAAAATTTTTCATTTTTAAAAATTTAAAAATCGAAATTGGTTTTCCTTCATTTTTTTATTTATTATTTATTGGTTTTTTCGCGATAATCAAAAAATTTAAATTATTCCATTTTTTTTGGGGCTCTCCCCTCTGAAACACCCCAAAGTGTTGGGTTTCAGAGGAGCTAAATTGGTTTACGAGCCCCTTTTTTTTTGGCCTAAATTTTGGGGTTTTTGGGGCCCTTGTTTTGCTGGAAGTTTTGTTGTAGTTTCGTTTGTGGCCCAGGGGAAAAGGGAAAAATTTTACCAAAAGTGTTTTGTAAATTTATATTACTTTTGTGTACGTTGCAAAAATCTCTTATAACCGTGGGTTGTTCCTGGGGTTTCAAAGGGGAAACCAAAAATTTTTTTTTTGATCTTCCCCTTCCAATTCCCTGGAGACAAGCCAGTTCTTTAGAAACACGCATGCATTCTAGCACTGACAGTGATCTCTCTCTCTCTCTCTCTCTCTCTCCTCTCTCTCTCTTCTCTCTCTCTCTCTCTCTCTCTCTCTCTCTCTCTCTCTCTCTCTCTCTCTCTCCTCTCTCTCTCTCTCTCTCTCTCTCTCCCCCTCAGAAATAAGCAGTCATTTTAATCGTTACAGAAAACTCAGTGAAAATCATCTCCTTTGCCCATTATGTCACGAGGCTTTTGATAATGAAGTTTATTTTGTATTCTCGTGCCAGGAACTGTATTGTATTAGGCAAGAGTTTATTCCAGAAAAATACTATAGACAACCATGTATCTTCACGCTGATTATGCTAATGACGTCAAGAAATGAAACACTTGTAAAGCGGCTTGCCCTGTTTTTCTGCAAAGCATTTATGATTCGAAAGTTTCTTACAGCCTAGGTTCTTTTTTTATCATCAAATGCTTGAATTTCGTTTAACATGTTCACATATATTTGTTCAAGTGTATAACAATAAGCCGTGTAATCATTGATGAATCGCAGGCTTAAAACTTGTAACAATATGGACGTTGTGGCCTTGTTCTTGTTTGTTTTACTTGTCGCATTGATACTAGAATAATCTCAATTATTGTATCCCCCTTTTGAGGGGCTATGGCCTAACAGAATAAAGATCTGAATCTGAATCTGAATCTCTTCTCTCTCTCTCTCTCTCTCTCTCTCTCTCTCCTCTCTCTCTCTCTCTCTCTCTCTCTCCCCTCTCTCTCTCTCTCTCTCCGTGTGTGTGTGTGTGTGTGTGTGTGTGTGTGTGTGTGTGTGTGTGTGTGTGTGTGTGTGTTGTGTGTGTGAGAACAAGAACAAGAACAATTCTTTATTGCCGTCCCCTTTGAAAGATATTTGGCACAAAACATCATAAACAACAACAACAAGAACAACAACAAAAGTGCTTCTATTATCAATTTTTCCTGGCTTTGAATGCCTCAAAAACAAAGCTGGCTAATATTTCGTGGTGTTCCCTGGAGTTTAATAGAGTACTTGGTTTGAAGTCGTTGGCACACAATATTCTTTTTCCTGGGTCATCTGTTAGATCTTGCATCTGTTCTACTTGTGTATTTAGTTTTGTATACGAAGTAAGAACTAGACGCAAAAGAAACCAAAAAAAAAGTTATTGAATTTGCATCTACCTTTATTTGAATGAGGGTTGTGGAATGTATATCAGAATCAGGGCACTGGAAGTCACTGTCTGTTCTTTCTGCTGGTTCTTCATGGTTTGGCTTAAAGTACGTAGAATATCTGTAATGGCCATTTCAACACAGGCGAAAGATGGAGTTGGTGTGACAATTCTGCGAATAACTTTGTGTGATTTTGAGCTGCATGTAAATGTTTGATCAGAATGTGTACTTAAAGAGATTGACTGTTCAATCTAGCCGGGGTGCTGATTGATTACAAACGCATCACTCGAGACACACATAGAAGAAAAAGAAACACCCGAAGGTGCTGGGGAGGACCCAGAGAAGCACTGTCTTCACCCGCCTTTTGAGCAGTCCTGTACCACGCTGTGTTGACGATGGGTACAGGCACGCGCAGGACACTCCATTAAGATATCAAGGGACATAACTGCTCCTGAACAGAGGTAAATCAGACAACAGGATGCAACTCATAACAGCCTTAAAATAGAATCCCCATGGCTGGTACAGCCCGTGTTTCATGAGTGCAGAGCCCACCGTGCGGCAAAAGAAACCACCCTCCAGCTGCCGAGCACACCCCACAGACCCAACCACCCCTGCCCACGGACAGATGAAGACAGTGCCACTCCAGACACAGCCAAGCTTCCACACAGTCTTATGTGCCCTCAAGAGAGAATCCAAAGTTGTAGTCTTTCCCACTGTCAACAGGACTTTCCCTGTGGTCAGTGGGTCTTTCCTGGCCGTCACGGGACCTTTCTCCAGGGTCAGCCTAGCTAAGGCAAAGAAGAAAAAGAAACACCCGAAGGTGCTGGGGAGGACCCAGAGTAGCACTGTCTTCACCTGCCTTTTGAGCAGTCCTGTATACATAACACATATAACATACATGTAAACGAGTTGGCGTACCCTAAAAAGAACCCCCATAGTCGGCCAGGCTCTGATACAAGTGACACATTGGCCTGTGTGCAGACAGGATGAAGAACATGAAATGTTTACAGGGTTTCATTGGTCACTGTCAACATTCACCAAATCCTTATTGCACTGTTAGATTGTAATTCAGTGTGAAAGTCTCATTTAATGTTATCTTTTCATTAGGTACTCTATGCTGTGCGTTGTATGATGTTAAAGTACAGTGTATAAACTTTGCTGTGTAACTTACAGTGAGTGCCAGTAGATTTCTCTGAGGTGTTCTGCCCAGGGAGTGTGCGACGTCACAGACTGGCGCCGCTGATTGATTGGGGCATGTGGTTTTACAATCTTGCCTTTCTGTCATAGCGCAGTGAGGCATGTGGTTTTACAACCTTGTCTTTCTGTCATAGCGCAGTGAGATATGTGTTTTACAACCTTGTCTTTCTGTCATAGCGCAGTGAGGTATGTGTTTTACAACCTTGTCTTTCTATCATAGCGCAGTGAGGTATGTGTTTTACAACCTTGTCTTTCTATCCTGGTGCAGTGAGGCATGTGGTTTTACAACCTTGTCTTTCTGTCATAGCGCAGTGAGGCATGTGGTTTTACAACCTTGTCTTTCTATCATAGCGCAGTGAGGTATGTGTTTTACAACCTTGTCTTTCTATCATAGCGCAGTGAGGTATGTGTTTTACAACCTTGTCTTTCTATCCTGGTGCAGTGAGGCATGTGGTTTTACAACCTTGTCTTTCTGTCATAGCGCAGTGAGGTATGTGTTTTACAACCTTGTCTTTCTGTCATAGCGCAGTGAGGTATGTGTTTTACAACCTTGTCTTTCTATCATAGCGCAGTGAGGTATGTGTTTTTACAACCTTGTCTTTCTGTCATAG
>CM031602.1:47020747-47038247 GCA_018398815.1 Conus ventricosus | reverse complement strand
CTCAAGCAGACCTACACTCAGAACCTCTCCCTCTCTCTGTTCGTTCTCCCCCTCGTTCTCCCGTTCTCTCACTCTCACATCCTTCTTATCCCGTTCCGATCTGTCCAAAAAGGGCGAGTACCATTGGTCAGTATTTTTACCCTGATACCGGAGTTATCTCCCTCTAATTCCATTGGATATTCAAATCATGACAGTCACGCCTACACGCCTTACTCTCTGTGGTGGTCAATTGGTCATTTAATTGATTAGCTAGATTTCACCCCACCACACACTACCTTCTCCCTCTCCCTTTCCTGCTTTAACCTGCGACGTCCGACTAACAATGGCGCTGGTTCCACAAATTGGCTAGATGAGCCTGAGCCAGGCGCTACGACTCGTCTCGCTAGACATCGAGGCGTCGGTCAGAGCTGCTTAGTCCGTCTGGCCGGACAGACCGTCTCTGTGGAGCCTCTCCCCTATGCTTAATTGGCTGGATCCGAACCATGGGCCCGTCTACGTGGCGCCCAGAATATTTGAGTTAGAGCTTATGTCCAAACAACCTGGACCACGACTTGGTTGTTCTATTTTTGACCGTGACAATTTCCCCTTGCAAAAGACTATGCACCGCATCATCTCAAAACCACGGTACAAAAAAAAAACAACAACCGAATTTGCTGACACACAGCTACACGTGCAAAGTTTAAAAAAATACTTTACAACCAACGGTTTATAAATTATAAAATATATCATTAGTGAATACCACTCCAATGAGTTATCATTGACGTGCGCTCTTGCGTTATTCAATTCATTTTATAACGACCTCTGTGCGCACCTATGCAATCCCCCTACCTGCGGATTTGCCATATCTTCTCTTCACAATTCTTATGAAAGCACAATATAATATGATCACGATCCATGACACTTCACTGAGGAATCTCCATCCTCACTTATTGCAAATAATGCATCACTACACAAGCGACTGTATGCTCCAAGCATAACTACATTCACATGAACAAGTCTCACAAAGAAAACATGAACAAGTCTCACACAAAAAAATATGAACCATAGCCAACTGGGAATGAACCCATATCCAATCAACATAACTGTAATCAACACATGTTATCAACAAAGCACCCCGATATGACTGACTTCCTCTGAGTTGCAGCTTGCTAGACTACGCGACTTAAATAGTCAGCTCCGACATTCTGTCGACCTGGAATGTACTGCACTCGATACCTGTAGGGCTGCAGTGCCCTTGCCCAACGCAGAACCCTGCTGTTTTTCAGCTGTGCCTCCTGCAGGAATTTGAGTGGTTGATGATCTGTCTCTATCACGAACTCTTTCCCATACAAGTCTTTGTGGAACTTCTGCACGGCCCACACGACGCCTAAACACTCCTTCTCTACAGTTGCGTACCCTTCTTCACACTTTGTCAACTTCCTGCTAGCATATCTCACAGGGAACTCGACCCCTTCATGCTCCTGTAACAATACTGCACCTATCCCACCACCTGATGCATCTGTCCGCAACAAAAATGGTTTGGACATATCTGGTAGCTTCAAGATGGGACGGGAACCTAGTCTTTCCAACACCGTCTGCAGTGCTTGCTCTGCAGCGTCTGACCATTCGACCACTGCCGGTTTCCCTGCCTTGATCAAATCACTGAGAGGACTCGTGATTGCTGCGAAATTTGGAACAAACTCCTGTAGAACCCAATAAAACCTAGCAGACTCCGACTTCTGTTTTGGTCTTTGGTCTCTCTGACTTCATCATCTTCTCCACCTTTCCCCTTTCCGGCTGCTTTGTGTCGCCTCCGACAACAAAACCTGGGAACTCCTACTGTCTAGCCCTTCATAGAGTGACACATCCCTGTATGACTCTTCTGGGAACTTAGGCAACAAAATCTCCCCATCTTCTGCTGGGTCTCTTTCACCTCATCAATGATTGCTGCTGCGCCTATGGGCTGAGTCTCACGCTGAATATATCTGCGGAGAAAAATTCGCATGGAAAAGTTTTAGTTTCCCATTCACATCAATTCGGTAATCCCGACCGACCTTTTCAGTGATGGTGAATGGTCCTTTCCAATGCATCAGCAGCTTGTTGTGACCCGTGGGAAGCAGTTACCAGGACTTGATCTCCCGCCTTGAGGGATTGCTTCCTCACCTTCCTGTCATATTGCTTCTTCTGAAAGACCCTAGCCTCCTGCAAACTTTCCTTTGCAACCTTACATGTCTCATACCTGTGCCCACCTTTGGAACAGGGCGCGATTGGGCCAATCAGATCAACAGCCACCCTCCTGAATGGTGTGTCAATTAAAGGGGGATGTTTAAGAGGTGCCTTCCTCTTCACCCCTCTTGTGGCTGATCTTGACACACATCACATGACATGCAGAAACGTTTTATGTCTGCCATTGCTCCTGGCCAATGAAAGTCATCAAAGATTCGGTCAGCTGTTTTGCTGGTGCCGAGATGACCCGCCATGAGCGACTCGTGACCCACTGACATGACAGTGTCACGATAACCTGCTGGTACCTCTAACTGAGTGGTCACCTTACCTGTCCTCCTTGGTGAACACTCGGTACAACAGCCCGCCTTTCACAAGAAATTCTGTCTCACCTCCTCTAACCTCCTGTTTCTCTCCACCTCTTGCCAACTCCCAAGAGTTCACGAGCGAAGGGTCTTGTTCCTGCGCTGCCCTAAACTCATCAGGCGACACATCTATGCCTGACTTCCTTGCTGGAACGACTAACGGTTTATCAACCTTTTCCTCCTTCTTGCTCCGTGTTTGAACTGCTGCCCTGTAGCAGTCAACAACTCAGGATCCCCTGGATCCCTTGCCCCTGGAATATTTCCAATGATCAAATCATGAAGGGGTTTCTCCATCACCAACGCAGACAACTCGCCTGAGAAGTAAGGGGTACGTACTTCTATCTTAGCAACTGGAAACTCCCTCACAGTGCCATCGATTAGAGTACAGGTCTGGATTTGCCCTGTCAAATCCCCTTTCTCGACCAGCGTTGTTCGTACTACACCGCATGAACAACCAGTGTCTCGTAACACTTTCACCCTCTGCTGGCCAATCCACCCTTCTTCCACTGGTAACGAACCACTCAGCCTAGTGCCCTCCATCCCTGACACTGACTGCTGTCCAGTGCTAGCCATAGGCTGCACTCCACCCTCTTCAGACTGAATCCCTTTGGTTCCACTGCAGGTCGTTTCCCTTGACGACCCTTATCCACCTCTTGCAAGGCTGCTGCCTTCTGGAACCTCATGCGACAATCCCTCGCCACATGTCCCTTCTTGTGACAAATGAAACACCTAATGTCCCTTTGCCCTTCCTTCTGCCCCACCACTGGGTTTGCAGACTTTGCAGGAAACTCTCCTAGTCTCCTTGCACTCTTCTCACCTGTGCCTAGCACCTGTTTCTCCTGCACCTTAGTGCCCAAAACGTGCCTCTCTATACACCTCTGCGAACTTCAACAACTCTCCTGCTGTCTCTGGCTGTCTCTCTTTCAAATGTATGGTTAACTCAGGGCCGCAACCTGACAAAATCTGTTCTTTCATAACTAGCTCTTTCAATTCAGCGAACTCCTTCTTCGTACCACTCAACTCTAACCATTTCTCAAAAAAGTGATCTAGACGTGCACCAAACTGAGTGTACGTTTCCCCTGCTTGCAATCTAGCTGAACGAAATTTCTTTCTGAATCCTCCTCTGTGAGGTCAAATCCCTTCATTAAAGACTCCTTCACAGCACCAAAATCGGACTGTTGTTCTGCTGGTAACGCAGTGAAAATCTGCAATGCCTTACCCGTCAATAGCGCTGACAAAATGACTGCCCACTCTTCTGGAGGCCAACCCTGACTGGTCGCAAACGTTTCGAAACGACTGATGTATGCATCAATCGAATCGGTTCCTTCAGAGAATTTGGGTAACTTTGGTCGGGGGGCGTAACTGCGCACAGAGTCACTGGAAACTGAACTCCCATCCTCGGTGGTCTCCCTTTGTATTCTCACTTTCTCTAACTCTAATTGAACCTTTAATCTTTCCGTTTCCTGCTTCATTCTTTCTGTTTCCTGCGTTTCCCTAGCCTGATTATCATTAGCCTGAATCCTTAATTTTTCTGTTTCCTGCTTCATTCTTTCTGTTTCCTGCGCCTCCCTTATTCTTTCTGTTTCCTGCTTCATTCTTTCTGTTTCCTGCGCCTCTACTGCGATACGGCGTCTTTCCGCTTGCTCATCTCTTTCCATCTTTTGTTGGTTTTCAACGAATGCTCGCAACTCATCTCCTGAGTAACCTAAATCACGAGCGACGCTCACAAGTTGTTCAATAGGGTGTGTTCTTTTCTTCCGCCATTATATCTTTTTTTTTTTTTTTTTTTTTTTGAACAAGATTTTATAACAACGACAGCCAAACTGGTGGTCACCGACACGAGTGACGTGATAGCACAATCCTATGAATGATAATATTAGCTTGGGACAACGTAGTTAGTTTTTATAAGACGCCCAGCGCCTGACCCAACTATGAGAGCGAATTATAGGTAATCTGTGCGAAATAAGTACTCTGGGGCTGAAATGCCAAGCCTAGTATTAACTATCTTGGAAGCAATGCCAAGCCTAGTATTTAACTATCTTGGGAACATACAGTAAGACAACCCCTTGTCTTAGGATTACAATACTTGAATCCCACCCAGCTTCCTCTCTGAGAAGTTGAACAATTATAATAAATGGGCCAGAATATCCTGGCAGGCTCGCCAATAAATTGTCAACCTCGGGTGATGTCGATGGAGGAAGGACTAGCGCACAGCCCAAACACACTCACAGCTTGCTTACGATCTCATTCATATATCATGCATTCGTCACTCAAACCACTAGTAAAGTCTATAACTTTACTACACATGTTCATAGAACGAAACCATCAATGCATATGGAATCAAACAAAATAAAACATTCTCTCTTTCCTGAACTTCACAAATCATTTGTCTAAAACATCATTAACTAACCCGGGTATAAATAGATTTCTACTTTACCTGGCCAGGTGATCTTAACTATTCACGAATCACTGTCTTTTCTTTTCTTTTTTTTTTTTCTTTTCACTGTCACTTTCACAAGCACGACACAACTGCTGGCACTGGTCTTGGTCTGCTGGCGCCTGGTCAGGTTAGACTGTTGGCACTGGCGTTGGTCTGTCGATGAAAGTGGCGCTGGCCAAGTATGAGGTCGAACCCCAGTGAAGATAGAACAGTGACTATCAACATCGATCTGTTCTCCTTTCTTTCTTCCTGCATTAACGCATTGCACTCTCTCTCTCTCTCTTCTAGTCTGCTCTTATCAAATGGACATGGTTGCTTTTCTTTTCTTTTTTTCTTTTCTTTCTTTTCCTCCTCATTAGTTAGCAGCTCTCTCTCTCCACATCTCTCCTCAGTCCTTCCTCTGCAGACATCTCATGCTAATCTCTCAACTTGGTTCTCTTCTCTCCTCCCCTCATCTCTCTGCTTCTCTCTCAAGCAGACCTACACTCAGAAACCTCTCCCTCTCTCTGTCTCTCTGTTCGTTCTCCCCCCCGTTCTCCCGTTCTCTCACTCTCACATCCTTCTTATCCCGTTCCGATCTGTCCAAAAAGGGCGAGTACCATTGGTCAGTATTTTTACCCTGATACCCGAAGTTATCTCCCTCTAATTCCATTGGATATTCAAATCATGACAGTCACGCCTACACGCCTTACTCTCTGTGGTGGTCAATTGGTCATTTAATTGATTAGCTAGATTTCACCCCCACCACACACTACCTTCTCCCTCTCCCTTTCCTGCTTTAACCTGCGACGTCCGACTAACAATGGCGCTGGTTCCACAAATTGGCTAGATGAGCCTGAGCCAGGCGCTACGACTCGTCTCGCTAGACATCGAGGCGTCGGTCAGAGCTGCTTAGTCCGTCTGGCCGGACAGACCGTCTCTGTGGAGCCTCTCCCCTATGCTTAATTGGCTGGATCCGAACCATGGGCCCGTCTACGTGGCGCCCAGAATATTTGAGTTAGAGCTTATGTCCAAAACAACCTGGACCACGACTTGGTTGTTCTATTTTTGACCGTGACTCTCTCTCTCTCTTCTCTCTCTTCTCTCTCTCTCTCATCTCTCTCCTCTCTCTCTCTCTCTCTTCTCTCTGTCCATCTGTCTGTCTTTGTCTCTCTGTCTCTCCCCGTCTCTGTCTCTCTCTATCTCTGTCTGTCTGTAGGTTTGTCTCCCTGTCTGTCTATCTGTCTGTCGGTGTACATGCCTGCGTGTGTGTCTGTCTATGTGCGTGTCTGTCTATTTCTGTCTCTCTTTCTATCTCTCTTTGTCTCTGTTACTGCCTCATTAACAGAGAGAGAGAGGAGAGAGAGAGAGAGAGAGAGAGAGAGAGAGAGAGAGAGAGAGAGAGAGAGAATGCGAATGCGAATGCGAATGTTTATTCAGATTTTAGGCCTAGGCCCTATCTGAAGGGGATGGTCGTTCACCGACTCATATAATCTCACACGCACACACATACACACATATATACATACATAACATGGAATTTAGACACTGGTCATAAAGCATTTGTCATGCACTTAACAAAAATAATGTGAAGCATAACAAAGCCAAACAAAGGGAAAAAAATTGTCATGCACTTAACAAAAATAATGTGAAGCATAACAAAGCCAAACAAAGGGGAAAAAAATGTCATTGGTATGTGGTCCATCAATAGTACTTTTTATGTTGAAGCAGTACACAAACGTTTTAAAGCTTTATAAGTGAATAGTGCTACATTAGATAGTACAGACTCATTTCTACATGCCATAAGTAGATTAAACCTGAACCGACATGGGTCATTATAATACTTGGGCTGAATATATTTTATCCTCAAATCATGAAGAACAGGGCAACACAGAATAATATGAATGGCATCTTCCTTAGAAACATGACACAAGCGACACATAACTTCATCTGTTTTTCCACTGTATCTAAATCGGTGGCTGGTTATATCTGACACACCAAATCTTAGTTTTGTTAGAGCACTTTTAACATATCTATTCATAGCAATTTCAACATACGGTTCCACAAGATTCGTTGTCTTAAATGCCCTATATTCAGCAAATCGGTCACTGGTGTGCATATGACTATGCCAGTCTTGCCACCTACAGTCGATGATCCTTTGTTTAAAGCACTTAATAAAAGCTGCAATATTTTCGACACCTTGGTTATCCCATACAAAAGCAAAACCATAAGAATATAGGCACTTACGAACATTTGTGGCCCACGTCTTCTTTCCATTAATATCAAGATCATATAACACTTTATACGCTTTAAATGGTAACTTGTAATTTTCCATCCTTGTCAATTTTAGCCAATAACTGATGCATTTAACGTATGAATTTAAATAGATAGGATATCTCCCTATCTCTCCATATACCAAATCATTAGGAGTACGACAGTCAACGTTCAAAAAGCGTTTCATGGCAAACAAATGCAACTTTTCGATAACATTGCTGCTTTCGAACGCCCATATTTCAGCCCCATATTGTAGAATTGATTGAACTTGTGAATCAAATAACTTTTTAAATATATTAAGCGAACTACAGTCAAGCTTATACATTACATTAAGTATAATTAGAACAGCTCTTTTTGCTCTGTTAACTATATCTCTACATGCATAGGTAAAACTCAGCCTGGTTGAAAAGAATATACCCAAATACTTATATACGTTTACTACTTTTACTGGCTCATTTCCATACATCCAATGTTCATGTCTAGCTAGATACCCTCCCTTGCGAAAAACAATGATATTTGTTTTCTCCATATTCAATTTTAGCTCCAGTCTCATTGCAGCTGCATACAAACTATTCAACTGTTTTTGTAGACCAACAACTGATATTGATAACAAGATAATATCCTCCGCAAAAAGTAATATGAACAACTCTATCAAATCAAAGGACACACCATGTTTGCCATTTTCTATAATTTCTAGTGCAAGTTCGTTGACGAACAACGAAAAGAGAATCGGGCTGCAAACATCACCTTGCTTTACTCCCCTTGTGCAATTCACAACATCTGGAGAGAGAGAGAGAGAGAGAGAGAGAGAGAAGAGAGAGAGAGAGAGAGAGAGAGAGAGAGAGAGAGAGAGAGAGAGAGAGAGATTCCAGATGGTTTAATCTTCAAAAGTCATTAGACTCTTAACATTTTCCTTTAAGACAGATATCATACAATCGAAATACATTCTGCATGGACTCTGAAAGTAACACAGATTCTTTTGTCTAAGCATTAACGCACACACATGGCATGATTATAACTGAACTCACGAGAAATACAAATACACTCAGCTCTTCCTCCCTACTTCCTCCCCCCCCCCCCCCCGCACACACACATACACTGTTTACCACCCCATCCCACTCTTCCCTGACCTTATATCCTCAGAACTACCCAAATGCACTACGCACACCCTCCACCCTTCCCTACCTCCCCTTCATCTTCCCCACACACTGTATTTTGATTTCGGCCAATGGCCCACAATTAACGTAACAATTTTTCAAATAACAGGCTTGACCATACCCATTCAACTCCTAATTTCAACCAATATTTCACGCTTTTTGATGGCATAGTGCACAAACTGAGCAATGTTTTGCCTGATAGGAGATCAGTACATTTAATTAAATCGCCAAATAAGTTGTCATTTATTTGGTTTGAGCCAAGGTATTTAAGCCGTAGTTCTTTGTCACTACTGTTAACTGTAGTTGACCAGTCCTCAATGAAGTTTGCTATAAGACGCCCTCTTAACAATGATAGAAAAGATCGCTCATTTCCAACACCTTTATTTAGCCAAGCGTAACCAAACCCGCAGTGTTGGAGGATATCTCTTAGCTTGGATACCCAACATGATTTTCCGTTTTCTTCCATACTAAGTTGCATTAAATAGGCCTGTTTGGGCAGTCTGCTAGTATCCATCTGGAGTAGCTTCAACCAATACCTGACTGCTCTCAAGCATGAATTGACGTGTAAAGGATATCTGCCTAACTCTCCATACATACATTTGTTTGGGGTTTGGCAGGAGACACTAAAAAATCGCTTACACGCCTGCGTGTGCACCTTTTCGATCGCTTCTATGGCATCAAAACCCCAGATTTCTGACCCATACAACAAGATTGGTTGTATCTGAGCATCGAAGATTTTAAAGTACGTCTGCCTTGAAATTTCGCTGAGTTTGAGAAGCACTCGAGCACAATCACAGACTGCTTTCTTTCCCTTTGTTACTCTGTTCCTGACCCCTTGCGCAAAACTTAACCTTGTGGTAAATGTGAAACCTAGATAAGTATAACTGTTTACAACCTCCAGCTCTTCTCCATCCAGAAACCATTTTTCATTTCTACCCAAATAGCCCCCTTTTCTGAATACCATAACTTTAGATTTATCTATGTTAATTTCTAGGAACCTATCCTTGCAAAGAGTACTGAGATGTCTTAATTGATTTTGTAGCCCTGCTGGCGTTCTTGATAAAAGAGCTAAATCATCTGCAAACAATTCAGTCAAACCAGGCTGTAACTGGATTCCATGTTTTCCGACTTCTTCCATAGCTTTTGCTATTTCGTTTATAAACAGAGAGAAAAGGGCTGGACTTAGTATGCAACCCTGTCTGACACCAACAGGACATTCAAACAAATCGGTCATCATTTCGTTTGCACGAACACAGGATACAACTGAGGAATACATGGCCTTTAGAGCTTTTAAAAATGGACCAGGCAGACCTGCTCTCCCGAGAGTTTCAAAGAGAGAAGCACGATGAACTGAATCGAAAGCCTTCTTTAAATCTATGAAGGCTACGTAAAGTTTTTCGCCTTTTTTGTGGAATGTTTTCTCAATAACAGAAGCTAGCGTATAAATGTGATCGACAGTTGAATATGATTTTCGAAAACCTGCTTGCTCTTCGACAATTTTTTTATTTACATCCATCCACTTTGTAAGTCGACTTTTGAGTATACTTGTATAGATTTTACTCACGACACTTAACAAAGAAATACCCCTGTAATTATCGGGCACGTCTGTATTGCCCTTCTTAAAAATGGGTACTATTATTGATTGTGACCACTGTGCTGGAAATTCACCATTTCTAAAAACTTTATTGAATAGACAAGTCAAGAAAGAAACTGTTTTCAATCCTGAAGCCTTTAGCATTTCTGCAGTTATTCCATCACAGCCACACGCTTTGCCATTCTTTAGCCCAGAAATAGCCTTCCCCACTTCTCCCTCGGTAATAGGAACATTTAGTTCATCAGCTATGTCTTCGTCAAAAGACCTGTTGACCATAAAATTTTGCCCCTCCGACTCTTCAGTCCTAAAGACAGCTGTAAAATGTTGATACCATTGCTCTAATGTTATGTTTTCACCTGTCTTCTTTTTTTGTTTACATGTATTTGATCTTATTTCCGACCAGAATAATCTAGCGTCATGAATAGCGTTATTCAATCTATTCGCTTTTTCCCTTTTATAGGCTGATTTTTTTTTACCTGTTTTAACTGTCGGTACATTTTCCTTGCTTCTACAAAGGCAACGAGATTACCATTCACGACTGCCGTACCTTCGTGCTCATTGTTAATGTTACCGTTTTCACTTTCTACTTCGTTTTCACTCTCTACTTCATCAGTTCTTTGTGATTCATTTACATTTGAATACTTTTTCTTTGTTTTCATTGACTTTCTGTATACATTTAAGAGTTTACGAGCTTTGTGTTTAGCATCTTTGCATTCTTTATCAAACCAAGGGGCCCCTTTATTTTCAAGTTCGATACCTGTTCTGACCCGCTTTTTCATACATGCCGATGCATTTAAGAGACATCCCACAAATCTGGTCAAAGCTGACTCAGTGTTTCTCAATTTCATTAAAGGCTTGGTGAAGGTCTGCGCCTGTCTCAGGAGAAGAGAATTTGACAAAGAACTCCTCTTCCTTCTCCTTTGCCCAACATAACTTTTCTTTCCAAGCACCCTGCCTATCTTTTTTGTTTTCCGCACAGGTACTGATAGGGTTACCAAACACGGCTGAAATTGGCAAATGAGTAGACTCGACCTTATCAATTATCTTAAAAGAACAAACAAAATCACATTCATGCAATTCATTAGATACGATAAAGTAGTCAATCACACTGCCCCCTGTGCGACAAATGTACGTAAAGCCGTCATCAAAATCTTTCTCACACATTCCATTAAGAATAGAACATTGAAACATACTGCAAAATTCAATTAGCTGAGATCCAAATAAATTAACCGTTGAATCTTGGGAACGTCTTGACACAAATATTTCATCATTTTGCCAAACAGGGTCAACGCCCACATTGGTCAAACCATTCAGACTGGCTGTTCGTGCATTTAAGTCACCACAGATTAGCAAGTAGAAGTCTTCAAATCTTTCGTACAGGGTATTGACACAACTTTCAAGGGCTTCAATTCCAAATCCATTCTGTAGAATGTTATATGCACTTGAATCACTCGGAGGAATGTACGTTCCTATGAACATTATATCCTTGGGTGTGCCAAACAACAATTTATCTAACCGCAGACAAACTAAATTTTCGTAGTCGAGTTTGATTACATTTATCGAATTGCTCAATATTCTTTTGTAACCAACAACAACACCCCCCAATTTTCTTCCCCTATGGGTTATTTTTTTTTGCAAAAGAGAAAACAAAACAATAGTCAGAAAATGTATCTAGTTGGAAGTGAAAATCTACAAAAGTTTCTGTGAGACAAAAAATGTCGAACGTTTTCAGAAAGTTTATAAAATCATCCGAATCTAGCCGATGAAGTGACCCTTCCACATTCCATGTAAGCACTTTCAGTTTCCTACCTTCACTGATTGTCCGTGGGCACTGGCCACACCCCTATTTTCTTGAGGTGGTCCATCGGGAATCTTTCCTGCTGTCCCGACCATTCCCGATGCTTGGAACGCCTGAGCTTTGCCTGTCGTTGTGTGGCGCAGGGGGGCGAGATCGAAGTCCTCCTTTGAGCCGGGAGCCATGAGCCCCGACCTGTTTTGACACTGGTCGTGACAAGGAGTGTGATGGTGAAAGAGAAGAGAACATGACCTGTACGGCCTTCACGTCAGACACAACATCCTTGTCCAATCACGTACAACCGTTGACCAGACAAATATATGCATGCATAGCACTTTAGCTCAGACACAACGCCTTCATCTAAAGATGCACAGCCATTTTCCCACTAGCATCACAAATGGTAGCGTTCTCTGATTGGTCCATGGAATCATTCATTTCATTATGCCCATCGCTCCCGGTGGAGCATAGGCCATCGACGACCCTTCGCCATCACACTCTGTTCTGGGCTGTTCTGGTCATTTCAGTCCAGTTGGTCCCTAGTTGCTTCAGCTCCACCTCAGTGTCTCGCCTCCAGCTGTTGCGAGGCTGGCCTCTCTTCCTCTTTCCCTGCGGGTTCCAGGTCAGGGCTTGACGTGTGGTGCTGGATGCTAGCTTCCTGAGGGTGTGTCCGATCCAGCCCCACTTCCTTCGCAGTATTGCTTGGCCACTGGTTCCTGTCCCGCACGCCCTCACAGATCTTCGATTCGGGTCTTCTCCTATCGGATTTTGTAGATGCGCCTCAGACAGGTGTTGAAGAATGTCTGAATCTTTTGTTGCATCGTCTCTGTTGTCCGCCATGTCTCGCATCCGTAGAGCAGAATTGATTTCACATTGGAGTTGAAGATGCGGAGTTTGGTTCTTATGCTGATTCCTTCAGATGCCCAGATGTTCTTGAGCATGACGAAAGCTGCTCTTGCCTTACCGATTCTGGCTGTGACGTCTCGGTCAATGGAATGATGACGATTTACACTTAAGGCGTCTTGGGGGGGGGGGGGGGGGGGAGGTACAAGTACGTGTCTTTTTCATGGCATGCTACCACCAATGCGTCACACGAGATATATCAATGAACAGGCAGATGAATAAGTATTTGCAATCGCCTCGGTGCTTACTGGTGTTCACGTTGTCAGGTTTCGCCATATCTGCACAGCCTCTGTATGGTCTGAGGTCATCAGACCAAGATCAGTGAAGCGGTAAAGCACTTCACACACACGCACGCACACACACACACGCACATGAGTATAACATCGTCATATGTTACCGATCTTGATGATGTGAAGCTTAGAACAGCATTGTGTCTGCTAAAAAGCAACCGACTTCCCGTCAATGGTATCCCTCGTTTTGGCAAATTACCAAATGATAGTATATTATGTAAACAATGTAATGAGAACTGCATTGAAGATGTTGAACAATAAAGTAGTGGGGGAAAATAAGTGCAGGTTAACAATTCTTCCGTCATTATAGTAATGACTTGGCAAAGGTTTGAAATTTAAAAAGAAATGGGTGGGGGGTGGAGGTGGGGAGGGGGTGTTGAAGATGAAGAAAACGAGAAAATCTATATCATAAATATGAAAACCCTTCACTAGCTGCACGAGGGAACCATTGCAATCCCTCTCGAAGGCAGATCTATATGTATTGCCTGCTCCTAGGCCTTCCGTCCGCTGGATCGGACTCATCAGGGAGACACGGCTGATTGTGTCGGTGCTCTTGGCATCAAATAGAGACACACCACAGTCCGTAATTCTGTGGTGTTCTCATCACCAAGGGTTAAAAAAAGAATCCAACAGCACCCCCAAAGCAGCCAGCGAAAGGTAATATATAAAACAAAACGAAAGCGTGCAGAGGAAAAAAGCTGCTGATAAACTAAAAACATTATGCAAACAGTATAAAATGTAGTGGACAATCTTTGAGCCTATTGAAGATGCATTGAAGATGTGACACATTTCATGCTTATATGCCCAAGATATATTTCTATGAGAACGAAATACATTCCTCACTTTTATTACCGTTTTCCTTCTCAGCAAAAAAAATTGTAATTTTGGATTTTAAGACTTAAAGGAAAGTTGGTTTTCAAAGTAGGTCGTAATATTACAGAATGTTTAAAATTACGAGAACAACTCTAATACTAATGAAAAGAGATCTTTCTTGATAATTCGTATTATGAATTACCTCTCCAGTTCATATGGGTCGGATGGCCTTGAAAAGACTGAATAAAACTTAGTGTTATTGTTACACACACACACGCACGCACGCACGCACGCACGCACGCACCACGCACGCACGCACGCACGCACACACACACACACACACACACACACACACAGAGTTACTTTTCCTGAAAGGATTATTCATTTCTAAAATAATTCTCAAAGCTTGTGTTATCTTTTATCTCTTTATTCATTTATCTAATTATCGATTTATTTGGTTATCATCATCATCAATTATTTATATATTAATTTTATTTTGGGTGCTCTCTTCCGAACCCACAAACGTATTGGGTTTCAGGGGAGCTAAATTGAGTTTAGGGGCCCTTTAGTTTTGGAGCTAAATTGGGTTTCACGGGACCTGAGTTTTATTTGAAATCATTGCTGGGAGCGAGTTATTGGCACATGATTATGCAAAATGATGTCTATAAATTTAAGGGGTGTAAATTATATTACTTCTGTCATGTATGCTGCAAAGCGCTTACATCTGTGGTTTGTTCACTTATGTGCAAAGAAACAAGAAGACAGAATGGGTTGGGTCACAGCAAGTGAAGATAATATGTTATTATCAGAAGGTACATTATCTCTCGAGTACCAGTAAAAAAGAGTGTGGTCTTCAAAGTTAACGGATGTGTTGTAGGTATATGGACTACTCCGCACACAGTGACACCTCCTTGATGAAACTGAAAATGAAAACTGAAAGTTTCTTGGGGGTTCTGTCAGAAGCTTCAGCTCTCGCCGCCAGTGTGACATCTTCTGTTAGAGTGCTGGGACTTGTATGATGCCAGTGTGACATCTTCTGTTAGAGTGTGGGACTTGTATGATGCCAGTGTGACATCTTCTGTCAGAGTGCTGGGACTTGCATGATGCCAGTGTGACATCTTCTGTTAGAGTGCGGGGACGTGCATGATGCCAGTGTGACATCTTCTGTTAGAGTGCTGGGACTTGTATGATGCAGTGTGACATCTTCTGTTAGAGTGCTGGGACTTGTATGATGCCAGTGTGACATCTTCTGTTAGAGTGCTGGGACTTGTATGATGCCAGTGTGACATCTTCTGTTAGGGGTGCTGGGACTTGTATGATGCCAGTGTGACATGTCTGTTAGAGTGCTGGGACTTGTATGATGCCAGTGTGACATCTTCTGTTAGAGTGCTGGGACTTGTATGATGCCAGTGTGACATCTTCTGTTAGTGTGCTGGGACTTGCATGATGCCAGTGTGACATCTTCTGTTAGAGTGCTGGGACTTGCATGATGCCAGTGTGACATCTTCTGTTAGAGGGGCTGGGACTTGCATGATGCCAGTGTGACATTCTTCTGTTAGAGTGGGACTTGTATGATGCCAGTGTGACATCTTCTGTTAGAGTGCTGGGACTTGTATGATGCAGTGTGACATCTTCTGTTTGGGCTGGGACTTCCCATGATCCCAGTGTGACATCTTCTGTTAGAGTGCTGGGATTGTATGATGCCAGTGTGACATCTTCTGTTAGAGTGCTGGGACTTGTATGATGCCAGTGTGACATCTTCTGTTAGAGTGCGGGGACTTGTATGATGCCAGTGCGACATTTCTGTTAGAGTGCTGGGGACTTGTATGATGGCCAGTGGGGACATCTTCTGTTAGACTGCTGGGACTTGTATGATGCCATTTGTGACATCTTCTGTTAGAGTGCTGGGACTTGTATGATGCCAGTGTGACATCTTCAGTTAGAGTGCTGGGACTTGTATGATGCCAGTGTGACATCTTCTGTTAGAGGGCTGGGACTTGTATGATGCCAGTGTGACATCTTCTGTTAGATGCTGGGATTTGGGTATGATGCCAGTGTGACATCTTCTGTTAGAGTGCTGGGACTTGTATGTTTGCCAGTGTGACATCTTCTGTCAGAGTGCTGGGACTTGTATGATCCCAGTGTGACATCTTCTGTTAGAGTGCTGGGACTTGTATGATGCCAGTGTGACATCTTCTGTTTGAGTGCTGGGATTGTATGATGCCAGTGTGACATCTTCTGTTAGAGTGCTGGGACTTGTATGATGCCAGTGTGACATCTTCTGTTAGAGTGCTGGGACTTGCATGATGCCAGTGTGACATCTTCTGTCGAGTGCTGGGACTTGTATGATGCCAGTGTGACTCTTCTGTTTAGAGTGCTGGGACTTGTATGATGCCAGTGTGACATCTTCTGTTAGAGTGCTGGGACTTGTATGATGCCAGTCATAAACATCTTCGTTAGAGGGCTGGGACTTGTATGATGCCAGTCATAAACATCTTCTGTTAGAGTGCTGGGACTTGTATGATGCCAGTCATAAACATCTTCTGTTAGAGTGCTGGGACTTGCATGATCCCAGTCATAAACATCTTCTGTTAGAGTGCTGGGTCTTGCATGATGCCAGTCATAAACGTATTCTTTTAGAGTGCTGGGACTGTCATGATGCCAGTCATAAATACACAGCAGACTCTAGAAACCTTGTTCAGAGCTATTCCACCTAATGCAATCTTTGAATTTCTCAAAGCGATCAACATTTTTTAAAAATCTGATCTAAAAAGTACAGAAGAAAGATTTCTAGCAACATTTCTTGTGTATTTTTAGAAATGGTATTTTTAAAGAGTTGTGTGAATGAGCTTTTCTTTTTTTTTAATTAAAAAAAGAAAAATGACTTGCGAGTTGACTTCAACGCGGTGACAACCTTGATATGGCCTTTTGCGGTCGGCTGGGCTATAAGCAACATTACCCACTCGTACAGGCTCGGGGGGGGGGGGGGGGGGGGGGGCTGCTACGTCACACCGGTTACCCGACCACGACAAGGTGCAGGCCCTTCCCCGAAAGATGGAATGGAACAGACACAGAGCGAAAAAGCCTGGAGCCAACCCACCAACAAAAACAACAACAAAAGGTGAGGTTTATTTCCTAGAGCTGAATGACCCCGGGGGGCGCTGACCTGTTACACTGAACTGCTATTTATAGATCTGGGGCACAGACTTATGGATGGCTGCGCCCATCCCTACCCTTCGGCGCCTTTCATCTACCCTGGGCTGAATCAGGCCCCCCTGTTTCTGCTGGGTGGACACACGGGTTTTCAAGCTGTTGCAATCAGACAAATGAGTGAGGGTCGGAATAGCTCAGTGGTAGAGCGCCGGACTCGTAATCCAGGGTTGCGGGTTCGAACCTCCCCCGGGCCGTTTCGGTACAGAGGGATTTTTCTCTCTGAGTTAAAATTGGTTCTGACTCCATTCCCATACTGTCCTTCGAATGAGACTATAAACGAGGTCGTGTGGGAAACGCATGCTTAACATCTTGCACACAGGTAGAATCCCATCACCACTTTCGGAAGAGAGGCCAGTTTGGCCGTTGGTATGGATGACTTGTTACACATGCATGCAGCCAAGCCCTTTGCCGAAGTTGGAGTATGGCTGCCTTAATGGCGGGATAAAAAACGGTTTATACACCAAAACTCCACTCCCTT
>CM031602.1:47000747-47005747 GCA_018398815.1 Conus ventricosus | reverse complement strand
TACGCGTGTATACATACGGATGCGTGAAAATGTATGTGTATTTGAATGTAGGAAGAATATATAGCTACACTATTACAATAGCAAAAAAAACAAAAACAACAAAAAAAACCAGTGGTGTGTGTGTGTGTGTGTGTGTGTGTGTGTGTGTGTGTGTGTGTGTGTGTGTGTGTGTGTGGTGTGTGGAGCGCGTGCGATCGAGCGAGTATGTGTAGGAACGAGTTTCAATACAACAAAAGTAATGGAACCATACTTATCAAACAAACCAATATTGATCTTTGAGACCTCATTCAAGTGCCAGAACCACAGGAATGAATCCAAGTAAGTGGTTTCAAATGTCAGTGAACTCTTCCCATAGCGGAGCCTGCAGTGGACAGGGAAGTTCAATGTCTTGAGGTGAACACTGGCTGGTCGTTTCTCCATGGAGCAACAACGCGGACTCCTCAGTGGCGGTCAAGCCATGCAGCTGGTTGACTGACGTAGACTGACTGCATTTCACAGAGCCCTCAAAGAGCTGTCAGAGTCAGAAGTCGAGCACATAGCATCAGCGATAAGGGGAGATGTGTGTGTGTGTGTGTGTGTGTGTGTGTGTGGTGCGTGCGTGCGTGCGTGCGTGCGTGCGTGCGTGCGTGGTGTGTGTGTGTGTGTGTGTGTGTGTGTGTGTGTGTGTGTGTGTGTGTGTGTGTGTGTGTGTGTGTGTGTGTGATGCATCGTTCTGTGAGTGTGGCCCCACAGGCCTCCGCATCATTAGTGAGGCTTTTGACATCCAGGACGCGTTATTCCTATAAACACTTCTAGATACTTCTTACGCTTAGAATTCAGCGCACCTGCGAACAACAGGTGAAAGTAAGATTTCTCAGGTACTGGGCACCAGGAAATGAGAGAGTATGGTGGAAATCATTGACCCCAGGACATATAGCAACACAGATGAGACAGAGACGACAAAAATAACCGAGTACAAAGAACCGTCAAAACATCAACGCCATCCTCATTACAGACAAGATCAAATCACACCCTACAGGACGGCCCATCCTGTGTTGACCTGAGAGACAGGACGTGGCCAGATGGGGGACGATGCACTGGCAGCTGCAGGAGGTGAGTGGTGGGTGTGAAGTTCATATTACAGATGGGACCAAGAGGGTGTAGATGGTGAAGAAGAGAAAACGACTTGCATAGCCTTCAGGTCAGACACAACACCGTTTGTCTATTCACGTACAGCCATGGATCAGATAAGTACCTGTCCAGACTTGGGATCAGACAGAACAGCTTCGTCTAATGACGCACAGCAGTGTTTTTTCCCCTGGCATCATCACAAATAGTAACATTCTCTGACTGGTCTTTGGAATGATGACGATTCTCACTTTAGACGTTCGGGATGCAAGACTGTATAGAGCATGCTTGATGCCTGACTCCTCCACTCACCAGAAAGCTCCATGAATTAAGCGGTACTAATCTCATCACTGAGGAGCAGGGCGACAGAGTAGTCACCCTCAGCTGGGCAAGTTTTCGGCCGAAGAACACGGAATTCGCAAGACGCATGGCAGTTTTGACTGAGTTGCAAAGAGAGCAGTCAGAACTGGTTCCATCAAACTAAAACACAACGTTCAAGAAATGACCACTGTGAAAGCCGTCAAATATATTCTTCTCTCTACTAACTGGTAGAACCGTCCAAGAAGGAGTCATTACCTCACAGAATCCAAATTGCTTATTAAATCAGTTAACTGTTACAGCGTGCTGTTGAAAATGGAAACTTCAATGTTTATTTCCAGAGCAATGGAAACTTTAAATATCACGCAACACCGCACGAACTTCTGCGTACGCAGGCTGATACTCCTGTGGACACTCCCTGTATAGACAGGCAAGTATTAAACCCATCTGCCCAACAAAGGGAGTGGAGTTTTGTGTGTATGACCGTTTTTATCCCGCCATTAAGGCAGCCATACTCCAACTTCGGGGAGACCGTACGAACTAGATCCAGTGTTCATTTTTGAATCGCCTATTAAAAACGAGAATCGATGTACAAGTCACCTGACTTCCCTCCTTACCATATCTCCCTCCCTCATGGGAGAGCTACACAAAGTAGTTCTCTGCAATGTTTGTGTGAATGTAATAGATATCACGAGATTGTTGGGGAAGGGCTTTTTCCCCAGACGAACGCAGGCTTGCGTGTAAACCATCCGTTGTGGATCTTGAAGTAAACAACTGTTCCATTAACAAGAAGCAAAGTTTGCTAGAATCTGAATAGGATTCATTACATTGTGACATCAAAACTGATTGTTAGACGATGTTGTGGCCTGAGCAGAGAGAACATTCAGAGAGAGAGAGAGAGAGAGAGAGAGAGAGAGAGAGAGAGAGAGAGAGAGAGAGAGGAGAGAGAGAGGAGAGAGAGAGAGAGAGAGAGAGAGAGAGAGAGTTTTACTGTCCGTGGTGTTACGCCCCTCCCCCTTCCTTCCCCTCCCCAGCAAGAATCAGGCAAGGGAGAGTTACATCCATTGTTTGTGACCACATTCTTCAGCTGTGCCACTACAAAGACACAAACTGCACTGTTTGCCTGAAGGAAAAGCTTGGAGACTTCTGAACAGCCAAGCAGTCCAGCCCTTTTTGAAATTTTTTATTCATTTACATATTTTGGCACATCTACAAACAAGTATATCCCATTATTACGGCGTGTAAAGGCAAAGCAACCAATGTGTTATCTAAGGTACAATGCATACCATTAACACATCGTATTGTTACAGTAATCCAAGAAAACTCCGTACAACTATCTGTGGAAAAGTATTAGAATATACCTACATTTCTAGACATTGCTATTTCTATCTTTGACTTTCCACAAGGTTTTGATAGGGATCCCATTTTCTTTTTTTACAAAATTCTGTAAATTGCATCTCCACACAGTGCATAATGTTTTTCATTTTTATATTTGCGCTTTAGGTCGTTCAAAAGTGTTGGGGATTAAGTTTGATCTGATTTTACATGTTTTCACAAAATATTTAGGAGACAGGATAATTTGGTCAAGCCATTCGTCAGTTTTTATTTGTTCATCATTACCAAATAATCCCAAATCTCTATCAAGCTTGATTCTTAAAGAGTTTTTACATTTTGCACATATTATTCTCTCTAGTCTTCCGCCTCCAGAAACTATGAACATAACTGCAAAGCCCCGAGTAGTGTTGTACTGAATCTTTCACTGTCTCTCAAAATGAACATTTGTCGCTATCATTTACATCCATTTTCTTCAGAATATATTTTGTAACAAGAGTCTTAAATAAATGTTAGCGAACCGCAAAGAGAAACGTGGACAAACGAGTCACAAGACAAAACACGACACGTTTCGACCTCTTAGGTCTTCTTCAAGCAAGACACAAACAAATAGCACAATGAAAAATGAACTAAGCTAAGTGAAAAATTCGTTCATTGTCATTGTCCTATTTGTTTGTGTCTTGCCTGAAGAAGACCTAAGAGGTCGAAACGCGTCGTGTTTTGTCTTGTGACTCGTTTGTCCACGTTTCTCTTGGCGGTTTGCTAACATTTATTTAAGATTTGTTTAGATTTCCGCCTGCAGTCGTCTCACTTTGCAACTAGATCTGTAACAAGAGCGTTATGACATTCTTTCAAGTCTTCGCCAGGATGCTAAGCTGGGAGACTTCTTCCAATCAGCCAAGGCACTTGACATGCCTCTTTGTCTTGTTCCGTACAACATCCTCGTGAAGGAGATCTCGCAGAAAACACTTTAGGACTTCAACAACATCACAGCCTTAGGAGTGCGGCCTCTGTACAGCCTGTCTTTCCTGCCAGCCGACCAACGGGCAAGTTGCCAGGTGGCGGACACTAGTGAAATCACATGCAGGTTTTTTTTCTCCACAAATCAACATGACTGCAAGAGATCTCGCATGAAGTGTGTCCAGGTTTCTCAATCAGTATCAAGCGAGAAATTCTCCCGGCAAATTGCATCTTACGTCTGGCAACTGTTAACTTACATTTGCAGCAGGGACATGCTCAAACGATTCAAGGTCAAAATGTGTAAACGTTCGGTCGATGCTCCATATTGTTAGCGCTGCTCTCACACTCCATATTGCCCGTGGCGAAATCCACACTCTTACCTTCGGTGCAGATGAGTTCTGAGCGATGCTGAATTCCTCCTGTCCTCTATGGATGCCAGAAATGAACACTGAGAGCAGAGTTCCAGTCAGCCATTTTATGCTGTAAGATGAGTTATCTACATCTACAAAACATGAGGTAAATGACATGTCTGCATTCAGTCCTACATACTATCAGGCCAATGGCGATGTCTCAGTCAGGCAACACATGTCCTACATACCATCAGGCTAATGACGAGGTCTGCGGTCAACACATGTCCTACATACCATCAGGCCAGTGACGATGTCTGCAGTCAACACATGTCCTACATGTCATCAGGCCAATGACGATGTCTGCAGTCAACACATGTCCTACATACCATCAGGCCAGTGACGATGTCTGCAGTCAACACATGTCCTAAATGTCATCAGGCCAATGACGATGTCTGCAGTCAACACATGTCCTACATATCATCAGGCCAATGACGATGTCTGCAGTCAACACATGTCCTACATATCATCAGGCCAATGACGATGTCTGCTGTTAACACATGTCCTACATACCATCAGGCCAATGACAATGTCACCAGTAGTCAACACATGTCCTACATACCATCAGGCCAATGACGATGTCTGCGTCAGTCAACACATGTCCTACATACCATCAGGCCAATGACGATGTCACCAGTAGTCAACACATGTCCTACATACCATCAGGCCAATGACGATGTCACCAGTAGTCAACACATGTCCTACATACCATCAGGCCAATGACGATGTCTGCTGTTAACACATGTCCTACATACCATCAGGCCAATGACAATGTCACCAGTAGTCAACACATGTCCTACATACCATCAGGCCAATGACGATGTCTGCTGTTAACACATGTCCTACATACCATCAGGCCAATGACAATGTCACCAG
>CM031602.1:46988247-46995747 GCA_018398815.1 Conus ventricosus | reverse complement strand
GAATCCAGCCTGATGCTCCCCCCGTGATATATTACATTCAATCCATTCCTGCAATCTGTTGTTAACAACAGTAACTATACACTTTACAGCTAACGTCAACCAAAGAGATACCTCTGTAATTATTAGGGTTATCTACATCGCCTTTCTTGAATAAGGGCAAAGTTACAGACTCTGTCCAGTTTTCTGGAAGATGCCCTCATCAAAAATTCTGTTGAAAAGAATTAGTAAAAAGTCAACAACTTGAGGTCCAGCATACTCAACAATTCACCAATAATAGAATCAGGTCCCGCTGATTTGTTAGTCTTAATTTTCCGCGTGGCAAATAGAATTTCGTCTTTAGAAATGGGGCGATTGAAATGCTCGTCTTCTCCCCTCATCAGTAGCAACAGAAAGCTCCTCATCACTTACATTATCTTTACCTAACAAACGTTTAAAGTGCTCATACCATGTATCCAGGGAGATATTATTCTTAGTAAATTTTCTTTAAATGAAGCTCATTTTTAATGTTTTCCAAAACTCCTGCTGTGACGGAAGAGATCTGATCATGTTATCTAACAGGTTTTTATTAAAAATTTTCTTCTTCTGCTTTTGAAGGTTTTTATATTCTCTTCTTGCAATAACATACTCACTTCTGTCCCCATCGTCCAAAGTACGAAGCCATATTCTCAACAATCTTAGCGTTTTTTCTTTCATTTCTCCAAACAATCACTGTCAAACCAATCTTCCTTTTTAGCACCATTTCTTATTACCACACGTTTTAATCATACATTCAGCACTGTTTTTTAATACAATCATTAAACAAATCTAAAGCTTTATCTACATCAACACTGATCAGTTCTAAAGCCTCATTTAATTTTGAGCACATTTCTGCTTTACACAATTTGTCTCTGTAAGTCAAAGCATAATCTTCATTCCATACAAACTTATCGAATACTGTTGCCGCAACATTCTCCATTGATCTATCACTATCCTTTGTTGTAATGTCAATGTGAAATTCAATAGGTAAATGATCGGATTCTATACGTTCCGACACAAACAAATAACATGAATCACAAAAAGTGGAGAAAAAATCTTTAGATACGAGAAAATAATCATTAACGCTGCTACCGCTGTCTGAAACGTATGTATAGCAACCATGGCGGTCGCCCTGACATACACCATTCAAAATGTACAAATCAAAAGCAACGCAAAGATTTAACAATAACTTACCGTAGTTATTCAACACATTATCATAAGAACATCGATCTGTGCAAGGTGGCTGGCTTTTTGTTTGCAAACAGGAATCGAAAACATCAGCAGACAAGTCAGGAGAAAAATTTGCCGTCCTGCTGTTCAGATCGCCACACAGTACTATATCAACGTCACCAAGTGAGCACAAGCAGTCAGCCAAACATTCTTCCAACATGGAAATACCATTATCAACAATAAAAGAAATTATAGAAAGGAGAACCTTCAGGCTGAATATACGTACAAACCAAGCAATATTTTTCAGTGTACCCAAAAACGATTTTTCAATTAAAAAGACGCACACGTTAGAGCTATCAACTTCTACATATGATATGAAGGGAACCAATTCTTGTTTTATCAAACAAACGAGTCCTCCAGATCGTCTCCCCTGATGACAGAGTTTTTACAGCAGGTTTAATAAAGGCTTTATAACCCAACAAACATGTCCATGCTGAGTGTTTCAACGAACGTTTCTTCCAAAGCATATAAAATCAAAACCACAGGCATAAGAAATAAATGCATTGTCAAAAATCTTTGAGAGTAAACCATTCACATTCCAACAAAGAAGCTTGAATACTTTATTATGGCATACAGGCACATCCAGATCCCGTTGTCAATATAAATATGATCACTATCAAGTGCACCGTTTTCCATACATGCATTAATTTCGCAATCTACATCATCATATTTGGAAAAATCATCATTCAAACGGCTGGAAAAATCATCATTCAAACGGCTATCATTGAAACTGTCATACGAATTCAAGCGTGTACCAGTGCCATCGCTCACAACCGTCCACAACACTGTCGTCAAAAACACGTGCAAAGCGGCTACTGCCACGCGTGACAGGATCCGGAGCGGCCAGTCTTTCCACCGGTGTCAAGTTATCTTTTCTCCCTCTTGAATTAACACCTTTATCAT
This sequence comes from Conus ventricosus, assembly GCA_018398815.1. Taxonomy (NCBI): domain Eukaryota; kingdom Metazoa; phylum Mollusca; class Gastropoda; order Neogastropoda; family Conidae; genus Conus; species Conus ventricosus. The sequence goes on along the minus strand of CM031602.1, from coordinate 46,993,599 downwards.
CGCAAGAGGACCGGCCAAAACCCTATTTCAACTCTTTTAGCTGACCAGAAGCATCAAGCCCGAACCTCTTGCCATCAACAAGGAGATGGTCAAAGACCATCGCAGCTCTCTTACCACTGTTCCTTGCGTCTTTCAGATGTGGAGTGAGCTTACGTCTTATTTCACGGACCCTACTTGTAAAGTCTTCGCCGACAAAGACATTGGTTCCTTTCAACTTAGTCTTAGCTTTCAAAATGTGTACTTTGTCCTTATATGAGAACATCTGGCAATGATGGGGGAGTCATGCTTTGCATTCAAACGATGCGCTCTATCAAACTCGACCCCATTCACGCCCAGTTTCTTAGCAGTCAAGTCCTTCAACATTCGTTCGCAGTCATCACTGTTCTCATTCTCACTTCTGCTCACTCCATAAAACAATAAATTATTACGTTTCGAGCGTCCTTCGAGGTCATCTGTCTTCTTTTCTAGAAACTCAAGTCTGTCACCAAGTTCAGAGTTCACTCTCTGCAGATCATTGTTCTGAGAACGTAATTCTGCCACTTCCTCCCTGAGACCCTTCACTTCACTCTGCAACGCAGCATACTGTTCACCAAGGGTCTTAACATCCATTTAACGTCATCCAACTTACTGTCCATGGCCTTGCTGGTCCTGTCCATCTCCAGAAGCTTGGACAGATGTCGGCCATGGTGGGTTCGGCGCTCGTTGGTCTGGATGCAGGAGAGTCAACAGCGGAGGCAGCACTCCTGTCCGCACTGGCACCGCGCGTAGCGTAACCGAGCCGGGTCTGCTTCACGTTGTCTGCCTTCACCGCTGGTGTAGGTCCGGGGTTCTGCTCCACATCTCCACACTGCAATAACAGTCCGCCCCAAAACAACAAGACGAGGAGCAAACCTGCCCAGACACCGTCACTCGGTCGACGCAGCGTCAAAATGGAGATCTTCATCTTTGCTTTTTGCACAGCTCTCTTCAACATAAACTGAAGAAATATGCCAAAGAAGCAGCCACATCTTGATCTGAAAGACTGTGCATCCAACGGCATGGTTCAGTTACTACGTGCATGCACAATCGCAATCTCCAACACGTTCGGAAACCGTCACTAACAGGGATAAACGTAGAGAGACTGACAAGCTGCGTCTTGCTCTAACACGTCGTCGAGCTCACCCCCCGGAGAGAGAGAGAGAGAGAGAGAGAGAGAGAGAGAGAGAAGAGAGAGAGAGAGAGAGAGAGAGAGAGAGAGAGAGAGAACGACGACGACAGTGATGGTGATGATGAGGTGGCTGCTGATGATAGGAAAAACACAACAGCCGACGACATGTGTATGAACACCTCCTCCAAGTGGACCACAACTCCCAGACTTCAGCACAGTACAGCAGACAGAAATGACGGAGAAGAAAAACAACCCTCTCTGTAATCTGAAATGAACATCTGATCTATGGTCCCGGAGTTGACAGCCCGAGTAGACGTAGACTTTTCGTTTTTCTACCCCCCCCCCCCCCTTCCCCCTCCCGCCCCTTTGTTTGACAAGATCATTTACTAGTGCAGGAACTGCTTACATCTATGTACCCAATAAACAAAAGCAGAATTTTAGAGTAAAATATTGTTTTTTTTAGATCTTAGGAACGGTGTGCTTGAATCAGGTGCAATCCCACCTCTGCGTCCTGCTGAATCCTCTTTCATCCCTCTCCCCTTCCACTCCCCCAAAGATCATAGATATCACACGGGAAGATTATTTCCTTTATGGTTAAATCTCACTAGCAAAGATTTAGGGTAACAGGACCATAGCAATAAATAGGTAATCGATCTGAAACACAGCACATACATTTGTCCATTTGTCAGCCTGTGTTGTGAACAGGGAAGGGGAACATAAGTAGAGCATTGAACACAACAAGATGGGCATACCAGCCCAGTATGTCACTTCAACTGTTATCTCCACCTTCTCTGCACTTTCTCTAATAGGAATCCTTCTAATCACCTCTTACTGACGTTTCGGTCAGCAAAGATCAATCGGTCAGGGGGTGTACACACTAAAACAAAATGGCCAAATAATTCAGAAAGACAATAGGTGCATACTGTTTAACAACTTCACTTCTAGCAATGTAGGCAGAAGCAGTGACACAAACCTTCTTCGGGCTCTCATCCACAGACCAGCTTAGAACTCAACAAGCCGTGATACTGACTTGACTCCATGAACCTTTCTTCAACAAGTGGAAAGGAATGGGAAGCCTGGCTTGCAATGAAGTAATATGCAGCCTTCCATTGGAGAGACTCTTACTGGTGTATCGCCCAGAACATTAGGAGGCCCAAAGAAAATGAGAGTAGACACTCTAGCAGGCAAAACAACAGTTAGAATTGGATTATAGCTTGATCGATCTTATGTGATAAAAAAAACCCTAAAAAAAATCACTTCAACAAACAAAATCGAAGCCACTATACCATAGACCATTGTTCAGAGCTGAACATCAAAAGAGGAAGTGGCCGCACATTCGGATTTAAAAGGAAGAGCAAAAACATCATCATCAAACAGACATTGGATTGATCTGAAGGTGAGCACTCCAATGACACCTAGGGAATGGGTACCTCATGCTGTGCCTTTCCAGTGGCAGATGCAAATAATTAAACATACGTCAAAGGAAACAAATGAGATAAGAGACTTTGAAATCTCTCGGGATACCCTGCTTGACTGTGCAGGTACGTGCTGAAGTACGTGTTTACCAATTAAGTGATGCAAGTGTGTACCATGGAGTGTCCACAGATGTGAGTGTTTGTGTGTGTGTGTGTGTGTGTGTGTGTGTGTGTGTGTGCGTGCGTGCGTGCGTGCGTGCGTGCGTGCGTGCGTGCGTGCGTGCGTGCGTGCGTGCGTGTGTGTGTGTGTGTGTGTGTGTGTGTGTGTGTGTGTGGTGTGTGTGTGTGTGTTGTGGTGTGTATGTGCGCGCACGTGTGTGTGTGTGTGTGTGTGAGTGTGCGTATGCGCGCGCATGTGTGTGTGTGGTGTGTGTGTGGGGTGTGTGTGTGTGTGTGTGTGTGTGTGTGTGTGTGTGTGTGTGTGTGTTGTGTGTGCGTGCGCACGTCAGCATTTGTACGCATGTGTGCAAACGTTTTTGTCAGTGTGTACACTTCTGAGTGAAAAGAGACGTACAAGTCAACTCTCAGACAAAGATAGCCAACTCCGATTGTTTGTGGAAGTAATGGTGCACACAAAACCCCATGTGTTTTGAAGATTCAGTCCGACCCTTTCTGAAATAGTCACCCAGTGTACATCAACCACTCTTTGACTCCAACTCGTTCTTAACCTCTGCGTCTGAGACGCCTTTAAAATCAGGACACCTGGTGACTTCTTCTTTGAATGAATTCAGTGGCTTGTGTGGAATCACCATACCCCCCCTGTCCACTAACTTTGTAACACATTGGAGCTGTTCTGATTGATGTTTTGATTAGCATTCAATGCACAAAGAGTTATTGCAAAAGCCTTTTGATCGATTTGGGTCGCCTGGTATACCCTGGAAACCGTTCTGGATCGCACATGGGCTTAACACACATAAAGGTGCCGCTTCTACGGTTCCATCCACCACCAACCTTGATGCCCCCCAAACTTGTCTGTTTCATGTTTTGGTGCCAGTATCGCTGTCAATATCTGTCTGTTTTCATGTTTTGGTGTCAGTGTCGCTGTCAATATCTGTCTGTTTTCATGTTTTGGTGTCAGTGTCGCTGTCAATATCTGTCTGTTTTCATGTTTTGGTGTCAGTATCGCTGTCAATATCTGTCTGTTTTCATGTTTTGGTGTCAGTGTCGCTGTCAATATCTGTCTTTTTTCATGTTTTGGTGTCAGTGTCGCGTCATATCTGTTTTCATGTTTTGGTGTCAGTGTCGCTGTGACTACCTGAGTCCTGGGACGGTCTTAGTGAATTTAGCTGTACTTTCCGTTTCCCGGGGTGAGGGTGGGGTAGGAGGCTAGTGAAGAAGCTATGTGTGTCCAGTTTTCATTCATCCCTCCTGCACGCACCCACCATGGAGTCCAGCGACAGGGCCAGAGTTTAGGAAATCACAATCGTGTCCCCTTCCAGGCTTCGGGAGGGACATACGACAAACAGAAGCTCACCATCCCTGTTACCCTCATCATGCTCACCTCCTGGGGGCAGAGTGCAGAACACTAACGAGTGACCTTGACTACCGAGGAACTGCCTGTTGACGCAGTTCCACGCAGGGGTAGCCGACTGAGACACATGGTCAGAGTGGACCTTCTGTCTAGAAGAGGTCTGAGCCAAAGTGATGTGTTGAGAGCACCTGCCCTCTCAATCACCAGATCTCTTTCCCCTCCATCACAGGTCGCACTGCAGGGCAAGGCAGAGGGTCTTAGAAAAGACCACAGAGAAAAGAAGAATGTGCAGAAGAAGACTAGAAAGGGAGAAGTAGATAGAAAAAGTCCATTAAGAAAGGCCGAAGACAGAACAGGGAAAAGGGCGCGTTGCGATTTGTCTGGGCCCTCACCCTTAACCTTTCTGACCCGGGAGACACAACCAAGGGCATCAGCTCCCACCACGTCATGCATAGGCCAATCAGCAACTTGGCTATACAGACCTAGAAGCATCCCCGAAGATGAAGTATAGCTCCCTTAATGGCGGGATAAAAAACGGTGATGACACACAAAACTCCACTCCCTGTGTGGTAGATGGGATTAATCCTGCCTGTATGTACAGAGAGTGTCCGCAGGAGTATCAGCCTGCGTACGCAAAAAAAGACCTAGAAGCGTTTTCAAAGACTAATCTTCCAGCCGAGTGTTGACGCCCCCGTCAGAAGAACCTAACGGATCACTGGACAGGACAGCGCAAGCCCTCCGACCACAGCAAGGCTGGAACCCCCAAGGGATGCAAACGCAAACACACAGGTTAGGTTGGTACCCAAGGTCTTACCCACACGCGTCGGGCTAATATGCAGGTCAGACATCTGCAAAATCGTATCCATGAGACCATCGTCTCAATGTTTCCATTTCAGTCAATAATTCTCATTAATTCATTTATTCATCAGTTGTAAATCCTGCGCAGTGTCGTCTCTAAGCCTAGCAGATATGATGTTGCGAATAGAGACTAATCACCACGCAGTGACACTTTCTTGATGAAACTGAAACTGAAACTGAAAAACTGTATGTGTGTGTGCGAGATAAAAGAAATGCCAAGATTCGTCTCAGGGAAAGAATGGATAGAACGGACAGACATAAAAAAGATGGAATAAAGAGAAAACGGAATAAAGAAAGAAACGAAGAAAAAAGCGAAGGAGAAAAAGACATACAATAGGAAGAAGAATGAAGAAGGAGAAAAAGACATACAATAGGAAGAAGAATGAAGAAGGAGAAGGAAA
>CM031602.1:46975747-46980747 GCA_018398815.1 Conus ventricosus | reverse complement strand
TTAATCACAGAGAGAGAGAGACAGAGAAGAGACAGAGAGACACAGAGAAGATGCAGATAGAGAGAGGAGAGAGAGAGAGAGAGAGGAGAGAGAGAGAGAGAGGAGAGAGAGAAGGATAGGGAGGCAGAGAGAGACAGAGAGAGGCACAGAGAGAGATACAGAGAGACAGAGACAGAGCATGGACAAAGAGAACAGAGACAGAGAAAACAGAAACAGAGGCAGAGGCAGAGACAGAGAGGCAGCGAGGAGAGGGAGAAGACAGACGATGATGATGGTTATTGCAGGAACAGCAAGAACCGACAAGTGTTTGAACACCTCATCCAAGAGCATCATAATGTAAGACCTGAAACAATACAGCAGACAGAAAAACAGACAGGATAACAGGCGTCTTCTCTATCTGATGGAACATCCATCTATTTCCGCAGTGTTGCAAGGAAGACGTAGACTTTTAGCTTTTTCCCTTTTTTTTCCCCTTTCATTTTTTTTGCATCACATTTTCTGAGCGGACACATTAAAAAAAAACCATTGCCCCATTAAGAAAGCAGATTGAGCGTGAATTTAACACACTCACACACACACACACACACATACACACACACCCCACAACACACACACACACAACACCCACAACAACAACCACACACAACAACCACACACACACAACACACTCCACTTACACAACACACAACCAATACAAACAAAACAACACACAACACACACAACACCACACCAAAACATCAACAACACAACACACACAAAAACACACACACACCAACACAACACAACCACAACACACACACACCCCAACCACACACAACCACACACCATCAAACCCCCAAGACACACACACACACACATCAGAGTCAGCACTGGAAATTGTGAATTTCTTGTCTGTCTACTGTTAAAATTTTCATTTTTTTCTCAACAATTTTCGGCTATCCAAGGAAAATCCCCCGTTCCCTTAATGTTATCTCCCTTTAAATCAATTGCGACTGCAGCTACCTCAATAAAATCAATGATCTGCAGCAGCTTTTCGAGGGAAGACACACACGAAAAAAGATACACATCAACAGTGCATTTGTTCAACAAGCCACTTGGCCACCACTCCTGGCTGGAACAGTGGCACAGAGCGCTGAGCATCTATGACGGTGACCACACAGGACACAATTCTTGTGTGCTTCCACTGAGGAGTGCCATGGTTGATGTTTTAGATTAACCGAGGGAGGTACTCTGATGACCCCCGATGAGTTCGCCCAGTTGTGTGGCGATCTAAGGAGGAATCCCTTTGTGGGCACTGACCGGCGACGGGCCGGAAATTCGAAGAGGGAATACTCTCGGCTAGACCGGGGAAGAGACCAGGGGAAGTTTATGGAGGTGCCAGCCCCATTATGTAAGAGGAAGACCAGTAGTTGTGGGATGGGCTTACAATTTAGGTTGTTGGTCATCCTGGGGATTTTAAGGAAATAGTTCTGATTACTATTTCTTATTTCAAACTTGTGAGACTTAGGATCACGCAATGTTTGAGAAGATTTTGTATGCTTAGGTTAGAGGGACATGTAGGTGATATGAAGTTTGTAGTTAATAGTTGCAGTTAAACATGTAAGACCATATAAATATTCATGAGGCGTAGGATCTGACAGATGGCGTCCCTAGGTGACGCTAGGGGAAGCGTGGGTGCTCTGGAAGATACGGAGTTATTCAGTCAGGCCCCAAATCTCAAACGGAGAGGACGACACCTTAGTCTGTGAAGTGTGGTGATTGGTGTTTTGATGGCACCAGAAATGTAAGTTGATGCATTTTTTCCATTCTTATATTCTGGCCGTGCATCTAAGTACTATGTACTTTGTGTTTTGCTATGTGCACATTGTTATCATGAAATGGAGATTTGATTGTTCCATGCTTTGTATTCTTGACCCTTTGGGTTTTCTATAGGTTTTATTGAGCACTAAGATTTGAGATTGTTTTAGAAGTCGAGTTTCATATTTGAAGGAAAGACCTACTTAAACTGCAGTGATAGAAATCTCACAGTAAGGATTCAGTTCGGTAGCATTAAACAAATAAATAAATGAGATAAAATACAGAGTTATGGAGTCCTTAACAGTAAGTGAATAAGCGTTTAGTATGTGATGTAGATAGACAGATTGTTAGCGGTTGTTCTAGAATTTGATATTTGAACGGCTGAGACAAGAGTCGCTTAATGATGGCCGGTAAGGCGATATGGTTGTGTGTTGTTGACTTACGGGTTACTGTAATAGATGATTTTGCACGTGCTTTTTGTCGGAGTGATAAGCCATAACTCTCTCTCTCTCTCTCTCTCTCTCTCTCTCTCTCTCTCTCTCTCTCTCTCTCTCTCTACTGAGTATATTTCTTTTCTGAAGAAACATGTTACCATACCGGTTTATATGTATCTGTCTCCCTTATATGCATGACGAAGGTTACAGGCTTGTTGCCTATATAGCTGTTTGCCTTTAATGTCGACTGAAATTGGCATATTTTTTGTTGCTGTTTCATGTTTTTCATTTCATGAGTCGAAGCGTTGCGCTTGATTATGTTCACAGTCGATTCCTTTGACTGTTTGTAATTTGGGGATGAAGTCTGTTATCCCATGTTGCTTAATTATAGAAGCGAAGGATGAGCAGTTATGATGGAACACATGGAATGAGATGGATAATTGTGTTAGGGATATGAATCCCACATAATTGGCAGTTGCTGTTCTGACTTAGGGCAGCACAGGTGTTGAACCGTGTCTTTGAGGTTAGGTTTACCCTGGTTTCAGAGTGGTCGTTTTGTCACTCGGTTAGTTCTTGTTTGGATAGGTTATCATTGTTGATAACCTCTGTGCAAATCCAATGCAAGAGACTAAAAGAGCTATAGTGGCTGAACTTGTGGTTCTGAATGCCATAGTATAGCGCATTCCTGGTTATGTGTCTCCTGGATGATGTGCTCTGGTTCGCTGTTAGAATGAGGGATACCTCTTCCCTGAGGCTGACCTAGTCTTGTAATTTTGCTAAATGATGTTTTTCTGTACGTGGAAGGACTTATGCAATGATTCGGATGTATGTGAACTATGCAATGGTGTAAGATGCATTTGTGGTTTACGTTCGTTTGCATTGTCATTTACAGGCCACGGTTGCTAGAGCCCTTTGTCGTTACTTCTACCTTTATTTCTTCCCTTTTTCCCCTTTACCTTTGTTTTTTCCCTATTTCCTTTTTGTTGGGCATTGTCACCAGCCCCTTTTATGTGCAAAAAGCCGTAGACCAAATTAAAGAAAGAAAATCTTCACTGGCCTGACTCATTTGTCTTTTTTGGATGAACCTAGTCCAACTTTCTCCCGAACCCGATCTCCCCTTGTGCGTTCTTTACAGTAGGAACAAGGGGAGGTTACCAGGGGCAATGTGGAGGAGATTGAGGTCATTTCTTAGCACTCTGCTGCCACCTGGCTCGTCTCTCGACATGCAGTATGTTATTTTTGTCGATGCTTGAAAAAGAACCGGCAAAGCACACCCTCCCCTCTGCTTCACCTAAGGCAAGGAGGATAGCTGTGTCTGCCCAACACGTTACGCATCTACGCCCCCCCCCCCCCCCCCCCCCCTTCCTCCGTATCTCCTCCACTTCTCCGAAATGAATCTTTCTAATGACTTTTTTTTAACACACACACACACACACACACACACACACACACACACAACACACACACACACACACACACAACACACACATACACGCGCGCGCGCACACACACACACACACACGCACGCACGCACGCACGCACTCACACGCACGCACGCACCACACCACACACGCACGCACGCACACACACACACACACGCGCGCACGCACACACGCAAGCATGCACGCACATACACATGCACACACGCAAGCACATACGCCGCATGCACACAACACACACACACACACACACACACACACACACACAACACACACACACACACACACACACACACACACCATTCACTAAACAGACCACACACACACACACACACACACACCACACACACACACACACACACACACACACACACACATGCATGCGCGCATACACGCATGCACGCACACAACACACACACACACCACACACACACACACACACACACACACACACACACACACACACACACACACACACACACACACATATTCTGCATTGATGATGATGATGATGATTATAATGATGATGAAGGTGTTGAGATAATGATGATGATGATGATGATGATGATGATGATGATGATGATGATAATGATAATGATGATGATGATGATGATGATGATGATGATGATGATGATGATGTGACAGGCAATGGCAGGAGAAATCAGACAAGTGTATCAACATGTCCCCCATGTGGAACATAACTCCCAGAGTACAGCAGAAAGAAATGATGGACAAGAAGAAAAACACACGAACAAAACCTAAAGCGACCTTTCTGATCTGAAATAAAAGTCTTCAGCGATACGTCTACACCCTGACAGTCTCAGCAGCGTTCACTTGTTTCTTTCTTTCTTTCTTTCTTTGTTACTTTTTTGTTTGTTTGTTGACAGCGTGGATTACAGACGGAAACTAAACTCAACTTCAAACCATATTCTTATTTAAAAAGAAGGATTGGAAGAGAGAGAGAGAGAGAGAGAGAGAGAGAGAGAGAGAGAGAGAGAGAGAGAGAGAGAGGGGAGAGAGAAGAGAAGAGAGAGAGAGAGGAGAGAGAGAGAGAGAGAGAGAGAGAGAGAGAGAGAGAGAGGAGGAGAGAGAGAGAGAGAGAGAGAGAGAGAGAGAGAGAGAGGGAGGGAGAGAGAGAGAGAGAGAAGAAGAGAGAGAGAGAGAGAGAGAGGGAGAGAGAGAGAGCGGAGAGAGAGAGAGAGAGAGAGAGAGAGAGAGAGAGAGGAGAGAGAGAGAGAGAAGAGGAGAGAGAGAGAGAGAGAGAGAGAGAGGAGAGGAGAGGAGAGAGAGAGAGAGAGAGAGAGAGAGAGAGAGAGAGAGGAGAGAGAGA
>CM031602.1:46948247-46968247 GCA_018398815.1 Conus ventricosus | reverse complement strand
TATGCTGATATTGCTATCATTTTTATCATTCTGCCTGCATCCCATTTTCCTTAAATGTCTCCAAAATTGCGACGAGTTGCCAGTTTCATTGCTAACATATCTGCTTGCTGTTTTCTAAACGCTTGTCTTTTCACTTTTAGTAAGTATCTGTAGCTCTTCCTTGCTTTTACGTACGGTATTCTGTCTTTTCCTTTTCGAGTTCTTCTGAAATAGTTTAATTTACTCCTACTTTCCTTTTTTGCTGCCTGACACTCTTCATCAAAACCTTCTGACCTTTTATTTCCATTGACCGTGAACGATTTTAACATGCATTGACTGGCATCTTTTAAACACTTCACAAAATTATCAAGAGCGCAGTCTATGTCTATATCCAAGGTTTGCATAGCCAGCATTAGTCGGTTTTGAATATCATAAGATTCCAACAGTTTTATAAAATCGCCCTCGTATTTTTCATTCCAAATAATTTTTTCTGAAATTATACGGTGATTTGGTTTGGAATTTTCAATATTCTCATGAATGTTATCATCCCTCTTCATCTTCACAACCACTGGGAGATGGTCAGATTCAGTTAGGCTTTCAACATCTAGAGATACAATATTGACGGACGAAAGTAAGTCGTAGGATACAATAAAATAATCGACCGTACTTACTCCAGAAGATCCAATATACGTGCAGCTATCGTCAAAGTCTCTCTGGTCGAGTCCATTTAAAATGATACATTCAAACATGTTACATAACTCAATTAATTGCTCTCCAAAAGAGTTCTTTTGTTTATCTTGAGACCGCCTGGGAAACTGTTATTATCTGGAAAATCTGTCTCATCAAAGTCATTGTCTACACCATGAAAATTGTAATTTTGGGATGAAGTTCTTGCATTAAAATCTCCCGTTACAAACATAGAAAAGTCACCACATAATTCATGCAAATCAATTATACATTCTCTAACAATTCCATGCCATATCCGTCTGTTGAAAATTTCAGTATGGTGAATCATTCGGGGGTATATAAGAACATATTAACATGATATTCTTTTTCTGTAGAAAACAAGTCCTTCTTTAGCTTCACAGCAACAGTGTTTTTGACTTTCACTTCAATCCGTTCAACATAATCAGCAAAACATTTCTTGATCATAACAATAACACCTCCGAGTATCTCCCTTGGTGGGACAATTTTTGAGCTTTGGATGTGAATATTAATAAAGTCCTTGAAAAGAGATGATTCAAAGTCAGTAGCTATGAAAGTCTCAGTTAGGCAGACGAAATCATGGGAAATGATGAAATTAATTAATGGGCGTTGTCAATTTTTGTAAAAGCCCATTAACATTGTAATTTAGGAATTTAACTTCTGTGTTATCTACACTACTTACAAACGAGGTTGTGCTGGGACTTAATAGTTCACCATGTGTTCGATTTGCAGCACCTGTGACACTATGTCCCGAGTCTTTAATGATTGCTTAACTGGTATTGTGGCCTGGCCGAATCCCTATTTTTGAGCACTGATCTTTCTGCACCGACTTTGGTCATTGGTCTAGCCCGCGAAGGCTTGTCTTTGATTTTTGTCTGGTCACCTGACTGAACTTTTCTAAAAGAATCCACAATACTACTTTGGCTGTTGGATCTCTCTAGAGTCGTTTTGCTGGTATTGCTGCCTACTCTTGAGGCAGAAGCATTGCGTTTTGAACGTAGATCACGAGCTGGAGGTTGTATCTGTTTGTCTTTGCTCGTTTACGTCGTTGACTACATTATCGACGGGTCTGCTGTTTTGCTTATCAGGTGGTATGTCGGTAGTCATATCTTGTCCGAGCATATTCTCGTGGCCTGTAATGTCAATCACGTCTTGTCTTACATTGTCTGTGTCCACATCCCGGGTTTGGCGAACAATTTGCGCAAAATTATCCATTGTAATTCTTCCCTTAGTGCGTCATCCTGCGTCGGGCAATGGCTGCGCACCTCTTTTCCAGCTGCCAACTCTTTGGGGTCATGTCCAGCATCCATATCAGTACCTGTGTCATCGTCAGTTTTGTCGCTAGTTTCTGTAATATCCTGTCAATACTAATATTCGCCAAGACTACGTCGCGTTTCCGTCACCCTGACACTGTCCTGGCCAGTCAGTGTTTCCTGAATGTTGTCTTCAGTAATGTGAATCACGTCTGTGGGCCTGTTTTCCACACACATTTGAGTCTGTTGAAACTTTGTTCCTCACAGACGTTAGCTGACTTTTGCCATCACTGGACCCCTTTCACACAGTTCTGATGAAGTCGGCTTGAAGTTTCAGACCTTTTGGAGTAGTCTTTCACCATAACAGTCCTTTTGTGTTCTAAAATTTGGCGTTCATGTCGTGGTCTGTACTGTTTTGCAACATCACTGTAGGACGTGTTCCTGGAACAACTGGTATAGAGGTATGTGTATCTGGATTCCGGAAATCGAGAGTTCTTCTCTCCTCTCGGACTGCCACTCCATCTGTTGCCGGAACGTCTGATGCCTGAGCGGCGTTCCTTGACGTCATTGTTCTGTAGGAATCTTGCTGATTAAGCGAAGAGAGAACAGGGAAAGGGGCATTCTGGGCCACTTCCGCCCTCACTCAGTTCGGGCGAAAGTAACCCCGAATGCCCCTTTCCCTGTTCTCTGACAAGTAAGAGTAATACTGTGTAGGGTTATCCGTTTTCAATACTAATTACTAAAGTTTTCAGAGAGTAGCCAGGACTGAACACATTTCCCATAGAGTAACGCAGGGAAAAGCAGTTGTGGCTGAACGCGCCCATTTACACGGTGGGTGCACCAGGCTATCCGATTACTTCGCGGTATGTTAATTGCAGCCTGGGAGAGAGAGAGAGAATCCCTAAGGTTAAGTTGCCCTCAGAACAGACAGACAGACAGAGAAGAGAGACAGAGAGACAGACAGACAGACAGAGAGGCGGGCACACACACACACACACCAAACACACACACACACACACACCCCAACACACACACACACACACACACATACACACACACACACACACACACACACACACACACACACACACACCACACACACACACACACACACACTTCTTCGCATACTTTTCTGTGTCACCTTCCTGACTGCTGTCTACCTCCTCCTTCCTCTCTTCCACACATGCACCCCAACCCCTCCACCACCACCTCGCCACCCCCCCCCCCCCAACACACACACACATACACACACACACACACACACACACACACAGACGGACAGACAGGCAGAGACAGACACTCATACACGCGCGCGCGCGCACCTCACACCTGTGGCAAACTGAGAGGCTAAAAAATCAATACTGCCGCCCCTCTCCTCCCCTCTCCTCCCCTCCCCCCACTCCCTCACGCCGGGCCAGCTGCATTGCAATATATTTCATCATTTTTCACAGCGCTCACATGACTAGTAACCAACACCGGTTTCATCATTCTTCTACTGACTGCCGGACTGGTAGGACGTTTTTATTGCGCTGTGTATTGGGCTTGGTGTGTTATTCTAAAATGGTGAGCGGTTTACTGAGGAACAGAATTGTGCTATTCAAGATCACAAGTTTTACTTTAACTGCATGTTAGAGTATTTGTTAAAAAAGAATCAGGTGAAGCATGTTCGTTACCGCCGAAACCGAAAAGAAGTATTGCTTCCTAGAGGGGATGGAGAAAAAGAAAAAGTGAACCGACTGCTTTGGAAATGAACGACTATCTTCAAGGTTTGTTGGTTCAAGGAAATGAAAATGACATTACCGAACAAGATGAGGCTAATATAATAAGTGTTTAACTGTTGATGAGTGCTTTTTTTAAAGCGGGTTGTTGATAAAACAAAATAAAGCAAACATTTCACGCGTTGATTTTGGGCGTGTGTGTGTGTGTGTGTGGGGTGTGTGTGTGTGTGGTGGGTGTGGTGTGTGTGTTTTGTGTGTGTGGGGGGGGGGGTTTGGGGGGGGGTGGGGAGGAGATGAGAGAGAGGGGAGGGGGGGGGGAGGAGAGGAGAAAAAAAATTGGGGGGGGGGAAGGATTTGAGGAAAATTAAAATTTTAAAGGGTTTTAAAAAAGGCCCCCGGATAGAAATTTTTTAGAAGGGGGAGAGGGGAGAGGAGGGGGGAAAGTGAGAGGTTGTGGGAAAAAGTGGGAAGATTGAGAGAGAAGGAGAGAAAGAGGGAGGGGTTTGAGAGAGGGGAAAAGGTAGAGAGAGAGAGAATGACGATGAGGTTTAATGGTAAATGGGTTTGTTTTGATGAAAAGGAAAAAAAAAAAGAAAAAACATTCCAAAGTATTTGAACCCTCTTCCTAGTGCACCTTTGGGGCTGAAAGGGATTTCCCCGGCATAGTACAGCGGACAGAAACGAGGGGACAGAAAAAAACACCCGTCTCTGAAATTTTCCAAGGGAACATCTTGACCCTGGTTTAAAACCCCCGGGGGAGACTTTGACTTTTCACAAACCCCCCCCCCCTCCCGTTTTTTTTTTGATTTCATGCTTTACTGGTGAAAGCCGTTTAATAAACCACACAAAAACACTCCAAACAGACAAAACACCCCACCCCAAAACACACACACACACACACCCCACACACACAAAACACCACACACACACCACCACACACACACACACAACACCAACCCCCCCCCAACCACACACACACACACACCACACAATTCCCCACACACACACCACACACACACACACCCCACACACAAAACACCCCTGCACACACATACCGCATACAAAAAACAAATACAAACAAGAAAAAAATGCACCACCAACACAACACACACACACACACAAACACACACCCACAAAACACCACACACCACACACACACACCACACACACACAAAACCACACACACACACACACAAGCATGCACAGTTTTTAATGGCATGGTTAATGATGGGGTTAATGATGATGTTAAATGATGATGATTGGTTGATGATGATGATGTAATGATGATGTTGATGATGATGATGTGCTGCGGGCTGCTGCTGTTTGATGCGGCTGTTGCTGTGCGGGTTTGCTGTTGGTGATGATGAAAAATGATGATGATGTTTGATGAGAAAATTGTGATGGGGAGGGATGAGGATGTTGATGTGTTGGGGGAGATGATGTTGATGATGATGTTGACGATGTTGTGTGATGAGGGTTGATGATGATGATAATGTTTGTGATGATGTTGATGAGGGATGATGATGATGATGTTGATGATGGGTTGGGTTTGGGAAATGCTGCTGTGCTGTGATGCTGCTGCTCTGCGCTGCTGCTGTGCGGCGATGATGTTGTTGATGTGTTGAGGGGGTTTGGTGTTGTTTAATGTGATAGGCAAGCCGGGAAAAGTGGATAAATGGTCCCATGGGGAAACCAAAACTCGCAGACAGCTTTCAGTTTTTCAGCTAAAGAAAAAAATTTCCGCAAAAAAGGGAAAAGCCTACCTTTCCCCCTTGAAATGAAAAATCTTCTTTGGACGGCCCAAATGCCTTTTCATTTCAGTAGACTCGCCTTTTCTTTTTCATCCAGTTTTTGTTTTTACTGCTTACGTATTTGAATCCCTTTTTCCCCTTGTGGGAAGGGGGCTTTGTGAAGTAAATTTAAAAAAACTTTTAGCCCCGGGTGTTGAATAAACTGTAATCCAGGGTTTTTGGGTCCCCCTCGTTTTTCCTTCAGAAAAGGGGGAGAGAGGGGGTTTTGAGGGAGAGAGGGAGAGAGAAAGAAAAGGGAGTGAGAGAAAAGAGGGGGGGGTGGGGGGTGTGAGAGAGAGAGGGGGGAAAAAGAGAGGGAAAGAGAGGGAAGGAGGGGGAAAGAGAGGGGGAGGAGGAGGAGAGGGAGAGAGAGAGAAGGGGGGAGAGGGAAGAGAGAGGGGAGAAAAGGGGGGGAACAGATTTGGGTGAAAAGAGAGACAGAGGAAGGAAGAGGGGAAGAGAGGGAAAAGGAGAGAGAGGAAAGAGAGAGGAGAGGAGAGGGAGAGAGAGAGAGAAAAGAGAGGGGGAAAAAAGGGGAGACAGAGAAGCAGAGAGAGAGGGGGGAAGAGAGAAGAGAGAATGAGAGAAGAGGAGAGAGGGGAGGGGGAAAATAGAGAGATGGGAGGGAGGGGGGGAAGACGAGAGGGGAAAGGGGGAGGGAAAAGGGGGAAGAGAGAGAGACGTTAAAGCGTTTCAAAATTTTTTTTTTTTGGGCAATGAAAAATACGTCTTCATGTCAAGGGGGCTATCATAAATGAAAGCGCCCAAAAAATTCATGAAAAAAAACAAAAAAAACAAAAAAAAAATGAATTTTTCTTAAAAAACATAATTCACGGTTTTGGGACCCTATCTGGGAAAAATTTAAATTTTACGTCAAACAAAAGTTCACCAAACATGGGCCTAAAAAGGACCAGCTTTAACTTTCAAAGCCCAAAGCACTGTTTCCAGGGAATTCTGCAAGGGGAATTTTTTTCCCTTTTAAATATCATAACATTCAGCAAAATTTGAAAAACAGACGAAGAAATTTCCATCATAGGCAAAGGTATTTCCCCAATAAAAGTTATGGTCTTTCGGGCCCTTTAAAATTTAAAACAGTTTTGTTTTTTTCCTTTTATCTTCTTATGCCTTCTTGTTTTTAAAATGTGCTTTCATTTTCCCTTACTGTTGTTGGACACAACACCCCCAAACATCATAAACAGATACTTTTTGAAAAAACCATTTCTTATTTGCTTTAACCGAGGGTCCGACTTTTTAATTTTTGGGCCAATATGCTTCTCTCCCATTTATTAGTAACAAAATTTAAAAAAATTTTGGGTTGGGGGAATACTTTTAAAGGAAAAAACCCTTGAATACTTGTCACTTTCTTCCATTTTTGAATGCAATTCTGTTTTTTGCAGGTTTTAAAGCGATCCTTAAATTTGACTTAAAGTCCTTTCCCCCTACCTCTTTGAAAAGCCACCCCTATCCCAAAAACCCAATTAATATTTTAACACGGGTTTTATTTTACTAACCCAGTTGCAGTGCCCATTTTCCCATTTGTAAATATAGCTTTAAAAAATATGTTGCCCCTTACATATCCTTGTCGTTGGAAGTTGTGTTTTTTTTAAACCAATACTTAATAGTTTTTGAAATCGTTTGAATTTTTTTGGATTTCTTCCAGAATCCCATAAGCTTGTGTTTGATGTTTGCAGTGGAATGTTCTAAATTTTTTAAAAATAGCCATAGTATGCACCTTCTCCTTTTCCCAAATTTTTCTTCAAACCCCCCCAAAATTTTCTGCGAAATAATTTGGCATGGGCGTATTTGCGAAAAAAATTTGTTCCCAGAACAATAAAGGGTTTTTTTTTTTTTAAAGGGTTTTTTCATGCATTTTTTGAATTTCTAAAACCCCCCTTCTTTCCCTTTCTCCCGATTTCACGCCCCCCCCTTCTTTTAAAAACCTTAAACGGAGTTGAAAATTTCCCACCCCCCAAATTTTTTGAAATTTGGGGGTTACTTTTACTTTTTTCTTTTCCCCAAACCTAATTTTTTCTTTACTGGGATAAATAACCCCCCAAAAGAAAGATAATAATATTTGTTTTTTTTAGTTTTAACATTTAAAATTGAAGTTTATTGCTTAAATTTTTTAAAAAATTTTTTTTGTTTTTTGCAAACCAACAACGTACTAGAAAAAAGTTAAATTTCTTCTGAAAACAAAAGTTTTTAAAACGTTCCAAGCCCCGAAAATCAACTGTTTACCTTTGTTTGCCTTTATTTTGACTTTTTAAAACCCTTCTCTTTAAAATAAAGAAAAAAAACTTTTGGGGGCTGGGTTAAAACCCTTGCTTCACTCCTCTCGGACAATAAATTAAGTCATGTACAATCCTTTTAACAAAACACATCCCTTAAAAATGAATGATATACACCACAAAGAGCATTAGAAAATTTTTCCTTTAACCCCTGTTTTTCTAAAAACTTCCCCAAAACACATTTTTTTTTAAACAGAATAAAAACCCTTTTTTTAAAATAAACAAAAGAAACTTTCTTTTTAGTATTTTTCTTTAAGCACTTTTGGGCTAAAGCATTTAATGTAAAAAATTGTTTCAACTTTTCTGTACCCTGCCAAACCCCCGCTGCTCTTCCCCAATTTTTCCCCTTTTTAACCCCATTGTGTCTTTTTTTTTAAAAAACCCAGGGGTTATTACTTTATTTAATTATACTTGTGAGAGTTTCACCTCTAAAATTTGTTTTTTGGGTTTTTTGGGGGTTGCTTTTTTTATGAATGGGTACAAAAAGGGACGTTAAACCCGACAAAGGAAACAATCCATGATTAAGCAAAGGGTTTTTAAAAATAAAGAAACAAAAAAAAATCAATAAATTTAGTCTTTGGGCTTGTTTTATATTTCACTTTTTTTCTTTTGGCCCCGGGCCCTTTTTCCCAAGTTTTCCAAATTTCTAATACTTGGGGGAGAGAGAGAGAGAGAGAGAGGAGGAGGAGAGAGAGAGAGAGGAGAGAGGAGAGAAAAAGAGAGGGAGGGGGAGAGAGAGAGAGAGAGAGAAGAGGGAGAGAGAGAAAAGAGGAGAGAACGCGAGGACAGTATGGTGATGTTGAGTTAGCTGTGATGATAAGAAAAACAAACACCCGACAAGTGTTGAACCCCTCCTCCAAGTGGACCAAAAAACCCACGGGACTTCAGCACGGTTAAAAGCAGCGGGAAATGACGGAAAAGGAAAAACAACCCTCTCTGTAATTAAAAAATGAAATCTTGATCTAGGGTCCGGGTTGACGCCCGAGTAAAATTAGACATTTCGCGGGCCCCCCCCCCCCCCCCTTTCCCCTCCCTTTTTTTTTTTTTGGGGACGTAAATGATTTTGATGCAAGCAAGCAAAAAAGCAAACCTCCCCATTTGAAATGCAGGACTCGACATTTAAAATTTAAAACTTTTAGTGAAGTTGCGGGGTGGGTGTAACCCTTCGTCCGCTTCCCCCCCAAATCAGGTTTTCATTTCTTCTAAAATTGTTATGCATTCTTAGAGAAGATTTTTTCCCTTTAGGGGTTGGATTAAACATAGAACCATCTAGTTTAAACCCAGATTTAACAGTCAGAAAGTAAATGAATATAAAAACGCCCTTCGTGCGATAAATTTTGAAAAGAGTTTGGTCTTTCTTCATTGTCCTAAAGGTTGTTCTTCTTGTCTGAAGAAGACCCAAGGGGGCAAAAGCTTTTGTTTTTTGTTTTTTGGGTTTGGGCCCCGTCCATTTTAAAAATAAAGGATTTTAAATACAAAGATTTGGGGTGTTCCCCAAACCCTTGAAAAGGACTGCCCTTTTGAGCTTTTTTGAAAAGTTTAACTTTTCTGGGCATTTTTTTTTACCCAAAAAAACCCGGGGCCAGGACAAACGGGGTTTTTTGGCACCCCATGAAATAAACGTCTACAAAAAATCGATGGGGTTGGGGCAAAAAGGGGTTCTCAGCATTCGGGGGAAAAGTTTTGTATAAAAAAAACATTTCTCATAATTTAAGTTCCCGTGTACATCATCCCAGTAAACAGTTTTCCAGGTCTTTGTTTTAAGAAAAAAAATTAACACCGTGCTGTAAAAATTTCTCTGGCAACGGAAAACGTTTAAAAAAAAGAGCGTTCAAAAAGGGGTTAAAGGGGGAAAAACGAGGGGGGGTCAGACTACTAGGGGGGATTTCCCAAGGGTTTCAATATGCTAGAATTTCCCAACAAAATATGAAACTTGCAAGGGATAGGAAGTTGGGAAAGGGAAGAAAAAAAACGGGACAGGTTTGCCTTTCCCAAAGAAAAACCCAAAAATTGGACATTTTGCCAAAATGAACTTGCGAGTATCGGGCCCCAAAAAATTCCTTTAAATTTTTAATGCTCTAGAAAGGGAATTTTTTGGGGAAAGGTGTTAATAAAAAAACAGTTTTGGTTGGAAGCTTTTTTTTGGGTTTTCCCTAAGTAAAAAATTTAAAAGGGGATTCCACTAAATTGAAGTTTCCAAGCAATACGGCCTATTGAATAAATTTCTTTATGATATCATCTTATTCATTTTAAAAAAAAAATGCTTTTTTTTCCCGCAGGCAAAAGAAGGTTTAAAAAACACTAAGTGACATGTTAGTTTGAATAAAAAAGACTTCTTGCTTTGGAAAGAAGTAAAAGAAAGGTTTAAACCCCAAACCCAGGGTTTAAACTCTTTCGTATAATGCGATAGTTAATATTTTTTCCTAGGAAAGGGGTCGGGGGGGATAGAAGGGTGAAGAAAATAGGGGTTCTAGAAAACGATTGGGAAGCGGGTCCTTCCATAAAAAAACATAATTTATAAAAAAATTTCTTGGGGTCAAAAAAAAAACACCCCGTGAAAAACCACATGCTATCGGCTTTGGCAAAGAAAAGAAAATTTTTCCATTAAAAACAAATGGGGTTTAAATTTCCCCAGGAATGTCAAAAAAAGAAGGGCGATTCGAGAGTTGCAAAAGAAAATTTTACATTCTTTTTTTTCCAACTTATATTCTGCTGCAAAAAAAAAAAGGAAAGGTAAAATCACCAAAATTTCTGTCCGATTCCCCTTTTTGTGTTAGAACATTTCTTTTTGATTGCCCCCCGTAAATAATTTTTTTAAGTATGTGGAATTGAGAGTCAGTGTTTTTATACACAAATTTTGTCAACTTATTTTGGGATATGGTTCTTCTTGGTTTTTTATGATGTTTCAGAGGCAAAAGGGAAAAGTCGACCTTAACAATTGGGTTTTGTTGGTGGGGAAAATGTGTTCAGTAAAAATGAAAAAAAAAAACCCCAAAACAATCACCCCCTTTGGGAAAACCCAATTTTTAACAAGGTCAAAAAAAAAGGTTCTAAAACACACGCGCACCCGCGCAAAAAGCGCGCACCACACACAGCAATACACAAAACATTTCACACAAACCACATACATTCCCCACCACCACACACACACAAAACCACACACACCCCACACACACACACACACACTCCCCACCCCACAACACACAACCACACACACACCCCACACCCCACACACACACACACAAAAAAAACACCCACACCACAAACCACACACAACCCCACACAAAACCACACACACAAACACAAAACACACCCCACAAAACACCCACACCCAAAACCCCACACCCCACCCCACACCAACACACACACAACACACACCCCACACCCCACACACAACACCCCCCCCCCACACCACTTTTCCCCAAAGGGGTCTGTTCATTAAAAAACCCTTTTTTCGCCCAAAAATGAGAAAATAAAATTTGGGTTCTTTGTTCTCCGTTTTCATTGTCTTAAATGTTGTTTTTTTTGTCCTAAATGTTGGGTTTTTGGGTTTTCCTTTAAGGGTTTTTCGTTTTGGGCCCAAATGTTTGTTTTGTCTTAAATGTTTTTTGTTTTGCCCAAATGTTCTTCTTTTGTCCCAAATGTTGTTTTTTTTTTGCCCCATGGGTTTTTCGTTTTGTTAAAAGTTGTTTTTTTTGTCCCACATGTTGTTTGTGTTGTCCTAAAGGGTTTGTTTTGTTTGAACGTTGTTTGTTTTGCCCCGAAGAAGACCCCAAAAGGTGAAATTTCTAAAGTTTTGTCCTTTTGTTGGGTTGTCTTTTCGAAAAATAATTTAAACCTTTTTTTTTATTTTTTTTTTTTGAGGTTTTTTGAAAAGGTTAAGGGGGTTTGGGGTTGGGGGAAATTTTGTCTGGTTTGGGTGAGGGTTAGGTTACGGTTAGGTAAGGATTAAAATTCCAGCGGATGACAGAAAACAGAATTTCATCAACGTTTTTTGATCGCTTGGTGGTGAGAACACCAAAAGAATTTTGGGCTGTGGGGTGTCCCTAATTTTCCCCCAAGGGCACAGACCAATCAGGGCCCTGTTCCCTGATGGGGTCCCATCCAGCGGACCGGGAAAGGCCAGGACAGGCTTTTTAAAAAAATTTTCCTTCGAGGGGACTTTCGATGGTTCCCCCTTTCGCTAGTTTAAGGGGTTTTTTTATATTATTAAAATACATTTTTCCGATTTTTTTTCATCTTAAACCCCCCCTTTTTCTTTTTTTAAAAATTTTTAATCTTTGGGCCAAAATCATACATAGTGAGGAAAGGGAAATTTTTTATTGATTTTTTCTGCAAACTTTGACAATTTTCCCCTTTCCCTCAGCAATTTAAAAACTAAATTTACGTGAGCTTTCAAATCAAAGGGAAAAAAAAAAAAAAGGATGGCAATCATGAGTGCAGAGCGGGCGGGTGGTGAGGTAGATGACCCAGAGGGTTTTAAAAAAGGAAAGGAGAGGGTTGTTGAAGTAAAGGATGACGAGAGGTTTGAATTTGGAAAGGGAGGGGTAGAAGTAAAAAGGGTGACGAAAAGGTTTGAAAAAAGGGGAAAGGGAAAAGGTGTAGAAGTAAAGGGGTGACGAGAGGTTTGAAATTTGGAAAAAGGGGGGTGGAGAAGTAAAAGGGGGTGGCTTTTGTCGCAAAAATGATTTTGTTGGGTTTTTAGGGGTGTTTGGGAGAGGGAAAAAAAAGTGGGGAGAGAGTGGGGGTTTTGGGAAAGGGGGGGGGTTTTGAAGGGGGGGGGGGGGTGGGAGAAGAGGAAAAATGGATTGGGGAAAAAACGTAGACCCCCTGGGCCCCCAAAAATTGGAACCAGACTTTTTCTGCTGAAATTTACAGGGTTTTAACAGCTTGGGGGCAAGGGCGGGGCCTGATGCTGTTGTTACCAGGAAGTAGGAGATAAAGGAAAAAAAGGGGCCACGGGAAAGGGGAGAGCGTGCGTTAGGTAAAGGGAAAGTTGCTTATAGCCCCGCCCACCGCAAAGGGGCCCTTTAGAGCTGCACCCCTTAAAATCAATTTTAAAATCATTAAATTACCCAAAATCTTTTTTAAAAAAATTTTTCTAAAAACCCACCTGTAATTTTGTTTAAAAAAACACCACTTTTCCATGTAAAATCTCAGATCCGATTGGGAAAAAAGTTTAAACCCCTTTCAAAAATTCGAAAATCGGGATCGGTTTGGGAAAATCTTTTTAAAAGAGGGTTTTCATTTGAATTAATGTAAAATTTTTTGTGGCTGCATCATGCAAGTCCCCAAAACTCTTTAAAAAAAAATGTTTTTTTTGGAGTGGCAAGGGAAAGGGAATGCCCATGGAGCTTCTTTTCCCCCCCTTTTAAAAAGGGAGGGAAAGAGTTTTTAAAGTTTAATGGCCCGGGGGCCAAATCGGCAAGCGAGGGGTGGGGAAATTTTTTGAAACTGAAATTGGGGGACAGAAGGGGGGGGGGGGGGGGGGGGGATTTGGGTACGTGAAAGGGGATTTTTGAAGTAGGAGAAGGGTTTACCAACAGTGATTTTCAGTAGGGAAGTTTACACAAAAGTCATTTTCAGAGGGGAAGGTTTACACAACGTGATTTTCAGTAGGAGAAAGGGTTTTCACAACCCCTTTATTTACATAGGGGGGAAAGTTTACAAACAGTGTTTACAGAAGGAGAAAGGGTTTTCACAACCCCCGTGATTTAAAGGGGGAAATACATCGGGACCCTTTTTTTGATCACGAAATTTTTTTGGGAAAAAAAAAAATGTTTTTAACATGATTGTGCTTTTTTTGCTGCTAAATTATCCAGTGCTTTGTTAAGATACAGAAGAAAAAATCACGGGTTTCCCCCGTCTTTGGGTCGTTTTTTTAAATTGGAATTAAAAGAAAAGCAGATTTTGTTAAACCCAAAGGGGGAGACACTTACAGGGAGGAAAAGAGGGGGGGGGGGGAAAGAGAGAGAGAGAGAGAGGGGAGGGGGAGAGGGGGGGAGTGGGAGAGAGAGAGAGAGAGGGAGGGGAGGGGGGAGAGAGGAGGGAAGGAGAGGAGAAGAGAGGAGAGAGGGGAAGGGGGCAACGATGATGACGATGAATACAATGTGCCCGTGATGACAAGGAAAAACAAAAAGCCCACAAAATGTAAAGAACCCTCCCCAAGTGGACCAAAACTCACAGACCTTTAGCACAGTAAAGCAGAGACAGAAAAGACGGGGGAAGAAAAAAACCCCCTCTGTAATTGAAAAAAAAAATTTGGGTCTATGGTCCCGGAGTTGACAGCCCGGTAGACTTTGGGCATGTTTGGTTCCCCCTTTTTTCCCAAACCCCCTTCCCCCCCCTTTTTTTTTTTTTCTTGCGTAAAGATCTTTCTAAATGGTGTAAACACGGCTTTTAAAAACCTCCCTTGCTAAGAAAACGGATTTGATGGTAAACTTTAAAAGTGTAGTGACAGTTTTTCTTGAATCAAATTGGATTCGTCTGCTTCCCCCCAAATTTCCCCTTTTATTTGTCCACGATGTTATAATGTCCACAGAAATCTTATGTCCCTTTTGGGGCCCAAATCCACTTGTAATAAAGCAAAATAAAAACCCCCCCCCCCCACATGCCACGCTCACAAAACCCCACAACACAAAACACACCCACCAACCCACACAACAACACACACACAAACACACCCCACACACCAAAAAACCCCCACACACACAAAAACACACCCCACAACACACACACACACACGCCGCACGCCGCCGCACACACACCCACACAAAACAAAACACACACAAAAACACCACACACCCACACACCAAAAACACCACACAACACCCACACGCACGGGGACACAACCCCAAAACACACAACACCACCAAAACACCCCAAATATGCGGGACGCACCTTTCCCCCCCACACACCACTTTACAAAAAATGTGTGTTTTTCACCTCCCTTTTTAAAAGAAAAAGATAAAAAGAAATTTTGAAAAATTTTTTAAAAGGGTTGTCGAAGAGACGTTTTTGTTTTGGGTCTTTTTTTAACATTCGAATGATCCCAAAAAACTTCTTCTTTTATTCCTCCCTATTTTTTTTTTTCTCCTTTGCGGGTTTTTACAGAGGAAAGAGAGAAGAGAGGGGAGAGGGGAGAGAGAGGGAGAGAAGAGGAAGAGAGAGGAGGGAGATGGTTGAGAAAAGAGAGGAGAGGAGGGGAGGGAGGGGGGCCCGGGGCAAAGGGGGGGTGTGTGTGGGGTAAGGGGGGGGAAGGGAAAGGCGCCCGAAAATAGGGGCCCAAAAGGTGGGGGAGGGCCCAAAAATTTAAAACAATAGAATTATTTAATGAAAGGGAAAAAAAAGAAAGAACGAAAAGAATAAAAGCGTCAGGGAAAAAACCCGGGAATTTGGGGGGGGGGAAAAGGAGAGGGGAGGAGCGAAGAGAAAAGGGGAATTTTTGGGGAAAGAGAGGAGAGGAGAGAGAGAGGAGAGTGGGAGAGGGGAGAGAGAGAGAGAGAGGAAAAGGCAAAAGAAGTGTTTGGGAACGAAAATAAAACCCAAGACGTGAAGAAAATTTGTATGGGGCCCAAAAACGAAGGGGGGGAAAGAAGAAATGAAGGGAGGGAAAGGGAAAACGAAGAAAAAGGAAATGAAAGACCAAACATTTTTGCGTTGGTTTAGGGCGTTCCCCCAGCATCCCCCCCCCCTCCCCCCCCACCCCCCCCCCCCCCCCCCCCCCCCCCCCCCCCCCCCCCCCCCCCCCACAACCCCACACAAACACATACATCGTGTGGGGGGATCCCGCAAAAACAATTTTTCGCTCAGGAAGGCAGAAAAAAACGGAAAATTAAAAATTCCCAAGAAATTTTAAAGGAAAAGGGAAAGAGAAAGAAGGAACTATAGGAAAAAGAAAAAAGGAAAAAAAGGGGGGGGGGGGGGGGGGGGGGTTTAAGGGTTTTAAAGAAGGAGGGAAAAAAAAAAGGGGAATAATGTTTTTAAAACTTTTTTTTTCTGCCTTTAAACACCGTATATATTTCATGGGGGAAGCACAACCACAAACACACACACAACACACAAAACCAAAAACCCCACACCAACAACAACACCACACAAAACACAACACACACACCACCACACACACACACACAAAACCACCCACCAAAACAGAGAGAAGAGAGAGGAGAGAGAATGAGAGAGAAGAAGAGAGAGAGAAGGAGGAGATAAAAGGAGAGTTGAAAAGGGGGAATGAGGGGGAAGGAAGAGGATGAAGAAAAGAGAGAGAGAGAAAGTAGAAAAATAATAAATTTTTTAAATTTTTTCCCTTTTTAACAATTAACCAATTTTCCTTTTTTTTGGGGAAAAACTTAAAAAGTAATTCTTTTTTTGGGGGATTTTTAAAATTAATTATTAAAGAGAACCCCGAGAAAATGAAAATCAGCTTCTTTCCCTTTCCCCCTTTCCCCCCCCCCCCCCCCCCCTTTTTTTCCCCCTACACACCACCACACCACCACACACACACACACACACACAAAAACCCCAAAAAACCAAAACACACACACACTCACACCACAAAACCCACAACACACAAAAACCACACACACACCACACACCACACACACACCCAAATGCTTTCTACTCTCAACCCTCCCGTTTGGCTCCCCCCCCCGTTTATCCAATATTTTCCGCCACGTGCACTAATTTATCCACCCCCTTTTTTTTGTGCCCATCCCCCTTTCCCCTTTCCCCCCCCCCCCCCCCTTTCCCTCCCCTATTCAAACTATATTTTGATTTTCAACCCGGGGGATCGCAATTAAAATTTTAAGAAAGTTCAAAACAGGCAGCCCCGTTTGAATTCAGTTCACAGTCTCAGTCCAGAATCCCCGTTTTTAAACGGCATCTTGCACAAACTGAGTTATATATGACATGTATGACATCCGCACGCTTGACTACATTACTAAGTTATTTATCATTATCTATTTTGTGCCAAAGTATTTGAGTTTTAGGATTATTTAGTGTGGAAGTGTGTTATTTCGCTCGTGCTATAGTATTTGAGTCTTAGAACACTGAGAGGCAATGAAAACGCAATCCCCATTTCGTCCCGAAAAATGTCACCTCAGCCAAAATAATGTGAATTATGCACGAGGCATGCAACCTAGCACGCGTATGTTGTATTGCGACGATCTGTATTGACAGGCACAGTTGGGTTCATGACGTCATGAGTAAACCACTCCAACACATCTTTTACTGATAACTGCAAAACACGTGCAACACAGGCATACTGTGATTGCATGCAAACAGCCCATGACTGTCCCCTATAAAAACACACATTGGCGTTTTACTGACACTCGTACGCACCATGCCGCGGTTAACTACAGACCAGAGAAATCAAGCCATTGGCATGCTGAGGGCAGGCACTGCTCACATCAGGGCCGCACACATTTCAATGTACACTCATCAACCATAACCCGTCTTGCGACTCGGCACCAAAACACTGGAAGTGTAAACGACCGTCCAGCCCAGGCGTCCAACGTGTGACGACGGCACGACAGAACCGCTACATTGTCACGCAGCACCTCCGGAATCGTTTCCAGCCAGCTGCACAAACAGCCCGCAACACTATTGGGACTAGAGAAAGACCAATCAGCAAAACCGTGCGTCGGCGTCTGGCAGCAGCAGGACTACGGGCACGTCGACCATACCAAGGTCAGATCTTAACCCATCGCCATCGACTAGCACGCCAGCGATGGGCTGCCGCAGGTGGCTTTCTGGGGAACAGGGTTTGGGGGAATGTTGTTTTTTCGGATGAATCCGGTTCAATGTCTCTTTCCCGGATGGCCGTGATCGTGTGTATCGACGTCAGGGTGAACGTTTTGCGCAACCCTGTGTCATTGAGCGAGATCGTTATGGGGGTGGAGGGGTAATGGTCTGGGGTGCCATAAATGCTCAATTTCGATCGGAGCTTGTGTTTGTGCCAGGCAACTTGACGGCAAGGCGTTATATTGACACTGTTCTTGAGCCAGTTCTTCTTCCTCTCTGGAGACAGCATGGTGGCAACAGACTAGTGTTTCAGCAGGACAATGCTCGACCCCACACAGCCGTTCTCACACAAAATTTCCTTCGGGACAGCAATGTGGATGTCATGCAGTGGCCCTCCGTGTCCCCAGACATGAATCTCATTGAACATTTGTGGGACGAACTTGGACGACGTGTGCAAGGTCAGCAGAATCCCCAACTACCGTTGCTGAGCTCACCCAAGCATTGCAGCATCACTGGAACGTGATACCGATCCGTATCATCCGTCGTTTGTGCGCTTCAATGCCCGACGTTTGCAAGCTTGTGTTCGTGCTCAAGGGGGACACACCAGATATTGACAGTGTATTCCTTCTGTCGCGCCTAAATGGGCTTCACTTCAGGCGAATGTGCACCTGTTATAGGCAAACTAATGTACAGTGGTCGCACTTTTGTCACACGTATTTGCTTTGATGTGTGTTTGTTTCATTTCAATAAAATTGTCAGTTGACAATGGAATTGCGTTTTCTTTGCCTCTCAGTATATTTAGCGTAGAGAACAGTATTTTACCAATCCTGGCTCACTTGCTACTCCACCACGTTTTTGGGCGAAAGTGGCCTAAAAGCCGCCTATTCCTGTTCTCTGACAAGTAACCAAAAAAAAACGACCCTACAAACAAACATACTGTGTAGGGTTATCCGTTTTCAATACTAATTTACTAAACTTTTCAGATTTCAGTTTTTGTTAATCCTGTGTTTTCCTGGTCATTTTCAATAACATCATTTTCACGCAAACATTCTTCAAATGAGTCTCTGTCTTTCATGTGAAATAAAACTACAGTCTTTAACTGTTCTCTAAAGTCTTTTAAAACTGAGTTATATTTCTGACATAAAATCCACACACTTATCCCAGCATGTCTTCCGCTGAAAGCTAGTTTCGACAAAGTGTTTCTCTTTTTTAACTATGTCTCTTTCTGCCGAACCAGTCATCTATAATAAATAGTGTCTGCGTTCCTTCAAACAGTCTATAAAACTGTTCTAAACACTCGCTCAGTTTATTGCTAGGATTAACTAAATATATGTCATCATCTGACCATATAAACCTTCTATCATGATATGCTTTGTTCCATTTAAGTGTTGGACAGAAAACCACAATATGATTAAAATTATAACAAATAAACTGTTTGTAACAGGTCGAGGATAAATATTGTTTTTCCACAACCAGTCTGCCCACAAATCAATGAGCAATGAGGAGTTTTTGCATAAAGTTTAACTGCTCCATAGTTTTATAACAGAATTTAATCTAATCCAGTTATTATTTTTATCATACTCTCCGTCAAAACTTGTTCAGTATAATAAAACCTACGAGGCCTAAATGTGTAAGATTATCCAATTTAGTTCTGTAAGATTGTTTCTATTTAAGTCAACAGTAATTTTGTTGCTTGTTGTTATGATCTTAATATCCTCGCCATTGTGAAGAACGACGATGGTAACGTTAAGACGTTTAACGTCTAGTTTTGCCAGCTAATATTAATTCCTTTTATAAGGTCGTCACTAACGCCACAACCCCATCCCTCTCCACATCTTTAAAGACAGAAATTTCAAATATCATTGTGAACGTGTCTCCTAATTTTCTGCTTGGAAAGAACTGTAATTTTGTAGAAGCTTTTTTTACAACTGTTTCTTTTCTGTGGAGGATGTACTGTTTTTTCCCATACGGCGTTATTTCAATTTCTTTTCGACTATTGTTGTCTGGCATAAGACTTACATGTAAAGGGCCAGAGTTGAATGCTTTTCTGAAACTTTTTGGCGGTCAAAAAATGTAAATGGGCTTATGAATTCAAATTTTATTTCCCATTCTAAATATGGTTCTAAGTGCCATTTGAGGTCAGGTTTTCGAACTATTTTTTATTCATACTGGCCAACATTATTTGCCTCTAGATTGCGCAGTTGTTCTAGTTTAGGAAACTTTTTGCTGTCGCCAACCTCTTTGCGTTTATAATCGCCATCTTTAGTGTACTCAAAACCATACAAAGCGCCTATCTCGCCATTCTGTTCAAAGTCCGCAACGTCTGCAAGGTCTTTTAATTCTAAAGTTATACACCTCACAGGCGCTAATGTAACTCCTGGTTCTTCTGGCCCCCGCGACATTTTTAGTACAGTTTATTATTTTATTTCCAAAACAATGTGTAGGTTATTGCATTCACAACTTTCCTGCTTTGTCTGCAATTTTTATTAAATGATCCAACCCTCCACAAACTAATCTTTTAAA
>CM031602.1:46915860-46923360 GCA_018398815.1 Conus ventricosus | reverse complement strand
CTCTCCTCCTGCTCCTCCTCCCCCCCCCCCCCCCCCCCCCCTTTCCTTGTTTCTCCTATTTCTTCCTCCTCCTCCTACTCGTCTTCTTTTTCTCTGCTCTTTTGACTCCTATTTCTCCTTGACCTCTCCCTTCTTTTCCTTCTCCTCCTCCTTTTCTCTTTCCTCCTCCTCCTCCTCCTCGTTGTCGTCCTCCTCCTCCCCCCCCTTCTTTCTTCTCCTCCTCCTTCTTCTCCAGCTCCTTCTCTTCCGTCTCCTTCTTTTTTCTTCTTCTTCTCCTTCCTGTTCTCTTGTTTTTTCCGGCAATTTCTTCTCCTCCTATTTCTCTTCGTCCACCCCCTTCTATTTGTTCTCCTCCTCCTCCTCCTCCTTTTCTCTTCCTTCCTCTCTTTCTTCTCCTCCTCCTTTTCTCTTTTCTTCTTCTGGTTCTTCTCCTTCTCCTCCTCCTCCTCCTCCTCCTCCTCTTCCTCCTTCTCGCCCACTTTTTTCTGCTCTTCTACTGCTCCTATTTCCGCTCGTCCCCTCCCTTCTATTCCTTCTCCTCC
Organism: Conus ventricosus; assembly: GCA_018398815.1. NCBI lineage: Eukaryota > Metazoa > Mollusca > Gastropoda > Neogastropoda > Conidae > Conus > Conus ventricosus. Next base: position 46,922,818 of record CM031602.1, on the reverse strand, counting down.
TCCTTTTCTCTTTCCTCCTCCTTCTCCTCCTTCTCCTCCTTCTTCTCATCCTCCTCGTTCTCCAGCCCCTTCTCCTCCGTGTCCTTCTGTTCTTTTCTCCTTCTCCTTTTCCTTCTCCTCCTCTTCTTCCTCCTCCTCCTTCTCCTCCGCCTTGTCCACTTTCTCCTTCTCCTTCTCATTCTCTTCTTCGTCCTCTTCCCTCTACTTCGCCTACTCCTGTTCCGTCTCTTTATCCTCTTCTTCGTTCTTCATCTCCTCCTCCTCCTCCTCCTCTCTTCCTCCTGCTCCTCTTCCATCCCTAAGATCTCCTCCCCCCTCCCCTTCCGTTCTTCCTAGTCCTTCTACTTCTCTCTTCCCACTCCTTTTGTAATAATAATAATAATAATAATGATAACAATTATGGTTTTTATAAGGCGCAAAATCTTGATGAAATCAACTCTAAGCGCACGAATGTAAACACAAGCACACGCACACACACACACACACACACACACACACACACACACACACACACAACACACACACACACAAACACACACGCGCACGCACACACACACACACACACACACACACACACACACACACACACACACACACACACACACACACACACACACACTACAAGACGTGTTGTATGGCTAAACAAAACTGTCAAAAGAGAGGAAAAATGGAGAAGAAAAGAGTTATTGACCCTCTTCTTCTACATTCTTATCCGTCTACTCTTTCTCCCTGTCCTCCTCCTCCTCCTCCTCCTCCTCCTCCTCCTCCTCCTCCTCCTCCTCTTCTCTCTCTCTTCCTCCTCCTTTTTCTCATCCTTCTTTGCCTCTTCCCTTTTTGCGCTCCTTCTCGTGTTCTTCCTCCTCCTCCTGCTCCTCCTCCTTTTCCTCCTACTCCTCCTTCTCGTGATCTTCTTCCTCCTCCTGCTCCTCCTCTTTTCCTCCTACCCGTCCTTTTCCCTCTTCTCCTTCCCCCTTTCCACTTTCTCGTCCTCTTCCTCCTTATTCTCCTTCTCTTTCTCCTCTTTATTCTTTTTCACTTTCTCCACCATTTCCTTATCCACTCTCTCCTCAGTTTCTTTCTCCTCCTCCTCCTCCTCCTCCTCCTCTCCTCCCCCTCCTCCTCCTCCTCTCCTCCTCCTCCTTTCCTGATATTCCTCCTACCTCTCTTCCTCTTTCGCCTCCTCCTCCTCTTCATCCTCCCACTTCTCCTTTTCCTTCTCCTCCGCTTCCTTCTCCTTCGTACAGTCATGTCCTGTCATATTTGTGCACAGGGTTATCTCAAAAGATTTATTAGGTTTCTAAGCTAAATGATTCACCAACTTTCTAAACTAACGCATTTCATAGACCCACTTTGTCGCAAACTTTATTTTCTGTTTACTGTCTATATCGAATCTGATGTTCATTATGTTTCTGCAATATGGGATTGGGCCAGTAGCATCACATCAAAGAGACTTTATAGATGGGCCACCAAATTAACCCTCAAGTTTTCTTCCCTGGCGTATTCTGATGATATGGGTCTAGACTTATTCTCTCTGGAGAGAAAAAATTGCTTTTAACAAAGCAAAATCTTATGTCTGAAAAAAACCGGTAATGTCTGGCCCTGGCCTATCCGTCTTCAAAACTAAATTCTGCATACTTTGATTAGTAATGCCAACAAGATTATGGTATCCATTGCAGAGGACTGGTCTGTTTCAGTTTAGTCTGTCTGGTCTGCTGGCTGCGTGTGGAGTGAATTATTGTCCTCCTTCAATGTCAATACTGGACTGATCATTTTCACCAGACATTATCAATCTGAGCTTATACTGCTAGTTATAAATAGTGTCGATTAATAAAAACATGAATTTGTGCGCGCTCTCTCTCTCTCGCTCGCTCTCTCTCTCTCTCTCTCCTCTCTCTCTCTCTCTCTCTCTCCTCTCTCTCTCTCTCCTCTCTCTGGGTGCACATGATTACAGAAATGTATGCGTGTGTAAATGGCATGTACACCACATGTCACGTGTTTTCATGTAAGTGAATAGAGGGGTGTGAGCGGGGTGGATTGTGGGTTTTTAAATTAGACACGTTTTTAACTCTCTCACTTCCCCTCCTATCCGCTCCCTCCTTCATGTTCATCCATACCCCCCTTCTTTTTCCTTTTCCCTGATCTGTCGTCCCCTTTTTACCCACTTCATGTATGTTCAGAGATTGCAATAATTCTTCGCCGTTACTTAACGCCGATAGTTTGCAATTGCAACGTGAGATGTAGTTTAGAATTCGCTGCATTGTTGTACATTTTCCTTTTACTTTTATCATTGCATGCTTTATTGCTTTTGTTTTTCTTCACTAAGGGTTTGATGTTTAATAAAAAAAAAAACGCCTGTGTCTAGTGTGTGCTTTTTCTTTTCCCTCAGTAACAGAGATTCGTTCGTTCGTTCTCCTCCTCCTCTTCGTCCCCCTTCTCCTCCTCTTCCTCCTTCTCCTCTTCCTCCTCCTCCTTCTGCTCCTCTTCCTCCTCGTCCTCCTCTCCATAGTATTCCTCTTCCTCCTTCTACACCTTTTTCTTCACCCCCCCCCCCCCCCCTTCGTCTCTCCTCCTCCTCCTCCTCCTTGTCCCCTTCCTCCTCCTCCTTTTCCTCCACCTCGTCTTCCTGCATCATCTCCTGTTTTTCCCTCCTCCTTGTACCCCTCTTCCTCCTCCTCTTCCTCCTCCTCCTCACCTTCTCCTCCTCTTCCTTCTCCTCCTCTTCCATCTTTTCCTTCTCCTCTTTCTCTACCGACTCCTCTTTCTCCTTCTGTTCCTCCTTCTCCTTCGTCTTCTCAGCTTCCTCCTTTTCCTCTTCCTCCTTCTCCTTCTTCTACTCCTTCTCCTCCTTTTCTTTCTCCTCCTCCTCTTCCTCTTTCTCCTCCTCGTCCTGATTCTCTCCCTTCTCATTCTCCTCCTCCTCCTCTTCCTTTTACTCCTGCTTTTCCACCCCCCTCCATCACCTCCTATTCCTCCCTCTCTCCCCCCCCCCCCCCCCCTCCTCCTTTCATCTTCTCTTCCACTTCTCGCATTTCCATTGTAATTGTCCATTTCCTCGATCAAAAAAAAAAAAGGAATTTGGTGCCGCGAAGAACTGAAAAAGAGACATTTTTATGTCTGTTCGTTATATTCAGTTATGAGACGTAATGAGCTTGCATATTGTCAACACTAAAAGAGTGATCGCGCTATGCGTTTTAACGGTTTTTCTCGTGGTCCAAATGTTTCCTTCAAAGGTGACGGTGGAACTGCGCGACGTCAACGACTGCCACCCACAATTCACCAGCCCCAACGTCACGTCCGTGAAAGAGGAGACGGCCAACGGCACCGTCATCTTCACGGTGTCTGCCAGTGACCTTGACACCGGGTCAACAGGCAGGTTACCTTCACCTTGGACCCCCTTCCCGACGACCCCAGTTATCCGTTTGTCCTTGACCCTGACACAGGTCAACTAAAGGTGAGAAGTGGGGGATGGTGTAACTGCGTAAGCTTTGGTACTATTAAAAGTGGAGAGTTTGTAACTCTCTCTCTCTCTCTCTCTCTCTCTCTGATTTCGAAGACTCCAAGGATATAACGTCAGTAGATTTTGATATGAATTTGCTGTAAACGTAGGCTGGAGCTGTTTTATGAACCACTTGGTCCCACTCAGCTCATTGAAAACTCCCACACGGGTCACTGATGACGTCGATCGGTCATTTCTTTGCTGCTTATCCAGAAACTTGTGGATTGACCATCCATGCCGATGGTGTCCGCGCTGTTCGAGAGGAGCTTTCATTTATGGGCCTGGATGTGGCTGACTAGTACGATCCTAAAGAACATAGTCAGAGACAGTGAGGACGAAGGTGCGTCAAGGGTGGTACGGCAGAGGAGTCTTTACGACCATCTCTGGCGCTGATGATTGGGTTCTCTTCGGCTGTTCTCGAAAGATTTGCTTGGCATCGTGTGTCAGGCTGCGACACTTGATTCTGTCTTCTGCCTTAGTCTCCAGTTCAGCTGTGGGAATGTCACAGTACTTCAGGCTGTCTTCATTACAGTCTTTGAAGCGTGTCTTGGGACGCATTACATGTCTGTCGCCCTGTGTCAGAGCTCAACAGAAGACTGGGCAGGGGATGCACGCGGCTGTCCCTGCAGAGCGTGCGTCCTGTCCAGCGGAGCTAGGCCATCAGAATCATGGCTTCTGCGCTGCTGAGGTTGGCTCTGTCCAGGACTTCACAGTGTGTGACGTTCTCATGCCACCTTATCCCCATGATGACTGAGCGTCGGGACCTCATCTGGAAGTCTCAAGCTGCCAAAAATGCCTTCAGAATGGTGTCCATGTCTCACGTCCAAACAGCAGGCTGGTAAGGACAACAGCATTGTATACCTGATCTTTGTTGCACAGTTGATGCTTTTATGTTTCATCACACAAGATTTAAGGCGGCTGTCCATGCCTGTGTGAGGTGGTATCTCAGTATCTGATGAGATTGTGTTCCCCGTTGCTTGAAATGGTCGACGACGTTCCGTTGGGAGCCATCCTTGCCGTGAGTGTGAGGAGAGGCACGGGATCCTGGTGCTTGGCGGTGAAGGAGGACCTCACTTTCGTTCATTTCTTTCTTTTGTTGGTGTTGTTCTTTATAGTGTTCTACGTGTACCCATGCATTGGTTATTGCATTGGTTGGTTGTTGTTTTCTTCTTTTTTTTAGTGGCATGCCTATTTATTGTTAGTTATTCTTTTTTTTTTTTCGAGAGGGCTAGATGTAAAAATGTATCTATGCTTCATCCATTAACCTCTTAAAATCCGTTCTCTGTCTCACTGTCTCTCTTTCTCTTTGTCTCTCGTCTGTCTGTCTGTCTGTCTGTCTGTCTTCTCTCTCTCTCTCTCTCTCTCTCTCTCTCTCTCTCTCTCTCTCTCTCTCTCTCTCTCTCTCTCTCTCTCTCTCCCTCCCTCTCTGTCGCAGTCTGTTTCACTGTCTTTCTCTCTCTCTCAGTATTTTTTGTCCAATATGGTTTCTGTAATCTGCAAGTTTAAGAGAATGGCTTGTGCGTCGACTTGTTTTGGTCGTTGTCTCCCCTTGAATTCTCATGCTGGAGCCCGTGCCTTCTCGGCTGACAGCAGTGTACCATCTTGCTGAACTGCTTTGCCTTTCATAGAATTTATGTCTAGACCGTTCTTTCAACTTTGGAAACAGGCCTCAAGTTTTGCATGGTTTTCTTTCCGCGGTTTACACGTATGTGTTCGTCTTCTCTCCCAGCGTCGTGTTAGTTCCCTGATTCGCTTTCGTTCGATTGGTATCCTCCTGCTGTTGGTTCATTTCTTGTTTTGTTTCCTTTTCCATGGAGTAAACGTTGTGTCGTGTTATGCCCTGTCTTTGTCTGGGTTTTGCCCATGGCTTCCCGTTACTGTCCTCTCGGATCCAAGCCGACTTTAAGACTCCATAAAACGTTGGTTTGTCATACTTTTGTTTGGGGAGGGCAGGGAAGGGGGTGTTTGTTTTCTTGTAGTTTTCTTTTTTTCTGCTGCTTCTGTTTTCCAAGCAGGGCTGCCGTACAACGCAAAGTACGTAGGGAATTGGTCTCGTTTTTACACACAAATAGGAAGCCTTTAACTGGAAATGAAGGCGAAAGTTTGAAGTTGTTTTTTTTTCCACCCACCACGACTTGTTAATTACTGTTTGTTTTGCTTTTTTTTTCCAGTTCAGCTAATGTGGTCCTTCGAAGGTCACCCAAGCTGTAAACAACATGACTTGTGGGGTGTGGTGGTGATGGGGTAGGGGGGGGGTAACTGACCGTGTGCGAGGAACTGAGTGTGGAGGGGCGGGGGGGACTGTGTGTGCAGGTGAACACGGAGTTGCGGCGCGAGGTGCAGGACAGCTACAAGCTGACGGTCAGGGCCAGGGATGGCGGCACGCCCCCTCTCTCCTCCACCCAGACCCTCCTGGTGATGGTGGAGGACGTCAACAACCACCCCCCGCTCTTCACCTCCCCGGAGTACACGCTCACCGTGGCCGAGAACGTGCAGGTGAAGAACGCCTTCATCAAGTTAGAGGGAAAATGTGTGTGTGTGTGTGTGTGTGTGTGTGTGTGTGTGTGTGCGTGCGTGCGTGCGTGCGTGCGTGCGTGCGTGCGTGCGTGCGTGCGTGCGCGCGTGCGTGCGCGCGTGCGTGCATGCGTGCGTGCGTGCGTGTGTGTGTGTGTGTGCGCGTGCGTGCGTGCGTGTGAAACAGCAGACGTTGTATTTTCTCTTGGCACGTTCAACAAACAACATACATGGCTGTTATCCGTCACGTTGTCTCTCAAGAACAGAATGGCTTGAAGAAGGTGTGTGTGTAAGACTAGACAGAAAGATTTCGACCAGAGGGAAGGAAGAGCGCCGACCTGGACCCCTTGTGGAAGGAATCTCGCATCCCGCTCTGTGTTCTGGATCCGCGCAGTGGATCCACTGCACACTGTGGGTGTCGCTCCGTGCCTCACAGTCCATCCGTACAGCCAGTGCCCTCATCCTCATCCTCCTCTTCCTCCTCCTCCTCCTCCTCCTCTTCCTCCTCCTCCTCCTCCTTTCCCTCCTCCTATTCCTCCACCTCTTCCTTTTCCTCACCCTATTCTTCTTCTGCTTCTTCTTCTTCCCCTTCTTCCTCCTCCTCCTCCTCGTTCCTCTTTCTCCTCTTCCTTCTCCTCCTTCTTCTTCTTCTCCTCTTCTTCCTCCTCCTCCTCCTCCTCCTCTCCCCCTCCTCTTCCGTTCTTCCTCTTCGTCTTCTTTTCTTCTTTCTTCTGCTCATCCTCCTCTTCTTCTTCCTCCGCTTTGCTTTTCTTCTCTCCTCCTCCTCCTCCTCCTCCCCCACTTCCTTTAGCTCTTCCTCCTGGTCTTCTCGTTCTCCACATCCTCCTTCTCCTCTTCCTCCTCCTGCCACTGCTCCTCTTTCTCCTCGCTCTCCTGCTCCTCCTCCTCCCTCCTCCCCCCCCCCCCCCCCCCCCCCACCTCCACCTC
>CM031602.1:46903360-46908360 GCA_018398815.1 Conus ventricosus | reverse complement strand
CCCAAAAATGGCGCCAGCTGAAACGAGGCGTGGACTCACCGTTGAACTGGTTTCAAAGGACAGGTAATAAAAGGTTATCGGCACCTGGTTTTATGTTTGATGTGTGTTTTATGTTTGAACTGAACAAAGGAAATGAGCCGTTAAAACATCAGTCAAACACACGCTTGCCACACGCTTAAAAAAGACAGCTCCCTTCTGCTCAGCACGGATATCATGGCGAAGCTTCAGTTTGCGTTCGAACTGTTGAACACTATTTGCTGAGTGCGTGGGCTAAATGCTAGACCAAGATTAGTTATTTAGTCAAAGCTGTCATGGTGTTTCTATTATTTTGATTCCTTCCTCTCCAACCAGTACCAGGTTACCCAGAGACTCTTCTACGGTGAGCTGCATCAAGGAGTGCGTTCCCATGGAGGTCAGAAGAACCGTTTCAAAGACACTCTCAAAGCATCCATGGAAGCATTTAGCATCAGCTCTGTCACACGGGAACAGACTGCTGTGGATCGAGCCGGATGGCGGGGCTCTATCCACAAAGGCGCCAGTTTATGGGAAGACAGGAGGACAGCTGCAGCGCAACGGAAGAGGCAGGCAAGGACAGACCGCCCCAGCAATCAAGAGGTCTCCTAGATTTCTGTCCAAGCTGTCACCGCATATTCCGTGCGCACATGGGCTTGATCAGCCACTTGCGTATCCACAAATCGTCTCACTCCCCTCAACCCAAGATGATTGAAGTGATCCTCGTCGGCTCGACGGACAAACATATGCAATTGTGATTTCTTCCTCTCCAATCAACATCAGGGACAAGATGACGCCACAACAGACAGGCCTCGCACCTGACTGATGGCCAAGATAGCGTGTTCACGTGATCCGTCTTGTGATGACCTTGTGTCATCCAATGATGGGAGGGGGGAAGGGGGGTCATGCTCCCGGGGGGGGGGGGGGGGTATGATTTGTCCCTTTTTGTGCACTTTAAACCGGCAGATCTGCTCTGCAGATACTTGATGATTATATTTTCAGAGGAACTTTAACTAGAACGATTGAAAACTCACCTTTACTGAGTGTTTGTTCCTCAGTGATCAGTTTTGTGTGTGTGATTTGTACTCTTGGGAAAAAGAGGACTGTCTGTCCCTTTGGCGGATGCAGCGGACTAGCTAAGAGGAGGAGGAGAGGGAGAAAAGAGAGAGAGAGACAGTCAAGAAATTGAAAAAAAAAAAAAAAAAAGGAGAGAGAGAGAGAGAGAGAGAGAGAGAGAGAGAGAGAGAGATTAGTTTAGAAGGAGAAGAGGATGAAGAAGTGTGACTTTTATAGAGGGTTGAACTCTTAACTATTTGTAGGCTCGTATCTCATTGATCCTGCGGGCGAGCACCCTGTACTTGGAGGTATCTCTTGGAATAAGCCCTCACAGCTTTGAGATGCTTCAGGAGTTACGAGATTTGGATTGTCAGTAGAGATAAGAGTTGCGGACATAAGGACCTGTCTCCATGGGAAAGAATGTCTGGTGTCAAGAGAAGTTTTGATTGGAAATTTGATGAGATGATTGTCCTCATGGAAAGAATGTGTGATTTTTGGTGACTGAAAGAAAGACGAGTTGTTTTTAAAACACATTGGAAAATTTAAAGAGAATTGGGGTCTGTGAACCCGGAATGGATTGTTGTTGATGAGGGACAAATTGGTCGTCTGTATGACCGAAAAAGAAGTTTGTGAGATGGGCAAATAAATATTGAGGTCAGTATGACCTAGATATATTTTCTGCGAGAACAGTGTTCACACTTTTGCATTATGCTTTGTATAAAAGGGACGTCATGTTGAATAACATTTTGGGAAAAGAAGAAGAAGAGGAATATTGACACCCCTCCCTCCCACCCCCCTCCGCGCCAAAACAAGTGAGGCGCGAATTGAAAGAAGAATTTTTTTTTTCTTTTTATCGGAGGAGAAATTTAAATTTGTATTCTGGTCTGTTATATTGAAAGAAAGGAGTCAGATGTGTTGTTGCATGCGGGGCGCATGATTGTCTCTGTGTGCACGTGAGTGTGTGCATGGGGACCGTCGTGTGACAGGGAAGGCAGGGGGGGAGGGGGGTGACCTTGGATGGTTAGCTGGTTATCTTGCATCTTTAAGACTCATCCATTAAAATGCCATATCCATGTCGTTTGCTGACCGCTATTATAAAAAATCCTTCTGTGAACCCTTCATCTTTTTTTTCTGTTGTGTGTACAACAAAGTTTACGGTTTACAATGGTTATTGTTAGAAGCAAGCCGATCACACGTGGAGTTAACAAGGCTCTCAAAGTCATTCTAGGAAAATAAATGTGACATCCTGAAAAAAGGTTTATCCTGGGGGGAAAATAAAGAAAAGTGATACATGTACATCGAATGCCATGATAGCGAAACTGTTGACATCCTGAAGGCGGATAAGACTCCACTGTGCTGACAGCTACAGTCAGTCCTTTCAGTTTATCGGCAATTTTATTTATGTTTTTTTTAAACGTAAAAAAAATCAATGACAAATGTGTAAGATGCTTTTAAAAGGCCATGTTGGAAAATATGTACCACAGAACAGACAGTTAAGTGTTCACCCTGGTCATTGTGTCCGATATTCACCACGCATGGGAGCCAGGTTACTGTCAGATGCTGACACGTTATAAATCAAAACCTGGAGAGAGAAAAAAAAATGTTGGAAGGGTTTCCAGAACAAAGACAGGAAATCTGTCAAAAAGGTCAGAAAAACAGTAAACGACAGTGAGAAAAGACATCAATGTGTAAAGACAAACTCAAAGAAAGCGGAAAAAGACAGACAAATGGTAAACGATAGTGAGAAAAGACATCAGTGTGTAAGACAAAGTCAGAGTGGAATAAGACAGACAAACGGTAAACGACAGTGAGAAAAGACAACAAAGGGAAAGGCAAAGTCACAGAGAGTGGAAAAAAGACAAATGCAAACGGACAGTGAGAAAAGACAAGTGAGCGAAGGCAAAGTCACGAGGTGGAAAAGAGAACGACAGACAAGAAGACAAGAGCAAGTTAGCAGCACAGACCTTTTAGAGGGCAGGGGGGGGGGGGGGGGGGGGGGCTGTCTGCTCTGAACGAGCCACTGGCTTTCTCACAGGGGACGGGGAAGGTATGGCAACGCTGATCATGCCTGTGTGAAGATCGCTTTATTGTCTCCAGGCATCGTTAGCTCACGGCATTATCTCTTCAAGAGGGTTCCGTTTAAATTAAACATGTGTCATTTGTTCCTTTGTGCTCTGAAGAGTCCCACGTTTTCCCTTTAAAGTCTTCGGCTTTTTATTTTTGGTTATTCTGTGGACGTGATAAATTGAGCGGGTGGGGGAGGAGGGGAGGGGGGGTGGGGTTGGAGGGAGAGGTGCTGAATGGATGGCGGTTCCATTAAAGATGAATGGATTGGAGTCGGGGAGGTGAGGGAAGTCCATCAGTCATCTTCTGTGTGTCCTGTCGTTTTCTTCCTGCTCCTTTGCTGGCTGTGTGTCCCGGTGTGAGGTGTGGACGAACGAGACAAATAGACTGCAGGCAAGAAGAGAGGTGTGTGTGTTGTGTGTGTGTGCTGTGTGTGGTGTGTGTGTGTGTGGTGTGTGTGTGTGTGTGTGTGTGTGTGTGTGTGTTGTGTGTGTGTGTGTGTGTGTGTGTGTGTGTGTGTGCGAGTGAGAGAGAGAGAGAGAGAGAGAGAGAGAGAGAGAGAGAGCAATAGACAGACAGACGGACGGACAGAAACTGAGAGACACGAGTCACACAGAGAGAGAGAGAGAGAGAGAGAGAAGAGAGAGAGAGAGAGAGAGAGAGACGGACGGACAGAAGCAGAGAGAGACGAGTCCACACACAGAGAGAGAGGGGAGAGAGAGAGAGGAACGAAATATTTACTGAAAGGAATATGCACAGAGTCGTCTTTTTTTTTTTCATCCAACCGTCAAACAAAGGAAGGATGTCTAAATAATTATATGACGGGAAACATCGCACAAAACTGCATATCAACACATATTCAGCAATGAATATATAACAATTGAGAATGAACAATGAAGTGTATAATTAGAGGAATCGAGTATGGATGGGAGGGAGGCAGGGATGGAGAACGACTGATGGAGAACGACCGAGAGAGAGGGAAATAGAGTGGGGATGGGGAAATGGAAAAAAACGAATGAAGAGACAGAGTCTCTGAGACACGCAACACACGCACACACACACACACACACACACACACACACACACACACACACACACACACACACACACACAGAGAGAGAGAGAGAGAGAGAGAGAGAGAGAGAGAGAGAGACGGAGAGAGACAGAAATAAACAGATAGACAGACAGGGACGCAAGCAGAGCAAAAGAGGGGGAAAAGAAGAGAGAGAGGAGAGAGAGAGAGAGAGAGAGAGATGAGAGAAGAGAGAGAGAGAGAGAGAGACGGAGAGAGACAGAAATAAACAGATAGACAGACAGGGACGCAAGCAGAGCAAAAGAGAGAGAGAGAGAGAGAGAGAGAGAGAGAGAGATTTGTTGGCGTGGCGTTTCCTGTTTTATTCAGTGTGCTGTGGTGTTAAATGCACTGTGATTTGTCACTGTCATGTATTGATGTATGACGCGGTCTTTTGCTGACGGTCTTTTTTCTGTTAATCTGTGTTGAGTTGCATGGCACCATCTCGCCTCAGAAAGTCTGTTGTACGTCAGATATACTTTAGTGTAGCAGTGCCACTTTTTTTCTATGACAGTCATTGCTCCGTGACTCAGACTCGACAGAGAGAGACAGAGACCGAAAGACAGGGAGACCGACAGACAGACAGAGACAAGCAGAAAAACAAATGAGAACAGAGAGAGAGGAGATGATAATAACGACGATAATTTTTTTTTAAATGATGATGATGAAGGAAAAATTGATGTAGTGTCATATCAAAGATTTTCATCACCAAGATACTTCACTCGTGATGTTTCCGTCAGATCAGTGACGGAGTGATGCTTGAATGATGATCAGCAATGCCAGCAAAGCGGTGCAA
>CM031602.1:46880860-46893360 GCA_018398815.1 Conus ventricosus | reverse complement strand
TCTCTCTCTCTCTCTCTCTCTCTCTCTCTCTCTCTCTCTCTCTCTCTCTCTCTCTCTGTTATAAACCTAAGTTTGTTACTTTCGTTATCGCCAAATGACCATCCTCTTTTTTTTTTATTTTCCTATATAAATCATATAATTTCAATAGCATAAACAATTTCATGTTACGTGTCTCATGTGGATAGGCTGGAGGCCTCACATTAAAGTCACGCTCTCTCTCTCTCCTCTCTCTCTCTCTCCCTCTCTCCTCTCTCTCTCTCTCTCTCTCTCTCTCTCTCTCTCTCTCTCTCTCTCCACACACACACATAACTGCACATAAAATTTCCATCCACTCTGCGCGTTTCACCAGTATCTCTTTAATGAAGAGCACAATGTGTAAGAAAAGGCCAGAGAGGACTATGAAAGGTCAGACGTGAACTGACCATCTGTGTGGCCATCATCAAAAACTCTCACTAGATGGCAAATAGCTATTGATCAGCCATTCCAGTCTTGTCGGACAGTCTGTCATTCTACCTAGAAGCAAACAGATCAGATCCATCAGTCACCAAAAGCTGTCATTTGTCTGTTCCATCTGTTTGGTGGATCACCAGCAGGTACAGAGAAATATATATGCGGTTTCCATTAACCAATATGATACCGCCGCAAGCAGAGTTGAGAGACTTGTATGAAGATAGCACAGGCCATTGATTCTGGCAATGGTGTTGCTACTGATCCTTGCTAATATGTTAATGTCCTTACCGTTTAAAACTCATTGTGGAGGAAAAGGTCATAGACATGTTCCCATCGTATTCCATTGTCTGGATAACCTTGAAGATTGGACATATGATAAAATGTCATGGTCACTGCCCCAAGTCATGAAGTTTGTAATTTCTGAATTAATATGTTTTGTCCTGCATGCTTTTTTTGTATATGAAAGGGGATGCAGAATAAGGCAGACAAATGCTCACATTTTCAGTGTCATCCTACAAATTCAAAGCATGTACACGCACGCGACAACACACACACAACACACACACACACACACCACTACACACACACACACATTTTATATATATATATATATATATATATATATTATATATATATACGCGCGCGCGCGCGTATTACGCATGCCCTGAAAAAAATCCTATCATCTGCTTCTGACTGGCAACAGAGACACGCCAACCACTGTGTGTGTGTGTGTGTGTGTGTGTGTGTGTGTGTGTGTGTGTGTGTGTGTGTGTGTGTGTGTGTGCGTGCGAGCGCGTGTACATGCGTTTGATTTGTATGGATGAAACTGAAAATGTGATGTGGAGGGGTGGGGAAAGAGAGAAAAATATAAGCATTTGTCTTCCTTATTTTGCATCCCCTTTCAATTTATAAAACAAAATACACACACACACACTCTCTCTCTCTCTCTCTCTCTCTCTCTCTCTCTCTCTCTCTCTTCTCTCTCTCTCTCTCTCTCTCTCTCTCTCTGTCCACACTTCTTTTCTGGATAAGAGCTGTGTTCTTCAAGAAGAGTGATATACAGTCACGTTTTGGACCACAAACCCCAAAAACTGAATGTTGTTGAGCATACTAGATTTAGACCAATGACGCTCCAGTTTCGAATCATTTTCCCCTTCCCTCACACTACAGCGTATAGTTTTAATTTCCACGTTTCCTTCCAAAAACATTGTGGGTAATTATCAAATAGGTGGATTTTATGTTCCTGAAGATTTTGTTGCGATGACTACGTTTTCAGGAATTTATGTTATTGTTGGTAACTTTGTTTGTTTGTTTTTTTAGTTTATTATTTTCCGAATGGATGCTTGAGATACTTTTTTTTTAACTTTTGGATGCAAAATTATGCCCTCCAAAATGTGCAATGTCAAACTCTGTTCACAGGCAATCTACAATTGGCCTCAGGAATACATTCCCGTCAAACTGTTATGAAATTGCTGGGCCATATGTTCACTGCTCTCTCTCTCTCTCTCTCTCTCTCTCTCTCTCTCTCTCTCTCTCTCTCTCTCTCTCTCTCTCTCTCTCTCTCTCTCTCTCTCAGGATTTGAATGCTTAAAGGTAAGATAACTTGGAAGGGAATATCTCAAAATGTTGTTTGTATGGCCTAATCAGTGTTGGGGTGTGTCCAAAATGTCCTCATCTTGTTTTAGCGTATTGAACTGCAAATGACAAGACTGGTACAATCACAGGCAAAGCAATGACATGTTTTCTTTGTGAAACTGTTAAAAAGGAATCATTAGCAAATTAAAACATGAAGAAATGTGAACACGTTTATAAAATGCGATTTTCTAAAACTGAAAATGATGACCAGACGCCGTAGCTTTGTGGTTACCATCACAGATTGCAGGCTGACTGCACACACCCACACCTACAGACAAAAAGAGAGTGACGTAATGTAGCCACCGTACCCCTGACCCACACAGTGTGTCCCAAACCAAACGCTCTCCATACAGCCCACAACTTGATCAATGTGGTACTGTCCCCGACACTGAGGCCAAGTGAACCTTCCGTTATCAGATGGGTCAGAACGGGCAGTGGGCAGTGGATGATTTTCCAGCAATGCCTTGATATCCGTCACAAAACTCGCTCACTTACGGGGTTTCCCCTTTTACGACTGTTGGCTATCATTGAGCGTGCGTGATGAAGCAATAGTTCCGATCGTGGAAGAGGAGTGGAGGAAAGGGAGGTGAGAGGGGAGGCTCTAAATGCTGTAGCTGAATGAAAAAGACTAGCCATGTTTTCCCCAACATCACGGCGAAGACTGAGTGCCAAATGCGGCCTGGGGCAGTTTGTGTCGATCAATTTTAAGAATTAATGTCTTGATCTTGCTGCATGTCAGACATGGCTTGTCGTTCATTTTGTAGCGCCCCTCCCCCCATCCCCACTTCTGACTCTCCCTCCTCTTCCCCACCCCACTTCTCTACATGTGGACAGTTTCTCTCCCCCCCCCCCTCTCTCTCTCTCTCTCTCTCTCTCTCTCTCTCTCTCTCTCTAAAGTAGTCGTCCACTTTAACGTTGTCTCCTGATCCTTTCGTCCTTTTTGGATTTCGAAAAAAATGGAGACGATACCCGTTGTTGTTGTTGTTGTTGTTGTTGTTGTTGTTGTTGTTGTTGTTGTTGTTGTTGTTGCTGCTGCTGCTGTGTTGAATCCTCTTACTTGTGGTGAGGAGGACAACAACAGGAGAGGAAGGCTGATGGATGGTGTCTTGCTGTCAGGAGAAAAAAGACTGGACCTGTGGCAGGCAGCTGATGGAAATCTGTCTTTCCAGTTTTTAGTGCTCCGCTCATGCATCTTTAGGACACACCTACAGACAGACAGACAGACGGACAGCGAGAGAAAGAGAGTCAAGAAATGTATTCAGACATAGACACACAGAAGGTCAAATTATGTATTCATAATTACCCACCACCTCTCATCAGTGGTTGCAAGTTTCGAAGAAATCTCGTCAGTGGAGAGAGAGAGAGAGAGAGAGGAGGGGATGTGATTTTTATCGAAGGGAAAAAACGGCACAAGTATTAGGTGGCTTATTTTATCCAGGAAAATGCCAGTGAATTTCAAAAACAGCATGGCGTTTTTACGTGGACATGAAAAATGCAATATGTATACATAACATTCGATGATAAAGGAAACGATATTGTAAAGAGAGCACACTTCAGAGAAAAAAAAGAATATTGTGCGAACATTTTGATATTTGCATAACAGAGACAGAGAGAGGACCAGACATGGAGACAGAAAGCATGCAGATGCTGTGACCTACTGACCATGTGATAGAAATGGAAGCCAACAGAAGGAGGGGGTGAACAGCCGTCCTGTAATGTCACTGCAGAGTGGAGAGAAGGGGGAGAAGAACGGAAACCTTGGACCTGCCCTGGTCATTGCTTCCCATCTCAATGCAATGGCTCGTCACTTCAAGGGAATTTTGGACCAGAAAAGGCACTCTGTGTGTGTGTGTGTGTGTGTGTGTGTGTGTGTGTGTGTGTGTGTGTGTGTGTGTGTGTGTGTGTGTGTGTGCGCGAGCTGCTGCAGTCATATCTGTGTGAAAGTCAGACACACGTTGAAACTCAACATGAATATAAGAGAAAAATAATTACATTCTGACAATACAGAATATCGCGTAAAGTCAAATATTGAAATTCCATGAAAAGTACTTACAAAGTGAGAACACTTGGCTAAACATAAGAACAGTATCATTTAGAGAATCTGAAACATTTTTCTTAAATCACCAACAGCAGCACTTACAGTTATTTTGTTGAAAGTCTGTATCGCTGCCGTCCAAATAAGGGAAATGATACTGGTTTATGAAACTTTCAACTGCTCTGTAGAGACGTTTTAGGCAGAAGTTAGTTTGAAGATCATTTAGCTTTAAGCGACCGTAGACTAACCCTGCTTTCTTGTTTCCGTGGGGTTGTCAAACAAGAACAAATGAAGAGGAGAATCCGCGTTCTGAATTGAAGCTGTCTCGTCACAAAAACCTGCCGCCTCTTCATCCTCCTCTTCCTGTCTGGGGAGATCACCGAGCATGCGCACTGCAGCAATTCCGGCCATGGAAGGGGAGAGAAGTGGAGCAGATGCGAATCGCGTCTTAGAGACGGTGTCGGGGAGGTGGGGTCGATGTCAGTGGAAGAAAAAGATAATCATCACAGCTTGCTCTGCCTTCACTTCAGGCCCATTCTTCAGCCCACTGCCGCTGGATTGATTCCTGTGGGCAGGAGGCAGGGCTCTTTTCGCTCTGTCTTTTTCAGGCGTTTATTTCCCTGTCATCAGGCATTTATTCGTCTACACTTCCAATGGAATTTTTTACTTTTCAGAATCTTGGCTGATCCAGTTGGGAGGAAAGGATTTGGGATCGCCCTTTTTAATTAAGGGCAAAAACTTAATTGGGCACAGAGGTTACAGCAGTCTATCATTCATGTTCTGTCACTTTTTATTGCGACAGAATTCAAGTCTGCAGGAAAGGAGTAATGCAGGATGTGTTTTGTCTGTGTCCCATTTACTTTTGAAAGAAGAAAGATTTTTAATGATCCGTTCCTTGAACGTTTATTTAGGACATTTTATTTAACTGACAGATCAAGACATCAACACAAAATCCTACATGTACGTTTGATTAATGCACGCATAAAAGAGAATTCTCTCTGTTTCTGTCTGTCTGTCTGTCTCTCTCTCTCTCTCTCTCTCTCTCTCTCTCTCTCTCTCTCTCTCTCTCTCTCTCTCTCTCTCTCTCTCATCACACACACACACACACACACACACACACACACAACACACACACAACACACACACACACACACACACACACACACTGACAGCCAAGTAGATCAGGTAGAGACTTGAAAATAGAAAACTCGGCCTGTGTCTGTGGCCTTACCGAAATGCCCCATTACCATTGTGGTGGAAGACTGTTTCGCCTCGTTTCCAGCAAGCAGAAAAGACGTCACGTTTCCGCACATGCCTGTTTTGCTCTTGTATTTCACAGCAATTTAAGTTCGACGTTTGGAGCGTGAAGACGCCGCCACTGCAGACTGCTAGGCGGAGATCTCCCTGTGAAAAGTTCACTGAAGTAAAAACAAAACGGTGCAATACATCCGTTCTTTATTTACCCGTTGCCTCGTCAAAACAGTGTTTGGTTTGATAGTATTGACAGCATCAGTAAGGAAGGGCTGTTCCAATGAAAGGTGCTGAATCAGACACTGGTTGGTTTCTATAGCTTTCTCTTCAATGGGCATCTCTCTCTCTCTCTCTCTCTCTCTCTCTCTCTCTCTCTCTCTCTCTCTCTCTCTCTCTCTTCTGGTTAAGTGATGTGTACAAAACTACACGATTCGAAGAAGAATGAGGGCGGGCGGAAGGAACGGGGAATGGGGGTGGGGATGGGGGATGTAACCAGAACGTGTCACCAAGTTTTTAGGAAACTGTTTTGGATGGGTCTGGATAAGACCTCTCCGGACTGGGGTGTTATCCATGCTTGGACTGTCGCTATGATCGTCGATAGCAGGTGGGTTCGTGGTATTCTGCCCATGTTGGATGAGAACACGCCACCCTGAACACCATCGAAGTAATTCAGCAGCAGCAGCGGCAGTGTCTCACCCTGGTAATTTGCCTGTGGCGACCTGATATGTTCAGAATGTTCTGTGGAACGGCTTGTTACTGGAACTCCATGAGGACAAAGCTGGGTGCGCCTGTGCGTGGGACCAGTATGGGGAGGAAAGGCTTTTAAGATAAGACGTCAAAACACCTCTCGCCTACCCACCCTCTTCTACACTTCACCCCCGTAACAAGAAAGGAACAGTTCCGGATGGCTGCCGTTCAGCAGAGCCGACCAGAATGGCGGGGCCAAGCCGTGCAGTGTCCAACGGGCCAACACGTCATTCCGTGTCACTGCAGTCCCAGTGTACTGGCTGGCAGCACAGTGGACTGACCTAGGTGGGTCAGTGCGTGCAGGTGTGAGGTGGCCACTTCAGGGTCCAGTGACGGCGCTGTCTGTTTGATGACACATCGTTAACACCCTGCTCTGTCCTCATGGCGCGGCAATTCCCTCGCACATCGCCTCGGCTGGCGTCACGACCGTCATCTGGCTGTTGTCCACAGCAACCACGTGCATGGCCACACAGTCCTTCGTCCTCTTGTGTATATATGACAGAGAGAGAGAGAGAGAGAGAGAGAGAGAGAGAGAGAAACTGCAGACAAATGGGAGCTGTATGACACCTTACTAAATGTGAACGTCACGCCATGTACCCAGCAATAAATTTACTCACATACATACACAGACACGAGAGAGAGAGAGAGAGAGAGAGAGAGAGAGAGAGAGAGGGCCAGTGGGGAGGAACAGATAAACGGACAGAAAAGAAAGGAGGGGGGGGAGGGAGAAACAAGGTCCTGAGATGCTATTGTGCGAGGACTATGACGTGACAAGGACCCTTTAAGCAACCAACACCAGAATCCGTTACCTGCACAAACACCCTCACAGTGATGACACAATGGATAATTCTCAGTAAGAGGGTGTGGAGAGTGGAATAAGCGGAGGTAGAGAGGAGGATGAGGTCGTCTGTTAACGCCGTAACTGGCGATGTATTTGCTGTATGTGGATATGAGAGGGGAGGGGGTGTCTATAAAAGATATAAAGGGTGAGGTAAACCTCACAAACAAGAGGCTTTAAAAAAGATGACCCACTGGAAAGAAACAACCAAACATTCCAAGTCATTAGACTCGGTGATGAAGAAGAGGAAAACCAGGAGGTTTTGTTTTTTTTTACAAAGGGAAGACAGAGCACAAACTACAGAGGGAGCAAGCTTTAGATGACAGGGAAATTGGAGGCTGAGTAAAAATCAAATACAATAGGAGAATAGATAATCATAGGAAATATCAGATGAATCACTTTATGCGTGTGTGTGGATGTGTGGGCGTCCGCACATGCTTGTTTGTGTACAAGTGCCTTTGAACGCATGCGTTTATGTGAACATCGATGGACTTGTCAGCACGAATGTGTCTCTCAAGCTGTTTGTGCATGAGTGCGTTCATATGAGCAGCTACGTATGTTTTGGTATGTTGAGGTGTCTGTGTGTGTTAATGGAGGACGGGGGCGACAAATAGGCTGGAGGGATAAATTGGTGATGCGAAACAGTGGGGGATCATTATGAGGGAAGTAAAGGGAGAGGTACAACCAAAGAGAAAACGAGAGAAGGAATCATGAACCCGAAATGGAAGGGAGTTAAAAGCAAAAGAGGGAAACGAAATGAAAAAGGAAAACGAGACAAAGAAGAATATGATGACAGGGAAATGAGGCAGGTAACGAAAGAGAGATGAATAGAAGAGATGCAAAGAGAGAGATTATAGAAAAGATGAAAGGAAACAGGGCAAAGGGAGAGGAAAAGAAATGAACAAGGGGGAAATGAAGATGGGGACTGCTAAATACGTATGTGTGAAATATGTATGCTCATGTGTGTGTGCGCATGCGCATGTTTGTGTGTATGAGCGTGTGCGCATGTATGAGTGGGTTTTGAAGGTTGTGAGTGTGCGTGTGTGTGTGTGTGTGTGTGTGTGTGTGTGTGTGTGTGTGTGTGTGTGTGTGTGTGTGTGTGTGAAGAAGAATGTACGCAAGGGTTTGCGTTTGAGCGTGGTTGTAAGTGTATATGCATGGTTGAAAAGAAGGAATGGGGAGAAGGGGTGGAGAGGATTTGAAGGAGAGGGGTAGCTACAGGGTAAAGTCTATAGCTTGCTGGAATGGAAAGAAGAATGAATACTGCTGCAGATAAAATCATTGTTTAGTATCAGGTCCCGCTGGTGTGAGATAAGGGTGTTGCCTACTGTGCGGGATGGCATGCTGTGTGGCATTACACGTGTGTGGAGATAGATGTACGGCCAGTGCCATCCCTGCAGCGGCACTCTCCTGTCGGTCTCCTAGTGCAGCCACCAATGGAAATGAAATATTTGAAGGAGCAGCTTTTCTTCGCTCTCTCTCTCTCTCTCTCTCTCTCTCCTCTCTCTCTCTCTCTCTCTCTCTCTCTCTCTCTCTCTCTCTCTGTCTCTCTCTCTCTCTCTCTCTCCCCTCTCTCTGTCTCTGTCTCCTCTCTCTGTCTCTCTCTCTCTCTCTCTCTCTCTCTCTCTCTCTCTCTCTCTCTCTCTCTCTCTCTCTCTCTCTCTCTCTCTCTCAGTTTCTTTTTCAGTTGTTAAGAGGGAATGCAGAGAAGCTGACTGTATTCCTTGTTGTCTTTCACGTAATGCCTTTAAGCTTGTTTTGTTTTGTTTTTGTTTTTTTTTTTGCTTTTTTTGTTTTGTTTTGTTTTGTTTGTTTGTTTTTTTTGCTGGCTTAAGTTCCAACTACTCACCCTAGCATTCAAAGGGGATTCAATTGTTGTTGCTCGATGGAAAAGACTAATGACTGACTATAATTACAGAGCATTTCCTTTTTGCCCCAGCCTTAAATACACCATTTATCTTATTTTGTAGTGATGATGAAGGGAGTCTTAAACAGAAGAAAGGATAAACTAGAAACTCTTTGCTTTTTGTGCATATATCGGGCTGGCTGCTTGATTGGCTGAGTGTTGTAAATGGCCTTCCAGTTGGAAACACGACCAGTCAGTATTCAGGTGTTGTCCTTGTGTAATGTAAGGGAGAGAGAAGGGGAACTAGAGTAAGGATGCATAACAATTGGGATGACTGCTGTTGCTCATTGCCGTTTTCTTACGGACATTAGATTCAGTTGCATGGTGCGTATTCCTACATATGTGTACGTGTGCGAGAATGGAGGGAGGGCTCAAAGGGAGTAGGTGTGTGTGTGTGGTCTGTGTGTGTGTGTGTGTGCGTGCGTGGGTGCGTGCGTGGTGCGTTGCGTGCGTGCGTGCGTGCGTGGTGTGTGTGTGTGTGTGTGTGTGTGTGTGTGTGTGTGTGTGTGTGTGTGTGTGTGTGTGTAAGAGACAGTGTGTGTCTCTGTCTGTCTGTCTGTCTGTTTGTGCGGATGAGCGTGTGTGCATGTGTCTGTCTGTCTGTCTGTCTGTGTTTTGCGCGGGGTGTGTGTGTGTGTGTGTGTGTGTGTGTGTGTGTGTGTGTGTGTGTGTGTGTGTGTGTGTGTGTGTGGTTGCCAGAGCGCACGCATGCTCACGTGCACAAATGAGAATGTGTGCTGAATTTGTTATTTCTGTATGTAGGTTTGCTGTGTAAATGTGAAAACATTTGGAGGAGGACTTTATTGAATTTGTATTTCATTACATATTGCACATTTTATCATTTATTCTGATTATTATAGTTTTTTTTCGAGAATACATCTTTTATTCAAGATAGGTTACATAATACAACTTAAGTAAAGATAAAGAAAACATAAATAATCGAGAAGAACATAAAGTATACATCAGTGATAATTAAAACCAATTTACATCTTACATACAACAGGTTAAAAGTATTTCACTGCCGAGAGAAGAGAAGAGAGAGAGAGACAGAGAGAGAGAGAGGAAGAGAGAGAGAGCAGAGAGAGAGAGAGAGAGAGAGAGAGAGAGAGAGAGAGAGAGCGAGCATATGAGGTAAGCCGAGTGTATTATGAAAGTGTACATATTTTGGTTTTTAAAGCTCCTGTGCAATTTTGTTTGGGGTTGTACTGGACAACATAAAAAAAGTTCCAAAGGGCTATATCATATTGATAATGATATAATATACAAAGTCACCATGTATTCATAATTCGGTCTGGGTCTGCAGACACCAGCCTGATGGGAACCATTTGGAAATTAAATCTTTATATACAAAATTTTTAAAGCAATTTTCTCTTCAGTTTTATATCTGTATTTCAGTTTACTGGGGAATGCTTGTAGCTAGCGGAGATTTCTGTTCTATTCTGCACTGCTATAAACAGTATTTAGCAAATGAAACAATGAAATGAAATACAGGGTCCAAATGTATATTCTGTCAAATCCAGTTATGGCTAATGATTCAGTTATTTGAAAGTTGAATGTATACAGGCGGCATTTTTCATTCATTTAAACCACCAACGTTTCAAAAAAAACGTTGGATAACCGTACAGTGCCAAAACATATGCATAATACTATCCTCAACCACATTGCAGCAAGTACATTTATCGCTGTTTCAGTAAACCAATTTTCTTCAGTACAACATCAGTTCCAAGGCATCCATGTATTACTCGTAACCGTAAACATTTCATTTTTATGTCAGAAATTTTACTAACATATGAAAGACAGTTTTTCCAGTCATTTTAGCATTGAGTTTTATATCCCAGTTCGTACAGCACTTTGGGCGAATATGCTTAACTATGAATATTTCATGATATAATTTTGACCCTTTACAATCTTACAACAGCTGTTTGTAACATACGTGCATATTTAAACATTTACTAGTATTTTCGACTTTATTTTTTTTTTTTTTGTAAATACTCGATTATATCTGCTTTAAAAACCAGATAAACTAGCAAAGTCAATGTTTACGTCGCACTTTCGTGTATAAAATTCATTGAAAATAAACTGGCCATTGTCAAGCAAAATGAGGAACACAAAGTATCCCTTTGTTGATCAGTGCTGTTCCTAAAGTGGTCTTTTTCCCAACCTGTATTCTGTTATCATAAAAGACTGGTTCTGCGAGGAGTTCAAAATTATTCTTACAGCTAACTTTGTAGGAAAGGTGTTTGTATGCAGTGAATCCTCTGTCCAAAATGTATTTGATTTACAAAAGAAATAAAGTATTTGTGGTCCATATATTTCAATTTATATTTCAAGGTTTAGAAGTGGAAAGTAAAATGTTTATCATAGTTCTCCATTTGTGGGTGTGTGGTCTGAACTGTCTGCAGCCACGTTGATCCTGATGTATAGTGAAGACTCAAATGGTTTTAATTCCGGTGGTCCTAGGCCACCATTTTGGATACTTTTATGTGCAGCTTTTTTCTGTTTACCTTGTCTTTTTTCATTCCACAAAATTTGTGATAGTAACTTTGAAAAGTCTGAAAAAGATGTCTGGTGGATTGGGTAGTAAGAGCCATAAGTAGATGAGTTTGGGTAAAATAAGTGATTTTAAAACTGTTACATTCCCAGAGGAGTTAATTGCCTTTTCACCACAATCTTGAACAAATGTTTCACCTCTGCCAAATTTGTCTGAATAATGAATATCGACACAGTTTTGTAAAACATTAATAAATAAGATTCTAGGAATTTTGAAATTCTGTGGGTTCACTTCATACCTAAATGGCCCATGCAACCAACTGCAGAGTGTTTACAGCTTCCCAGCCAAACTGCGCCAGTGTTTTTTCCAGTACGACCAAACATTTCCAATGGGTTTTATACATGTCTCGAATGGTTCTTTTGGCCTGCAGAAAGAAATTCTGTATCATCTGCATGTTGAGAGAAAGTTCGACAGTATCAATAATTATTCCACGTATGGGCAAATTTTCGTGTTGTCATTAATGCTAGAATGTCAATGCATATAACACTCCCTCCTTTCCCTCAAACCCTCACGAAACACTCCCACTTTGTTTTTATCCATGTCCTGTTAGGTGATGTCCTCCGTGGGCATCACCATCGGAGTATCGGATTCACAATCCTCCGTTCTCCCTCACCCTGTCTTTGTGAAGAAACTCTTTGTTTTCTACGTCCGTCACCGTGTGATTATGTTGTTGACATTAGAATTTTTCTTGGCTCTTTCCTTAACCACAGAGACAAACAGATGTGGGGAGAGACGGAGGAGGGATAAGGGAGAGGACCATTTTGTACATTTCTTCAATAATAACAGTTTTTCCCCAATTCTGCCAGAGGATGTCACTGGGCATGCGCACTGCAGCAGTTCCGGTGGCGGCAAGGAGAAGCCGGAAGTTGCGAGGTGTGGCCTTGTGCCCAGAGTAGCAACCCCATCTGTCACTGGGGATTGGGAGACGGGGCTGTGGTGCAGATTCGTCTTCTTGCGTCAACCTTGTCTTCGATTATCACTCCATGCTTGTTGGCCACTTGGTTCCTTGCTTGGATCGTTGACTTCTGCCATCATCTGTTCATGACTCATCCGTTTAAACTTCACCCTCATCGTTTCTGTGGGTTTT
>CM031602.1:46868360-46875860 GCA_018398815.1 Conus ventricosus | reverse complement strand
TATAAATTGAAAAGGGACCGAGAATGTGGTGGCGAAATGCTGTTTTTTCTCTCCCTCCCCCCCCCCCCCCCCCCCCCCCACACCTTACTGTTTCCAGTTTTTGTCCATAAAAGTCAAACACATACACACATGCACGCACACGGCACACACACACACACACATACAAACACACGCACACAACACACCACACACACACACACACACACACACACACACGCACGCACGCACGCACGCACGCACGCACGCAGACGCACGACGCACGCCACACACGCACACACACACACACACACACACAACACACACACACACACACACACAACATACGCGCGCGCGCGCATGCATGCACCCCCAAACTAATTCTGTCGTCTGCTTCTCACTGGCAAGAGTCACCGCAAACACCATGTGTGTGTGTGTGTACGCGCGCGTGCGTGTGTGTGTGTGTGTGTGTGTGTGTGTGTGTGTGTGTGTGTGTTGTGTGTGTGTGTGTGTGTGTGTGTGTGTGTGTGTGTGTGTGTGTGTGTGTTTCACAATCGCCAATGAAATGGCATGATAATGATCCAAAAGTTGAAACCAGTGTTAAGCTTTGTAAATGAGAATTAGAATCACTGTCTGCACTGGTCATACAAGGCAACAGTGAACCTGGTCTGATAAACGTTATCAGCAGTCCAGTCTACCTGAACATGTGGAGTTCATTTCAGCCAGTTTCGACATCCCTGTTTAGAATACTGTCTCAAACACATAGTGATCCCTTCCTTTGATGCTTTATTTCATGAAAGCCAAGCCATTGAACATCACAGTAACCCCTGGTATGTTTTTGCTGTTTTCGTCCCGTGAATAAGAGAATTTGAGAATGATGAACACACACATGGTCTGTCCACACGTCTTGTCTGGGTGAGATCAGTGTCCAAGAAGAGTGACATACAGCAATGCTTTGGACCACAAACCCCAACACATTGAGTGTTCTTGGGCATACTACATGTAGACCAACGACTCTCCAGTTTCAAATTACCTCCTTTTCTTCACACTACGGTGTTTGTTGTGTGTGTGTGTGTGTGTGTGTGTGTGTGCGTGTGCGTGGTGGTGCGTGCGTGCGTGCGTGCGTGCGTGCGTGTGTGTGTGTGTGTGTGTGTGTAAATTTCCACGCTTCTTTCAAAAAAGAGGTCGAGACGTA
Source organism: Conus ventricosus (assembly GCA_018398815.1). NCBI lineage: Eukaryota > Metazoa > Mollusca > Gastropoda > Neogastropoda > Conidae > Conus > Conus ventricosus. Next base: position 46,874,689 of record CM031602.1, on the reverse strand, counting down.
ATTGTCCAACAGATGGATTGTGTGTTCCTGAGGATTTACTTATTATGACCGGAATTTCAAGAATTTTCTTCCTTGTTGGTTTCCTTGTTATCTTTTTTTAGTTTAGTATTTTCCAAACGGGTGCTCGAGATACTTTTTTTTTTCCTTTGGATGCAGAATTATGCTCTCGCAAACGCTCAACGTCAAATTTTGTTCACAGGCAATCTAAAATTGGCTGCTGGAATACATTCCCGTCAAACTGTTATTAAATTGATGGGCCATATGTTCATTGCTTTCTCTCTTCTCCTCTCTCTCTCTCCTCTCTCTCTCTCTCTCTCTCTCTCTCTCTCTCTCTCTCTCATGATTTGAATCCTTAAAGGTAAGATCACTCGGGTAGAGAATATCCAAAATGTCAATGTTATTGGTTCCGTTTGTACGGCCTAACCAGTGTTTGGGTGTGTCCAAAATGCCCTCACCTTGTTTTAGGTTGATGGACTGCAGGTGACAAGACTGGTACAATAACAGCCAAGGTATTGACATGTTTTCTTCGTAAGAACTGTTAAAAATGAATAATTCAGGAAAGTATGAAGAGATATGAACAGATGCTTAAAGTGTGATCTGTGAAAGTTTAGACATAGACCAGCCACTGTGGCATGGTGAGTACGGTCACACTGACAGAGAAAAAGAGATTGAAGCAATGTAGACACAATCGACCGATCATCATCCGGAAAGGAAAAGAACACGTGCCCAACACAGTGTATCCCAAACCAAATGCTCTCTACACCATCAGCGACCTGACTATAGTGTTTATGTCCCTGACTCTAAGGCCAAGAGAACCATCCGTCATCGGACTCTTCAGAATGGGCAGTGGGTAGTGGATGATTTTCCAGCAATGCCTTGATATCCGTCACAAAATTCACTCACTGACTTGCAGTGTTTCCTCTGTTTACGACTGTTGGATACCACTGAGCTTGCGTGATAAAGCAATAGTTCCGATCGTGGAAGACGAAGGGGAGTGGAGGAAAGGGAGGGTGGTGGGGAGGCTCTAAATGCTATAGCTGAATGAAAAAGACGAGTCAATTTTTTTCCAAGCATCACGGCGAAGACTGAGTGCGAAATGTGGCCTGGGGCAGTTTGCGTCGATCAATTTTAAGAATTAATGTCCTGATCTTGCTGCATGTCAGACATGGCTGGTCGTTCATTTTGTAGCGCTTCTTCCCCATCTGCTCCTCTACCTTCCCCCCCCCCCCCCTCTTCCTCACCCCACCTCTCCTCTCTCTCTCTCTCTCTCTCTCTCTCTCTCTCTCTCTCTCTCTCTCTCTCTCTCTCTTCTCTGTCAAGAGTCATCCACGTTAGCATCGTCTCCCAATCCTTTAGTTTTTTTTTTTTTTTTGGAGATGATAGCTTTTGTTGTTGTTGTTGTGCTGCTGCTGCTGCTGCTGCTGCTGTGTTGAATCCTCTTACTTGTCGGTTGTGGTGAGGAGGACAACAACAGGAGAGGAAGGCTGATGGATGGTGTCTTGCTGTCAGGAGAAAAAAGACTGGACCTGTGGCAGGCAGCTGATGGAAATCTGTCTTTCCTGTTTTTAGTGCTCCCCTCACGCATCTTTAGGACACACCTACAGAGAGATAGAGAAAGAAAGAGAGAGACACTAAGAGAGAGATAGAGAGAGAGTCATAGAGAGAGACTCAGTGTAATTATTGTTAAGCTATCACCCCTCGTGATGAGGTACAAGTTGATCACACTCATGGTGGCACAACTACTGACAATCATAATCAGAAGGCATTCAAAAAAGAAATAAGAAAAGGCTTAAAGTTAAATTTCGAAAAACAAATAGAAAAGATTTCGGGCAAATGTCTCTGCGTAGGACTACTAAGTAGCGTCAGTCAGTAAGGAGAGTTACGTGACACTAGCTCAAATATTTGATGTATCTGTGATGTCGACACTTTTGAGTGCATTCAGATCAGGAGCTGACGGCCGTGAGTTCAAATCTCTCTGATGGGGTCACATTTATGAGGTTTGTAAACACTGTCTGTCCCCCCAGCGGTCAACAGGTGCCTGATTCGACTCGTGGAAGGAAAGGCGGTGGAAAGAGAGGGATGGCTCCGTCTTTGATGATGCCGTCTTTGGACATTGTTAGTCTCCAGCAGTTGACTGCCCTCTTAACCCTTTGATGTTCTGTTCTGTATTCTACCTTGGACAAGACAGCATAGCGCGGAGTACACTTCATTTTTCTTCCTTTCTGCGGTGTTGTTTGTGTATCTTACAGACCTCCTTGTCCATGATGTCATCTGTGACAGGGAGAGCCCTGTGCACTTTCCGGAACATCAGGCCTGAATCTTGTCATTACATGTTTCAAAGGCTTGTCCCCAGTCAGTGTTTTTCACAACAGTACGGTTAGCATTAAACCTCCTACTTTTTGCAGACTTCAACATTCCAGCTTGCCCTCGTACAAGTTTAATGTATTTCAAAAGATTCGAAAACGTTTCCTCAATTGAAAGAGAGAGAGAGGGAGGGGGGGGGAGGAGAGGGGGAGGGAGAGAGGGAGAGAGAGAGAGAGAGAGAGAGAGAGAGGAGAGAGAAGAGAGGATACGAGGAAAACGAATCCGCTCTAGGTGGCTTTATTTCATCTGGCCTTGAGAAAAGGAAAATGCTGTTACAAAAACAGCATTACAATATTTTTAACATGGAAATGTACATACATGACATTTGTTGATAAAAGGAAACAATATTTAAAGAGAACACATTTCAGAAAAAAAGAAAGATTGTGAGAAAAAATCAGCGCACACGTGACACAGAGACAGACAGATTCTTGAACGCTAGGGCAAGCGTACATGCCCTATAAATGAGACACAGAGATAGAACCAGACATGGAGACAGAAAGCATGCAAACGCTGTGACCTACTGACCATGTGACCATTGAAAATGGAAGCCAACACAAGGAGGGGTAAAGAGGCGTCCCTTAATGTCACTACAGAGAGTAGAGAAGAGGGGGAAGAACGGAAACCTTGGGTCTGCTCCGCTCATTTTTTTTCATTTCTCAGCGGCTTTTCGCTTTATGTGAATTTTGATTCAGAAAAGACACTCTGTGTGGGTGGGTGGGCAGGTGTGTGTGTGAACAAAGAGTAATGATATTGTAGATGAATGGCCCATTCCTTCATCTTTCCGAGAAGTTCCATTCATATCTGTGTTCAGTTTTTTATGAGCTACAAAGAAAATAATCACGTCCTGTCAGTACATTCAAGGTGTAATGTCAAGCATTAAAATTCTGTGAACAGTACTTCCAAAGTAAGTACACTTGGTTAGAATAAAACAAGGAATAACATTAGGGAAGCTGGAATATTTTGCAAAATAAAAATCACCACCGCGCGTGCACCAATCACCCAGATTGTCATTTTCTTGAAAGTCCATATCTTTGTCGTTAAAAACAAGGGAACATTTTACCGGTTTGTGGAACTCAGCTATTCTGTAAAGACTTTTTGTGAAGCAGATTGTTCGAAGATCATTCAGCTTAGGCGGCTGTAGACTAACCCTGCTTTCTTATTTACGTGGACGAGGAGAATCCGCACTCTGAATTGAAGCTGTCTGTCACTATACCCTGTCGCTCTCTTCATCCTCCTCTTCCTTTCTAGAAAATCACCGAGCATGCGCACTGCAACAATTCCGGCCATGGAAGGGGGAGAAGTGGAGCAGATGTGAATCACACCTTAGAGACGGTGTCGGGGAGGTGGGGGTCGATGTCAGTGGAAGAAAAAGATAATCATCACAGCTTGCTCTGCCTTCACTTCAGGCCCATTCTTCAGCCCACTGCCGCTGGATTGATTCCTGTGGAGCAGGAGGCAGGGCTCTTTTCGCTCTGTCTTTTTCAGGCGTTTATTTCCATGTCATCAGGGCATTTATTCGTCTACACTTCCAATGGAGTTTTTTACTTTTCAGAATCTTGGCTGATCCAGTTGGGAGGAAAGGATTTGGGATCGCCCTTTTTAATTAAGGGCAAAAACTTAATTGGGCACAGAGGTTACAGCAGTCCATCATTCATGTTCTGTCACTTTTTATTGCGACAGAATTCAAGTCTGCAGGAAAGGAGTAATGCAGGCGTGTGTCTGTGTCTATTTACTTTTGAAAGATAAAAGACTTCTAAAAAAAAAAAAAAAAAAAAAAAAAACCCTCTTCCTGAACGTACACATTTATTTTTCTGTCTGATCAAGACATCAAACATGAAATGTTTTAAGTAGGTTTGATTAACGAATCCATTAAAAAGTACTCTCTCTCTCTCTCTCTCTCTCTCTCTCTCTCTCTCTCTCTCTCTCTCTCTCTCTCTCTCTCTCTCTCTCCTTCTTTCTCTCTCTCTCTGTCTCTCTCTCATACAGACACACACACACACACACACACACACACACACACACACACACACACACACACACACACACACACACACACACACATGCGCATACACACACATTCTCTCACTGTCTCTCTCACTCTCACTCTCTCTCTCTCTCTCTCTCTTCTCTCTCTCTCTCTCTCTCTCTCTCTCACACACACACACACACACACACACACACACACACACACACACACACACACACACACACTCGCACGACGCACGCACGCACGCACAGACACACACACTGACTGATTGAAACCATTTACTGTCGAGTTAACATAGTGTTGTATTGACATTTGAAAAAAAAATCTTAATAAATTAATGAGAAAACGTAAATGATCTAAATAAACACCTGAATGACATAAAAATCATAAAGGAAACTTAACAGGGAAACATTTAACATTTGTAAGTAAAATGATAAAATCAGAAACTGTAACAATAAAACAAATTACATCTTAACTGGACTGATATGTTTTTTTAATCTCTCTTTCTCTCTTTCTCTCAATCTCTCTCTCTCTCCTCTCTCTCTCTCTCTCTCTCCTTCTCTCTCTCTCTCTCTCTCTCTCTCTCTCTCTCTCTCTCTCTCTCTCTCTCTCTCTCTCTCTCTCTCTCTCTAAACAGTTGCAAAACGCAGCTTTCAATCTGGATCTACGTGTTAATTTAGATAAAAGTGATATTGTTGTTTTTAGAAAGGGAGGGTATTTAGCAGCTAGAGAACGATGGACCTATAATGGAGTTATAATACCTGTTGTAAATGCCTATAAGTATCTTGGTATATATTTTTCGACAAAATTGAGTTTTACAGGTGCATGTAGAGATTTAGCGAGTCGTGGAAAGAAGGCTTTGTTAAGCATCATGCAGAAATTGTATCTGCTTAAAAATGATTCTTTGGAAATACTTCTAAAAATTTTTGATGCCAAAATACAGCCTATTGTTCAGTATGGGGCAGAACTGTGGGGTTTAGAAAAAGCTGCAGAACATTGTGAAAAGGTTCATCTGTGTGCTTTAAAAACGTTTTCTTGGTGTACACAGGCGTACACCAAATGACTTAGTTTATGGCGAAACAAACAGATATCCGATTACAGTCAATTCTGTTCTTCGATGTGTAAAGTATTGGTTTGAGACTAATCAGCATAGAAGAAAACAGGCTGCCACGCAAAGCATATTTGACACTGTTGCATCTTGATGCTAAAGATAAACATAATTGGGCAACCAATGTAAAGTTATGCTTGTTTAAATTTGGTTATGGTCATGTTTGGGTTAATCAGGGAGTAGGAAATGTTCAAATGTTTATCCGTAGCTTCAGACAAAGACTGATTGATTGTAGCTGGCAGAACTGGCAAGACCATATCCAAACCAGTGAACGTTTTGAAATGTACTCTTTGCTGAATGGATTATCTCATTCTGTTAAGCCATATATAACCCTTAAATTAAGTCGATCTTTGAAACAGATCACATCTAAGTTCCGATTTGGAGTATCAGAAATAAGAGTTCATTACCTAAGATACAGGGCTCATACTGATCATGATTTAATATGTCCACTGTGCAGAAAATCGAAGGAAGACGAAGTACATTTTGTTTTAGTATGCCCAGCTATTCAGAATATTAGAGAGAAGTTTATTCCAGAAAAATATATAAGCAGCCCTGTCCTCTTCCGCTTGTGTATGCTGATGGCTTCTGCCAATGCAAATGTAGTGAAAAATGTTAGTCTTTTTCTTTATCACGCCTTTAAGATAAGAGATGTATTATGTTCTTAGCACAGCTTGATTTTTGTTTCTTGCTATGTTTGTGTATGGTATCATTTAGTACATTTTTCTTTGTCTTGAATTGTTGAATATGCCGCACTCCCCTTCATATAGGGGCTATGGCCTATATATATGAATAAACCATTTTCATTTCATTTCATTTCTCTCTCTCTCTCTCTCTCTCTCTCTCTCTCTCTCTCTCTCTCTCTCTCTCTCT
>CM031602.1:46845860-46863360 GCA_018398815.1 Conus ventricosus | reverse complement strand
GGAAAAAGAGAGTTTTGGAGGTTGTGAGTGGGATAAGAGATACTGTGTGTGTGTGTGTGTGTGTGTGTGTGTGTGTGTGTGTGTGTGTGTGTGTGTGCGTGCGTGCGTGCGTGCGTGCGTGTGTGTGTGTATGTGTGTGTGTGTGTGTGTGTGTGTGTGTGTGTGTGTGGTGAAGAAGAATGTACGCAAGGGTTTGCGTTTGAGCGTGGTTGTAAATGTATATGCATGGTTGAAAAGAAGGAATGGGGGGGGGGGGGGGGGAAGGGGTGGAGAGGATTTAAGGGATGAGAGGTAGCTACAGGGTAAAGTCTATAGCTTGCTGGAATGGACAGAAGAATGAATACTGCTGCAGATAAAATCATTGTTTAGTATCAGGTCCGCTGGTGTGAGATAAGGGGTGTTGCCTACTGTGCGGGATGGCGTGCTGTGTGGCATTACACGTGTGTGGAGATAGATGTACGGCCATTGCCATCCCTGCAGCGGCACTCTCCTGTCGGTCTCCTAGTGCAGCCACCAATGGAAATGAAATGTTTGAAGGAGCAGTCTGTTCGTCTGTCTGTCAATCTGCCTGTTTGTTTACCAGTCTGTCAGCCTCTCTCTCTCTCTCTCTCTCTCTCTCTCTCTCTCTCTCTCTCTCTCTCTATCTCTCGCTATCTCTCTCTCTCTCTCTCTCTCTCTCTCTCTCTCTCTCTCTCTCTCTCTCTCTCTCTCTCTCTCTCTTAGCTGATAAGGGGGAGTGCTGAGATGCTGACTGTACTTCTTGTCTTTCACGTAATTCCTTTATGCTTGCTTTTTGTTGGCTAAAATTCCAACCGCGCTCTCTACCAATCAGAGGGCGATACGATTTTTCTTGCGTGGAGAGAGGAAAAAGGAGTAATGGCTGACTATTATTACAGAGCATTTCCTTTTTGCCCCCAGCCCTTTAATACATTTACCTGTTTTGTAGTGATGATTAAGGCGGGTCTTAACCAGAAGAAAAGCGAAACTAGAAACTATATTTTCAAAACTTTGTTTTTCCTCTTTGGTTCTTGTCTGTATGTCGGACTACATGATTCGCTGAATGTTGTAATCTGCCTTCCGAGATCTGTCGGTGTTCAGCTGCTGTTTGGACTTCATATCAGGGAGAGGGAAGGGGAACTGGAGCAGGGAGAGGGAAGGGGAACTGGAGGATGGATGAATAACAATTGGGATGACTGATGTAGCTCATTGTCGTTTTCTTTCCGACGAAAGATGCATTTTATGGTGGTTGCTTCCGTCCGTATACTTGAAGAGGAGGAGAGGGGCTGCGAAGGGAGTCGTGTGTGTGTGTGTGTGTGTGTGTGTGTGTGTGTGTGTGTGTGTGTGTGTGGTGTGTGTGTGTGTGTGTGTGTGTGTGTGTGTGTGTGTGTGTGTGTGTGTGTGTGTGTGTGTAGTGTGTGTGTGTGTGTGTGTGTGTGTGTGTGTGTGTGTGTGTGTGTGTGTGTGTGTGTGTGTGTGTGTGTGTGTGTGTGTGTGTGTGTGTGTGTGTGTGTGTGTGTGTGTGTGTGTGTGTGTGTGTGTGTGTGTGTGTGTGTGTGTGTGTGTGTGTGTGTGTGTGTGTGTGTGTGTGTGTGTGTGTGTGGTGTGTGTGTGTGTGTGTGTGTGTGTGTGTGTGTGTGTGTGTGTGCGCGTGCGTGCGTGCGTGCACGCGGCAAGTAAATACGGACTTTGCAATTACATTATTATTCATTTTCAGTTCCTACGGAATACGCATTTTATAACTGATATTTCTATACCTAGGACAGCAGTGAAAATATGAAAACATTTGAAGGAGGACTTTGTTAATTTGTGTTTCCTTACATATTGCACATTTCAGTATATATCCTAATAATTGTAATTCTCATTATTGATAAAACAAAATAATTGTCTTCTGTACAGACACTCCAAACAAATAGTCGCACACACACAAACACACACGCACACACAACACACACACACACACACACACACACACACACACACACACACACACACACACACACACACACCTCGCCTGATGGGCCTGAAGACACGTACGGGGGCCGTTCAGGGACAACAGATATCAGCATCTCCAACAGACAGAAAATTGTAGCAACAAATGTAAAAATGAAACCCAGCTGGAATGTATGAAATGAATTTCAGGAAACGAAAACAACGAAGACCTAACCCCGTGTAGAAAGTAAACAGGAAAGAAAAATAAAAGAGGAGGAAGGTGTGAAGGAAGGTGGGGGGGGGGGGGGGCAGTGGAAAAGATGGACAAATAACGATGGTGGTTAGAGTTTAAAGAAAATAAAGAGAATGAATAGACGGAGATAGGAAAACAAAGATAACAGCTAAACAGAGTTAGAAAAAGAGAGATGGAAAGACATAAAGAAATATAGATGATGGACTGATAGCTGGAAAAATAAAGAGCATTTGTAGATAGAAATGAAGGTAGAAAGAGGGTAGATAAGTAGAAAAATAAAGAGGATGGGCTTGCAGAAAACCATGTGGGATGAACAGACAAAAAAAAAATAGAGCGTGGACTCCGAAAAGTAAAATGAGTGAATGGACGGTGTGAGAAAAGTTAAGGTGATGGATGAAAATGAAGAAGTCACATCACCACCAAAGTCTGACTGGCAGGAGACTCTAGCCCTCTCTGTTCAGACTTCTCCCCTCACACTGCTGGGCATGCTCCTCCAAGCTCGCTGGCACATGGTGCACCAGTGGAAAACGGCTCACCGTTAGTGAGGGAAATCTTAGCTGAAACGCAGGCACACAATATGCAGGAAAGATTTCTGGAAGCAAAGAGGCACTATGAAAGAAAGGAAGAAAGAAAGAAAGAAAGAAAGAAAGAAAGAAAGAAAGACACACACACACGCACGCGCACACACACACAGAACATACATACAACACACACACACACACACACACACACACACACACACACACACACACACACAGAGAGAGACAGAGAGAGTAGTGCGGTAAAATGAAGGAGAAGATAACAAGAAAGAGAGAGTCGGGAGAGACAAAATTACCCACACTATAGCAATGAGTTTTGTTGGGGGGGGGGGGGGTTGATGTTAAAAAAATTAACAAAGAGTTGCTGTTTTTGATGCTAGAATCTAAAATCATTGACACGATGATAAGACTTTAAATAAACTAACTAAGTAACTAACTTTGACAGGAAACACCAAAATTCCTACCACACACACGCTACAGCATACTTCCTCTCACCAATCCCGCCGGTCACCCCCATACCTACCCACTCACGTAGCCCTCACTCCCCAGCCTCGCCAAATTCTGGCATGGACAGACAATAAACAAGCAAAAACTTGAAACTGGAGAACTGCCCGTTTCTGACTCTTTCTCCTAAATTAGCTGTCAACTGGGAAATGAAGTCAAGTCATGATGTGCATGGCACGGATGTCAGCGGTACATTTAGAAGCAGAACTCGTTCAGTCACCTTGTCTTTATAAAGAAGAACTCATTCAGTCACCTTGTCTTTATAAAGACAGATGTACATTTAGAAGCAGAACTCATTCAGTCACCTTGTCTTTATAAAGAAGAACTCATTCAGTCACCTTGTCTTTATAAAGAAAGATGTACATTTAGAAGCAGAACTCATTCAGTCACCTTGTCTTTATAAAGAAGAACTCATTCAGTCACCTTGTCTTCATAAAGACAGATGTGCATTTAGAAGCAGAACTCATTCAGTCACCTTGTCTTCATAAAGACAGATGTGCATTTAGAAGCAGAACTCATTCAGTCACCTTGTCTTCATAAAGACAGATGTGCATTTAGAAGCAGAACTCATTCAGTCACCTTGTCTTCATAAAGACAGATGTACTTTAGAAGCAGAACTCATTCAGTCACCTTGTCTTTATAAAGACAGATGTACACTTAGAAGCAGAACTCGTTCAGTCACCTTGTCTTTATAAAGACAGATGTACATGTAGAAGCAGAACTCATTCAGTCACCTTGTCTTCATAAAGACAGATGTACATTTAGAAGCAGAACTCATTCAGTCACCTTGTCTTTATAAAGACAGATGTACATTTAGAAGTAGAACTCATTCAGTCACCTTGTCTTTATAAAGACAGATGTACATTTAGAAGCAGAACTCATTCAGTCACCTTGTCTTTATAAAGACAGATGTACATTTAGAAGCAGAACTCATTCAGTCACCTTGTCTTTATAAAGACAATGGATTCTTCTCTTCCTTCTGACGGACGTGCACGGAAGCAGATCCGTTCATGGAAGGGGAGAGAAGCAGGACAATATGTGATTCAGCTCTTGGAGGCATCATCTCTGGCAAGGCCACGCACGGGTTTGAAATGTTTTTATCCGATGTTCTAACCTCGGCAAGCATCGGTTTTGACAGGGATCGAGGAAGCTTCTCCTTTTGGCTGGCCTCTGTGCAGGTTGAAGTGCATCCCCTACTGGTTGTGTCTTCGTCAGCCGTCAGCTTGTCCCCCTTTCCTGTCTCTCCTTTGGGGGGGGGGGGGGGGTGCTGCCCAGTCTTTTTTTTTTATCACATCCTCACTGTTGCAAGACGGAGCCGGGGTAGGAGGGGGACAGTCTTGATCGTTTTCTCCCCCCATCAACGTTATGAATGACGGTGGCAAAAGGATATCAGATACCTGCCATTAATCTTCTGGGCGCCATTTTATATCGCGACTGAGCTGCTCTGTGAAGGCGCGTAGGGGAAGGGGGGGTATGAGGGTGAGGTGCACCTGGGGGAGGGAGGGAGAGGAAAGAGACACTCACAGCTTCCACAGCACTCACTGGAAAGTCTCATCTTTCCTCGCCGTTCTCCACTTACCCATTCCTCTCATAGAACACGCGGTGCGGCAGCTCGGTCACGGCGGAGGCGAGGAAGCAGGGGAACAGGAATCCTTTCCGGCCCTGAAGCCAGTCAGGCCTCTCAGATCCGGCAGAGTCCGTCAATCAGGAATGCAAAGGTCGGTATCGTCTGATTCCCATCCCCCGCCTCGTGTCGGCCTGTTTCTCCTTTTCCTTCCGTCTCCTGGCTCTGACCATCAGTCATCCTCTCCACCTCACCTGCCTGCTGTCCCTAGCTGCTTTCAGGGGAACGTGATCTTGGCACAGTGGTTATTTGTAAAGAGGCAGGAAGACACGGAGAGATGGGAAGCTGTCCACATCCCTGCTGATGAGCGGCGGGGGGGGGGGGGGGGGGGGGGGGGGGGCTAAGCGGAGTTGAGGCCTAATTGGAGCTTTGTCTGTTCTCCTCACTTCAGTGCTTGTATTTCACGCCTGTCCATCAGATATGACCGGCTGAGGTCAGTCACTCTCATAGGCACCCCATACAACGTGTTCTAGAGAACCAGCATTAGAGATTTTTCAAAGCAGAGTAACTCCTTCAGGTTTAGCAGTAATATCTGCAGTGACACTTGTATCTTAAAAAATGCTACCAAACAGCTATTTGTTTGACAACTGTTCTCCATGTAAAGTTGTGTTAACAGCTGTTGGTGCGTGAGTCCTGACAAGTAGGGTTATTTTGTGGCCACAGTGTTATCATACATTCTGAAGGGGGTTCTCTCTCCCTTCTGTTGACCATCAGCTGTGGTCTGTATTCCACTCGTTTCTGTTAGACCGTCAACTGAAGGAATACAAAGGAAAGGAAAAAAAAGAAGAAAAGGGAAACAGAAGAAGCAAAAGAAACGGCGCTACCATTGTAAGGGTAAGAGAACGTTACAAACGCCAGAAAAAAAGTGTTGTTCACAGGCTTGACAGAGGATGGGAGATGACGACGATGATAATGCCATGATGGGCCGTTCCCGTGCTTCATTATTGTTGGGTCATGCACAGTTTACAACTCGTCAGCTCGCGTGGCGCAGCATTCTGCAGCCAGTGGAATCAGTGTGTTTGCACGCCTTTGGCGCATGCAGACAGACAGAAAGTAGGCTAATGCAATGCAACGGCCATTCTGTGATCAGTGCATTTTTTCATAAGATTGGTGAGCGGGTGAGGAGAGAGTGGAAAGGGGGTTGTAATGATGGGGTTGTAGACCGGGCAAAGCCAAGCTGAAATGGTAGTAGAGTCATTATGGACCTTCCAAAACGAAGGCACTTTTACACCAGTAGCACTCTCGTAGTGAATCTCCAAGTGTAAATGAAAGACACAAGACTGATCATTGTGTTAACCACAGGTCATTCCAGCGCCAAGTGGCCTCCATACAAGCCGTTAAATGGACTGAACCCTTTCCTCCCCATTAACAAAAAAAATAAAAAAAGCAAAAGTGTCCGTCGATTCTGGAGTCTTCAAACACGGTTACAAAATGAAGTGTGGCTTCCACGTCAACTACCTTGTTGTCACAATTCACTTGTGCCTAGGGGCAGTGTTGAGCATGCGCACAGCTACAGTTCGCAGCTTGTGAGAAAAGCTTGGAAGGGGGGGGGGGGGGGGGGGGTTGCGGGAGGGAATCCAATTGAAATGTAAATTCTTTCCAGTAGAGTGGAGAAGCCATTCTTTTAACGCCCGCTCTCTTGCCAGCTCCATCGATTACAGTTGGGATTGAGCGTTTTGTTCTGACTGCACCCCCGTCCCCTGTTCACGTGTCATGTCTTCCTAGCTCTTTTTTCTTCTTCATTCTGTGAGCTCTCAGTCCTACCCCCCCCCCAAACTCCCGTACCCCCATCCTATGAGCTCCCCCCACCCCACCTCACCCTATCTCCCTGGCAGTCATCCTTTAAAACGTCGCACAGCACTTGTATCTGGATGTGTGTGGAGACAGGACTGGTCTGTCCAATGTTAGGGTCTTTTTTTTGTTTGTTTAAGTGAGATGCGTGAGGGGGCGGTGGAAAGTGGCGCGGAGCTGTATGGATGGAACTGGGTCTTCAGAGCAGTGATGATGGTAGCAAAAAGAACTGGGCGAACCCCCCCCCCACGCCCTCTGTCTGATGGGCCTGCACCGCCGGCTCTCTGACCTGCCTCATCATTTTCTGACCTGGGCACGTCATGTACTGGCCTCTCACCTCATTTTCCCCGCCATCCACGTTATTTCCTGGCCGTTATTTACTGGCCGTCTTTTCACTCCTATCACGTCGTTTACTCGCTTCTGACGTCATTACTTGGCCTGACATGTCATTTACTCGCCTGTCACGTCATTTACTAACCTGCCACATCATTTTTTTTTTTTTTTTTTTTTTGCAGACTGTCACGCTATTTACGGGCGTCTCATGTTGATTTTCTGACCCGTCGTTCTATTCTCTGGTCTTTCACTCTCGTGTTCTGGTCCATCATTTTATGTCCTAGCTTGTCGCTGTATTTTCTTTCCTATCGCATTTTTTCCTTGAATATTACTTGATTTTGTAACATCACATTTTTTGGCGTATCACGTCATTACCTGGCACTTTTCTGGCATGTCATGCTATTTTTCAGGACTGAGACGTCAGGTTTCTAAACTGACACGTTGGTTTTGGCGCTGACACATGATATCACTGGACTGGTATGCTATATTGTGGTATGTCGGGTGAACTGCCAGCATAATTCTGTACTTGTTTATTGGCGTGCTAATTCCTTGCAACAAGGGTGTAATTTGGTATGCGCACATGTATTAGTGTTTTCATTTTTTCTGTACATTTTTGCTGTACAGGTTCTGCCTTGTTCACAAGAGCATAAAAAGCAAGTTCTTTATACATAAACACAAACACACGCGCTCGCGCGCGCACGCATGCACACGCACGCATACGCACGCACACACACACATGCACGCACGCACGCACACACACACACACACACACACACACACACACACACACACTCGCGCGCGCGCGCGCGCGCGCGCACGCACATGCACACTCATACACACACACATGCACACACTGTTAAAGAGAAAGAGGAAGGGAAAGAGAGGGAGAGATAGAGACAGGGAGAGACGGAGAAGGAGAAATAGAGAGGGAGAGACAGACAGACAGATAGACAGACAGACAGACGGGCAGAGAACACACACACACACACACACACACACACACACACACACACACACACACACACACACACACAAACACACACACGCACGCACGCGCACGCACACACACACACGCACGCGCGCACGCGCTCGCCTCTCTCTCTCTCTCTCTCTCTCTCTCTCTCTCTCTCTCTCTCTCTCTCTCTCTCTCTCTCTTCTCACCAAACAGAAACTCTACGTCTCAGTCTGACTTTAGATGGCAATGTAATAGAACTAGGGGTGATGGTGGACGAGAAACTAAAGTGGCAGTCCCACACTGAATCACCCGTTGACAAGCTGGCTCGCAGTCTCTTCATGCTTAATCAACTGAAGCCTTACATAGATGCAAACGCTCGAAAAATGTTTTTCCAGGCTCACTGTCTCTCTTACATCAACTGTGCATCTGTAGTCTTGGACTGTGCAGCAAAAATTCACCATAGAACACTAGATTTAATGTATAGAGAAGAGCTGCAGAGATAATGCTGCCAGATTCTTCCTTATCAACCTCCGAAAAGCAGGCTTAGTTAAGCATACTGCCGCTGCAAACACATCTAGATTTCAACAAAGCTGCATGTTACGGATGGTGTGTGGTGCGTGTTTTGTTGTCTGACTCTCGCTCTCAAAAGTTTGGATGCGTGTACGACTTTTCCCCTACACACACCCACACCATACGAACATAGATAGCCAGGCAACACACGTGTAAGATTTTCTTCTTTTTATATGCTGCCTGAACCATCAATATGAATCATTACCAAATCAATACATGCCATTTCATAGAATACAGATCAATGCACGTCAATTAAGACATTAATACATAAGACACTTCAATCATCATATATCAGCGTATCATACTACGTATCTTGATATAACTCGCTTATCTCGCCGGCGCCGTCCACAATATCTCACATATACAATCAACGCATTCAGTTCCACAGTACCCACGCCACAGTCTACAGCATTAAAATAAGACGAAGACGGATAACCAAGGTCCCACACGGTAAACACAGCCGTTCACAAAACACAAGCGATGAAGAAGAAACAGGGTCTCAACACAGCAAGCACAATATATTACGTCGAACTATCAGAAGAAGAACCGCAAATTCACAAGGCACAGTAACCCATAGCAGAAGAACCGCAGATTCATAAAGCACAGCAATCCGCAGAAGAAGAACCGCAGATTCATAAAGCACAGTAATCCACAGGAGAAGAACCGCAGATTCATAAAGCACAGTAAACCATATTGAATCCCCGGAGAACACAATTTCACCAAAGTCCCATAGAACACAATAAACTTCGGTTCGACGCACCGTTGATCTAAAACAAATATTAACTTCTCCGTGTATTTATACTACAGTGTTCACATCAATAAATACAGCCCACCGACACACATGCGGTGGTACAATTGGAGCACATATTAAATATTCTTACAGGAGTTTTAAGTTACTCTCGGCGACACAGCATTCACAACAATTTTATAACAAATACATTTCCTGCTACATATTCCGCTGGTACCGTCATCAAAAGCATCCCACATACACAGTGAACATCGATGCACTACTGACCACTCGGTCAGCCTCTCCACATAGTAACACTACGGAGAAAAAAACGATGATTAAACAAATAAATTAGGCTGGACACCAAATCCTCGGCCGTTAGTTCTTGCTCCCTTCTCTTGTCTAATATTATTATTTTCGTCATGTATTTAAATATGTCATTTTAAGTTGACGTCATAATTTACGTTGACGTCACACTGCACTTATGTATGAAGTTATCTGGGCCCACAATAACTCAGAGATTTGCGAACTAAGGCCTCGTGTTGATCTGGGTCAAGCAATTGTATTCTACCACGTACTCGGATCGACCTGTTCAAAACTAGTTTTGCATTTTCAGGTTCAGCCGTTTGGAACTTTCTTCCCCCAAACCTGACGTTGTGCTGTTCACTGCACACCTTTAAAAAGACCGAAAATATTTCACAGACTCTTTGACGTAGATTACACTGTCCCATAGAAGTGTTTTTCAGCTATCACGTATACCACCAACAAAAATTACAGATGTGTGCATTGTTACCGTGCTAGTTATGTCAATAAATGATATCACTAACTGTCCTTCCTCAGAGAGGAAAATTGCTTCTCTTAGAATACTGTCTTTTGTTTCATGGCAATCCATCACCATCATCATCATCATCATCCTGTCGCGAACTCAACCAACAATTACAAATACACAGCAAACATTGGCATATTGTACTGTTTATCTAATCACCCTTTTAATCTTCCATTCCCAACCGCTGCCCCACACTAC
Source organism: Conus ventricosus (assembly GCA_018398815.1). Classification (NCBI taxonomy): domain Eukaryota; kingdom Metazoa; phylum Mollusca; class Gastropoda; order Neogastropoda; family Conidae; genus Conus; species Conus ventricosus. The sequence goes on along the minus strand of CM031602.1, from coordinate 46,853,111 downwards.
ACCCCCCACCCCATCCTCCCCTGTCTCACGTCCCCACCCCCACCCCCATTTTGTTGTTTTTGTCTGCATCTTACGATTGCTTACATATGCATGCTGTTGTCAAACCTTTGCAAATAAATGTGTGTGTGTGTGTGTGTGTGTGTGTGTGTGTGTGTGTGTGTGTGTGTGTGTGTATGTGTGTGTGTGTGTGTGTGTGTGTGTGTGTGTGTGTGTGTGTGTGTGTGTGTGTGTGTGAATCATGTACTCTATAATCCTGTGTGCCTGTACTTTGTTCATATTTCTTTTCATTTTCTGGTCTTTAAATCTCATTGCATAATTTAGCTTGGCAAGGACAGATTGGAAGAATAGGCTCTGCCTAAAATGTCAATTCTTGATCGAATAAAAGTTTTCTGAGTTCTGAGATCCCTCTCCCTCCATCTCTCTCTCTCTCTCTCTCTCTCTCTCTCTCTTCCATTTATGTCACCGAGTCACACACTCGCGCACTCCATTTGGAAGGCAGACAGAAGCAGACGACACGGGAGATAGCTGGTTTACCGTGCCGACCCGGTCAGCGAGGACGAAAGTTCAGCACAAAGAAAGCTTGCCATTTGTTTCCACTCTGCGCAAAACAGGCAAGTCACCGGCGGGTCAGCAAACCTGCAGTCGCCAGTCGGTCAGCCCAGCTCACCATCCATCAATGGGTTCGCAAGCGCGAAGCGATTAAGACTTGAACTCTGCTTGAGCTTTCCGGATAGAAGACACTCACCCGCCTCCTCTCCCGCTGTCCCTCCTTCATGATGTGTCACTGCGCAAGCGCACTGCTACAGTTCCGGGCGTGGAAGGGGTGATCAGCTAGGGACAAAAATCTGGGCATCAAAATCTTTAAAGCAGGCCTCTACGAGGCCTTTCGATCCCATATTGTTGATTGCGAGCTGACCTCATCTTTCATTCCCTTTCGCTATCATTGACTTGTCGTTCTTTTGGCGGCTGGTTTTGTTCTGATTTTAGATGTGTCTTTTGAACGCTGCCATTCAAAGGTGATTTTGTTTCAGGGAGCAGCTATCTGGCCCATTTGTTTGTGTCGTGTTGTGTAGCGATTGAACTTTCACTCGTGAAGATTGAGCTATTGTAATAGAAGAGATCTTCTGCAACAAAAAGGGACAAAACAACGGTAATTTCAATGGGGACAAAACAGTGTCGGCAGCAAAGGGGACATAGCAATAGTAACACCACAGAGGACAAAATAATTGTTACACCACAAAGGACAGAATAATTGTTTCACTGGAAAAGTCAAAAGTCAAAGCAATTATAACACCAAAGGGGACAAAACAATGGTACCATCGAAGAGGACGAAACAGCGATGACACCACAAAGGGCGAAACAATGGTGACGCTAAAGTGAACAAAACAATTATATTATCAAGGACAAAAAAATTAACACCAAAGGGGACAAAACAATGGTAACACCAAAGTAAACATAACGATGGTAAGACAAAAGGGGACAAAATGACTGTAACACAAAAGTGACCGTTTTCTTGTTTGCTTTTTGGTCCTAATGTCAGCATGTGTGTTAGGAAAAAGGGTACCTCAGCTGGCATTGGACAGGGTGTTTTGTGCTTTTGATACTTGTTATCGCTGTATCACTGTTACTGGTTCTTCTCTCTCTCTCTTCTTCTCTTGACCTCTGAGAAGAAAAGTTCCGCTGGCTTTTCCTACCACCCAGTGGGCTTTACTATTTTGGGTGTATAGGGGAAACAAGAGTGTCTGAACATGTTTGGAAAAGAGTTCCATTTTAGCCTCTTGCTCTTAAAGACAACAGTTGATTTCTTTGTATGGAAGACGACGTGGGTCTGCAACTTGGACAAGCTGAATCAGAAGCTAGATTGTTTGACATTCTTCTTTGCTCGTCACGTCTGTCTTGTTTGCATTCAATAATACCATACATACACATACATATAAATGCGTGTGCATACCCACGCATATAAATATATGTCGGAGTAAGTGATTGACCGACCTTTGTCGGTCGGTAGGAACAGCCGTTGCTGTTCACCTGTCGATGGCAGTTCCAGTGTGAAGGCCAAAGACCCGGCGGTCCATGGCACACAGTGACCCCTCTTACACCCTTACACAGTGTTTCCTGGAGCATCTCTGAACAGGGATATGTTTAACGCCTCAGGGAATGGCAGAGGGAGGGGGGGGAGAGAACTACACCATGTGGGCAGGGCCGTGTTTGATGCCTCAGGTCTTGGGCGGAGGCGTGGACAGGACTGTGCCATGTTTCCTTTCTTTCTTTCTGCGTACGCAGGCTGATACTCCTGCGGACATTGCCTGTATAGGACAGGCAGTGGCGTTTTGTGTGTATGACCGTTTTTCATCCCGCCATTAAAGCAGCTATACTCCATCTTCGGGGAACGTGCATGCTATGTGTAACGTGTCATCCATACCAACGGCCAAACTGGCCTTCTCTTCCGAAAGTTGGTGATGGGATTTTACGTGTGTGCAAGATGTTGTGCGTGCGTTCACACACGAAACCTCGGTTTATAGTCTCGTTCGAAGGATTGTGTGGGGAATGGAGTCAGAACCAATGTTAACTCCGAGGGAAAAATCCCCCGTACCGAAATTCGAACCCGCAAGCCCAGGATCACGAGTCCGGCGCTCTACCAACTGAGCTATTCCGGCCCCGGCCATGTTTGATGCCTCAGGTCTTGAGAGGGGGGGGGGGGGAGGCGTGGACAGAACTGTACCACGTGGACAGAGCCATGTTTGAAACATCAGGCTAGAGTGGAGGTTGGAGGGGGACAGAACTATACCATGTGGACACCTCAGGGTAGGGGGAGGGGGTAGGACTGCACCGTATGGATAGCGTAGTGTTTGACGCCTTAAGGTAGTGTGGTGAGAGAGGAGGACAGGACAGTTTCATGTAGACAGGGCCATGATTTGACTTCTCAATGCATGAAGAGAGGAGAGGGGGGGGGAGAGAACGTAAACCGTGGTCTGTAGGCCAATAAGCACGTGGACATCCATCTCTATAGGAGATCTTCAGTCAGCAGAGATGGAAGAGAAATTATTATTGATTATCTACTGTTTTGTGACGCCATAGAATACCAAAGACTACCAGAGAAATGTGCAGCACCAACCTGCCAGCCACACTGCAGTTGCCATGTAAATGAGGGAAATATCGGGTCTGGCTCCCTCACAGCAGGTTTCTCTGTGTATTTGAATGTGTTTTTGTGTGTATGAACATCTGTCTGTCTGTCTGACTGCTCTTTGTGCGCTAGTGTATGTGTGTGTGCATAAGTGCAAAAGAATTCTGTATGCTTATACTTTTCTGTGCGTGTGAGAATACACGCCTACGCGCCATGAAGAATACAGGTCTGTGAATGGTTAAGAAAGTGAAAGGAACTGACCGCCATCTGTCATTTTACTGTGTGTCGCCTATCCTCAGGCTTTTCAGATATGTTTCCTTCGAATAGACGTAAGACAATATGTGCGTGCACAACACACACACACACACACACACACACACACACACACACACACACACACACACACACACACGCACGCACGCACGCACGCACGCACGCACGCACGCACGCACACACACACACACACACACTGACACACACTAACACACACACACACACACTAGCACATACACTAACACACACACAAACACGCACGCGCCACACCACACACACACACACACACACACACACACACACACACACACACACACACACACACACACACACACATAGCATGAGCACGAGCACGTACAGAGAGAGAGGGGGGAGGGGATCCGACCTGTGACAAGAAGAGACAGACAGACTGGAGAAAGAGAAAACTGTGTCAGGGGGAAGGGAGAGAGGCGTCGCCATTAAGCTTGTGACCGCTTGAAAGAAGACAGAAGCTGACCATTGCCTTCCCCCTCAAGGCGTCCCAGCTGCACAAAACAACAGACCAAGTGATCTGAACAGAAACCCTACACCGAAACCCATTTCCTGTCTATCGACGACATACCAATCAGCCATAAGGCTTCCAAGCACCAACACTGTGAGAGGGAACTCCCCGCTCTGCAGGATAACTCTCTCCAAAAAGAGTCATCTTTTCTCCCCCATCTCTTCCTGTCGACGGTCACAATCGAGCATGCGCACTTCAGCAGTTCTGGGGATGGGAGGGGAGAGAAACAAATTGAGCTGTGATCCTTTCCGGCACCGTGGAGACTGCGAGTCTTTAGAAGAGGCACTGTGGCAGACTGAAATCGATCAGAGTTAAAATATACTTTTGTGACCTCACCGCACCCCTGACCCTGATGCTCGTCTGTCGGATTTCTCCGTTCCCTCAGTCGTGTACTGTCTTTTCAAAGTTGTTCTCCAACACACCCAACTTCTTTTACACTTTCGTGTTCATCACAACAAAGACTTTCAGTGCAGCGTGTTTCATTAATTCCAGAGGAGGGAAGGGGATATCATGACAGGCTCTGTGGATGAATGTTGTCCGTCAGAGTTGAAGAGCACTGAGAAAGAGATGTTCAAGTCTCACAGTTCGTTGTCTTCTTCTGCCTGTCAGATGAACCAGAGGCACACTTTACTCTGTGTGTTGCTGACGTTGGGGATATCAGTGTATGTGCTTATATATTTCCGTCTCCATGTTCATGTATGTTTGATGTATGAGGGCAGTCTGATTCGATGTCTTTGTTTGAGGATAGCAAGAACTTTCCAAGCTGACGCTGACGTCAACCCTGAGAAGTATTCTGCACTGTTTGTATCCCGCTGTTGCAGGACATCAGATAGCCATGGGGTTCAAACCTGCAGTCTGTGGGGTGCCAGTTCTTGTTTAATTGACTTTTTTTCTCCCATGCACCACTCTTGGAGGACTGGTCTAGAGTCTACGTTTGAAATGATGGCAATGATGATTGTTAAATATAGAGATGTCTTAATGTTTCAGGAGAGGTTACAATGAATGTACAGATCTCATGTTGACTCACATTGCTTATTGTATAAGCCACGCTAAAGATCTTGCCATCCATGGCAGATATTGATTCATTAGGGGTCCGGAACCTTTGCCTTTTCAGCAGTTCGTTCATCCAGAAGAAGAAAAAAAGATGGCTAGATAGTTCGTCGATCACTTAAACAGGACACCATTCAGCACTTGCTGCACCCAACAGACAGATGAATGGACACTCTGGTCAGTCACTGACAAGGCAACCTTTTTGCCCTTACTACATCCAGTGAACACAAAGAATGAAGACTGTTTGGTCAGTTCCTAAAACAATTAATTCAACATTTACACCTCCCGAAGGATATTTGATTTGCCATCCTCAGGTTGGGTGAAAGGCACACACACACACACACACACACACACACACACACACACACACACACACACACCACACACACACACACACACACACACACACTGGTAAAGCCTTTTTGGCAACGACAAGTGCAAGTGAATATGTCAGCCCACGAAATTGCAGACTTAGATGAAATCACAACAGGTTCACCTAACGTTGGATTTAAGGATGATTGTGTCAAAGGATGGAGGATGGTTGTTGGTCAGGAAGGGAGCTCTGAGAGGTAGAGAGGAGGGGGGGGGGGGGGGGGCAGGTATTGTTTGGACAGAGAATAAAGGGGTCCAGAGAAAGCCCAGCTGAAACATAGCCGTTGCTTAGTACACCAGACACGCACTATACATAAAACTTTTCACGGGGAAAGGGATGGAGGGGGCAGGATATTGATGACAGGAGCAGGACAAAGCAGGGTACGGAGGACCAGAGGAGTGGAGGACAGTGCTAATTTCAAGCTGCACGTGATAGGCATCAACCACTGCAGGGGGGACGGGGGGCGGCTGCGTGTGAGACTGTTCCACTAGATAAGAGTTGGGGGAGAAGACAGGAAAGATCACAGAGGACTGGGAGGGTCCATTTTTCACGTGGTCCATGGTGACCTCAGCTCTGCCTCCCATAAACTCTGCCCTGGTCTGCCTTGCACAGTCTGCCGTTATAGAATAAGAGCGAATTACATCCAGTGTGTGTGTGTGTGTGTGTTTGAAAGAGAGAGGGAGAGAGAGAGAATGAGTTCCTTAACGTGCTCTCTCTCTCTCTCTCTCTCTCTCTCTCTCTCTCTCTCTCTCTCTCTCTCTCTCTCTCTCTCTCTTGTTGTTGCTCTCCTCTCCCCTCTCTCTCTCTCTCTCTCTCTCTCTCTCTCTCTCTCTCTCTCCTCTCTCTCTCTCTCTCTCTCTCTCTCTCTCGTCAGTAAACAAGCACAGAATCTTATCTAGAAGAAACAGTTTAGCATTACATGGAAACAGACGCTGAGAAATGGATTTCCATGCTACCTTCTGTCTCACACCAATTACGTCTCTATAATATGGAGCTGTGCTGCAAGACAAAAAAAATCATCGCACAAAACTCTATTTCATCACTGAAAGTGCATCTACTAGATCCGCCCTATCACCTTGAGCGAAACACGCCAAATGTATTAACCTGATACTCCAGATAAACTAGACTTGAAACAGAGCTGTACTTATGTACAAAGTATGCGACAGTCAGGCCCCACATGACCTAAGAGATCTACTAATACGAGCCTCATGGTCATATCACTCGGACAACAATTTTCTTGTATGTAATGACATCAACATGCTCAAACCAAGCTTTGCATTTCCTTAACGTTCTTGTAGAACTCTCTTTCCCCGACATTAAAAATTGTGCCCTTGATTTTTGCACTTTCAAAAATGGCTGTTTAGTGTAGACTGCACTGTATGACTAAAAGTACCTGTGGAGATCACAGTGCTTTCTATAAGCCAGCCACTAAACTTTTTGACAAAGCAAAATTGTATCATCGGAACAACTGGTAATGTAAAAGAAACACGTTAGTAACTGTACCTTTACAGAGCAGATTACTGCTTTTTATTTTCTTGTTTCGCATTGAGAACATGCGTTCATTATCACCTTTTATGGGTTTCATCTCAAATATCTATTTTACATCCAGTGTATATGAATATCATCTGGCAGTCACAAGGATCACGATAGAACAGTTCCTTTCCATCCAAAGAAAATAAATGTGTCACTTCAGCTTTCAGACCAGACACTCGGTGTGAAGAGAGAATCCACGAGTTACCTTTCATGACGCCTGGTTTCTCTGAAGTGGAGAGTGCGTTTTCATGTGCTTGTTATCTGTCTGCGTACGCATAATTATGGATCTACTCGTATGCAGGTGTAAGAATGCTCCACTGGATGGCATAACTCAAACATTGTTAGCTGTGATGTTAG
>CM031602.1:46833360-46840860 GCA_018398815.1 Conus ventricosus | reverse complement strand
GGTCCAGCCAGCAAGCAGACGCCTGGCGTGGCTAGCCAATCAAATCGCATGTTCTGTTTCCCACAGACCTTTCTCAGTCCCATCTGATCCGTTTCACGCCGTCTTTCTCCTTTCCCGCTTTGGCCGAAAACAGTACGGAGCTAGATCACAAGAGTGATGAGTTTTTAGCCTCGTTTGTCTCCCCTGATCATAGATATGACATGAAGCATTACGACTTACATTTGCCCCTGTTGCTAGATAAGATGCAGAACAGAGCTGTCAACAGCCAGAGTCTGAATGAAAGTGCTGTATGTGTGGTACTCCTGGCAGTGGATGGACATTGAATGGATGTGGACGTTTGGAACCGGGACTTGACTATTCCCTGTCTGCCATGGTGTGATCTCTACTACTTAACTTAAAGGATCGTTCGAAGTCCTTGCTTAGATTCTTTCTGGAATCCTGTTTTCAGTGATCTGATAGTAAGGACAATTTGTTCTTGGTGTTGTAGAGTCCATGGCGGTTGAGGGAATGTGTAGGAGTGCCTATGGAGGCACTTGGGGGGAAGTGTGGGGGGGGGGGCGATAGGATGGGAGTGGAAGAACAGGTGGCCGTTTGGAAAGAAAAATGTCTCCTGCATTGGTTGGAATCTTTTCCTCTTCAACCCCGTTTGGAAAGAAAAAATGTCTCCCGCACTGGTTGGAATCTTTTCCTCTTCAACCCTTCACTTGGATTTTCACCATCCCTTGCTCTCCATGTCCCATTTGACTGTCACTTTGTCTCCTACTCTGTCTGTCTGTCTATCTGTCTCTCTCTCTCTCTCTCTCTCTCTCTCTCCTCTCTCTCTCTCTCTCTCTCTCTCTCTCTCTCTCTCTCTCTCTTTTCTCTTCTCTATGTCTCTCTCTCTGTCTCTCCTCTCTCTCCTCTCTCTCTCTCTCTCTCTCTCTCTCTCTCTCCCCTCTCTCTCTCTCTCTCTCTCTCTCCACCCCCACCCACCCCCCATCCGTTAACAAACAACTTTGCAGTCTTTTCCGCTCAAGCATATGAGCCTTACGTGGGCATAGATGCCCGAAAGATTGTTTTTGTCACACTCTCTTACATCAGCTGCGCATCTGTTATAAGGTGCTGCGCTGCAAACACATAATTACAGAAAACTCATCTATTGAGGGTATGCCTACCAGATTCTTCCATATCAGCCTCAGAGCAACATGCTTAATGAGTTATACTGCTACTACAGCAAGATTGTAACAGCGCTGTACTTATGAACAGTGTACACAATGGTCTGGTCCCACAATACTGACGACTTTCACGAGCCTCCTATCAATGTTGCTCTAAATGCTATTTTTCTACCGTCTGCTCAGATAAACATGTTCGAAAAAAAAGTTTTGCATTTTGAGAAGAGTTCCATTTGGATCTGGTCGAGGAGGAACAAAGGTGAGTTTAAAAAGATAAAGATACTCTTACTTGGAACAGGTGTCCAACAGCCACTGGTGGAGACATCCAGCTAGAGAAGTAATACCTTGAGACGCCTGCCTAGCTGAAAGCTACTGGTTCATATCCTGGCAGCGCCGGAGAAAAAAACAATTCTGCCAGCATAAAGACATTTGGGATTCATACCTGGATGTGGCCTGGCCCTCTCAGAGTGTATGGACTTTAGGGCCAAAACACTTGTCTGGTGTTTGTGTGTGGGGGGGGGGGGGGGGGCGGGTCTTCTCTGGAGATTTTTCTGTTGTCGAGCTGTCCCAAGATTTTCTTCGTACTGACTCAGTCCCAGACGTAGTTTTAAAAAAAAATTCAGAATTTTCAGTTCTCTCCCTCTCCATTTGTCTATTTGACTGTCGTGTATAGTTAAACACGCACGTGCACACACACACACACACACACACACACACACACACACACACACACACACACACACACACACACACACACACACACACACACACACAGGGGTGGGGGAGAGAAAGAGAGAGGAGAAATCAAAGGTGCACGCACCAACACATGCATGCACATACGCATGTGCGCACCCACACACGTTTTTGTCATTTGTTCTGTCTGCTGTAGACTCTGTTTTATAGAGTCCTGTATTACTTTACATGTCCTCCAGCTCTCTCCACCTCTTTTCGTGAAGCGGTCAGGGAGCGGGTTCATTGTAGGATTTGAGTTTCAAGATCACTTTGACTGGTCTCTTCCGAAACCTGTTACTTTAAATCTTCTGTGTATGACGATCGCTTAACAGTCCCTGGATCCACGAAGGAACTCTTCTTTTCTATCAAAAGAAGAAAATGTGTCTCTTTGACGTTCAGAGTAGAAAGACAAGTTTAGGAGTGAAGCCACAAGTCAGTTATCATGACATCTGGTTTCTCTGTGGTGGAAAATACATTTTCATGTGTTTAGACGTCTGTATGTGCATGTTTGTGAGTTTACTCATATATTTGTGTAAGAATCTTATACTAAATGTCATTATCTGTAAATAGTGAGCTGTGAAGATTCACGTGAAATGACACAAGCTTTAAAGTTTAGTTTACTGTGCATTCATGTCAGAGAGAGAGAGAGAGGGAGGGGGAGGGGCATGCATAGGGAGCGAGGGGAAGCACAAAACAGATAAGCTGACGGTGTCAACAGCTGTGGTGGCGTCAATAACTTGGCAGCGTTGAGGCGAGACAGTGCATTGCCCCATAGTCGTCCTAGCTGCACAAGACAGCAGAAGTAATGCGAAGAGAAACCCGGCTCAGAAACTCATTTCCTGCGTATAGATGACATACCAATCAACCCTAAGGCTTCCCAGCACCAACACGGTGAGAGTGAATTCCCTCCCCTGCCAGAGAGCTCTCTGACAAGAGTCGTCTTTTGTTTCCCATCTCTTCCTGCCGATGGTTATCACTGAACATGTGCACTGCAGTAGTTCTGAGCGTGGACGGGGAAAGAAACAAATTGAGGTGTGACCCTTTCTGACACTGTGGAGACTGGAGTCTTTGAGACGGATCTTGCGGCAGACTAAGTCAATCAAAGTTAGAATGCACTGCCGTGACTTCACTGCACTCATGACTCGAGTCCTCTTTTATTGGGTTTCTCCTCGGTGTTGCCATTTACTATGGAAATCACTCATTTCAACTTTATCCATTTCTTATGCATAATTGAACAAAGAAATGGGCTCTTCGCTGCTTATTTCATTATTTCCTGTGAGAAAAAAAAAAGGAACATTGGAAGGTGTGTGGATGGGCGGTGATCATTGGAAATGGAAGGAAAATGGTAAAGAAATGATGGGAGTTCATGTTACGTCTCCTTGTTCTGACCTGTCAGGTGCACTGGAGACAATCCTTCCTGTTCTGTCATATTCTGTTTACTTTAGATACTGTCTTTCATTTCATAGTACTCTTTGCATTGGTCTGTGACCAGCAGTGGGGCACGTAGATATGTGCATACCTGTGCCTATGTCAGCATTGTTAATATGCCTACTCTTTTGAATGTTTCTTATATTAAGACAGATTTTCCTCACTTTGATTCTTTGGGGGAGAGGGGTGTGAGAAATGGCCAGTTAATACTGCTGTCATTGTCTGAAATGTTTTCTACTCTGTATGTCGTAATTGCTGCTGTGGAAAATCTGTAGACTTCCCTGTTTCCACCTACATGACACTTGATGTACCCCCCCCCCCCCCCCCCCCCCCATCCCCCCTCACCACTGTCCTTTCAAATTTGCAATAGCCGTCTGGGAATTCTGGCATTTATATTCTGACAGTGCTTTGGCGATGGAACATAGAAACTGTTCACATGAAAAAACAAAACCTCGAAACGCCCATGGGTGGTAGTATTTGCGTTTGGCTAGCTCACAAAGCTTGCAGCACAAAATAGGAAGTTGTGACTTGAAAAATGTTCCCTTCAAAACAAAAATCACTTTTACCACCACAAATAGGGGGGCTGGGAAAGGAAAAGGTGAGAAGGGGGTGGAGCAAATGGGAGGGGTGGAGCAGTAAGAAGAAGAAGTGAAAAAGTTGGGAAATGAGTGTATGGAAGTTGTTGACAAAAAGAATAGGAGACAGACAGACAGACAGACAGACAGAGAGACAGACAGGAAAAAAAGGTCCGTAGAGAGTGATCAGGTGGAAATTAGGGATTTAAGAGAGAGTGTATGCTAAAGATGAAGTGAAGGGGGTTGAAAATGAGGTTGAATGGAAGAGGTACGGGAGGAGGTAAGTGATAAAACACGGCCGACGATCTGAGTGAAAAGGTGAAAAGGATTATGGCAAGAGAAGTGACAGACAGATAAAGTTGGGGAATTATGTGAGGGAAAGGAAGACCTGAGCAGACGAATTATGAAACAGGTGAGATAGGAAGAGAGAGCGCAAGGGAAGGAGCAAGGTTAAAGAGGAAGATTGGTACCAGATGAGAAGAACTTGGGTGGGGGGGGGGGGGTGGGGTAGTGAGGTAGAAGAGAAGGCTGAGCGAATGGGGTAAATAAGGGTAAATGAGATGTGTTGATGTAAAGGGAAAAAAGTGGGGGGTGGGGGGGCAGGATGAAGGAAGGATGGCGAAGAAGTTAGAACGAAGAGAGAGAGAGAGGAATGGGGTAGGGTGCACGATTATGCAAGTGGAAGGAAGAGATGAGACATAGGGGAGAGTGCATGCAAAAAACCTGGCGCTGGAGAACTACAGTTGCCACCACCAAGAAAGTGCAGGTGTTCATCAACAACTGCCTGCGCAAGATTCTCCGCATTCGATGGCCAGACACCATCAGCAACAACAAGCTCTGGGAGAGAACAAACCAGCTGCCCACAGAACTGGAAATCAAGAAACAACGTTGGGGCTGGATTGGACATACGCTGTGGAAGCCTGCAAGCAACGTCACCAGACAAGCCCTAACATGGAACCCCCAAGGAAAACGGAAAAGAGGTCGGCCAAGGAACACCTAGTGCAGGGACCTGGAAGCAGACATCAGGAACACGGGGATGACTTGGAACCAGCTGGAGAAAAGAGCCCAGGACAGAGATGCCTGGAGGTCCTTGGTTTGCGACCTGTACCCCAGGAGGGTGTAATAGGTGATGATGATGTGATGATGATGATGATGATGATGATGATGATGATGATGATGATTATGCCAGGGGAAAGGAGGGAGAGGACAGGGGATAGGAAAGATATGGTGGGAGAGGAAAGAGAGAGTAGAACAGAAGGGTTTTTTGTTGAAAAAATGCTTCAAAGCAAGGAGAGAGGGGGTGAGTGGAGAGAGAGATCGGAGATGACCGCAGATGAGACAAACAGAAGTGGGATATGGATAGAAAGACTGAGGGAAGTTGACACAAGCGTGTAGAACTGAAGCGAAGGAGAGTGATGCACAGAGAGTGGAAGAGCTAGAGGATCCAGTGAAGATCCGAGAGAGGAAAGTGTGACTGAGAAAGGAATGGGGTTTTGTTAGTTAGGTAACACAAACTCAAATAACAGAAAAAAAATGCAAATAAATAAGAGGCATTACATTAGTCCGTCTTTAAGTGTTATGCATTGAGACGAAATATGGGGGAAAGAGGAGAATGGACAAGAAGATTGAAAGCTGGAGGTTGAGGCATCTCAGAGAGTTGAAGTGAAAGAAGAAGAAGGGGAGACAGACAGCTATGAGTAGGCATGGGAATTAGAGAACAGAGCAGGGAGAATACAAAAGATGACAGAACATAAAGGTTGGTCCTGTGTTGCAAGTCAACATGCAATTTATATAAATCGATATGTTAGTAATATATATATATATATATATATATATAATATATAATTAATATTATAATAAAAAATAATGTGTGTGTGTGTGTGTGTGTGTCTTGTGTTGGTGTGTGTTGTGTGTGTGTGTGTGTGTGTGTGTGTGTGTGTGTTGCGTGTTACACATGCACTCAAGACAGAAGTGCCTCTGTTAAAGATGGCATTATTCATGTCAGAGTATCCGTTGCACACAAAAACAGCAAAAACAACCATCTTACACTTGGTGCACTCCAATGGAAGAAGTGGGATGCCAGACAGTGGAGAGAAAAACATTCCAAGGGAAAGACTCGTCTGTAGCAAAACATGCACACAGGGAGAAGAAACGAACTATCAGTAAAAAATTACAGTCAGTTCACATGGTCCATGATGTAAAGAACACTGCAGCAAGGGGGAGGGGAGGAGGATTGTTTAGGGTGGGAAAGGACTAAGGAGAGGATATATGTGGAGAACGAAGAATATGGCAAAAAGGAGAAGAATGAAAAAACACACTGGTTATTTAACTATCACATGTATTACTATAACATTTAGGGAGGGGGAGGGCAGAAACAGCGAGCGTACAGTGTGTAAAAAAGGAGTGAGTTCATTTCAACTGGCAAGAGATATATACTGAGGGAGGAGGTGTGTGAGCCTGTACAGAGAGATAAGAGTTGGAGAGGAGACAGGAGAGATCAGAGAGGACCGAACGTCCTCATTTTTCTTGTGGCCCGAGTTGGCCTCCAGCTGGCCCCAGTTCTACCATCCATAAACCCTGCTCTCCTCTGTCTTTCACACATGGCTGTCCATTTGAATTACAATGCCTTGTTGTGTGTGTGTGTGTGTATGTGTGTGTGTGTGTTGTGTTGTGTTGTGTTGTGTTGTGTTGGTGTGTTGTGTTGTGTGTGTGTGTGTGTGTGTGTGTGTGTGTGTGTGTGTGTGTGTGTGTGAGCATCTTTGAATGCCTGCACAAGTGTGCAGAGGATGGGACAGTAGGGAAAAGATGAGGGAAGCAGCGGGTGATGGGACGAGGAAAGGATGAGGTGGGGAGAGGGAATTTCAAGTGTATTGTGTTGGTGTCGTTGGGCTAGTGCTCTCTCTCTCTCTCTCTCTCTCTCTCTCTCTCTCTCTCTCTCTCTCTCTCTCTCTCTCTCTCTCTCTCTCTCTCTCTCTCTCTGTATGTATACATTGTTGTTTACACCTAGTTTTATTCTTGAATTTCGTCAGAGATTAATAGATTGTAGATGGCAAAGCTGGTATTCTCATGTTCAGGAAAGTGACAGGTTTAACATCTATCGTATGTTAAACGCTGAGCATAATGTGCCCGTGTATTTTTCTATGAACCTCGACAAATATTTGAGATACATCTTAACAAAATTTAGATTCGGTATCACAGAAATAAACAGACATTTCAATTGCTATAGACAACGCGGTGATGATCATCTCCTTTGCCCATTATGCCACGAGGCACTTGATAATGAAGTTCATTTTATTTTCTCTTGTCGGGAACTAAGTAATGTTCGACTAGAGTTTATTCCGCAAAATACTATAGACAACCATGCTTATTTAAGCTAATTATGTTAATGACATCAAGGAATGAAACACTTGTAAAGCAGTTCGCATTATATTTGAGCAAAGCATTTAAGATTCGGAGGTTCGTCGCAGCATAGGTTAATTCTTCATCAGTGTATTCTTGATTGTTATTTCTGTCAATAGCAAACTATGTGCAGTGAAATTAATTAATGCTTCGAAGGTTTAAACCTTAAAAAGATTGTTTGTGTGGTTATGCTTTATTTTCTTTGCTTCTTTGCT
>CM031602.1:46800860-46825860 GCA_018398815.1 Conus ventricosus | reverse complement strand
TGTAGTCAGCCTCAGCTAATCCACTCTGGTGTTGTGTTTCACACTGCCTTTCTTCCTGCTCAGCTCGCCACCTAGAGCTGAAAATGGCGGAGCTCAGACAAATAGGTTATGAAGTTGTAGCGTTGTTCACACTGCTATGAGGACTTGTCTCCCTTGTTGATGGACACACCACAGGAAAGTCAAGCTTACAAAAACTGTATCTGAATGACTTTCTTTGTTGTGAGTTTGGTAGATCAGAACGTTTCTGTGTGTGCGGGCGTGTATGCGTGCGCGCGCGCGTGTGTATGTGAATGTGTTTGTGTGTCTGTGTGCGTGTGTGTGTGTGTGCGCGCGCGCGCGTGTGTGTGTGTGTGTGTGTGTGTGTGTGTGTGTGTGTGTGTGTGTGTGTGTGTGTGCGTGCATGTGTGTGTGTGTGTGCGTGTGTGTGTGCATGGGTCACAACACACCAGTCCTCTGTCTCCAGTGATGTGGTCTCTGCCATGGACCTCGTTTCTCGCAGTCTTTGGACCATTCTCAGTTCCTTTTTTCCTTAAAGAAGAATCATTCCTCGTTGTTCACTTTCAAAACACCAGGTATACGTGTATGTGAGTGAGTGAGTGAATGAGTGTGTGTGTGTGTGTGTGTGTGTGTGTGTGTGTGTGTGTGTGTGTGTGTGTGTGTGTGTATGTGTGTGGTGTGTGTGCAACGTGTGTGCGTTTGTGTTGCTGTGAGTGGATCTGAAAGCTGATTTGAGATTACTTGAATCACTCAGAGGAAACACTGCAAATCAAAATTACCATTAGCAACTCACATCAAATGAGGGGATTAGGTTACTGAGTCTCAAATGCATTATGTTCCTCACATTTTTAAAGTAACTGATATGTATCAAACTATTTTGTCATTAGCGTTGATTAACGGCTTTGTTTCAGGTTTTAAAAAAATTCATCACCTTTGTAGCATCTTATCAATGACTGCTATTTATCAGATTATATTTGACACTATCGTTGATTAACGACATTCATTCATCACTTAATTTATTAATCACATACCCGTAGCAGATTGCAAAAGAAGTGAAGAAAATAGCAACAAGCCAAAGTCTTGAAAGATTCGTTTAAACCCTAACCATTAAAAAAGCATTTGAATACTATCCTGTTTGTCTTCAGTGTAAGAGACTTTGACTAACTGCCTATTAGTTTTATTGTGACTGTGTTCTCGTCAAAGACAGTTTACCATGGTGGTCAGCTTTTTTTCTTTCACGTAGTGTAGTCTGATGACAGCGTTTCTATTACAGGACCGAGTTCGCCATGATGACGGTTTTCCTGTCACATGACCTACTTGGTCATGGACGTAGTTTGTCACGATGACGGTTTTTCTGTCACGTGACTCAACAGGCAGTTGTCTGACCTGATTCTCTGCAGACCGTCAGGTCCAAACAGCATGCAGACCCCCTGACTTGACTGACCAATCAAATCGCTTGTTCTGTTTCCCACAGACCTTTTTCAGTCCCATCTAATCCAGTCTGGTCTTCTGTTCGACAGTTTCACAAAGCCTTTCTTCTTTCCCAGCGTACTCCCTTTGGCACCAAAAAAGAAAAAAAAAAGGCGGGAGCTTAGACCACAAGGACTGGAGACTTGTGTGTGTGGCATCAGTTATCGGATCACTGGAGCACCTAAGGCGGTGATTTTTTTCTCTTTTTTTCTCCCTAATGCCGAAATCCACCTCTTCATTTTTTGGTGCTTCTCACTGTCCTCTTCATCTGCCAAAAAAAAATCGGAAAAAAAGAAAATTTCCGCTTTCAGCTTTTTTTTTTCCCAACCAGTCTCTTTCACTCCATGCAGAGTCTGTATGTTCGTTTAGAAATGGACATATGTTTGCTGGTTTTAGTGTTTTTGCGTTTGATGCAAAGTGTCTCGGGTTTGTTTATGTTCTAATGTGTGGTGTACTGGCACTCTCACTCTGATAATGTGCTGTTCATACAAAGAAACAACATAAGTTAAACAAAAGACTTAATTATTTTCTTTTCTTTCACTTTTCTCCACAGAGAGAGAGAAGGGGGGGGGGGGGGGAAGGAGAGAGAGACGACAGACAGACTGACAGACAGGACGGCATCGTAGAAATGAATGCAAAATGTGTTACAAATCGTCTTGCCAGTTGGCTATTTCCTATACGGCCAGCCTTAGAGCGAATTGTGCACTGGACGTGACTGTTCCCAGTCTGCCGTGGTGTGATCTCACCGGCTCAACATTATGGATCTTTTTGTGAAATTCTGTACGAGGTCCTGCTTAGATCCTCTCTGGGATCCTCTTTTCAGTGATCTGATGGTAAAAACAATGTACGCTTTGTTGTGTAGATTCAGTAGTGGTTGAGTGAGTGTGTGCAGGAGTAAGCATGGAGGTTGTGTGTATAGTGGGGGGGGGGGGGGTGTTGGAAAGGAAGGAGGGAAAGCGGGGGTACTGTTTTGAGAAAATGTCTCCTGTACTGGTGGGATTCTTTTGCTCTTCAGCCCTGCTCAAGTGTTCTCCCCGCTCCCACGCTCTTCATGCCACATCTTTGACTGTCTCTGACTCTCAGTCTCTGTCTGTCTGTCTGTCTGTCTGTCCTCTCTCTCTCTCTCTCTCTCGCTTCTCTCTCTCCTCTCTCGTCTCCCCTCCTCTCTCTCTCCTCTCTCTCTCTCCTCCCCTCTCTCTCTCTCTCCTCTCCTTCTCTCTCTCTCTCTCTCCTCTCTCTATTGCTCAAACTATTTCAAACTTGGGTGTTTTTTAACAACCTCAAAACCTTCATCCAGTTTTTGTTTTTAGCCCGTCAGAGAACTTTAGTTTTGACAACGTCTATAATCTTCGCTGCCTTCAAAAGGTCATTTCATTAACATGGACAGGATGGCATCAGAGTATCATCAGATCTTACTACTCGCCAGAAAGACAGGGTTGACTACTATCGCAGTTTGGGAAAGACTGCATACATTTACAATGGGAAACTGCAAGTTAGGGAGAGAGAGTCAACACGAGCTCGGTACAAGGAAGATCTTCACCAGCACCATGATCCTCACCAGATCATGATCTTCATCAGTACCATGATGGTGGGGATCGACGGTTACTCCCTAAACCCAAGAAGACTGCAATTCCATGTGAACTTACCCAGTACAAACCGATGTACAAGGTCACAGGAGTGACAGCCGGACCGATCAGCCCTCACACCAGGCGTTTGGTTCTGGAATATGATAGAAACGATTTCTTCCAGTACCACGAAAGCGGAACTTATCAACACCGTCAGCCATCAACAAATCGGAAACAAGAGTAACCACGGGACAAATCATAGGAAACAAGGCATACCGATTGTCCATCACCCAGATCGCGGGAAATGAGCCTGTTCCATCAACCCATTCGGAAGTGGTAAACACGGGACCATTGGATCAGAACATTCGAACAGGTAACAGGGCCAGTCTAAGAAAAAACTTTAATAATGGGGAAAAACAGTTTGGGCCCGGAAAAAAATCGCGGGGGGGAAAAAAATCCCCAAAAAAATCAACTTTCACACACACAAACACACACACCCACACACACACACACACACACCACACACATCACACATCACACACGACAAACACAACACACACACACACACACACACCCACACACCCACACACACACAACATCACACATCACACACACAAACACACACAGCACACACACACACACACACACACAACACATCCACACACACACACACATCTCACATCAACACACACAAACACACACACATCACACACACACACACACCCACACACACATCACAACATCACACACACAAACACACACCACCCACCCCAAAACACTCCCCCCAACCACACACCAAACAAAAAACACAAAAACAAACCATAAAAACCCCCAAAAAAACCACACACACACACACATCACACCATCCACACAACACAAACACACACACACACAACACCACACGCACAGAGAGAGAAAAAATGGTACCACACACGCGTGTGCGCGCATGTAATGCCACGGAAGGGGAGCATGCCGCACGCTGCAACAACACTTGTTTTTGATAGAGAAGGCGAAAGCAGGAGAGAGGAAGAATAGAAGAAAAAACAAAATTAAAAAAAAAAAAAAAAAGGTTTCACCCCCTCTCCATCGCCCCCCCCACCCCAACCCTCAAAATCCTTGATCTCCCGCAAGAGTTCTAGACATTTTGCTCCATGTGTGATTGATGATCTGATCAATATATCTGCCCCCAAATGTTCACTTTGGCAGAAGACGTTTCTGGCCCCTATGACATCAAGACAGACTGTGGAATATAGGCCCGATAATGAGGTGCCGATGATGTTGTCTTGGCCATTAGCTAGGAAGATTGCCCACCCATCAAAGTGGACACCTAGCTGTCTGTATTGTTGAGTCCATGGGCCATATGGATATTCTAATGTCGTTTTCATAGCTTTGAAATTTGTTTTCGAGTTTTTTTGGTTTTCTTTGGTTAGTTGTTTTTCTTTTTTGTTGTTTTTGTTGTGGGGGGGGGTTGGGGGGGGGGTTAGTCTGGGGTGATGAAATAAAAGAAATTCGCGCACCTTCAAACAGTCCAACGTTGTCACCTGTAAGGATATAACAAATGCAAAGCATAGAAACCGTAGGCTACTCCCAGTTTTATCTTGAATTGCGTGAGATATTCATAAAGAGGAAAAACCGTTTGGCCGTTAAAGCGTTAGCACGGCTATTCTGTAAACATCGCCATCTCTGTGACCCATAAGAACATACTAGAAAATTTCAGAAAGATATCGGCCAAGTACTTTCTGAATATTCCATAAAGAAGAAAAAAAACCGTTATGGCCGTTATAACGTTAGTAACGGATAAACGGTAAAAAATAACATCGGGCATCATCCGTGAACACTTATTGAACATACCTACAAAATTTACAGAAAGATCGGCCCAGTAGTTTTGGAAGTCTGGAAATATGAACACTATTTTGACGCCATGACTAGACAGACAGACAGACAACACAGAGACAGCATTTCTTCCATTCCCCATTCTAAAGTACTCCCTGTTTCTATAAGAACGGGGAGTAACAAAATGTGTAACGCTCGTTTTTAAAAATACGTAAGATTCTTTGATTGTTCTGTTTAAGTGTTTACAAGAGAACTTCCTTTTACTTTTACTGAGGCGTTGGTTCTGTTGAGGTCAGACAGGCCAGAATCAATCCAAAACTAGATGGTTTTGTGTCGATATTGACTCTCTAACAAGGTTGTCGATAATAACCAAACACTAGGGGGAACTCAGGCTCCGAAATTGAGCCAATTACACGCCATCACTCCAAATAGTATGCCCTTTACACAAGTGTCTAACCAGTACAAAGCATTAGAAGTAACAAGAAGACATCCCATAAACGGGATGTTTCAAGCTGAAGCTGTGGTAGTGGCTGTCCAAATGCCAAGTGTATGAAAAAAGAAGATGTGGCATAACAGACATTAAAAAAAGTTTTGTTTGAATGCTGATCCTACATAGCTTAAAGTAAATGTGGTGATTTTTTTTTGATTTTTTTTTTTTTTTCGTGGTGTGTGTCACGTGACTCACTTTCTTTTGAGCCTGTCGACCAATTCTAAGACGTTTTCACGCATACAGTCACCAAACACCCAGCACGCGCAGACCAATCATATCGCGCGTTAATTCACGCCACCGATCTGGGACTTACGACAACCATGAGGCTTTTGTGTGTGTTCGCACAAACTGAAGTCACCTCGCTAATCCACTCTGTGTGTGGTTGCACACTGCCTTTCTTGCCTGCGCAGCTCGCCCCTAGAGCTGAAAATTGCGGAGCTCAGACAAATAGATATGAACGTTGTAGCGTTGTTCACACGGCAATGAGGACGTGCCTCCCTTTTGATGACACACCACAGTAAAGTTCATAGCTACAAAAACTGTATCTGAATGACTTTCTTTGTTTGTGAGTTTGGTAGATCAGAAACGTTTCTGTGAGTGCGGCGTGTATGCGTGGCGCGCTGCGCGTGTGTATGTGAATGTTTGTGTGTCCGTGGCGTTGTGTGTGTGTGCAGCGCGCTGCGCGTGTGTGTGTGTGGTGTGTGTGTGTGTGTGTTGTGTGTGGTGTGTGGTGTGTGTGCTTCATGTTGTGTGTGTGTGCGTGTTTGTGCATTGGTCCAACAACCAGTCCTCTGTCTCCAGTGATGTGGTCTCTGCATGGACCTCTCGTTTCTTCTTCGCAGTCTTTGACCATTCTCATCCTTTTTCCTTAAAGAGAATCATTCCTCGTTGTCACTTCAAAACACCAGGTATACTGTATGTGAGAGTGAGTGAATTAGTGTGTGTGTGTGTGTGTGTGTGGTGTGTGTTGTGTGTGTGTGTGTGTGTGGTGTGTGTGTGTATGTGTGTGTGTGTGGGCAACGTGTGTGCGTTGTGTTGCTGTTGAGTGGGATCTGAAAGCTGATTTGAAATTACTTGAATCACTCAGAGGAAACACGCAAATCAAATTTACCATTAGCAACTCACATCAAATGAGGATTAGGTACGAGACTAAAATGCATTATGTTCCTCACATTTATAAGTAACTGATTATGTATCAAAACTATTTTGTCATTAGCGTTGATTAACGGCTTTTGTTTCAGGTTTTTAAAAAATACATCACCTTTGTAGCATCTTATCATTGACTGCTATTTAATCAATTATCATTTGACACTATCGTTGATTAACGACCTCATTCATCCTTAAAGTTTTATTAATCACATACCCGTAGCAGATTGCAAAAGAAGTGAAGAAAATAGCAACAAGCCAAAGTCTTGAAAGAATTCGTTTAAAAAAAAAACCCTAACCGATTAAAAAAGCATTTGATACTATCCTTATGTCTCATTGTAAGAGACTTTGACTATCTGCTATTAGTTTTATTGTGACTGTGTTTCCTCGTCAAAGACGAGTTTTAACCATGGTGGTCAGCGTTTTTTTTCTTTCACGTAGTGTAGTCTGATGACAGCGTTCTAACTATCAGGACCGAGTTCGGCCATGATGACCGGTTTTCCCTGTCACATGAACTACTTGTCATGGACGTAGTTGTGTCACATGACGTTGTTCTGTCACTACCTCAACAGGCAGTTGTCTGACCTGAATTCTCTGCAGACCGGCAGGTCCAACAGCAGGCAGACCCCCCTGACTTGACAGACCAATCAAATCGCTTGTTTCTGTTTCCCCACAGACCTTTTGTCATCCCATACTAACCAGTTGGTCTTTCTGTTCGAGAACAGTTTTTCACAAAGGCCTTTCTTCTTTCCAAAGCGTACTCCCGTGTGGCTCCAAAAAAGAAAAAAAAAAGGCGAGCTTAGACCACAAGGACTGGAGACTTGTGTGTGTGGCCATCAGTTATCGGGATCACAGAGCCACCTAAGGCGTGATTTTTTTCTCTTTTTTTCTCCCTAATGCGAAACCACCTCTTCATTTTTGGTGCTTCTCATCTGTCTCTCATCGCCAATGGAAAAATCGAAAAAAAGAAAATTTCCGCTTTCACAGCTTTTTTTTTCTACAACCATTCGCTTGTCACTCCAGCAGATCTGTATTTCCGTTTAGAAATGACATATGTTGCTGTTTTAGTGTTTGTTGCGTTTGATCAAAGTGTCTCGGGTTTGTTTATGTTCTAATGTGGTGTGTACTGGCACTCGCTACTCTGATAAGGTGCTGTTCATACAAAAAACAACAGAAGTAAACAAAGACGTAAATTATTTTCAGGGGAGGGGCTAGGGAGCCACTGAGAAAAAAGGGGGGGGAAGGAAGAGAGACCGACAGACAGACTGACAGACAGAGACGGCATCGTAAAATGAATGCAAAATTGTTACAAACGTTCTTGCCAGTTGGCAATTCCTATACGGCACCTTAGAGCGCATTGTGCACTGGACGTGACTTCCCATCTGGCCTGGTGTGATCTCACCGGCTCAACATTAAAGGACTTTTGTGAATTCCTGTACGAGGTCTGCTTAGATCCTCTCTGGATCCTCTTTTCAGTGATCTGATGGTAAAAACAATGTACGCTTTGTTTGTAATTCATTAAGTGGTTGAGTGAGTGTGCAGGATAACATGGAGGTGTGTGTATAGTGGGGGGGTGGGTGTTGGAAAGGGAAGAGGAAAGCGGGGGTACTGTTTTAGAAAATGTCTTCCTGTACTGGTGGATTCTTGCTTCACCCTGCTCAAGTGTTCTCCCCGCTCCACCTCTTCAGGGCCACATCTGTGACTGTCATCTCTGAACTCTCAGTCCCCTCTTCTGTGCTTCGTCTGCGGCGCTCTCTCTCTCTCTCACTCTCGCGTCTCTTCTCTCCTCCCTTCTCTCTCCGCTCTCTCTCTCTCTCTCTCTCTCTCTCTCCTCTCTCTCTCATCTCTCTCTCTCTCTCTCATATTGCTCAACTATTTTTCCAACTTGGGTGTTTTGTACAACCTCAAAACTGCATCCATTTATGTTTTTAGCCCGACAGAGAACTTTAGTTTTTGACAACGCTATAAAATCTTCGCTGCTTCAAAAGTCATTTCATTAACATAGACAGGCTGGCATCAGAGTATCATCAATCTTACTACCGCCAAAAAAAGGTTACTACTATCGCAGTTTCGAGGAAAGACGCATACATTTACATGGAAACTGCAAGTTAGGGAAGAAGTCACACGACTCGTAACAAGGAAGATCTTCACCAGCCCCATATCCCCACCAGCATCATGATCTTCATCATACCAGATGTGGGGATCCGCGGAACTCTCCCTACCCAGAAGACGGCAATTCCATACTCTACCCATTAACACCGTGTACAAGGTCACAGAGTGACAGCCTGAACCGATCAGCCAGACACAACACCAGGCGTTTGTTCTGGAATATGATTAAACGACTTCTTACCAGTCATCCACCGACAAAGCCAGGAACATGTCATCAACACCGATCTCAGCCTCATTCCATACACAAATCCGGAACAGAGGTAAACCACGTGCACCAGTTCTATAAGAAACAAGGAACATCGGATTGTCCATCATCCCAGAGTCGCAGCCAGGACATGCATTCCTGTGGTGCCAGCCAAGCCGCCTTTCAGCGAGGTGGTGAGACAAGGCGGTCCAGTATGGCTGAATACAAGAGGACTAGTGTTTTGGAAAGACCAGAACAGCAGAATATCTGAGAGGTACGGGACCACCCAGCCAGTCCCGAGTCATCTGAGAGTGCAAGACCATCACACAATACTGACACTCCAGTGAAACCCAACAAAAGTGGGACCATGATAGTCTAACAGGATTGTCTGTCTCTAAACCACCAGAAGGGTGCCAAGCTGTGTTCAAAGGAATGTCCGATAACAAGGATGACATTGCTCTGGTGCGAGGTGAACGAAGATTTCATGCTGATGAAATCAATACCAAACTGGCATGAGTGATGGTTGTTGTTAAACGATTGTTCATGACGCCCACCACTAACCAGGACACAATCACAAATGGACAAGAATTGATAACAACAGAGAGAGATTACAGACGAGAAATTCCTAGACACCGACGACAGGGCAGACGGAATAACACAGAGAATCAATGCACATAGTTCACGGTCATGATGACACAGACAAAATATCGACACAGAACTGATTCGGTTCTACTGACAGTCCAGACGATACGGTGACAGATACATGCACCGACAATAGGCTTGTCATAAATGCAGAGAAAATGCAAACCACTCAAGGTACACAGTCCCATGAAGATAAAAAAACAAGACAATGCTGTCTCATCAAGGACAACGATACAGATAGGCCACCCTCGACAACGCTCACTCAGACAAACAGACTGTCCCAATAACTCAGCCATGTCACAGAGGTTAGGCAGTCAAAGCACATCCGATTCTCTGTTAGAGCATCATCTAATGATCCTCAACAGTAAATGACTTGTAAACGCAGTAAATCATACATCGTCCAGGAACAAAAATAGGAAATCGGCCGGGCCACAGTATCATGGACAAAAGTACTGACGATGAACCCTCCCATCTGTGAGGCTGATAATCTGCCGAAAAGAGCAAAAGTAGCATTGTAATAATATAGATAATATAAATAAATCAGCAGTAAAAAGTCTCATTACAACGTCAATGGACTATCTGCCAAAACGGATAATAACGATTACAACTTACTTTTGTTACAACGATTAATATATATTCCAACTGAGACATTTATGCAAAATGATTTAAATCCCCCATTTTCATAAACTTCAAAAATTTTTCGATAAAAGCATAGAAGCTTTCCCATCAAGTCGCGAGATACTCTGGTAATCATTGTGATGATTAAGAAGAAATTTGAAAAGTACGTTGAACATATACAAATACATAGCCCTCATGCTGTCTTATCAAAGTCCAATAAAGAATCTGTTTCAACTGATCGCCATATAATGCTAATTTTTTTCATATAATTCATCCACTAGATTCTGTGTTTTGAAATACCAACACGATGGTTTTGGTATGGAAGTTTTGGAACAAATCATATTAACCTTCACACTCCACAATTGATTTCCACATTCTGTAACTGGAGATCTCAATACCAGAACAGGGTTTGTAATTATTCTTCTGTAGAAGAGAATAACGATTTCATCGGCCCAAATGCCTCTGTTGTAAATGAATTTTTAGAAATTCTCGGACATGTTATAAATGATTTGGTAACCAGTTGCTTGAAATATTGTACTATTATTTGATTGTGTTATTTTAAATGTCTACGTGAAAAGAATTTTGATGAGAGCAGCACTTATATCCATCTCTAGGCTGTAGTACAGTAGACTACTTTGTAGCATCAAGTGAACTATTTTTATTCATTGATATGCTGCAGTTGATGTCGAAAGTATTGTAGACTCAGATCATTTGCAGTTGAATGCGATTGATCTGAAGGTTGGTGGAAGACTGAAAGCATGCAATGAACAAATGATGAAGATTAAAGTGTTCAATAGAAAACCAATCAGGTGGAACGATGACAAAAAGGAATAGTTGGTCAACAGCTGAATATGTGATAACAACAGAACAAAATCACATTGGGCTTTTAATTTCGTTGGATTCCGAGTTGATAATGCATTGACACTGTTTGTTCAAAGCCTAACTGAAGCAGTGCGTGCATGTCCTTTAAATCTCGTTCTGATCAAACAAGCGATCAAATGTTGAAACACAGAATGGTAATCAAAGCTACAAAAGAAGCCAGAAGAAACGTTTTGAACCGTTTTTAGGAAAACTAAGGACATAACAGACAAATTGATCTACTCCCAAGAACTGAATAAAGTACAAGCACTTTACTTAAAACTAAACGACGAAAGAGTTTCAGAATTGAAAGTAGAATCTCTTGCAAAAAGTTATTGAATCCATCATTTTTTCGAAACAGCTTAAAAATATGGGTACATGGCAACAGAATAAATCCACGAATAACATAAAACGGTGGATTGGGTTAATCATTTCAAGGCAGAATTCCAAACTGACGCAGCTGCACATACTGGCTACTCAGCCCAGAAAGAGATATAACTATCATCTGGTCCATGTTTTATAACAGAAGTATTTCAAGAGAGAGTAAATATAGCAATAGATAAACTGAAGTTCCGGAAGGCGTGTAGAATAAGATGGGGATTAAAGCTGAAATGCTGAAGAAATGTCGGCAGACAGGTTCACTCTTTAGTATCAGCCTGTTCAACTCAAGTTTAATAAGGCCGCTATCCAAAAGATTGGTCAAAAGCGGTTATAATTCCAATTCATAAAAAGGAGAATCCGAAAAAATGGTAGATAAGTACAGAGGTATAGCCTTTGTCTAAGTATTGTATTCCAAATGTCACACTTCTATAAGAACACGAGATTGTACACATCGATGGAAAACATTCAATTATATAGCAGAAAGACCAAGCTGGGTTGGTCACGAAAAAGATTACTCCACCGTTGATCAATTTTCAATCGTATGCGATTGTTCAGAAGTGTTTAAAGCAAAAAGTAAAAAAAATTGTAAAGTTGCTTTTGTGGATTTTAAAAAAAGCTTTCGATTCGTTAGACACAATAAGTTAATTGAATGCATCAGAGTAAAAGGAGTAGAGGGAAGTTTCGTAGCGTCCCTAACAGCAATGTACGAATCCCTACTTCATTGTCCCGTGCAAATTCTGATATATCCGAGTTCTTTGAATGCCGATTGGAGTGAGACAAGGATGCGTTTTGAAGCCTACATGTTCTCAATATGTATCAACCAGTTAGCAATCATATGACGAAGAGGAAGCATGCGTTACCGTTATATGCCAAGACCTTATGGAAATATTTCTTTGCTCTTGCTGATGATGTAGCTCTAATTTCTACAACTCCATGGGCTTACAAAACCAATTAAAATGTATTGAAGTCTTGTTTTGTGATGACATGCAGTTAACTGTTCACATGGAAATAACTAAGGTAATGGTGTTTAGGAAAGGTGGGTTTCTTTGGAAAACGCGAGCGATGTATTTCAATGGTCTCAGAATTGGAAGTATAATTAAATTATTGCTATCTGGGTTTCTGTTTCACAAACAAAAATCAGTGCTTAAATTGAGGTACATAGTCATTTGGTGTCCAAGGGATAAAGCTGTTGTGGAGTTAAACCGAGTTTTCCAGAAATATAAAGAAATGGAATCAAGCACGTTCTTAAATTTTGACGTAAGCATCCAGCCCATTTCTGATAAATTCTCGAAATAGGGGCCTACAAAGATTCGAGGAAAAAGAAAGACATTTGATGGCCTGCAAAAGATTTCTGGGAGACCTACTAAGGACAAACCAAATAAATGGAGATGGTGACTTGGACGATACCACTTTCATATTAACACCATATCACTATATTCTTAGATACTGGGTTAAACTGTTACGAATGAACTCCTGACAAGATTACAGATAACTTATTAATGTTGCTGTGATGGGGGATAGATCTGTAAAGACATGTTGGGCTTCTCAGATAAGGCAAATCTATGTGAAACTGGATTTAACATTGGTGAGCTGCAGCAGGGTGTTGAAGATGTTAAGGCTTTTTTTATTCCTGTTTAAAACAAAGACTCGTGGATTTTTCTTTATTCGGGATGGACTGGATCTATTAGAGATCGAGATTTAAGTAAATGATAGTTAAAGATCCTTTAAAAACTATTTTCGAAAAAGAAAATATATAAGTTGCATGATACTTACTGCTTTCGAGTTGCTGTTTTCACAAGCAAATTAAATGCTTGCCACTTAAAAACAATATCCATCGATATAGTAATAACAGCCAAGATAGGTTATGTCCTTTTTTGTATACCAGAATTGAAGATAAATTCCATTTTTTTATTCTGGCTTCATGTATGAATGACCTAGAATAAAGTTTTTGGGAGATAGTAAATTTTTACGACTTCGCTGAATTGCTTAAAAGAAATAATGCCACCACAGTCATAAAAATGTCCAGTACTTGGTTTCATGCTAATAATATCAGGACGAAATGACTTTCTCAAGTTGAACATTTACATTTATTTATTTTGAGTATGTTTCACTATCGCCCAATTTCAGTAGTTTAATTTGCTCAGATGCCACTACTCTTAACGGCATTGGTTTTGTTAAAAAGTTAAACTGTGTAAAACTGTGTGATAATCGGCAGTCCCGTACTCGTAATTGATTCCAAGCTTTCCTTTCAATGAAAATATTATGAATCATTGCTTTGACGTCCCCCCCCCACCCCCCCCTCCCTTCCCATTTAATCCATTTATCATCCTTGACCCCTCCCTCCGATTGCATTGTATAATTGTGGCCCAAGCCGAGTACATTAAACTGCTTCCTGATTCTGAGTTCTCTCTCTCTCTCTCTCTCTCTCTCTTCTCCTCACTCTCAACCTAGTTTCCTGCGAATCAGATGATCCTAACCTCAACAACACAATCCTTCCTTCTAACAAAAATCTGTCTGCTGTGTGCAAACCCGTGAAACCCTCTTCATTATCATTTCCTTCCTTCAACCCCCCTCAAAACGGAACCTCTATCATGACCATATTCACTTAAACACAACCGAACTGCACAATTGGTTCGACCGTCAAAACAGCTGCTGATATAAACATTCATTAGAGAGCTCATCGTTCTCAAGCACAGCAACTCTGGAAAGTCATCAAGCATTCAGAAATCACAGAAATGTTCAGCATACAATTACAACACAACTTCTTTCCACCTTTCCAGTCATCACAATGGAGCGTATCGTCCATAAAATTTTGCACTCTTTCAACCATCCTTCCATCATCCTCACTTCCACAAACCGTGTCCTTACAGAAATCCCATACA
Source organism: Conus ventricosus (assembly GCA_018398815.1). Lineage (NCBI taxonomy): Eukaryota > Metazoa > Mollusca > Gastropoda > Neogastropoda > Conidae > Conus > Conus ventricosus. Next base: position 46,811,625 of record CM031602.1, on the reverse strand, counting down.
ACCGTACCCTGTCATACCTTCCACCTAAACGACGCTCACCCTGATCAATCCTGCTTCCCAATCACCAAGATTAACTATCATCTGCCCCTGCATCCTGACTATCATGCATCCCCCCTCATTCCTGACTATCAGGCATCCGCCCCTCATCTCTGAATACCCTGCAGCCTCCATCGTCATAACTACCCTGTATCCGCCAACCATGACTACCCTACAGCTCCTCTTAACCATGACTACCATGCAGCCTCCACCACCGTAAACTACCCTGCTGGCGCCGCTCACCGTACCTACCCAGCAGCAGCCGCTCACCTTAACTACCCTGCAGGCGCCGCTCACCGAACTACCCTCAGACAAAACCCGCTCCACCGACCCACCCTCGGCGGCCGCGCACCGTAACTACCCGCAGGCGCCGCTCACCGTAACTTTACCCTGCAGGCGCCGCTCAACGTAACTACCCTGCAGGCGCCGCTCACCGTAACTTTTACCCGCAGGCGTCCGCTCACCGTAACTACCCTGCAGGCGCCGCTCACCATAACTTTTACACTCAGGCGCCGCTCACCGTAACTACTACCCTGCAGGCGCCGCTCACCGAAACTTTTACCCTGCAGGCGCCGCTCACACATAACTACCCTGCAGCGCCGCTCACCGTAAAACTTTTAATTTTACCCTGCAGGTGTCGCTCACCGGTAACTACCCTGCAGGCGCCGCTCATTGTGACTACGTTGCAGGCGCCGCTCACAAGTGATCACACCATGCAGGCGCCCCTTCGCCATGACTACCGTCCAGCTGCCCGCTCCACCATGACAATCCTGTAGCCGCCGCTCACCGTGTGATTTCAACAGACGTCCCCTCGCCGTATGGCGGCGCTACAACAATCTACTTTGCGGTCTCAAACAGAAAAACGACAGTTACAATTTAGGACCAAGAAAATCAGTTCTGTGACTCAAGTGTTGGCCACCAAAATAATGATGTTTACCTATTTCCCGACATCCAACTCCCTTTTCCAGCCTCCTCTTCTGTACTCACAGACTGCTGCTTTCCCCCTCGAAGCCCCACCCCCAAATAATTTTCTCTTATTTAGTAGGGGTTCGAATGCAATGTATTCCACTCATTGCATCATCAGACTTCCCTATTAACTTGATGTCATTTGAGCCATGAGATGACCAAATGCACTTATTTGGGGAACTATAATTAGTCTGAACTGATCATTTCCGTATCCTCCTAGTTCACCCGTGGAATTTTGTATACCTCCAGTAGCGCTGCTTCCCCTCCTTTCACTAATGTCACCAAGGTGAATGTATCAGACTGGCCCGTCCCAATGACGGTCTGCGCATAGGTCACCTAAATCTTTGTCATCTCAAAACAATGTCTACGTAACAAAAATCGTTCATAATAATCATAAACCTTTCCAAGTCTTTTGTATTTCTGAGCATGGACAAACAGCCGCGATGGTGACAATTCAATGATCCATTCCTGGAATACTCAATAGTCCGGAGAAATCCTGAAAATATTCGTGAAACAGTATTGCTGTCTACGTCCAAAAAGATTCCCATACAAAATTCGTAATGATCTTTGTCACTACAAATAGGGAAAATAACGTGGCTTAAAATCAGCATCGAAAAGTAAGACATTAGCGTCAATTCGTGTCGGATTTGTAACAAGACTTCCTAATAGTAAGTCTAGCTGGTAGAAAAACGATTTTTGTGAGATGATGGACACAGAGGCCTATTGAACACAGAAATACTAATATTGGAGATTTCAATTAGATCTGTTTCGTCTTGGTCCCAATGTCCAACATTGCTAATTTCATATAATCTTCATCAGTGCAATTGCGTTACCCGGGGGGACTAGAGTGAACTTCAAAATCTAATACCCCTTATAGACCACATATATGCGTCAAAATGCGCACTTGCAGAAATATGTGTACCGCCTACTGGTGCAAGTGACCACAATGCTGATGCGAACTTGGAACCCGAAAGTTTTAAAGTTCCCAAAGGCAAGTCATTTGGTAATCGCCCATTTCGTTCTTTCAAAAACTTCACTTACACGCTTTTCAATCTGATCTCATTCCTCGCCTTTTGCAAACATCTACACCGATTCCAATGATGCCCTTCCTTTTGACGAAACCTTCTGATAATTGCGACAAACACATCCCATTGCCCAGAGCAGTCAAATCAGATATCTGCCTGTCCGGCTCACTCAGGATTTATAAATGCCATGGACGAGAGGGATGATTTAAAAAGTGTAGGCTCTGACAAAGATATAAGAGAAAACGCAACATTGTGAGTACATGATTAGAAAGTCTCAATTATTCTTTCAGAAAGTTGTCCAAAATAAAAACAACGGAGCCGCTAATTTGGAAAGCTATTAATAAACATACGACCTGTCATCAAACAGAATGTTCCATCAGTAAGAAACCCTAAATGATCCTTTGCCAATATTGTAACAACTAAACATAGGGAAAATAAAACTAGCATTTTTATACTGCGAATTACAGAAATTTTGTGATGCCTAAAAAAATACACGCAAAGTTTTCTATTCCCCTAAGATCTGTAATGAAGTTTTTTTTATATCTATCAACACTTTGAAAATTAAAAATTCATCACGCATTGATGAGAATTAGTCCAAGATATTAAAACTATCGTACCAACTTTTAAGATTCTCTTACATACCTCTTTAATCAAGGTTTATCTAAACATACTTCCAGATCATTAAACATTGCAAAAATTATCCCCCTGCACAAAAAAGGAATTTAGATATCCAATAACTACAGACCAATTGCGCTGCTATCGGTCCGTCTCAAAACCATTAAACGTCATATCCATCACCATCTATCATCTTTTATTGTAAACATAAACTGTTGTATTACATATCAGTCAGAATTAAAACTACATTCAATGTAAACCGGCTTTGTGTCGGATCACACAATTATGTGCTAAAAGACTATCAACAACAAAAGGCAGTTGGTGTAAGTGTTTATTGATTTAACAAAGGCTTTTGAATTTAATTAATCACAATAACTGCAAAAAAGCGGAAGTGGTCCGTCGACAACAATCACGGAATCATTTTTTAGCTCTTATTTGTTGAACCGTACTCAATCTGTTTTTTTTCACGATGTTTATTTCCTTGCTAAGAACTGTTGCCAGAGCGTGCCACAGGATCAATTTTAGGTTCCTGTTGGTCTCCCTCTACATAAATGAGCTCCCTTTATCCATTCAAAATACAGTGTGTGATTTGGTCGCTGGGAGGATACAGCTTTACAATACTCATCATAGCTGCATAATGGAATTACATTTAAATGCAAGCATGAAATCAGTGGAAGACTGGTGTGATTCGAATGACATGCTTGTTCATCTCATAAAAACCGAGTCCTATGTTAATATGTGCACGTCAAAAAAGACAAGTCATAAAAGAAGCAAAATTAAAAAAAAATGTACAAAATAATACAATAAAACAAGGTGCAAAGCACAAATTAATTAAGGCATCTTCATCGATGAAAATCTTTCCTGGCAAGATCAGATCCATAACCTAATCAAACAAGTCTCGTGTTGTGTGTTCCAGCTGTCACAGATAAAACACTTTTCTCAACGAACATTCACGAAAAAATGTATTAATTTTGCTTTGTCACTCGATGAGACCTACTGCTCTATAATCAGTAAATGTGCGCCTCTACTTTAAAACCACTTTTTCATTGCAAAAAAGAGCCATTAAATATCAGCTGTCAGAAGTGCGAATCCGATCCTTCTATGCTGATGTATTCTAGTACAATAGAATACGCCTCTTCACTCATGTATAACATTCAACACTCCTGATGTCTAATGCATTTCAAAATTGTTCATGACGCATTCCCAGATTAATTAAAATCAATATACATTACTCACCATCATGATTCGCTCAGATTTCATTTATTCCTAAACAAATTTAGATTACTCAAAAAAATTTCTCCTTCTGTTTGCTGTAAAAATGGAAACAAACTTCCATCAAAACACAGAAAATTTCCCTATATCAGCTTTCAAAAAATGAATAAAAGTTTATCTTGTCTTTTGATACTCATACTGAACTATGCGTAACATTAGCCTGACTAACATACGTACCGAGAAAAAAAAGTGTAATTCTGATAAATCCAGATGCAGTTGATGAGATGTGTTGTGTTGTGTGTGTGTGTGTGGTTTGTGTGTGATGTGTGTGTGGTGTGTGGTGTTGAGAGAGATAAGAAGAGAGAGAGAGGGAGACAGGGAGTGAGGAGAAGAGAGGAGAGAACAGAGAGACAGAAAGAGAGAGACAGAGAGAGAGAGAGATTTTAAGCATGAATCGTTATATTGATGTTATTTTGTAATGATGTTCTACTTTTTAAATTTGTATTATGCTTGGCAAATGTAAAAGGCCTTCAATGAGCCTAATTCTCAACCCATTAAAGATTCCATTCATTCATTCAGTCATTCTCTCTCTCTCTCACTCATCTCTCTCTCTCTAATTCTCTCCTCTCTCATCTCTCTCACTCTCTCGTCTCTCTCTCTCTTCCCTTTCTCACTCTCTCTTCCTCTCTCTCTCCAATCTCCTCTTCTCTCTCTCTCCCTCTCTTCCTCCTATTCCCTTCCCTCTTCTCTCTCTCTCACATTTCTCCTCGCCATCCTCTCTCCCCCACCCCTCAATCCCTCTCATTCTCTCCTCCTCCTCTTTCCTCCTCCTCATCGCTCTCTCTTCTCTTCATGTCTCCTACTCCTCACTTCTCTCTCCTCTTCCCCCCCCTCTTCTTCATCTCTATTCCTCTCTCGCCATATCCCCCTCCCTCTTCGCTCCCTCTCTCGTCTCCTCTCTCTCCACCCCCCTCTCTCCTCTCTCTCAGTCTCATCGTCTCTCTCATCCTCCTCCTCTCCGCTCTCATCCCTCTTCCCCGCCCTTCCCCGTCCCACTCTCTCTCTCTCCTCTCGCCGCCCCTCTCTCCTCCGCTCCTCGTCACTCATCCTTCGCTCTCCCTTTCTCTCCCACATCTCCCTTCTGACCATCCATCTCTCAACTCTCGTCTCACATCATCCTTTCATCATCTTCCCTCTGAATCTTTCTCTCTCCTCTCTCACCCTGTCACGTCTTCTCCTCTCCCTCTCTCTCTTATTGCTCACCTATTTTCAAAATGGGTGTTTTGTTAACAACCTCATATCCTTCATCCAGGGTTTTGGGGGTTGACCCGTCAGAAAACTTAAAGTTTTTGACAACGTCCTATAAAAATCTTCGCTGCCGTCAAAAAGGTCATTTCCTATAATATGAAACGTTTTGAAATGAAGAAAAAAAACACGGTCTCCGTACAATAGGTGATCGTTTTCAACCCGAAAATCTCGACTTGTGGCGCCACATATGCTATGGACGTCATTTAGTCAAAATGATAACGTCCAGTACAATTCTCTGTCTTTAACGCATTCTGGGAATATCTCAGCAGAAAAAGAAACGAAATTTTTAGCGACTTCAGATTTCCCTTCTCGGTTCCTTCAAATGTTCTTCCATAGCAATCTCTTAAACTCTCATGCTCAACAATTTCAACACTTCCTTCTTAGTAGCACCTTCAACATTCGTCTACAATTTCAAACCTTCTCTCTGTAGCAGCTCCCTACATCTGTTTCTGACCAGATTCTAAACTTACGTCCAAAATGTTTTAAACTCTCTTAGCAACTTCAAAACTCCCTTTTTTAGCAGCCTCTCAAACTCTCGTTCCCTTTCTTTCAGTAACCTCTTTAAATTCCCTGTTTCGCAAAACAAAGCTCAATTTCCTCGAAGCCTTTTAATTCTTTTTCCGCTAACTTCAAAATCCGCTTTGCTGGCCAGCTGTAAGCTTCCTTTTCTCACCAGCTTCAGATTACCGTAGCAACGCAAAAACATCCTTTGTTTACAACTTCGAAAACCGCTTTTCTCAACAAACAAAAAACTCTATCTCCCACTAGCCTAACAAATGATTAGAAGTATCCCCTGCAGCAGTGTTTTTATCAGCCGCAGTTAATCCATCTTTCACCATTAAAAAAAACGCTGCCAGCAATCCCAAGATTTCGAAACGTCTCTGAGTTTACGGCTCCAAAACGCCATTGGTTAACTTCAAATCGCCCGTCTGTCAAGGGTTAAGGGTTTGAAGATTTCCAGTGTTAACGATTTCAAAACGTCCGTCACTTAACAACATCAGAGCATCCATCCATTGACAACTTCAAAACGATGGTACGTAAACGTCGTCAAAACGTCCGACTGATAACTACTTCAGAACGTCCATCTGTTAACTTCCAAAACATCCATCTGTTGAAGGCTCAAAAAACGTCCATCTGTTTACGATTTCAAAAATACCACTGTAAAAACTTCAAAGCAAAGATCTGTTAATGACTTTGAAATATCCATCTGTTGATGACTTCAAAACGTCTTTCTCTCAACGACTTCAAAACATTCACTTATTTAACGCAGAAAACTTCGATTGTTCACGGCTTCAAAATGACCCTCTTGCAAGGATTACAAAATGTCCATTAGTCGAGTCTTCAAAAATCCATCACTTAAAAACTTCAAAACGTCCATCTGTTAACGACTTAAAAACATCATCTCTCAATGACTTCAAAACGATTCACTTAACGATTTCAAAACGTTCATCTGGTAGATTTGAAACGTCCGTCTAAAAACGACTTCAAAGCGTCCATCTGCTAATGACTTCAAATAACCATCGCTTAACGACTTCAAAACGTCCGTCTCTTAGCGAGCTCAGAACGTCTGATTGTTAACGAATTCACAACGTCCAGCTCTTAACAACTTCACAACGTTCATCTGGTAGATTTGAAACGTCCGTCTGTAAACGACGTGAAAACGTTCATCTGCTAATGACTTTAATGACCATCACTTAACAACTTCAAACATCCGTGTCCTAGCGAACCCGATTGTTAACGAATTCACAATGTCCATCTGTTAACGACTTCACAACGTTCCGTCAACGACCTCAAAATGTCCATATGTCAGTGGCTTTAAAACTACCATCAAAACGTCTGTTTGTAAACGACTTCAGGAGTTCTATCTGTTAACGACTTCAAAAACGTCCATCGTTAACGACTTCAAAACGTTCATCTGTAACGACTTCAAAACGTCCCGGTAACTTGATAACGTTTCATCTTTTAAATGATTCAAAACGCCACTTTAAAAAATTTTCAAACCATTAACCGGGGAACTTAAAAAACGTCATGGGGTTAACGATTTGAAACGCCATTGTTAACGACTTTAAAACGCCATGTGTTAATGATCAAAAGTCCATTTTTTTAATGACATCAAATCGTTCATCTATAAAATCTAAAAATTTTCCCCCATCTTTTAACTTAAACACGTCTGTCTCTCATTTGACGCAAAACTCCACGTTCACGACCTCAAAATATCCATCTTTTGACGCTTCAAAATATCCAAATTGAAAACGATTTAAACTGTCCTACTGTTCACTCAAAACGCCATCTGCTAGCTTCAAACTGTCCATTTGTAACGATTTCAAAGGTCCACTTCGAAACGTTCATCTTATAACAACTTCAAAACGGCTACCTTTTCTGACCTTAAAATGTGAACTGATATCGACGTCAAAAAGTTCACCATCACCGACTTCAAAATGTCCATTTAATGGCTTAAAAACGCCTCCGTTCAGATAGCGTCACAAATTTCACCTCTCGGCTGGCCCAGTTTTAAGTGCAGGACTGCCGAGCTCATCGCGTGACCTTCCTCACCCTAATTTGTTGTGTACCCAGCCCAAACGGAAACGACAAAACACGTGTGATCTTCGTGTGGAGAGAGAGAGACAGAGCCAGAGAGAGACACACAGAGGAGAGACAGAGAGAGAGAGAGAGAGAGAAGAGAGAGAGAGAGAGAGAGAGAGAGAGAGAGATCCATTGTTCTGCGGGAGGAATAAATCGAAAGCCAGCAATGAGAATTGTTTTGTTGTTTCTAATCCAAGACTTTTGGGCCCCCAAAATTCCTTTGCATCAGAGAGTCAAACCACAATCCTCCTTTCCCCCCATCCCATGCCACAGTTTAGCAGTGCTGAAGAAAAGAAGCAGGAGACCAGAATCCAGTCTGGCATTAGGCTGACAGACTAGCTACACAAAGACGCTTTTTCGCTGTGTCCCGCGTCCTGTCAATCCAGTAAAAGTATGCCAGTCATTTGTCGGCGATTGAAAAAACAAAAATTCTTGAAGAATCAGCACTTCACGGGGAACACAAAAATCGCCAAAGTACAGCGATTTAATTACAGTGTGTCGAATTTCCACGAAGTTCCAAAAGTTCTCCGCGACGGGACAGAATTCCGTGACAGCTCGATTTTTTTGTTCCGATAGAAATTCCCGTGACATCCTACACGTTTCCGGCCGAATCAGAACCATGAGAAAGCTGAATGATGACTGGGGATTTGGAAAGGGCAGGCTGAGGCGAAATCCTCTGTGTTGAATACAGCCCATCTCAAGATGCAGTGCTTGGTTGTGTGTCTTGCTGACCAAGGAGGAAAAGGTGCCTGAATTTCGTAGACACAAGGCTTGACAAATGCTAGTCGTGGAAGATCACGGTCTGATGGATCACTACGTCTTTGCTTGTCATCATCATCATCACATCACACAATCATATTCATCATCATCGATCATCGCAGCGTTAACATTGATTCTGGCGTGCCCGTGAAGCGTAAAGGGAACATGATGAAGCGTACTGCCCAAAACGGTGATGAGATTTTGCACCTAGAGCAGCCAACACGGGGGGGGGGTGGGGGTGGGGGGCGCTGAAGGGAATGAGGAAGAGAAGGGGGGGAGAGGTGGGTGGGAGGGGACTGGGGTGGGATTTGGGGGAATCAAACCAAAATGCGGGGAAAAATAAAATGCCACCTTCAGAGGCGGCCCCCAAACAATGGCCTTTAAATCATGATTTTGGGGCTGCACCATCACAAAAAATGAGCGAGAGGCAAAAAGCAGCGGGATGTATGGGTCACCGGAGACTGATAGATTCCGGCTTTATGGGCGTCGCGGGCCCTTTGGGGTTTGGGCCCAAAATTAAAAAAAAAACTGGGGATATTTATATTCCCCTTGGGCTCATTTGTAGACGGAGGGCTTCCTGTCGGGTCTTCCCCCGAGTCTGGTTGTGTGTTGGCTTATTTTGGAGCGTGGTTATATTATTGTCGTTGTTGTAGTTAGGGTTTTTCCTCTCTTCTTCCTCTCCTCCTTCCTCTTCTTTCTCTGTTTCTCCTGTCCGTCGTTCTCTTCTTCCTCATCACACGCACATTTTCTTTCTTCTTTACTTCTTTTTTTTTTTCTTCTCTTTTGTTCCTTTATACTCTTCCCCTCTTTTCTCTTGTACTCTCTCCCCCCCTTTTCCCTTTTCCTTTTCTCCTTTCCCCCACCCTTTTATTTCCTTTTTTTTTTCTCAATTTTTTCAAAAGTACATTTTACAATAACCAATTTTTACCCCCCCCCCCCCCCCCCACCTTTAAACCCATTTTTAAAAAAAAAAAAAGGTTAAACCCCTACCTACCTCTCCCTCCCCCCCCCCCCACCCCCCCACACCACACCCCCCATTCCACCCCTGCCTCTTTCCCTTCAACCAAACCACACACACCGGCCACACAACACACCACCCCACACACACACACCACACCCCACACACACACACACACACACACACACACACAAAACACAACACCACACACACACACACACACACACACACCACAACCACACACACACACACCACACACTCTCTCTCATCTCTCTCTCTCTCTCTTCTCTCACTCTCCTCTCTCTCCTTTTCCAGCGTGCGCGCACGTCTTTCATCTCTTTTCTCTCCCTCTCTCACCTCTCCTCTCTCTCTTTCTCTCTCTCCCTTTTCTCTCCTCTCTCTCTCTCTCTCTTCTCTCCTCTCTCCCCCTCTCTCTCCTCTCTCCTCCTCTCTCTCTCTCCACAAAACACCAACACTTCTCCACCCACACCTCACACCCAACCACACACCCTACACCAACCCACATCACCTTTTGGCCTACACTCACGTCCCACCCAACCTCATGGCTCCCAACACACAACACAAACACACACACCACACACACACACCACACAAAACACACCAAACACAGCAACGACGACCACGCTGCACACCACACAAAACACACACAGCACCCCAAGCCGTGAAAACGATGTACACGACCCAAAACACAGAGCGCGCCTAAAGCACAATAACCGCCCCCTCGTTGTTGAAGATGACAAGTCAGAAGTTTTAGCGTTTGGGGGGCTATGCCCCGCTCCAGGGCCACCCTCCTCCACATTACCAATTGACAAGACACGTTTACCCCCAGTAAAAAAACGAACCCCAGCCGAAATCGTCGTGATGAAATGTAGAAAAATCTTCCAAAGCAAAGATGGCATACAAACCAAAAGGCAAAACAAAAATATTCCTTTTTCCAACCCGGGTACACTACTGCAAAAAAAATGTTATCTTTTTTCTCCAGTGCCAGCTGAAACCAAAAACCCCCCAAAAAATTTAGAAAAGTCGTAAAAGGTTTATGTAAATCCACAAACCCCTTTTCTTTAAGGGGCACTATTTCTTTTTTAAACACATGGAAAAAATGCAAAAACAAATGATTCTTTTCTTTTCTCCGGGAAGCATCACAAAAATAAAATTGGAGGAAAGTTATTTCCATTTTTTTTTTGTAAAACACAGGTTTAAACCAACAAAAAAACCCGTGCATAGTTCAATATTACTTTTTTTTTGAGCCGTTAATCCCCCTCAAAAGAACAGGCTGATAAGG
>CM031602.1:46794608-46800760 GCA_018398815.1 Conus ventricosus | reverse complement strand
TATTGATGAGCGTTGAGTTGTTGGGCGGCGCTAGTCCTCCCACTGACATCACCGAGGTTGACACACACTCTACGCATAGAAACAGGCAAGCTACAGGACAACGACAACACCCCCGCCCACCCACCTGCCTTTATCCATACCTTCCCTACACACACATATACACGCACGCAGGCGCGCGCACGCGCACGCACGCACACACACACACACACACACACACACACACACACACACACACACACACACACACACACACACACACACACACACATACACACACACACACGCACGCACGCACGCACGCACAGAGAGAGAGAGAGAGAGAGAGAGAGAGAGAGAGAGAGAGAGAGAGAGAGAGAGAGAGAGAGAGAGAGAGAACAGCAACTTCTGTTTGTCTGTTTTCCTGTCTTCTTTGTTAATTCCTTTCCGGCCCCCATCCCTCGCCCCTTCTCCCACCTCCATGGCACCCTTCTCCCCCCCCCATCTCGCTCGTTTCTCTTCCTTGTCCCCCCCCCTCTCTCTCTCTCTCTCTTTCTCTCTCTCTCTCTCCTCTCTCTCTCTCTCTCTCTCTCTCTCCTCTCTCTCTCTCTCTCTCTCTCTCTCTCTCTCTCTCTCTCTTTTCTCTCTCTCTCTTCTGCGAGTGCACACTCTTGTGTATGTGTGTGTGTCCTTCATTTAACGTCTATCCACTATTCGTGATATTAGACACACACACACACACAAAAAAGGTGAATGTGTACGGAAGTAATTGCGAGCGTGCACATAATGTGTGTATGTGTATATGTGTGAGTGCGCGTGCACGCGAGTGTGTGTGTGTGTGTGTGTGTGTGTGTGTGTGTGTGTGTGTGTGTGTGTGTGTGTGTGTGTGTGTGTGTGTGTGAGAGAGAGTTATGGATGTGTAAATGTGTGAATATCTTTACACAAGTCATAAGAGAAGATTAACATGAAACAAAATACTTATAACCAACAACTAACTAATCAATTAAAGTCAAAACGGATGACAGTATTAAAGAAAAAAGAAAAACAAACAAACAAACAAAACAAAACAAAAATCCTTTGCTCCCCCCCCCCCCACCCCCGACCATTTTATCCACCCCACCCCCCCCTTCCTTTCATATCCCCCGCAAATAAAGTTAATAAAAAATATTATAAGTATTTTCCAATGTATGTGTGTATTTTCTTTTGTATGTGTGTGTGTGTGTGTGTGTGTGTGTGTGTGTGTGTGTGTTGTTGTTGTTGTTTTGAGCGCGCGCGCGCGTGTGTGTGTGTGTGTGTGTGTGTGTGTGTGTGTGTGTATGTGTGTGTGTGTGTGTGTGTGTGTGTGTGTGTGTGTGTGTGTGTGTGTGTGTGTGTGTGTGTAGCGTGACAGTGGTTTGAAAAAGGGCTATTGCACTCGTCATTCTTGGCTGAAACCGTGCCAAGGGTTTCATTAAGCTTCGCACACGATGAAGAAAAAGCAGAAGAAGAAGAGAAGAAGAAGATAACCATGATCCTATTGTCCCTCTCTGAGTGTCCTCCATTCTTTTCCTTTGTCCGAAAGCCTCAAGGCTGGGACTGGCCGTCCTCCTGGAGAGGGGGGGGGGGGATGTCAGCAGAGGGCGATTGACGTGTCTCTTTCATGACAAACCACAATTAGTACCTCACCCTGTCAACCCGAGAATCCCTATCGGCAGATTTGTCGCCATTGTCAAATTATTTTTTGACAAGTCTCTGAGAGAGAGAGAGAGAGAGGAGAGAGAGAGAGAGAGAGAGAGAGAGAGAGAGAGAGAGAGAGAGAGGGAAGGGAGAGAGAGGAGAGGGAGAGAGAGAGAGAGAGAGAGAGAGAGAGAGAAGGGGTGAGAGGAGGGGAAGGGGAGAGAGGGGTGCTCAAACAAAAGAAAAGGGGAAATAGAAAAACACGCGCGTGTACGGACAGCCAGGGACAGACAGACAGACAGAGAAAGGGAGAGAAGCAAAATGTCGGCAAGCTGAAGGGAAAGAAGCTGGTAGAGAAACACCCTACTAGGATGTTCATCCACGAATAAGTAGGAAACAGGAGCGGACTGAACAACAACAATAACGAAACAAATAATAAATAGGAACACAGGACTGCTGCAGGAATGAGAGCATCAGCACCGGAGATCAAGCCCTGGGTGTTGGTAGTGTGAGGTGGGGCAGTGTAGACCAAGCCCTGGGTGTTGGTAGTGTGAGGTGGGGCACCGGAGACCAGGCCCTGGGTGTGGGTAGTGTGAGGTGGGGCAGCGGGAGACCAAGCCCTGGGTGTGGGTAGTGTGAGGTGGGGCAGTGTAGACCAGGCCCTGGGTGTTGGTAGTGTGAGGTGGGGCAGCGGGAGACAAGCCCTGGGTGTTGGTAGTGTGAGGTGGGGCAGCGGGAGACCAAGCCCTGGTGTGGGTAGTGTGAGGTGGGGCAGCGGGAGACCAAGCCCTGGGTGTGGGTAGTGTGAGGTGGGGCAGCGGGAGACCAAGCCCTGGGTGTGGGTAGTGTGAGGTGGGGCAGCGGGAGACCAAGCCCTGGGTGTTGGTAGTGTGAGGTGGGGCAGCGGGAGACCAAGCCCTGGGTGTTGGTAGTGTGAGGTGGGGCAGTGGGAGACCAAGCCCTGGGTGTGGGTAGTGTGAGGTGGGGCAGCGGGAGACCAAGCCCTGGGTGTGGGTAGTGTGAGGTGGGGCAGCGGGAGACCAAGCCCTGGGTGTGGGTAGTGTGAGGTGGGGCAGCGGGAGACCAAGCCCTGGGTGTGGGTAGTGTGAGGTGGGGCAGCGGGAGACCAGGCCCTGGGTGTTGGTAGTGTGAGGTGGGGCAGCGGGAGAACCAAGCCCTGGGTGTTGGTAGTGTGAGGTGGGGCAGCGAACACCAAGCCCTGGGTGTTGGTAGTGTGAGGTGGGGCAGCGGGAGACCAAGCCCTGGGTGTTGGTAGTGTGAGGGGTTTGGCAGCGGCACCATTCTCCTTCTGCTTCCAAAGGAAATAACTACAGAAAACTTTTCCTATGGGGGAGGGGGGGGGGGGGCTGGAAGCGTTGTGCATTATCAAACCAATCAGAGCAGATCTGTGTTATTAAACCTAGTTTCAAAGTGAGGTGACTGCAGGTGGAAATTGAAATATATTTTAACAGCACGAAACACGACGCGTTTCGACCTCTTAGACGATACGCAATCGCGCTCGTTCTTCGTTTTCATTGTCCTGAACGTTGTTTATTTTGCCTTGAAGAAGACCTAAGAGGTCGAAACGCGTCGTGTTTTTGTCTTGAAATTGGTTTGTCCACGTTAACCGGCGGAGTCACTCAACATTCCTTTTAAAATCTGTCTTAAAGCTGTTTCACGCTTTGCTGAAGCCTGACCAGTTAGTTCGGTGACAGGGCCGGCATCGGTTTGGCCCGTGTGGCTTGATGCATACATACAGATTATTCACCACAAGGTATGTGAACAGTCGTTACAGTCGCCATTCATTGTTTGGCATTTTGCCCGTTAGTGTGCGTGTGTGTGTGTGTGTGTGTGTGTGTGTGTGTGTGTGTGTGGTTGTGTGTGTGTGTGTGTGTGTGTGTGTGTGCATGTGTGTGTGTGTGTGTGTGTGTGTGTGTGTGTGTCTGTGTGTGTGTGTGTGTGTGTGCTGTCAGCATCGTGCGTTAGTTTTTAAGCTAAACGTGGAGTCTGTTATCCTGACACTCATCGCACAAGAAGAACGTTAATTGACTGTGACAGCAACAGTTGGTGTTGCTAATTGATTGAAAGGGTTTATCGATTTCCTTTTTTTTTTAAGCGACTGTTCAAATGCTTCTCCACGGCTGCGACAGAAAATGTATCGGTGCATCAGCGTGGACTGAAAATATATATATAACAATGCAGCGTCTGGACTAAAACGTTAACAATATAGCGGCCTGGACTAAATTGTAACAAAATAGCAGCCAGGATTAAACTGTAACAAAATAGCAGCCAGGACTAAACTGTAACAAAACAGCCGCCTGGAAAATGGTTGCTGGCCGTGCGCGTGGTTTCAGGAAAACAGACTGTGTCTAGCATTGACGAACGCTGAAACAGGTGCGCCATCACGGTTGAGTTTATGCTGCAGCTTTCGTTCAGAGTCACCTGCAAGATGAAATGGGACATTTAAACAGAGGAAGACGTGTGCTATGTGACCCACACATGACACACATGCACGTGACGTGTGCTGTCGCTGTTCATTGAACAGCTCAGAACAGCGGTCAGGGGGTGTGACATGTTTCCCTGCCGTACCCCCCCCCCCCCCCAGTTTACCCTACAGTACCCCCCCCCCCCCCCCCCCCCCCCCCCATCCAGTTCACCTCCTGTCAACATGGGTTCCAGCTTCAGATTCCAATGAAAGACAGTGGTTTCACAGCGAAGGAAAGCAGGATTGAAAGAGGAAAGGAGGCATTCGAGAGGGGGGGGGGGAGTAGGGAGATTGAAAGAGAGGGGATTGGGGAAGGAGGGGGGGGGGGGCGTTGGACAGAGGGAAGGAAAAGGGGATAAGGAAGGATTGCTGAACAGAGAGATTTGTGGCCATCGATAGCTGATAAAGAAGCGTTTTTAACTCCCACTGGAAGATCAAGGAAGACAAAACAGGCAGAGACAGACAGACAGAGAAAAAAAGGGGTTAGGGGCAAGCACGGGAGGAAAATAAATCGAGGCTCAAGATAAAAGTTAGATAAGCGCTTTAATTATTTGTTCGTTTATAGGTTTGTTCTTTGCAACAGCTAGATAAACGATTTAATTATTTGTTTGTTTCTGTATTTGTCCTTATGGGTTTGGTGGGGTTTTTTTCGTTTATAGCCAGCATTAATTTTGTTCTACTCACGGCTCGAAGAGAAAGCTGGAGATTACATTTATGTTTTCATTACCTTGATTTTTTTACGGGAAGAATAGAATTGAATCAGCTTCCTACAAAAAGACCGTTTTAAAACTGAGTTTATCTGCAAGAAAAATTCAGGTGTGCACACACGCGCGCGCGCGCTCAGACACACACTCACACCACACACACACACACCACACACACACACACACACACACCACACACACACATACACACACCACACGCACGCACGCACACTCACACACACCACTCAAACTCTCTCTCTCTCTCTCTCTCTCTCTCTCTCTCTCTCTCTCTCTCTCTCTCTCTCTCTCTCTCTCCATCCCTCCCTCCCACCTTTGTTTATTTACACGTTTCCACCGCATAACCAACCATTAACGTCAGCCGTAAAGTATGTTCTATGTGTGCTCCCAATAGGGTTTTTTTTTTTTAATAAACGTCTTGTCGGTATCGTTATGTTAACAATGTTCGCCGCTCTCTTTATCTGAATGTGGCTCTGTGGTATTAGGGACCAGTTTAAATTGAAGCACCTACTCTCTCTCTCTCTCTCTCTCTCTCTCTCTCTCTCTCTCTCTCTCTCTCTCTCTCTCTCTCTCTCTCCTCTCCTAAAATCACATAATTTTGTGAAAAGACGTAAAATGAAGGTATTACCACTACTACTACTACTAACAAAGCTTGGAGCGGTTTCTCTTGGCGCGGCACCGTGGCCCTCAACCATGACACAGTGAGAGTGGCTCGCCAGCACTCATCACATTCCCTAACTCATTGTCGCGCCATTCTTTATCAAAGAAATCTGGCAGGAGGGGTCAGGGGTGGGGCGGACAGGTGGAACGTCTTGGCCATCTCACAAATGGAGCCACTCTTCCAGACGATGACGCAAACGTCAGCAGTGCCGCTGTAGTGACGCGACGTGCTGCTATGAACAGTGGTGTGGTGGGGGAGGGTCCGGCGGAGGGGGGGTCAGGAGAGGCACGAAGGCCAACGCCAAGATGAGGGTTGTGTGTTTCGTTTGAATAAAGATGAATAAAAGAAAGAAAGAAAGAAAGAAAGAAAACAAGAAAAAGAAAGAAAGAAACACACTCAACGAGTAAAGTACGCCCGGAAGGCAGAGATAGATGTACCTTTAACAACACACACACACACACACACACACACACACACACACACACACCACACACACACACACAAATCTGCTACAATTTTCTTCTCTTTTGGAAATTGTGAGTTTCCATAGGTTTTTCTGACTTCCCTTTTCATGGTCCTGATTGGTCTGCTGAGCGAGGAACAGTGTCTGTAAAACACATCCCGTCATCGGGAGCCTTGGAGTGGAACTGAG
>CM031602.1:46757083-46787008 GCA_018398815.1 Conus ventricosus | reverse complement strand
GAGATGGTGGTGTTTGGTGTCCTCTTCAACAGTGTTTTGACGCCAGTTAAAACTGTTTTTCGTCTGAGATGGTGGTGCCTGGTGTACTGTTTGAAAAAGAAAGTGGTTTCAGAGATGATGGTGATCGGTGTTCTGTTTTAGACTGTTTGTTTTGACGCCAATTTAACTGATTTACTTCGTCGATGGTGGTGTCAGCTGTTCTGTTAAACGCCTATCAGATCTGACGTCAGTTTAACTATTTTACTTCAGATGTGGTGGTGTTTGTTCCTCTGCATTAGACCCATTCATTTTGGTGTGAATCGAGCTGTTTCACTTCAGAGATGTTTTTTTCTCCTTTCTTCTTGTTGAGCACCTTTGTTTGGTTCTGCATATGTAATCTCTCACTGGAAAACAACTTACATTTGCAGTTGTAAACAGCTCAGTTTGCTCCATACTACTTTTTGTCATCTATTTCAAAAACATGACTGCTGTTCTAACATTGCTTGGTGTACCTGATACCGCTTGTTCCACCTGAATGAACATAATTATATCTATATATGTATATATATATAGAGAGAGAGAGAGAGAGAGAGAGAGGAGAGACAGACAGACAGACAGACAGAGAGAGGCAGAGAGAGATGTATATGTATAACACCTTCCAACTATTACTCTAAGGTTGCTTGGCATGCTTCATATGACTTAACTTACCTCCACCTTCAAAATGCATCACTTTTAACATCGCTTGCTGCGAATTGTGTGATTTAACGCCCCTTGTAACTAACCACCAGAGCCCTGACACCTGTATTCTCGGGGTTTGGCGTGGCGGGGAGGCCCATTGGCCGTGTCACTCCATTACACATCACTCCATTACACTTCACGGCAGCTCTCTGCCGTCGTTTGGCGAGCCGTGAACTGCGGATTGCCACGCTGTGCAACAACTGTTCCGTGCAAGCCAAAGGGACTGGAAGGGGGATCTGCGGTGATTATTCCGCCAGTGGTGGTATTCAGAGCTTGGCAACAAGGAGAATGGGAAAGAGCGGTGCGCCGAGGAAGGTGGCGGGCAGGGAAGAAAATGAAGAGAAAAGTGTTGACGTGAGCAGTGATCAGGGAAAGGAGGAGAAGTGGTGGGGATTCTCTGTCAAACTTCATGGAGAGGAATGTCACCCTCCATCAGACCTGACTCTGTGTGTGTGTGTGTGTGAGAGAGAGAGAGAGAGAGAGAGAGAGAGAGTGTTGTGTGTGTGTGTGTGAGTGTGTGTTTGAGTGCATGTATGTGTGAGTGTGTGTGTGTCTTTTGTGTGTGTTTGTATGTTTGTGTGTCTGTGTACATGTGTACACTCCAATGCATGTGTGTCAAGGCCCCTCTGTCTGTCTGTCTGTCTGTCTTCTCTCTCTCTCTCTCTCTCTCTCTCTTCTCTCTCTTCTCTCTCTCTCTCTCTCCACCCAACCCCATTCACAATTCACAAAAACTGCTAAGCTTTCAAACATTCCTTACAGCAGTTGTCAGAATGATCCCTTTTTTGTCTCTGTTCATTTCAAAAACCCTCCAGGGCAATTTTCTCTCCAAATCTCCCCCGAAAATGAAGCTTTTACAATGCCGTGTTTTTGTCCTGTCCTTGTTTGGAAGACTTTCAACTATAATGCGCTGCCTAGAATCGCGCAATGGGTTTTCAGGGCAGGCTCATGCTGCAAAGAGGTCACTGGCACCTGTACACAAAAAGGAAGGAAGGGAAAAGTTCTCACCTCACTCATTTGTCAGCAGTGGTGTTTTTGTTCAGTGCGTCTACATAACGAGCTCATTTCGATGTTATCCTTCATCCTGAACTGACATCCTTTTTTTTAATTGTTCTCTAAATTGAGCGTGTGTCGTTTTCTGAGTCAGTTAATGTGTGTAGTAGTAGGGATGGGGTGAGGAGGGAAAGCGAAGAAGAAACAGGGTAGAGCGTTGAACATAGGTTTTGAAGTTAAAAAAAAAATTGAACCAGTTGTTTCTGATTGAAAAGCTCGACGTAGACATATCAGAGAACTGTTTAACTTGGATACACAACTTCGCAAGTTGGCATAAAGGCATACACACACACACACACACACACACACACACACACACACACACACAAACGTACACACATGCGCGCGCCACCACCACACAACACCACACACACACACACACACACACAACACACACAACACACATCACACACTCAGTAATGCTGTGTGGCATGCATCGGACAATTTTATTTCGTTCCGACTTGAAAACACCTTACACCTCTTACAACACTTATTAGAGAGCATCACACTACTTAATTCACCTCTGACTGAAAGCACTTTACCTCTGTTTTAACACAGCATCGTGCACACCATACTGTTCAGTTTCCTGCTGAGTTTAAAACACCTTACATCTGTTTAAATACTTGTTGGTATGCATCAGACTGCTAATTTACTTCTGGCTTTAAAACATCTTACACCTGTTTCAACATTGCTTGGCATGCGTAGCACAATTGAATTTACTTCTGACTTCAAAGCCCCTGTCATCTGTTTCACATTGCTTGGCATGCATGTTACTACTTCCTTTACCTGATTTTATATGTTTCTATCATTCTGTTGTAAGACTGCTTGGTGTGTGTCATTCCATTTAATTTTCCACTGACTTCGAACTATCTTACACTTTATTTTCACATTGCTAACGGTGACTTGTGTCTGAGGCTTAACTACCCCTGTGACTACCAGAGCCCTGACACCTGTATTCTCGGGGTTTGGCGTGGCGGGGAGACCCATTGGCCGTATCATCTCCCATTACACTTCACAGCAGCTCTCTGCCGTCGTTTGGCGAGCCGTGAACTGCGGATTGCCACGCTGTGCAATAACTGTTCCGTGCAAGCCAAAGGCTGAGCAACAGGGCAGAGGAAAGGAGGGAGTCTGTGATGATTATTCCGCGATTGGTATTCAGTACTTGGCATCAGAGAGAAAAGGAGAGAGAGAGAAAGAGAGAGAGAGAAAAAAAAAGAGAGAGAGAGAGAAGAAGAGAGAGAGAGAGAGAGAGAGAGAGAGAGAAGGGAGCATGAGGGAAGTGGAGGAGGTGTAATTTTAAAAACAGGGAGAAAGTGTTGTTGTGGGGCAATGATCAGGGAGAAAAGAAGCAGTGGGGATTCTCTGTCAGACTTGATGGAAAGGAATGTGGCTTTTCATAAGAACTGACTCCCTCCCTCACACGCACGGGTGTGTGTGTGTGTGTGTGTGTGTGTGTGTGTGTGTGTGTGTGTGTGTGTGTGTGTTGTGCTGTTGTGGGCGTGGTGGTGGGTGTCCGTATATGTGTGTGAGTGTATAATGCTCTCTCTCTCTCTCTCTCTCTCTCTCTCTCTCTCTCTCTCTCCTCTCTCTCTCTCTCTCTCTCTCCATACATGTGTCTCAGAATTTCCGAGAACTGCTTAGCCTCAGAAATGCCCCAGAGCGGTTGTCTCAACGATTTGTATTTTAATTCCTATCTTCATTCATTGGAAAACTCTCAGGGTCAATTTTCTTCACAAATCTTCCCTGAAAATGAAGCTTTTACAATGCCGTGTTTTTGTCCTGTCCTTGTTCGGAAGACTTGCAACTATAATGCGCTGCCTGCAATGGCACAATGGGTTTTCAGGGCAGACTCGTGCTGCAAAGAGGTCACTGGCACCTGTACACAAAAAGGAAGGAAGGAAAAAGATCTCATCTCACTTATTTCTCAGCAGTGGGTTGATGAGGTGTTATTGTTTGGTGCTGGATTGAGAGCAATGTTTTTTTCTTGTTTTTTTCTTGTTTGTTTTTCCTAAACTGAACGTGTATTATTTTCTGAATCAGGTAGTGTGTGGGGGTGGGGGTGGGGAGAGGGTTGGGGGCAGGGAATGGAGGGGGAAGAAAGGGACGAGTGGAAAGGAGGTGTAAACTGAGAGTCTGAAAATAAAAGAATGAAACCAGTTTCCAAATGGAAAAGTTTGAGGTAGATGTGATTGAGAAAAAAAATCATTTCTTTTAATTGTCATTTACGTTATACTGAACATATTTGTGGGTTGGCATGAAGGCAGACACATACACGCACGCGCGAACACAACACACACACACCCACACACACACACACAACACACACACACACACACACACACACACACACACATGCACATACACACACACACACACACACACACACACACACACACACACACACACACACTACAACACACACACATACAACATCACACACACACACACCACACACACACCACACACACACACACACACACACACACACACATACATCCATACATACATACATCTACACACACACGCATGCATGCACGCACGCACACAACACACACACAACACACACACACACACACACACACACACCACATACATCCAACATCATCATACACACACAGCATGCATGCACGCAGCACGTAACACACACACTACACACACACACACACACACCACACACCACACACACACACACACACACACACACACACACACATACATACAACAACACAACATGCTGATGAGCACCAAACTGTGAGGCACGAGTCAATCATCACACACACTCACAACACCACCATCACGGACCATCAACACGACTCACACAAATACGATCATCACTGACACGACTACTATGTGTATTTTGTGGATAGGCATGGTCTAGTTGATAGGCATCCCTTACAGTCTGTCGCATATGAGTCTTTTCGGTATTCGGCTTATTGATGTATTTTCTTTGTTGTATGTCGATGCTTATGTGTGTATTCTCTTTGTTGATTCGGTGTTATTGATTGCATTCTCTTTGTTGTGGTGCTATTGATGTGTTTTTTGTGTTGGTGCTTTTGATGTTTCTTCTTATGTTGGTGCTTTATTGATGTGTTCTCTTTGATGTTGGTGCTTATTGATGTTTCTTGTGTTGATGTTGGTGCTTTATGATGTGTTCTCATGTTGCTTGATGGTTGGTGCTTTATTGATGTGTTCTCTTCTTGATGTTGGTGCTTTATTGATGTGTTCTCTTCTTGTGTTGTGCTTTATGATGGTCTTTCTGATGTGGTGCTTTTTTGTGTTCTCGTTTTGATGTTGGTGCTTATTGACGTGTTCTGTTTTTGATGTTAGTGCTTTATTGATGTATTCTCTTTGTTGGTGTTGGTGCTTATTGATGTGTTCTCTGTGTTGATGTTAGTGCTTTATTGATGTGTTCTCTTTGTTGGTGTTGGTACTTATTGATGTTTTCTCTGTGTTGATGTTAGTGCTTTATTGATGTGTTCTCTTTGTTGTGATTGGTGCTTATTAAAATGTTCTCTTTGTTGGTGTCGATGTTTATTGATGTATTTGTTTTTCTTATGTCTAGTTTTATTGATGTATTTTGTTGATGTCTGGGTTTGCTTGTTTTTTGCGTTGAGTTCGGTTTTTATTAAGTTCTTTTTTTTTTAGGTCTGTTCTTATTCACGTATTTCTATTGCTGATGTCTATTCTTATTAATATTTTCTTTTTGTTGATGTCTGTTTTATTCATATATTCGTTCCACTAACGTCTGGTGTTCACGATGTATTCTTTTTGTTGATGTCAGTTCTTATTGATGTAG
The DNA here is from genome assembly GCA_018398815.1 of Conus ventricosus. NCBI lineage: Eukaryota > Metazoa > Mollusca > Gastropoda > Neogastropoda > Conidae > Conus > Conus ventricosus. Next base: position 46,781,445 of record CM031602.1, on the reverse strand, counting down.
TCATTTTTGTTGATGCGTTTTCTTATTGAGGTAATTTTTCGTTAATTTCTGTTCTTGCTGATGTATTCTTTTTGTATGTGTTTCATGTATTAATGTTAATATCTGTTCTTTTTTATGTAGTCTCTCAGTTGATGTCTGTTGGTGACTTGAATTGCCTGTTGAGGATGGTTGCGTCTTGAATTGCCTGTTGAGGATGGTTGCGTCTTGAATTGCCTGTTTAGGATGGTTGCGTCTTGAATTTCCTGTTGAGGATGGTTGCATCTTGAAGTGTATGTTGAGGATGGTTGCGTCTTGAATTGCCTGTTTAGGATGGTTGCGTCTTGAATTGCCTGTTGAGGATGGTTGCGTCTTGAATTGCCTGTTGAGGATGGTTGCGTCTTGAATTGCCTGTTTAGGATGGTTGCGTCTTGAATTGCCCGTTGAGGATGGCAGTATGTTGAAGTGTATGTTGAGGAGTGCTGCGTCTTGAATTGCCTGTTGAGGATGGTTGCGTCTTGAATTGCCTTTGAGGATGGTTGCGTCTTGAATGCTGTTTAGGATGGTTGCGTCTTGAATTGCCTGTTTAGGATGGTTGCGTCTTGAATTGCCTGTTTAGGATGGTTGCGTCTTGAATTGCCTGTTGAGGATGGTTGCGTCTTGAAGTGTATGTTGAGGATGGTTGCGTCTTGAAGTGTATGTTGAGGAGTGCTGCGTCTTGAATTGCCTGTTTAGGATGGTTCCGTCTTGAATTGCCTGTTGAGGATGGTTGCGTCTTGAATTGCCTGTTTAGGATGGTTGCGTCTTGAATTGCCTGTTGAGGATGGCAGTATGTTGAAGTGTATGTTGAGGAGTGCTGCGTCTTGAATTGCCTGTTGAGGATGGTTGCGTCTTGAATTGCCTGTTGAGGATGGTTCCGTCTTGAATTGCCTGTTGAGGATGGTTCCGTCTTGAATTGCCTGTTGAGGATGGTTGCGTCTAGAAGTGTATGTTAAGGATGGCTGAGTCTTAAATTGCCTGTTGAGGATGGTTGCGTCTTGAAGTGCATGTTGAGGAGTGCTGCGTCTTGGATTGCCTGCTGAGGATGGTTGCGTCTTGAATTGCCTGCTGAGGATGGCAGTATGTTGAAGTGTATGTTAAGGATGGCTGCGTCTTGAATTGCCTGTTGAGGATGGTTGCGTCTTGAAGTGCATGTTGAGAGTGCTGTGTCTTGAAGTGCATGTTGAGGATGGTTGCGTCTTGAAGTGTATGTTGAGGATTGTTGCGTCTTGAACTGCCTGTTGAGGATTGTTGCGTCTAGAAGTGTATGTTGAGGATGGTTGTGTCTTGAATTGCCTGTTTAGGATGGTTGCATCTTGAATTGCCTGTTGAGGATGGTTGCGTCTTGAAGTGTATGTTGAGGAGTGCTGCGTCTTGAATTGCCTGTTGAGGATGGTTACGTCTTGAAGTGTATGTTGAGGAATACTGCGTCTTGAATTGCCTGTTGAGGATGGTTCCGTCTTGAATTGCCTGTTGAGGATGGTTGCGTTTTGAATTGCTGTTGAGGATGGTTGCGTTTTGAATTGCCTGTTTAGGATGGCTGCGTCTTGAATTGCCTGTTGAGGATGGTTGCGTCTTGAATTGCCTGTTTAGGATGGTTGCATCTTGAATTGCCTGTTTAGGATGGTTGCGTCTTCAATTGCCTGTTGAGGATGGTTGCATCTTGAATTGCCTGTTGAGTAGGGCTGCGTCTTGAAGTGCATGTTGAGATGGTTGCGTCTTGAAGTGTATGTTGAGGATGGCTGTGTCTTGAATTGCCTGTTTAGGATGGTTGCGTCTTGAATTGCCTGTTGAGGATGGTTGCGTCTTGAATTGCCTGTTGAGGATGGTTGCGTCTTGAAGTGTATGTTGAGGAGTGCTGCGTCTTGAATTGCCTGTTTAGGATGGTTGCATCTTGAATTGCCTGTTGAGGATGACTGTGTCTTTAATTGCCTGTTGAGTAGGGCTGCGTCTTGAATTGCTGTTGAGGATGCTGTGTCTTTATGCTTTTGAGAGGGCTGTGTCTTGAAGTGCATTTGAGGATGGCTGCGTCTTGAAGTGTATTGTGAGGTGGTTGTGTCTTAAGTGCACTATTGAGGATGGCTGCGTCTTGAAGTGTATGTTGAAGATGGTTGTGTCTTGAATGCCTGTTGAGGATGGTGTCTTGAATTGCTGTTGAGGATGGTTGCGTCTTGAATTGTGTTGAGGATGTGCGTCTTGAATTGCCTGTTTAGGATGGTTGCGTCTTGAATGCTGTTGAGGATGGTGCGTCTTGAATTGCCTGTTTAGGATGGTTGCGTCTTGAATTGCCTGTTGAGGATGGTTGCGTCTTGAATTGTATGTTGAGGATGCTGCGTCTTGAATTTGCCTGTTGAGGATGGTTGCGTCTTGAAGTGTATGTTGAGGAGTGCTGCGTCTTAATTGCCTGTTGAGGATGGTTGCGTCTTGAATTGCTGTTGAGTAGGGCTGCGTTTTGAAGTGCCTGTTTAGGATGGCTATGTCTTGAAGTGCCTGTTTAGGATGGCTATGTCTTGAAGTGCCTGTTTAGGATGGCTATGTCTTGAATTGCCTGTTGAGTACGGCTGCGTCTTGAAGGGCGTGTTGAGGAGTGCTGTGTATTGAACTGCCTATTGAGGATGGAAGTGTATGTTGAGGATGGCTGCGTCTTGAAGTGCATTCTGAGGATGGCTGTGTCTTGAAGTGCATGTTGAGGAGTGCTGTGACTTAAAGTGCCTGTTGAGGAGTACTGTGTTCTGAAGTGCATTTTGAGTAGTGACCAAAAAAACTCATGTGGCTATAGATGTGGCCAGCCTGACCTGAGCATGTCACAGGCCTGGGTGGCCCACATTCGTACAGATTGTGTCTTTCCACACGTTCTGAATCAAGAGAAACCTTGTTTGGTACATTTTTCCTTTTTTAGACTGAATGAAAAACACCATCCTTTCAGAGCATACAGATACAAGACGTTACATCTCTGAGAAGAATAGTCATGACTGTATGACTTACCGTGCCTGAAGGTATGAATTGGACACTGTGCCTGTGGATCGCAGAGCAGAGAGTTGGATGGGTATTGGGGTGTTGGTGGGGTGGGGGACGGGGGTTAGTGGGATAGACGGGCAATTGGGAGAGGGAGAGACAGGCGCCAGCCAACCTCCCACTGACGGACTGTTTGTTGGCGTGTCGGATCGTTTCAGGCTATGGAGGACTTGCCTGCCAGACCAGCTGCCACTGTTGGCTAGTGCCCGAGTCGGGACTGTCCCATGATGTAGGTCGGCCATGCAGCTGTATGCACATCCAGCGGGCAGAATCCATATTCACGAACACCCAGACAAAGCAGAGAGCATCGCTTGATTTGAATCTTTGTCTTCAGCACGTCGCCATCTTTTCTTCTTTTTTTTTTCTTGCTGGTGCTGCCCCAGACCAGACCCGGCGCGCCAAGCTGTATTGCGCTAAAACGCTTTCCGGGGAAGACTCTCCTGCCCGCGTCTTTCCGCCTTTACAAGCCGTGTGACATGACAAAAACTCCTCCTCACTTCAAGTGGCTGAGAGCTTTTAGGGCCGGCCACATCCATCTCCCCCCTCTCTGGCTACGGCGTGGATGTCATCCCTCACAATGAGAGGAACAAGCAGGCTAGGGGGGTGGCACAGCCAAGGAGAAAAGGAAAGAAACACGTGCACGCACGCACGCACGCACGCACACAACACACACGCGCGCGCGTGGGCACGCTCACACACACACACATACGCGCGCGCACACACACACACACACACACACACACACACACGCTCACACACCCGCACACACACGCTCACACACACCGCACACACACACACACACACACACACACCACACACACACACACACACACACTCGCACGCACGCACGCACAGAGAGAGACAGACAAACAGAGAGAGAGACAGAGACAGAGAGACTATGAGATAAACAAAAAGAGGAAGAAAGACAGAAACAGACAGAGGGGAATGGTGGAGATGGGCCGTAAGAGTCAGAGGGGACAGGGGGAAAAGGGGGAAAGATAGGGGGAAATTATTTTATCGTTCATTCAGCAGTCAAACCCTCCAGACAACAGTATGGACACTTTGCTCATTCTCTCTCTGTCTGTCTGTCTCTCTCTCTCTCTCTCTCTCTCTCTCTCTCTCTCTCTCTCTCTCTCTCTCTCTCTCTCTCTCTCAATCCACATCCTCTACCATCGTCACATCTACAGAATTTTACATACAGAGAGAGAGAGGAGAGAGAGGAGAGAGAGAGAGAGAGAGAGAGAGAGAGAGAGGGATTATCGAGAAAACAGAAAGGAAGGAGAAACAATCGCACAACATATCTGGTCAAAACCTGCTATAAGAACACCGTGAGAGAAAACTCCGCCGTGTGTGCAAAACCGACCGTGCATTATCGTGAGACACAGTCCTATCTTCTATACAAGACTGACCATAAAACACGTTGGGACAAAAATCTCCCTTCTGTACTAGACTGACCATAGAAGACATTAAGCCAAATCCTCCCTTCTTGACAAGACATACGTAGGGGCAAAGTTCTCCCTTCTGCAGAAAAGCTGACCATAAATACCAAGGGAAAAATCCTCCCCTTTGTACAAAATCTGACTGCACATTACCATGGGAAAAATCCTTCCCACTGTACAAAAATCTGACTGTACAATGTAGTGGGGGAAATCCCTTTTGCTGTACAAACTGGTCCCTTTTGTGTAAAACTTTACAAGAAAACAGTGGGACAAAATCATCTGTTCAATACAAAACCAGACCTTAGAACACAGTTAAACAAATCGTCCTTTCTGTACAAAATTTTACCTTACTTGTTTATTTGTGAATTTATTTATTGGCTGCTTTATTCATTTAGTAGGTTATCAATTTACCACAAATCGAGACTGCTTGTATAGTTAAATCGATTATGTTTCAGATGCACAATCAGTTCTCAAAGCTTTCTGTCAAATGACTTGTGATCTTAGTATCATTTTTTTCTGTGCTGTTTCCTTAGTGGTCAGGTTATTTCTACGTGAACGTGTACATATTTTTTGTTCGGATTGGCGTGTGACTCTGTAAGAGTTACTTGCGTTATTTTGCATGTGAAATGGATTTATGAAAATAAAATCAGCATTTTTTTTAACCAGACTCCAAAGACACATTGGAGCAAATCATAGATGACGGGGGAAAAAACCCATGTCGTGATAACAGGAAGTCAAAAAACACAGTGAAGTCCATTATTCAAGAGGAGGGGATGAACATTTCATGGAAGAGCCCTAAATTACTCCCTTCTCCCCCTCCCCCCTCCCCACTACCACTCGCACACTCTCCCCAGGGCATGGTGCGCTTCTGCTGGGGACGCTGATTAAAAAGTCAGCACGTGAAGCACGTGGGACGTGAAGCTTTCACGTACACTTGCACACTTGCACGAGAACCTTTCAGTGAATGGGGTGTCATAATGGCCTCTTCCTTTGTAAGTATCTTGAGGAGGCATAACCACATCTGACAGCTAACAGATAGACGGAGAGGGGGTCGTTTTTAGAATACTTTCAGTGGCGGTTTTTCATGGGAATATACAATGTCCTTTGAAAATATCATCACTGTCCTTTATTTGCATTTTAATCTTTTTCATGCGTTGATAACAACGAACTCGATTACCTTTTGCTATATGTAAATAATTGTGAACCCCGTGACATGTTGCTCTATGTTAATAACTATAAACCATGTGATGTGTTGCTCTTTATTGATTATGTTGAACCACAGGACATGTTACTGCATGTTACTAACAATGAACCACAGGACATGTTACAATATGTTGTTAATGCTGAATTGACATGTTGCTAACTGTTGATAGCGCCAACTCTATACATAGAGCTTTAACGTAATAACAGTGAACTGCATGCCATGTCACTCATATGTTGGGAGCCGGTATAGCCCAGTGGTTGAGCGCCTGACTCGTAATCTTGGTGATCCTAGGGTTGCGGGTTCGAACCTCCGCCGGGGCGTTTCGGTACAGGGGGATTTTTCCTCGGAGTTAACATTGGTTCTGACTCCATTTCCCATACAGTCCTTCGAATGAGACTATAAACCGAGGTTCCGTGTGTGAACGCACGCATAACATCTTGCACACACGTAAAATCCCATCACCAACTTTCGGAAGAGAAGGCCAGTTTGGCCGTTGGTATGGATGACACGTTACACATAGCATGCACCCTGCGTGAGAAATGGAAAGAAGGAAGTAAGGAAAATGAGTGATCGATATTGAACGATATTGACTGGATGACACGGGAAACGACTGAATGAAGCGCCAGCTGGCAGCTCTTCAGTCGGCACTACCGAGGTAGGCAGCCCGTTGTGTAAACGAGTGTTGATTGTAAAGCGCTTAGAGCTTGGCTTCTAGCTGAGAATAGGCGCTATATAAGTATTCATTATTATTATTATTATAATGATTTAACTACATTTGAGAATGAGGAACTACGTAACATGTTACTGTATGTTAATCATGATGAACTATATCTTAATAAATCTTAAATAAATGTTAGCGAACCGCCAAGAGAAACGTGGACAAACGAATCACAAGACAAAACACGACGCGTTTCGACCTCTTAGGTCTTCTTTAGGCAAGACACAAACAAATAGGACAACGAAAATAGGATCATTCAACGCCTACCTTGCGCTGAAGAGATCAAAGCTAAGTGACAAACTCGTTCATTTTCATTGTCCTATTTGTTTGTGTCTTGCCTGAAGAAGACCTAAGAGGTCGAGAAGCGTCGTGTTTTATATTGTGACTCGTTTGTCTACGGTTCTCTTGGCGGTTCGCTAACATTTATTTAAGATTTGTTTAGATTTCCGCCTGCAGTCGTCTCACTTTGCAACTAGATCTTAATAACAAAGAACTGCATGATATGCTACTACACGTTAGTAACGATGTTCTACATGGCATGTGACTACATGTTAATAATGGAGAACCATCTGATCCAGCTATGATGCGAACAGACAGACAGACAGACAGACAGGCAGGGGAGAGCACAAGCAACCCACGGCTCCATAGTGGCTTTTCCTGCTGGCAAGGTAGACACCAAAAGTGCTGCTTTTGACGTCACGACTGAGAGAAGGGATGAAAGGTTTCAACACACACTGTTTGGCTTTCAGCAATCGATTGCAACGTTATCCAACAACGAAACTGTGCTGATGAAATTCTGCCTTTTTTAGGCTAAAACAGAGATAACATTGTTCAGACTCTATGTACTGTAAATCGTATGAATTAAGGTTTACAGACATGTTTCATTTACAGACAGGTCTCAAACAGCCAAGGGATCTAAACTGGCAAAAGGTCAGCAAGTATGATTGTGTCAAACCCTTGATGAACACTTAAGACCAGCTTCAGAGGCGACAAGACAAGATGACAGTAGGGTTTGTGTGTGTGTTGTTTTTTATCACCATTGGTCCGTTTTGCACTGACCGATCTCTTTGGTGCCATAATTGATTTCACTCTAGAAGAGAGGAAGTGTTCGAATCCACATGCTCAATGACGCCAGATATGTAGTTTTGAAGATTCAGTAACAGATTCATCATGGTGTGTCACTGCGTTCCGACTAGTCCCTGTGCACCACTTCACTCAGAGAGGATTCCAAAATGCGCAAGAGTGGCTGAAAAAAAAAATGAAGGAATACGTGAACGAATGAATAAGGAAGGTTGGGAGGGATTCGTGGACAAGACCAGGTGGATGCCTGACGTATGTCACAACCCAGCGCGCTGATAAGTTTTTGAGTTCTGCGCCCAGCAAAAGAACCATGTACAAGTAGACAACCATTTCGGACAGTGGACTTTAAGCCCTGTTGACAATGGACACGTGCAGTGGTCCACAGCACAGGGCATGGGTTGACGTGTTACAGCTCAGTTGGAGAGTGCAGCGCAAGGAAGGGCGTGAGGGGGGGGGGGATTATTTCTCAGCAGGCGCTTGTTGTCAGTGGGAGCCATTATGGGCGTGAGTCACGCTTGTCGAAGACTGTTGGAAAATTAACAGAGCGAATTGCCTCCCTCCCACGCGGGTCTGCTTACCACCGCTCTCCCTCTCTTCCCCCCTCACGTCCTACCGTCTTCCTTTCCATCCCCCATCCCCACCCGATTCTCTTCCCTGCCCCCTGCCCCTAACTTTGATGTGTAGGACGCTGCAGCGCACTTTCCTCTTCCAGCCAGGACAGCGTCATGCACATCACGTTTGCACTGAATGAATAATGAATGATCAACTTTGATCATGTCAGCTGCAAGACCGTGCTGGATGGAGGTCGAGGGTAGGAAGGCGACAGTGGGGGCGGGGGGAGGGTCATGGAGGGGAGAGAACGTATAAATACCAACCGACTCACTTTCCCCCCTCACCCCATTTTCGGCAAAAGGCCCCAGGTTTGGGAAATTTAAATACGTTCTCTAACAAGTAAGATTTTCAAAAAACCCAAAAAAATAACGATTATTTAAAAAACAAACATACTGTTGGGGGTTTTTAACCGTTTTAAAATACTAATTTACTAAATTTTTCCCAGATTTCATTTTTTTTGCTTAATCCTTTTTTTTTTCCCCCCTGGTCATTTTCAATAACATCATTTTCCCCCGAAAACCCATTCATCAAATGCATCTCTGCCCTTTCATGTGAAATAAAACTACAGTCTTTAACTTTTTCTCTAAAGTTTTTTAAAACTGAGTTATATTTTTGGACAAAAAATCCCAAAACCCCTTATTCTAGCATTTTTTCCACTGAAAGCCATTTTTGAAAAGGGTTTTTTCTCTTTTTAACTATGTCCCCTTTCCTTTCCCCGAACGGTCATCTTTTAATAAATTGTTTGCTTCCCTTTCCCAAAAAAGTCTATAAAACTTTCTAAACACTCACTAAATTTTTTTGTTTAGGATAAACTAAATAAAATTTATCATCTGCCCATAAAAACCTTCTATCATAAATATTTTTGGGTTCCATTTAAGTGTTGGCCCAGAAAACCACAAAAGACAAAATTAAAACGATAAACTTTTTGGGTAACGGTCTAGGCCCAAAAAATTTTTTTTTTCCAAACAACCAGTCTGCCCAAAAACCCCAATGGGGAAATTTGGGGATTTTTTTTGTCTTTAAAATTTAACTGCTCCTTAGTTTTATAACAGATTTTAATCTAATCCATTTATTGTTTTTATCATGCTCCCTTTTAAAAACTTTTCAGAAATAAAAAAATCCTATAAGATCTAAATTTGTTAAGTTTAAAATCCAATTCAGTTCTGAAAGATTTTTTCTATTTAAATAATTTTTGATTTGTTCTTGTTGTTATAAAATTTTAAAAATCCTCACCATTTTTAAGAACGACGACAGTAATTTTTAAAGACTGTAAAACGCTAATTTTTGCAGCTAATTAAATTTCCCTTTTTTAGAAGGCGTCACAAACGCCCCCCAACCCCATTCCTTTTCCCAAAATCTTTTAAGACAAAAATTTTCAAAAAACTTTGGTGAACGCATCTCCAATTTTTCATTTGTGGAATGAATTGTAATTTTGTAGAAGCATTTTTTAAAAATTTTTTTCTCTTCTGTGGGGGATGTACTGTTTATTCCCAAAAGGTTTTTTATTTAAACTTTTTCCGACTATTGTCCGTCCCGGCATAAAAACTTATTGAAAAAAAGGGCCAGATTTAATGTTTTTCCCTAAAATTTTTTTTTGAGGGTTAAAAAAAAATGTAAATGGGCTTATGAATTCAAATTTTATTTCCCTTTCCCTAAATAGGGTTTTCAAGTGCCTTTTGAGGTCGGGTTTTTCGAACTTTTTATATTCTTTAACTGGCCAACATTTTTTGCCTCAAATTTGGGCGCATTTGTTCTATTTTAGGAAATTTTTTGGGTTGTCGCCAACCTCTTTATTTTTTAAAATAATCACCATCTTTAGTGTACCCCCAAAAACCATACAAAGGGGCCTATTTCGCCATTCTTTTCAAAGCCCCGAAACGTCTGAAAGGGTTTTTTAATTCAAAATTTATACACCTTACGGGCCCCAATTTGAAAACTCCTGGTTCTTCTGGCCCCCGCAAACTTTTTTTAATACAGTTTATTATTTTTTTCCAAAACAATGGGGCGGGTTTATCAAAATTTTACGACTTTTCCTCCGTTTTGTCTTTGATTTTATTTTTATATTAAATGATCCGACCCCCCCCACAAACTAATCCTTTAAAACTTAAATTAGGGAATTGTAAAAATTTTCCCAAAAATCGCAATATGCATTTTCCCCAATGGAAACCCTCTTAAAACATTTTGGGGGCCTTCCGTCAAAATAATTTTTCCCATCATGCCACTCATCCAAAATTTAAAAAGATAAAAAAAGTAATGCAAAAACGAGCGACTTTCCCCCCCCAAATAGTTTTTGGTTGGTGTAACTCTAAATCAAATTTTTAGCTGAAAGCCTAAAAATTTTAGCTAGCTCTTTATCAAAATAGAAACCCCTCCTTTTTCCTTCGGGCTTAAATGTTAACTTTGGTTTTTTGTTTTGCATTTTTAAAGTTTGAGAGTAATGTCAAATTTAACTAAATTGCTTCTTTAGGGAGCAAAACCCGTAAACCATCAGGAAAATGTTAATTTGGCTAACTGGCCCCTGTTTTGTCAACTTTTAGAACCGAATTATTCCCCTTTTGGTTTCGCTTAAAATTAAACCAAAACGACTTTTTTAAAAAAAATTTAAATGAAGTGAAAACCTTTTGGGTTTCCGCATTCTTTATAAATGCATTTTTTCTAAAAAAAAAAGGACGGTCGGGGGTTTTTATTTTTAAAAAAACTTTTTTTTTTAAACCCGAAATAAAAAGGGAGTGCATTCAAATATACGGGGGAAAAATTTTCCCTTTTTGGGCCGCACTAAAATTTTTAAAAAAATAGCAAAAACCCTTTTAAACTTTTTTCATGGTGGACCCAAAACCCCACTTCCCAAAAAAAGGGGGGGGGTTTTATTCCTGGGGGGAAAGGGGGTTTCCCCCTATTGAAAACAAACCGCATCAAAAAAAGCGGGGTTTAGTCACCCCGAGCATTTTTTTTCAAACCAGTTAAATTTTGGGGCGGGTTTTTTGGGCGCATAAAAACGGGGGTGTGGGGTGGCGTACCCGATCATTTAAAATCACCAAAACCTTTGGGTTGGGGTCGTTTTAACAGATTTCATTTCGAATTACACCTTTAGACGTTTTTTGGGCTAAAATTGCAAGCGCCATTCCCAAAATGACAAACCTTTTAAAATTCCACTCACAACAAAATAGCCCCATGAAGGCTTTTAAAAAGGATCTGTAAACGAATTCAATATTAACATAAAGACGGCCCTTTAGACAAAATTTTGGACCATAATCAGGCCTAAGGCCCCTTTTTTTTTTCGGGGCACGCACAAAAAGGGTATAAACAAATGACGGGGAAACCCCCTTTTTTAAAAAAACTTTCTTTTCGGGCCCCAAACCGTTCGGGGGGCCCGGGGTTTCCCCTACAGCAAGAGAAAAAAACAGCATGGCCCAAACATTTTTTAGACACTTCAAAGGGCCCCTAACTAGGGGGGGAAAATGAACGAATAAACGACTCTTTTCGTACTTACTTTTGGTTTTTTTGCAAAAGGGTCGCAACCCACAGGCGAGATCGAGCATAACAAAAACCTTCTACTGGTTTGATGCACAAAAAAAATACTTGGGCCAATTTAGAGGTTGCCAAAAAACTACATTTAAATTTCCCTTAAAGTATTAAAAGGTCCCAAACATTTTTTAACAAAAAACCAAGATCGAAAGTAAAATTTTTGTTTTTTTGGCACGGTTTTTTCCCGGCTCCCTTTCCCGACCTCAGACTCCAGATAGTACAATAATAAACTATAAAAATAAAATTTTTCTTATACCCAGGAAATTAACAAAGGGTTTGGGGAAAAAACGACAAAAAATTTTTACCGGGTAATTTTAAAAACAAAAAAAGGGAAAAACCCAAAAATAAGTCATCCCAAAACCCCGAAGCCAAAACCCCCCCCAAAGCCCCATTAAAGACCCCAGACCAAAAAATAGAAAAAAACAGGGGGCTTTTTCCTTGGTTTAAACGGGCATGGAAATTACTTGGTCTTTATCTTACAAAAAATTAACCCAACTATAAAGAAAGTTTTAATGCCCATAATTCCCCGGGGGCCATAAAGCCAACTTTTTTGTTTGGGCAGAAAGACAAAAGCCAGCTGACAATCCCTCCAAATATACCGGGAAAAGAGTCTAAAAGCTTTACCAGCAAAATTTTTTTTTAATAAACTCGAAAAAGATCAAGTTTTTTTTTTAAACCCCAGTTTTTATTGGGGGAAAAGGCGATGGGCGGCGGAGGAAACGAATTTTGGCCCAACCGCCGCCTGTAAATCCAACCCCCGTGTACTTTTTGGGCAAATCCAAAAGGCCCCGTTAAAAACGCTTGCAATTTTTTTTGGGACGCCTTCTCTAAAAATTTTTGTTTTTTATTCGTTCGGGCTAGTTTTAGTTTCTTCATATAAAATTTTTTTCGATAGTTTTCTCTTTTTCTATCACTGAGTTTCGTAATTGGGTCTGGGTTTTAAGTTTTTCACGCTTCTAGTCTTCCGATCCCCTCTTGTTCAAGATCTTTTAGCCCTTTGGGGTTTTTCCCTTTCTTTAAAAACATGCCCTAAGGGGGCGCCCATCACCTCAAGGGAATTTTTTTTTCTCTTTTTATATCTCCATCAAAGTTAAACCTATTTTGCAAAAATTTTTTTTTTAAATTCCCGCCTCAAAATTTTTTCAAAAAAGCATGATAAAGGGGCCGTTTTTTCCCTCGCTTGGGTTTAGGGGTGAGCCCGTGTATAGTCTTTAATGCGGTTTCTTCTGAAAAACGGTTTTTTTGCTTCTATTGAAATTTTTATTTTTTCATTTTCCGTTTTGGGATTTAATTTTTTCAAGTTCCATGTTTTGAAATTTTGGTTTTACTTTTGGGGGATTTTCCTGCAGTGTTTTTTTTGAAGTTTAGAAACTGCCCCCCCCTTTAAATTTTCCCGGTCAAAACAAAAACCAAGGCGTTTTTGATTTTTTTCACACTAAAGTTTTTGTAAAAATTGAAACTTTTGGGCAAAAAACTGTTGGGTTTCGGTTTTAGTTTAACCCCGAACAAGTTGCCCTTGGTCTTTTTTTCACGACAAATAAACCATTTTCTAATTCAAAATCTTTTGGGTCTAAAAATTTCGGGAGGTTCTTGGGCCTAAATTTTTTTTAAAATTTGCTTCGACCGAAACTTTCTGTTAATTCACGCCGAAATTGAGAGCGTTAAAGCGATGCTGTGTCAAAGGATCATTTCACTCATGTCGTCTCCAAAATCAAAAAAAACATAATCTTCTTTCTTTATCAATGGGCCCGCCATGGTTTTAATTAATTAATTAATTTTTTTTTTTGTTTTTAAAAAAATTTTCACAAGCACATGGCTTGAAATTTTTTGACCCCCCATAGAAGACTGAAAGAACCCTTTTGGGGTGAAGGGGAAAAAAAGGGGGACCATTACTGTTTCCAAAAAATCCATCTACTATTGATGCAGATCAAATTCTTTTTTTGGAAAATTTTTTCCCGCCCCAGGACCAAAAAGAACGTGATTGTGCCAGGGTCTGCGCGTCTTACTTTTTAAAAAAAGCGCTCGTTTTAACAACAGACCCCAAACAAAGGGCAGTTGGGACAGAATCTGGGGCGGGCAATCGTTAAGAAAAAAATTTATAAAAAAATTAGGGCAAGAAATAAAATTTTTTTTTTCACAACCCGACAATTTTTTAACCTAATTTTGATCTATGGCTAACCGGGACTAAAGGGCTGACTTTTGGAAGGGAATAGAAAAAGAAGAAGCACAAAACATAGAAAAGGTGCCGGGAGATACAAAGAAAGGCAAAAAGTATGTGGCGTAAATTTTGCGTTTGGAAATCGCTTTTTCCCATTTCCCCTTTGATTTTGAGTTGTTAAAACGCATGCGCCATCTTTCAAGGGGCTTAAAAGACAATTTTTTCATATGAACTAACTTTTTTAAAAATACAAAAGGGTTTCAAATCATCAGACAAACCCAAGCAAAGGGACAGCATTTCTGCATCCTTTGAGTTTGACGTTGTTAGCAACCCAAATTTTGCAAGGCAGATTTAGCACCAATATCAGTCAAAATTTGCAATATAAATTTCGAAAGAGTGGGTTCATCATACAAAATATCCCAGAAGCGGGGCAGACACTATATGGGGAATTTTTTGTTTTAGCGTCCCCAGCAAGATCGCTTTAAAGGGAAATTTTTTTGCTGTGGAGATGAAGAACCCTTCAAAAGAGGAAGTGGGAAAATTTTTTAAAACCCCAAAAAAAACGAAAGTACAATGTTCGAAATTTAGGGCCCGTCCTAACCAAATCTATGCTAAGCGGGCTTAAACCTTTTCAGCTTTTGAAAGGAAAAAAGAAAAAAAGTTTTTGGGGGGTGGGGGGTGTAGAAAAACCAAAAAGTTGACCTTGTGGGCTAAAGACTACAACCCTTACACAGTTAAGACTTGAAAGAATTTTTTAAAAACAAAAATACGGTTTATGGGGTTGACCTAAGGTTCCCAAAGGAGGATACAGTTTTCATGGAAGCGGAGAACTGTGAGAGACGTAAAAAACAATTTAAATTGAAAAAAGAAGAAGAAGCCCCATAAAAACCCCTTAATGTACATTTTTTTTTTAAAAAATGAAAGCGCAGCTTTTTATTGAAAATAAAAGATTTTAAAAAATATTCCCAAAACAAAAATTTTTTTTTATTTTAATAAAAAGCATTCGTTCACGTTATTTTCCCAAAATTTCCTAAAAACGCCAGAGTCGCCAAGAGAAAGATAGTAAAACCCCCGACAAAAAACCTTCCCGATTAACCAACATTACACAAAAGCAACAAAAAATAAGCAGGACCTTTTTAAATACAGCAAAAAAACCCAAAAGAAGGTATTCTGCGGGCCCTTTTAAAGGGTGTTACAAAATTTTCAATACTGGAGCAAACGACCCATAAGCCCCCGCCCTCACAGGAACGATTTTAGGCCCCTTTCAACCGGGGGTAGGGGCACCCGCACTTTACCTCAAGGCGGGTTGTCTTTTCTCTTTGGGCCCGTGTTTTGTTAGCTGTAGGTGCTGCTAGCAAAAAAAAAAAATAAAAAATAAACCCAAAAGCACATCAGCCATGGGTTTAACTAATAACAGCTAAACTTAGTTTTTTTTTCAAACTTTAAAAAAAATAAAAACCCTTTGCGACCCCAAACATCACGGATGAAGAATTTTAATCGTTTACAGGCCGAAATTTTAAAGACTACAAAAGACAAAATTTGGGTCTTCAAAGAAAGGCGAGGGCAAGTTTTTCCAAAACCCCGACCCCAGCAGATAAAAAAAAGGGAAAGCTTTAAAAAAAATAAAAAAAACCCTTAAAAAACCCTTTTTTAAAAACCCCACTTTTAAAAAACACTAAAAGGTGTTTAAAAATTTTTGTTTATGAGTCCCAAACACAAAAAGACCCTTTGATATTGGGTTCGGGTTAAGGGATTTTTTTTAAAATAAATATTTTGAGTTTGAAAAGAGACTCAAAATGGGTAAGATTTTATGAAGGACAAGAAAGAAAATTTTTGAAGCAATGCAAGAAAAATTTTTCAAGAGCGCTGAATGATATTGATTAAAAAGTCATTTATCCAGCCCCAAACGTACGGGCAAACGTTTGGGCATGCTTTTTTTTCTCAATTTCCCCGGTAAACAAAAAATAGACCCCCCCAGTTTTAAAATAATTTTACTGTTTTAAAACGCTATATAACAATAAAAAAGAAAAACCCAGAAGTCGGGCGCATAAACAACAGACATTTTTTCTCATAACGACTTAACCTCCCCGGGTTTGGGGAACAACTGCTTAACCCCATTTGATGCTTTCCCCTGAAGAAGCCAAAATGAGAGGCGCTGGGTGTCAAGGGCGAAGTCTTAGAGATTAGATTAAAACCCGGCTAAGTATGCACCGATTGTAGGCAAGTCTCAAAATTCCACTACCTCCAAACATTAAAAACGCAAAAAAAGCAGTTTCTAAAAAATAAAGAAACAGAACCAAAAAAAAGTTTTAAGTGGTGTGTTCTTGCAAGGGTGAAATTTCGCCCCCAAAAACGCAGAGAGAGTGTCAAAATATCGCCCCCTTTAAAACAAGATCTTTTAAATTTAGTGGAATATCCTTTTCCCTTTTGGGGTAGATCCCAAATTGATTTAGTTTGAAAAACAAAACAAAACCCCAAAGGGGGGGTTTAATGTTAATTCACCCTGGGGTGAGGAAAAAGATTTGGTGCCAATTTAAAATGTCCAAAACCCGTCCAACGATTTGGGGAGCCAACAAAAACATGTTGACTTACTACCAAAAGTTTTACACCACGGGGCTGCCACATTACACATTGATACGAACAAGATAAAAATAAGCCCGCATACTTCCCAAAATGGGGACAAACAAGAATTCTGCAAAATGTTTAAAAAAAATTTTTCCCTCTGTTCAACCGGGGACGAACATAAGAAACATTGTATCGGGCCCCGTTTACTGTAATTAAAAGAACTAAAAACGCCCCCAGAAGGCAGTAAAAATTTGTTTTAAAACTGGGAAAAGGCTGCAAAATTCTCCATACTAGTTTACGCAGACTTCGGGGTCCTTTTTGCCCTTTTGAAGGGCCCCGCTCCACAAAAACTTCGAAAAACAGTCCCCAAGAGTAATATCCGATTTTTTCATTTGCCTTCATTTTTTGTTTGGTCGGTGGGCCCCATTCAACCCCCAGAAATTTTACCGGGGGCCAATGCGGGCCCAAAAGATTTTTTCAGCGCATGCAGCAAGTGCGTAAAAGATTGTTCTAAAAAAACTGAATTTTCTGAAAACATAATGGGGCCCCGAAGGGCCCAAAAAACAGAAAGACTCAGCCACTCACTGTTGGGTTTTTTGGTTTAGAATTTAAATGAGGAAGCCAATCCCAAAAAATAAGAAACCATGATCACATTAGTGGGGAAAATTTAGAGAGCACACATAGTAAATGCAATCTTTAACTTTAAAGGTTTTTAATCCTAAAAACATGGAAGCTGCCCATCTTCTTTCATAACTTGCGAGGTTTCGACTCCATCTTAATTTTCAACAGTAACCAAAAGCCCTTTAGGGGACAGCATTGCACATCATCAGAAAAATAAAATGTTTCTTTTAATTTTAAAAAACATGTCCTTTTTTTGCCCCAGCAAAACATGAAGGGTTCATTAGAGGCACTAGCTATGTCCTTAAAGTCCTGCCCAATAACGGAAGAATATTTTGACCCAACGCTTGTTAGAAAGGGTGTTTACCCTTATGAGTACATGAACAGTTGGGAAAGGTTTGACGAAGATACACTTCCTCCTAAAGGCGCGTTCTTTTCTAGTCTTAGAGGAAAGGACATTAGCGATCTTCTGATTACCAGCATGCTCAAGATGCGTGGCAGAAGTTAGATTGTAAAACGATGGGAGACTATCATGACTCATACTTGATGGCTGATACATGTTTGTTGGCGGACGTCTTTGAAAATTATAGAAAGACCTGCATAAAACATTATAGCCTGGATCCCGCGCATTACATTTCTGCGCCCGGGATGAGCTGGGACGCTTTCTTAAAGTTTACTGGAGTACAGATTGATTTATTGTCAGATTTACCAATGATTCAGATGATTGAAAACGGATTGCGTGGGGAATTAGTATGGCGTCGCATCATTACTGTAAAGCAAACAACAAATACTTGGACGACTATGATCCAGTAAAAGGTCTAACTATCTCATGTATTTAGACGCAAACAATCTGTATGGTTGGGCAATGGCGCAATCACTTCCGTTACGTAACTTCAAGATGTACACAGGTACGAATAATATTCAAAAGGCATTAAAGTGGTTGGGCAGTTTAAACGCCTGATCAACAGCGGGGTTTCATTCTAGAAGTTGACTTAGAATATCCTCAGGAACTCCATGACCTGCATAATGACTATCCATTAGCAGCAGAAAGTCTAAAGACGAATCCAAGAGAGCCGCCTAAACTTGTGCCCAATCTTCGAGGCAAAAAAAAATTATGTCTGTCATTACAGACTTCTACAATTTTATTTAAGACATGGTTTAAAGTTGACAGCAGTTCATCGCATAATTGCTTTGATCAAGAACAGTTCATGAAACCATACATCATGAAGAACACTGATCTCAGAACTAAATCCACAGATGCTTCAGAAAAAGACTTTTTCAAGCTGATGAACAACAGCTGTTTTCGGAAAACTATGGAGAATCCGCACAACGAAAGATGTCAGATTGGTCACCAGAGAGAATGAAGCAATTAAGCTGACTTCAAAACCTAATTATCAGGACTTCAGAAGATTTCATGACCAGCTTTTTGGTATAATGATGAAAAAAAAGAAAGTCAAATTAGACAAACCTGTATTTATCGGGTTTACTGTTTTAGAATTTAAAAAGCTTTGTTTAGAATTTCTTTATGACTTTTTAAACCTTCGTACCAGAGCCCCGATGTTTTCCCACGATACAATATTTTTGTTTAGATATCCCACTGACGAACTATAAAGACTGGAAACAAAGGGGCTAAAGGTCTGGGGGAGGGTATTACATCCGTTTACCCTAAAGATTCCCCCTTTAAACAATTACTAAAAAGAAGGTTTTAGGAAAGATAAGGATAATTTACCGGGAGGGGTGATTAAGGGTTTTTAAGGTTTAAGGTCAAAAATGTACAGTTTTTTCAGCCAGGAAAAATCTTTAAAAAGAAAAAGGGAAAAATTTTCCGCACGTTGTGCAGTCAACATATCGCATAAAACTAAAAAGAAGCATTTTTTGGCAATAAGATTTTTCTCAGACAACGAAAACGCTTTCTAATCTACATGAGATCAACACAACTGTTTAACAAGAATCTTAATAGAACAAACACAAAACGGGTTTTTAATCCAGATTTTTCATATCAATGGGGCACTGAGGGCCGCATAAACAGGGGGGTTTAATTTTTCATCAATTTTTATTATAAATCGATCATAGCTTCATCCAATTCATTTAAATTTTTCCATTTTCTTGACGTTTTCAAATTTTTTTTTTATTTTTTCAAGTATTTTTTTTCCCAAATTTTGGGGTTTTTGAGTTGTAGGTATCGGGATGATTTAGAAAGCTTGATTAACCCCGAAAATGTTTCCTTAATACAAAAACCCGCCTGAAATGATTCCCGTTCTTTTTCAAGGTCTTTTTCCTTTACCATTCTTTTTTTCCTTCCTTCTGAGCCCCCATTTTAAACTCAAAATATTTAGTAAATTAATTAAAGGGGAACGTGTCTGGGGGGATTACGCGTTCTTCCTTCACAAAAGATTTTGGGAGCGGTTGTTTTGTTGTTCATTTCTCGAAAAAATCCCGGGCGGATTCATTTTTCAATTCTTTTTTTTCATATGGATCAACACCCCAAAACCCGGATCTTTTGCCCTGATGCGATTCCCCCTTCCCTTTCCCCCCCGGTAAAAAAGGTACCTTACTTTAAAACCCAAAACCGGGAATAGTTGCCGGATGAAGACCCCTTTCAGCAACATTTATTGTTTTTTTTTTATTGCTTGTACGGTTTTAGCCCTTTAAATTTTTCATTATTCATTGCGCCAAAACTGAGGGCACCCTTCAAACCCTTCTGTTTGCGAAAATTTGTCAATCACTCTCTTGATACTGGTAGGAAAAAAGTTTTTTAGCTAACTTTTTGTTAAATTTTCCCAACAAAGCCGTGATCTTGAACTCCGGGAATCCCTCTTCTAATGAAACTCGTTTTTTTAACAAAAATTGATTCCTTGGCCTTTAAATCTTTCCCACCCGACTTGAATCATGCGGGGGATAAGTTGGGGGGCCTCGTTGGTATATCATTGATAAAACAGCAAACAGAAACACTTTTTTTGGTTAAGGTTCCCATCTTGTATTTTGAAAATCATGACTGGAGGCGACTTAAATTTTTTTCGTCTAATCCTATAAAGGGTAAAATAGAAGGCCTTTTGAGGTTTTCTTTTGGGGGGTTGATTGACAAAGTCGGTCTCTGTATTCTCAGGCGCGGGTAAAAAATTTGCCAAATCGCTTGTTTAGATAACCATTCCTTTGCGGAACTGACACCTGCCCTTGGTTTAGCTTTTTTTTGCTGTGATCCCTCCAATATCCTTTGGCAATAATAATTTTGTTCATTTTTTACTCACCAATATTATGGCAAAAAAATACACAAGGGTCATCCCAACGACAATAAACCCATTTCTTGCATCTTTTGTTTTTCTGATGGTTGAAAAAGTCACTGAATTTGGTGGGCAATGTCTGCCCGGGTTTGCCTTTATAAAAAATGTTTTTTGCGGGAACTTTTAAATGGTAACGCATCCCCCTGTTCTTTCAGTGTGTCATTAATAAAACTAACTGCTAAAGCCCTCTGTTTTTCATGGGCGTCGTGCAGCTCTATTGCTCCAAAAGCTTTGTTATGTCTTTTTCTCTCGCCGTCACCCGCAGTTTACTAAAGCAAAAATTACTTCCGCAAAAGCAAGCGCTTCACCACAGCGCCGCCTATCATTTTTGCGGGAACCATTTTTTATAAATTATTTTTTTCTTACAAATTTATATTGTCGAATTATTTCCTTTGCTTAACTAAAAATCTTTCGTAAAAACGAAGCTGCAATGATAGCAATTATTTTGCTGAACCTCAAAGCAGTTGCCAAGATCTGCTGGTTTAATTTTTAAACAGGTTTTTTACCAAGTTTGAGTATCCTACACTTGGGCCTCCAATAACAGCAAAGGTATACAATTTGGGCAATATTTTTTTTGGGTGCTCATTTTTAAAAATAAAATAATTAAAATTTAAAAAAAAAAAACATGAACGCGAGATCCCACAGCTACAAGGGGGCCTAAACCTTCCTAACTTATGAATGACCAAGTTGAGGATCAACTTTTATGCCCAAAAGGAGAGGCTGTATTTTTTAGCAGCTGTGGAAAACAAAACAGTTCCTCGGAACTGAATTCACATAGAAAAAATTCAACAGATTCGCACAAGACATTATAAAGTATCATAAAGGTAAAGCGCAGCGGGGTCTAGAATGGTGAAAAGGTGGGGCAAACTTTTTATTTTTGTACACAAACTTTCAGTAGATTTGCCCCATTATTCGAAAAAGATCTTACGTATGATTACGCAGGATCCATTTTAAAAAAATCATTTGAGTCTCTAGGTGTGATTTTTATATAGATTGGAACATTGTTATCGCCATAACATGGGGTTAAAAACTTTTAATCTTAAAAATTTTTTTTTTTTTCCTTTAAAAAAAAACGGCGGAAAATCAGCAGAACCAGAAAACACTGAATCAGTGGGGAAAGTAACCAAACCAGAAAATCATCAAAAACGCGAATCAGGTAGACCATTAAAAAAACCTGGGGGTGTTGAAGCAGAAAAAAATTAGCAAAGTGGAAAGACAAAAAAAATTAATGTTAAGAAATGACCATCAAGAAAAAAATAACGCCGCAGCGCCAAACAAGTTTATTCAAGCCACTAAAAAAACTCCCTGTGATACAAGGGCCCCAAAGTCTTTATGGAATATTGAACTTAAAACTGTTGCCATTTTGGGGCCCTTGCTGCGTTGGGGGGAGTTATTACGGCATAAAACAATACACAATGGAAAAAAAAAGCAACAAAAGAAAAGCAATCAAAAAAACTGAACCACTAAATCAAAAAAAACACCAGCACGCCAAAACCGCCAATAACAAAGCACATTTTGATCCATTTATAATGGAATAATATTTTAAAATTTTTTTTTAAAAATAGATAGGGGGAAATAAAATGATGAGTCAAAAAATAAAGACCTGGATCTAAAAAGACATTTCCAAGACCCAATTGAACAATGCGGGCTTTGGGTAAGCCCCTTTATTAAGATCTAGCAAAACGCTGAGCAAACTCCTCAAAGATGAACGCGTTTTTTTTAGGCTGTGTGTACTATCTTTCTTTACATTTAAGATAAAACATAATTGTATTTTTTGATAATTATAAAACTTTAATAAGAACTTGTCTGACTTAAAAGATGACTTAGTTTTGATCTTAGGGTTAACTTTGGGGAAGAACTTTAAACCCAAAAACTTTTAAAACTGTGAATGACTTGAAGGTAACTTTGGGGCAACTTGAGGAGAAACATTTTAAACAGACCCGTATCCAAAATTAAACCAATTTTAAAAAAAAACATTTTGACTGAAAACAAACATTTTTATTTGAAAAGTACCCCTAAAAACAAAAAAGGGAAAACCCTTAGACAGGTGGTGTATACAGCACTGTTTTTGATCAGTGGGAAACGTCGGGCTTGCGTTTGGGGAAATGTTTTTTTTTAAAGGGGGGGGGAAGTGACTTTTTGGGATTTTTAAAACCTCATTGTTTTAAGTTCAAAACACCACAAGAGCAATTCAAAAACTTGATACAATAAACAAGTCAATTGAGCAAGTGCCGCTTTGTGGGCCCCCTGAATAGGGGCCTTTTTACAGGCGAACGTTTAAAACAGGATGACGAATGAAGCAGGGAGTAAAAAAAACCAAATATTTTTTGCACTATATACATTGGCTCAGCTTATAGCGGCTGAACCTATCAAAACCCCTCATAAACACTTAGGCATTTTCTAAGTATATTTTTGCCCCACACTATCCCCCTCGTCCATCAAGGTTTTGATTTTTCTAATTTTCCTTTTCCCACCCGGGCCCGGGGTTTTGCAAAACCGTTTTTTTACTATTTTTAGAACCATTCTTTTCTATTTCAGCCATCCCTTCATTGGGGAGGCTTAGCAGGGGCATGGCCCCGGCCTATTTTAAGGGCACAGAGCAACTCGATCTACGGGTTTTTCAAAACCGTTTTTTTCTATTTTTAGAACACATAACGAAGTTCCCCTGGATTGTTGAAGCTCATTTTTGAGCGAGGGGATTCTCTTGGGCCAATGGCCCTAAATTCTGGAACCTGCAGCATTTTTTCAATTTTTTTTTTTGCAGCAAAGAAGGGAAAGGGGAAACCCAAAAGAAAAAACTGGGATCCCAAAAAGCCCTTTTTTCAACAACAGTAATTACGTCATGACGGGAGAAATTTTCCTTTCTGTTAAAACCATTTTGGCCCCGTTTCCTTCATTTTTCCAGTTTTTTTTTTAGAATCATGCCACGCCTTACACAGGGTTTAAAAAATTCCCAAACAAATAGATCATTATTGTTTGGGCATCCGTCTTTCAAATTTCTCCTCCCTTTTGCGCCCGTCGACAAATTTTGTTTTCAAATTACAGTAGATGAAAAAAGGGTTTCAGAGAATGCTTCTCTCAAAAGGTAGTACAAACATCACCACATTGCTCAAGAAATTATTAGCTCCTCCGGATGTACCTTTTTTTCTTTTTTTTCCCTTTTTCTTTTAACAATGTTAACGTTTGTTTGGGGTTTTTGGGGGGTTTCGTGGACCCTTTCCTTTTTGCTTTTTCAATTGTTTTCTATCAGTTTTGTGATATCATAATTTGGTTTCTAAAACAGTTTTTTCCTTCAGTCCAACCCTTTTGATGTATCGATGTTGGAAAAGGAAATGTTTGTGCATAACCATATCTGGTAAAAATAAATTTGAGGTTTTTGTGAATAATCTAATAGATCTTTATGAAAAGCGTTTGCCTCTCAACTTTCCGACTAACTCTCGAAAAAGGGCACCAAGTAAATCATAGATTCTTGAGACATGAAATCAGTCAACAGAAACAAAAAACAAACACAAATTTTTCGCTGAAGCCCAAGACCTCTTCACACCAAAGCACTCCAAAGTAAAGTGAAGGGTATCCAAGCCCGTTGATAACAAAAATCAGTGCTGGCGGATATACGCGTCTGTTGCTACACGTTCATTACCACAGCTTACTATTTGGGGAATGAAAGAAACATGTCCAATATTTTTTAACTCGGCGGGGAAGACGGGTTTTCGGGTTTTGCCTGCGAGTCCCAGACATCTTTTTTTGTAACAAAGGGCTGTAAGTAGACTCTGCTCTCACCCGTAGCACCGCAAGCGTATAACCTACCCCACGCACGCACGCCCCCCCCCCCCCCACGCACGCACACCAAGTTTTCTACAATTTCTTAACTGAAGTTACCTGATCAAAAGTTTGTTAAAAATCAATGTGTTTGGATCAAATGTTTGTGTCATATTTATACATTAAAAAATGTTTATAACAAAGAACGTATAAATACCAATCCTAGGTCACTTTCGCCCGAAACTGGGTGAGGGGTGAGAGAACGTATAAATACCAATCCTGGTCACTTTTGCCCGAAAACTAGTTTGAGGCAAAAGTGAGTCAGGATTGGTATTTATACGTTCTCTAGGGGGTCCAGGCCATCTAGGTATTG
>CM031602.1:46747170-46749811 GCA_018398815.1 Conus ventricosus | reverse complement strand
TTTTCCCCCCCCCCCCCGTTTCCCGAGATTTGTCAAAAGGCGAGGGTACCATGGTCAATTTTTACCGCCCGACCCCCATTAGTCCCCTAATTCCATTGGATGTTCAAAATCTTTGCCAGTCATGCCGACACCCTTACTCTCTGTGGTGGTAAATTTGGGTAAATTAATTGTTTAGCTAGATTTCACCCCCACCACACACTACCTTCTCCCTCTCCCTTTCCTGCTTTAACCTGCGACGTCCGACTAAATGACGTTGGTTCCACAAATTGGCCGGATAAGGCGGCCCGGGCACTGAGTCCGTCTGGGCAGACATCGAGGCGTCGTGTCAAAGCCGCTTAGTCGTCTGGCGGACAGAACGTCTCTGTGGAGCCTCTCCCCTATGCTTAATTGGCCGGACCCGACCTATGGCCCGTCTTTCTGACGCCTAGAAGTTTGAGTTTGGACTTATTCCAGTTGGAGTGGCCGACGACTGACCACACTTCGGTGTGTTGAATTTTGACCGTGACAGCGTGCGTGCGTGCGTGCGTGCGTGTGTGTGTGGTTGTGTGTGTGTGTGTGTGTGTGTGTGTGTGTGTGTGTGTGTGTGTGTGTGTGGTGTGTGTGTGTTGGTGTGTGTGTGTGCCAGCGTGAATGCACGCGCGCGAATGTGTGTGCGTGCGTGCGTGCGTGCGTGCGTGCGTGCGTGCGTGCGTGCGCGCGTGCGCGCGCGGCGCGCGCGCGCGTGTGTGTGTGTGTGTGTGTGTGTGTGTGTGTGTGTGTGTGTGTGTGTGTGTGTGTGTGTGCGTGCGTGCGTGCGTGCGTGCGTGCAAACGTGTGTGCGTGTGTGCATGCGTGCGTGTGTGCGTGTGCGCGCGCGCGCGCGCGCGCGCGCGTGTGTGTGTGTGTGGTGTGTGTGTGTGTGTGTGTGTGTGTGTGTGTGTGTGTGTGTGGAACATTCTGGAGCGATAACGAACATTCCAGCCTATTTTATCTCTACAAACGTTGGCATTCCAGAAGAAAAAAAATCTTCGACCGAATTAAGGAATGATCTCATAAATTTAACTCATACTGTTCTTTTGGATTTATATTTATTTTATTTATTTATTATTATTTATTTATTTATTTTGCAAACCGATTAATAGGCCACTCGAGAGAGATCAGCAACAAACAAAAATAATCGCTTGAAATTGATATGTGCAGGTCTTATCTCCTTCCACGTTCAGTCTAATCCCCATTTGCACGTGAATTGTTATGTTCTTTTCACGTGCTGCGATAGTCCATCAGGTGAAATGAGTTCTGATTATGCTTTTGTTTTTCTTTTTTTTTCTCGTGTCAGGTCGTTTTCTCTACAATCTCCCCAAAACCGGGAAGATTGGAAGATGGGAGAATAAAGATTTATATGTCTGGGTGTTATTCTTTGTCTTCGTTGTCCAGAAATCATTTCCATAATTTTTTTTTAAAAAAGGAAAAAAAAAGGGAAGATAATATATGTCTGTATTTTCGTCTCAGTCTCGACCACTGTCTCTCTTCTATGTTTCCTTCTTTCTTTCTCCTCTCATTCTCTATCTCCTCTTCTGTTTAGCTGCTGTTTCTTCTTTTCCATTTTTTTTTCTTTCTTTTTCTTGTTCTCGTTCTTGTCTACTGATATTACAACTACTGCTTCTCATATGTTTTGTTTTCTTCTTGTTCTTCTTGTTTTTGTTCTTGTTTTGTTGTTGTTGTTCTTCTTTTCTTTCTTCTTCTTCTTCTTCTTCTTCTTCTTCTTCTCTTCTTCTTCTTCTTCTTCTTCTTCTTCTTCGTCTTCTTCGTCTTCTTCGTCTTCTTCTTCTTCTTCCTCTTCTTCTTCTCTTCTTCTCTTCCTTCTTTCTTCTTCTTCTTCTTCTTCTTCTTCTTCTTCTTCTCCTTCTTCTTCTTCTTCTTCTTCTTCTTCTTCTTCTTTTTCCTCCTTGCTACTGCTGTTGTACTGTTGCTGTGCTGTATCTACTACTACTACTGCTGCCACCATTGCTGATGCTGCTGTTCTTGCTGCTGCTACTATAGCTTCTGCTGTAGCTGCTGCAGTCATTGCTTCTGCTACCACTGCAACTGCCTCTGTTCCTGATGCTACACTATTACTATTACTAAAGCTGCTACTGCTGATCCTGTTGCCACTAACAGTATTACTACTGCTACTACTACTATGCTAACAGAGCGACAGAGAGCAGAGAGAGAGAGAGCGAGAGAGAGAGAGAGAGAGAGAGAGAGAGAGAGAGAGAGAGAGAGAGAGAGAGAGAGAGAAGACAGACAGACAGACAGACAGAACAGACAGACACAGACACAGAGAAAGAGACAACTCCTGCTCCCCTGAGCCTTCTCCCCTTCTCTTCTTCCTTCTCCACCTCGTCTTGCGACCGCTACTACTAATATTATCAGTTATGTGATGTGATGCTCCCTCTCTCTCTCTCTCTGTCTCTGTCTCTTTCTCTGTGTCTGTGTCTGCTGTCTGTCTGTCTGTTTGTCTGTCTGCTGTCTGTCTCTCTCTCTCTCTCGCTCTCTGTCGCTCTGTTAGCATATGTTTGTGTGTATATTTGTGGATGTGCGAGAGCAAGCGAGCGAGCGACCGAGCGAACGTGTGTGAGAGAGAGAGAGAGAGAGAGAGAGAGAAGAGAGAGAGAGAGAGAAG
>CM031602.1:46737170-46739670 GCA_018398815.1 Conus ventricosus | reverse complement strand
TAGCCGCAAGCCGAAGAAAGTCACCAGGACTTTGCCCCACTGTAAACTAGAGCCGAAAAGTTGACACGTTTTTCCCTTTATCAGAACTCTTCAGATGCGGAAAACCTTTTTGGGGATGAGTGTGTGCTGCGTGTGTGGTTTTGCTATCCCGGTTTTAAGTCTTTCCCCCTAAATGATATCGGGCGTCATGGTGTGTGGTGTGTGTGTGTGTGTGTGTGTATTTCAGCAAAATTAAATAACAACAAAACATTCCCTTTTCAACCCCCAACCTCCCACTTCCCCACAAACCCCCTAAAAAAAAAATGCAAATTTACAAACGAGAAAGCCCACCCATTCACGCACCGACAAGGAGAATTGACACAAAAGGCCATACATTTTTTTTTTTTTTTCTCAATACAATCTAGATGTATCTTCCCGCCAAAAGAACCAGCCAAAAAAATCTGGGCCCTTGGTTCTGATTGTGTTGCATTTTTCTCGGTCGGTGACTGATCGCTAAGAAATCTCGCCGAACAGCCCGAACAGTGGGCTAGCCACACCTAGAGCTCCCCCGCCGAACTGATACGTTTTAGCTTTAGTCTCACGCCGGAAAACCTTTTGGGGTGGCCCGGCCTAGCATTTCGGGCTGTTCGGTTGAAAACCGAAAAGCGGGCTAAAAAGTTCGGCTCGGCTGAGCTCGTTTAGTGGACTAGCCTTAAAACCGTAAAAATGAATTTTTTATCGAAGTGATCATTTTTTAGGGAAGAGGATAGAAGGTGGGAAAAAAGGGTGGTGACATGAAGATGTGGGGTACGGGAAAGGGAGGGAGGGGGGTGGTGGGTAGCATGTGTGTGTTGTGGGGGGTGGGTGGGTGGGGGGGGGGGGGATGGGAAGGGGGTGGGTGGGGGGGGGGAACGTCCCCTTTTCCGGCCCTCTCAACAGCATTTTATTTCGTGCCCTCATCCACACCCCCCTTCACACCACATGGGACTATATTGGTTAGAAATCAATACAGATAGACTCGGAAGTGGCTCGCTTCAATTTCCAAATACAATAAAAGCTTCGTTGGTTCTATGTAACAGATCCATGCATTTCAAGTCCACATGAGGATGCTTCAGGATATGTGTATACACACATACACACACACACACACACACACACACTCACACACACACACACACACACACACCACACACACACACACACACACACACACACCACACACACACCAACACACACACACACACAACACACACACACACACACACACAACACAACCTCTCTCTCTCTCTCTCTCTTCTCACTCTCTCTCTCTCTTTCTCTCTCTCTCTCTTTCTCTCTCTCTCTCTCTCTCTCTTATCTCTCTACTCTCTCTATCGCGCGCGCGCGCGCGCGCGCGCGACGTTCTGAGGCTTGTCCTGTTAAACACAGAGGTCATAGTCTATAGGCAACCAAGCCGTGTCTAAGATTCGTGAAACCATGGATTCGATTCAAAAGAAGCGAACAGCAATATTGTTTTCTGCCTTTCTGTTGGACTTTTTTTTCACATGAAAAAGGATTGGAAACTACTCCCCGCTGCTTTCAATTCGCGACGTGGCGAAACTCGCGTATTGTATTCGCATCGTGAGCCCATGAACGACATGGTCGCTTGAAATCACTGACAGTGGAAGACTGGAAAGGCTGGCTCCAACTGGAAATACGGTAAAAGCTTCGGTTGGTATCTCTGTCACTGATCGAGGAATTCCAAATACACATGAAGAATGCTTGGGCTGTTCAGTACAAATAAATTCTCTCACCTTCTGGAAGTTTTGTGCTGGTAACTTCATGGGTTTTTTTTTTTTTTATTAGTCATGTTATCTGCTGTATTTCTACGTTTCAGAATATTCTGCTCTCTATTTGCTCGGAAAATATTCTGCATCCCCTAGCCACAGCTTCTGATTATGCCAGATTGTTGTCTTGATGTTGTTGCTGTTTTTGTTGGGGTTGTTGTTGAGTTGTTTGTGTTGTCGTCGTTATCGTCATCATTGTTGTTGTTGTTGTAGTTGTTGACCTAAATGAAATTGTACACACTGTCCAGAGTGACATTAGCTGTCCACTCGCAATGTCTAATTTGCCCAAACGTAGCTGTCCACTCTGAATATCTATTTGCCCAAACGGTAGCTTCCACTCCTCAATGTCTATTTGCCCAAACGTAGCTGACACTCTGCAATATCTATTTGGCCAAACGGTAGCTGTCCACTCTGCAATGTCTATTTGCCCAAAATCTGCAATTTCTATTTGCCCAAACTCTGCAATGTCTATTTTCCCAAACGGTAGCTGCCACTCTGCAAATCTATTTGCCCAAACTCTGCAAAGTCAATTTGCCCAAACTCTGCAATGTCTGTTGCCCAAACGGTAGCTGTCCACTCTGAATGTCTATTTGTCCAAACGCTGCAATGTCTATTTGCCCAAACTCTGTAAAAGGCCCGGGGGAAAATAAATGCAAAATTTTGCCCAAATCGGAGCTGTTTTACAAAATGCATGC
>CM031602.1:46725774-46730774 GCA_018398815.1 Conus ventricosus | reverse complement strand
ATTTGCCCAAACTCTGCAATGTCTATTTGCCCAAACTCTGCAATATCTATTTGCCCAAACGGTAGCTGTCCACTCCTCATTGTCTATTTGCCCAAACGGTAGCTGTCCACTCTGCAATGTCTATTTGTCCAAACTCCGCAATGTCTATTTGCCCAAACTCCACAATGTCCATTTGCCCAAACGGCCTTTGAAACGTATTTTTGTTACATTGAAATGCTTGCTGATGATTCTCTTCGATTTTGTTTTGAAACTTGGTTCGAGAAATCAATCAGAGAGGCTGCTGCTCCCATTACGGCCTAATCGTAACCACATTAAAGACGACAATGGTTTAGCTACCATCTCCCTCCCTCCCTCCCTCTCTCTCTCTCTCTCTCTCTCTCTCTCTCTCTCTCTCTCTCTCTCTCTCTCTCTCTCGGCTAGCTAGCTGCTTCCGCCAAAGTGACAGACAAAATCTTGAATCCCCCAAAAGTACAAATCACTATTTAAAAAACTGATTATTGAGGAACAAGAACCCCGTTAAGGTGAGTTTTCAATCACTCCAGCTACTAACGTTCTCCTAAAAACGTACCAAGTATATATAGAGCAGCTACTAACGTTCTCCTAAAAACGTACCAAGTATATATAGAGCAGCTACTAACGTTCTCCTAAAAACGTACCAAGTATATATAGAGCAGCTACTAACGTTCTCCTAAAAACGTACAAGTATATATAGAGCAGCTACAAACGTTCTCCTAAAAACGTACCAATATAATAAAGTCTGCCTTCAAAGCGCACGAGAAGGGAACATTATGTTTTCTTTTTTTCCAGGGTGCATGATGTAACAACAACAACAACAACAACATCAAGAACAACAACAACAACGACAATGATATGATGATAAAAATAATAATAATCATAATCATAATAATAGTAATAATAATCGTAATAATAATAACGATGATGATGATGATGATGATGATGATGATGATGATGATGATGATGATGATGATGATAGATGATGATAATAATAATAAAGAAGAGAAGAAGAAGAAGAGAAAAGAAGAAGAAGAAGAGAAGAAGAAGAAGAAGATGACGAAGAAAAAAGAAGATGATGATAAAAGAAGAAGAAGAAGAAGAAGAAGAAAAGAAAAAGAAGAAGAAGAAGAAGAGAAGAAGAAGAAGAAGAAAGAAGAGTAATGATGATGAGATGATGATGATGAGATGATGATGATGATGATGATGATGATCATCACCCATCATCATCATCATCATCATCATCATCATCATCATCATCATCATCATCATCATGATAATGGATATGATAACATGATAATAATGATAATGTAATAATGATGATGAGTGATGATGATGATGATGATGATGATGATGAGAGGAGGAGGAGGAGGAGGAGGAGGAGGAGGAGGAGGAGGAGGATACTACTACTACTACACTACTACTACTACTACTACTACTACTACTACTACAACTACTACTATACTACTACTACTACTAACTTTAGAACATAAGAGAAACACATGAGAAAAGTTAGTAGTCCACCCCATCGTACCTTCATTCACATGAAAGTTGATGGACACTTCAGAGCGCTGAGGGCATAGACACTGATGTCTTCTGTTCTTTCTTGCTTTTGTTTTCAACCCCTCACAATCTCTCTCTCTCTCTCCCCCTCTCCTCTCCTCTCTCTCTCTCCTCTCTCTCTCTCTCTCTCTCTCTCTCTCTCTCTCAAAACGACAACAACAAATCGCATGTCTTTCCATTGAAAGGACGGAATAGGATACGACGGTTAATAAATAATGTGTTAGGATGAACAATCAAAGCTCGAATAAGAAACAAACAAAAAGCAAAGATGGATGCAATACCCCTTTACGTAGAGGCAGACTGCATGCCATAAGAAAACATTGCAAATGAGAATACGTCCTGTCACGATTGGATGCTTTTTTTTTTCCTCAGAAGAGAGAGAGAGAGAGAGAGAGAGAGAGAGAGAGAGAGACGCTTGACGCTTTGATGTTTTATTGCCTTCAGCGAAGTTAGCCATAAAGGCAAGGGGGTTCCACACATAGTTTTAGAAATCGCATCATTCATAAATCATAACAAATAATAATCATGATAGAAAACAATACAGTCAAAACAAATATTACAAAGTTTTGCGTATTAATGTTGCCGGGCATCTTATACACGTTCATAAGGAGTGACATAAAATTAAAACACACTCGTAGAATATACTATCTTCCCTTCCCTATCGCACCCCGCACCCTCCACCCCCACCCGTCCCCCTCCTCGCCGCCCCCAACCCCAACCCCTCCACACTTGCCTTTTCCTATCCTGACCCACCAGTCTCCTTCCTTTGACCCTCACTCTCTTACCCTCCCCTCAGTCCTAACTGACAACACTCCACGCATACAAGAGAACCAAAAGAGCACACGCTCACTCACACGCGTACGTCGCACAAACACCGCTCTCCTAGCTTGTCCAACCACCCCCCCCCCCCCTTTCCCATCCCTCCCCCCCCCCTTCATAATATAACTGTTCTCCCACTCCTCGCGCCGCTCCCTCACCCCCCCCCCCTCCATCTCCGCACACCCCCCCCCCTCCCCCTCCCACCCCCGCCTCCCCCTTCCCCACGCCCACCAACCCTCTCAAACGCACGCACATTTGGGCTTACAACATTCGGACCATCCAATGACTACAGACTTAGTTATTTAATTATTAGGTTCTAGTTTCTTATTTCTTATTTTCATAGCTTCCACTATATATTTAGCAAAGGCAACAATGGTTGAATTATCATTTTTTTAAAAGATCCCTTATACCATTTATTGATGGCTGGATATGAATCATATTAAAGAAGGAGTATTTACGACGAATGTCTGAGAACTGTTGACACTGGAAAATATAGTGTACTTCATATTCAACATTCTGACCACACAATACACAGTTTGTGACTTCTCTATCCATACACCAGTGTTTTGCAATACCTAAGCTGTGTACTTTTAAATCTAAACCTTGTCAGTGCTTCTCTCATTCTTTTGTTTGTAATTAAAGTTAAATACTTCTCTGGTTCAAACACAGATTTTAAATGAATAATACCCATGAGTATTTATCACTAGTTTCAATCTCTGAGTGCCATTTTTGGTTGTAGCATGATATAAGCCTGTCCTTGAATTCTTATATAAACCCCTCTTCAATTCTGACATCTTGGGCATTGCCATACTATCCAAAGCCATTTTCTATTAAAATATTCTTTACTCTCGAAGCCCAGTTACAACTATCTGTTTCTAGCCGCATTAGCATCATCTCATAAGCTTGTCTACATATTCTATTCATCGGCAGTCTAACCAATCGGACCCATACTTAACGCATTTTATTGCTGTTCTGACAGATAGCGGATATCTTCCTGTTTCTCCATAAACCGTTTTGTTGGAAAGAGTGCAATGGAAGTCCCAAAAATCGCTTGATAGCAAAAGTATTGAACTTTTTCTATTTCTGTTACATCTTCGAGCCCCCAGATTTCTGCTGCATAAGTTAAGATGGGTTCAATTTGGGCATCAAACAGTTTCCAGAATAGAAAGGATCATCGTACGTAATCTTCGAAACGATCTCAGGATCTCCATCACCCCCTTCTTACCTTTCTTACTCATTTCAAGCAAAGAAGCACTCGTACTTAATTTTTGTGGTAAATACCAGACCTAGGTATTTGTACGTATTTGTTACCTTTAATGCTTCACTTCCGTACACCCATCTTTTCCTTACTCCAAGGTACCTCCTTTACGAAAAACCACTACATTAGTTTTATCTAAATTAACCTCTAAATGCAATCTATCTTTCTTCTTTTTTTAGATTGTTTAGCTGATTTTGTAGGCCTATGACTGTATCTGATAGCAAGATTACGTCATCTGCAAAGAGCAGCAGAAATAGCTCGATAGATCCTGGTACCATCTGAATCCCGTGCTTACCCTCCTAATTAATTCCAGGGCCAATTCATTGATTAAAAAAAAGTAAACATTATCGGACTGAGTAAGCACCCTTGTTTACGCCTCTCGGGCAGTTGAAGAAGTCTGAATACGAATGTTTGTCTCTGACACAAGCTTTTACCGAGTTGTAGACACCTTTTAGAGGGCCCTTTTACAACTTTCCATCAACACCAGTTTTTACGTAATACAGACCATAAAACGTTTCTGTTCACAGTGTCAAAAGCTTTTCTAAAATCAACGAAAGCTACATAGAGTTTTGTATTTTTGCTAGATATTTATGGACAATAGTGTACAGAGTAAAATATGATCAACTGTACTATAACCTACTCTAAACCCAGCCTGTTCGTCTGCTAGTTTTCCTTCTTGTTCTGCCCACTGAGTGACCTCTTATTTAGAATGCATGTGTACACTTTGCTGACGACACTTGTTAGGGCTATACCATGTAATTATCAGGTACATTAACATCCCCTTTCTTGTGGATTGGAACTATTATAGATTTGCACCATTCTGCTGGAAAGGTACCCTGTTCAAAAATCTTATTAAAGAATTTTGCGAGAAAGGTAACAATAGCATCGTTTGCATTTTTCAGCATCTCGCCAACTATTTTATCAATGCCAGAGCTTTTGCCCGTTTTTAATTTCCTAATACTAGATTCAACTTCCTCCTTAGAAATAGGATTGTTAAAAAGGGGTTCATGCGACTCACCGGTCGGGTCATCAATTACGATTTCCTCTTGTTCCAGATCAGGAGTTGCTGTGTTGAAAAGATTATAGAATGTTCAAACCACTGGTCCTTAGAAATGTCGATATATAGCACTGTTTTTCTGTTCACTGATCTGATGGTTTTCCAAAATAATTTTGGGTCATTAGCCGACAGCTTTAGCTTCATTATTCGTTCTTTATCAAATTCTTGTCTCTTGGAAAATAAAAGGTGTTTTATACTGTCTCCTTTCTTCTACGTATTTATCCCCATAGGTTCCATTAAGTTTTTTTGACCTTTGAAATAGGTTCAAATACCTTTTCCACAGTTCTTTTT
>CM031602.1:46707311-46714811 GCA_018398815.1 Conus ventricosus | reverse complement strand
GTACGTAGCCTGCCTTGCTACTTATTCCTACTTATTGACAGCATTTCATGCTACCTTTGGAGAGAGAGAGAGAGAGAGAGAGAGAGAGAGAGAGAGAGAGAGAGAGAGAGAGAGAGAGAGAGAGAGAGAGAGAGAGAGAGAGAGACAGACAGACAGACAGACAGACAAACAGACAGACAGACAGACAGAGACAAACAGAAAGACAGACAGAGAGGTGGAGTAGACTGGAGTGAACAGGAGTGGAATGGAGTGCTGCAGAGTAGAGCAGAGTAAGAGAAAAGAAGATGCAAAGCATATGAACGTACTCCCACTTTATGCTAAATACGCGTGAGATATTCCATAAAGAAGAAAAACCGTCTTGGGCTGGTGTAACCGTTAGTAATGGCTGATCTGGTAAACATCGGCTATCGTCTGTGACCTAAAATGAACATACTTACAAATTTTCAGAAAGATCGGCCGAGCACTTTCTGAGATTTTCCATAAAAAAGAAAACCATTATGGGCCGTTAGTAACGGCTCTAATGGTAAACTTAAACATCGGGCATCATTTGTGACCCATAATGAACATATCTACAAATTTTCAGATATATCGGCCGCGTACTTTCTGAGATATTCCATAAAGAAGAAAAACAGTTACAGGCCGTTACAGCCATTAGTAACGGCTATAACGGTAAACTAAAACAGCGGGCATCATCCGTAACCCATAATGAAGATATCTGCTAATTTTCACAAAGATCGGCCAAGTACTTTGTGAGATATTTCATAAAGACGAAAAGCGTTACGGGCCGTTACAGCCGTTAGTAATGGCTATAACGGTAAACTAAAACATCGGGCATCATCCGTAACCCATAGTGAACATACCTGCTAAGGTTCACAAAGATCGGCCAAGTACTTTCTGAGATATACTATAAAGAAAAGAAAAAGAAATGAAGAACGTTACAGGCCGTTACAGCCGTTAGTAATGCTATAACGGTAAACTAAAACATCAGGCATCATCCTTGATCCCTAATGAACATACCTGCTAATTTTCACAAAGATCGGCCAAGTACTTTCTGAGATATTCCATGAAGAAAAACAACCGTTACAGGCCTTTACAGCCGTTAGTAACGGCTATAACGGTAAACTAAAACATCGGGCATTAGTCGTGACCCATAATGAACATACCTGCTAACGTTCACAAAGATCGGCCCAGTAGTTTTGTCTGGAGCGAGTGGAACACATTTTGACCACAGACAGACAGACAGACAGACACACACCACACACACACACACACACACACACACACACACACACACACCACACACACACACACACACACACACACACACAGAGCATTTCTTCGTTCCCATTCTAAAATACTCCCTGTTCTTTAAGAACTGGGAGTACAAAAATTGGGCATGAAGGAAGTGAAACAAGAAAAAAAATGTTAAAGTGTGAGATGAGGTAACAGGCAAGCCATTTTCTTCCAAACGGTCATACAAACAAAAGAGGTGAAATTCTCACGTTTCCAATAAAAGAGGGAAAGGGATACAAAAGGAGACAATAAAAGCAAGCGCTTAAGCATCTCACGGTAAAATCAAACTCATTTATTCTTCTTTGAACAAGTTGATTTCGTACATAGATACGGATTTGTGTGCACAAAGAACAATAGAAACGTACTCCTTTTAAAGTTAATTACTCTGTCTTGAGTGCGCTTATTTGACTGGTCTCTTTATTCACTCGTTTATTCCCACGCCACTCTCACCCTTCTCCACGTCCCATCTCCCAGTCCCCCCCCCCGCCCTCTCTCTCTCTCTCTGTACTTTTCTGTGTCTGTCTGTCTCACTCTCCCTGTCTATCTGTCTGTCTGTCTGTCTGTCTGTTTGTCTACCTCTTTCTCTGTATTTTTCTGTGTCTGTCTGTCTGTCTCACTCTCCCTGTCTGCTCTCTCTCTCTCTCTCTCTCTCTCTCTCTCTCTCTCTCTCTCTCTCTCTCTCTCTCTCTCTCTCTCTCTCTCTCTTTATTCCTTGGCAATATCGCTCGATAAAGACACCGAGTTTGCTCTGCTCTGATAGCTGTGACACGAACAGTTCCACACTGATTACTCGACCTTGTCTGTAGCAGGATGCGTCAAGGAGAGGTCCACAGGCGAGCGGAATGCAATTCCAAGTTAATACCAAGGACTGTGCTGAAAAGAGTCAGAGAGTCACAGCAGGGAGGCTGCCAGGGATAGCCTGATACAACGTAAAATGTTACAATGTAGCAATTGCACAAACAATATAGCAATGCAGCACACTGAACGTAAAGGGTTACTATTGTTGCAGTTGTCCTGCATGGTGCATGAACATTGTTGTAACATCATTATTACCCAGAACTTACGAACAATGTAACAGTTACGACTACCGGATTTAAAAGGTCACTCAGCTAGGAATAGCACTGACTTGCAGCTTTGGACAGACCTCCGCCCGTCTTCTTCAGCGCTGGTGTTGCTCCTGGGTGAACTGGGTGTAACAGTTGTTACACTCTTGGTTAGACTGCTTCCCCCCCCCCCCGCCCCCTCAGATTCTACCAATTAATAACCACTGAACCCAAATGAATATTAAGACACATGTTTTGCTCTTTGTTACGAAGAACGATGACACACTCTGTGATGACCACCAGGGGTCGTGAAACGGTTGACAACACGAATGTTGACGAGCCCTGTTTCTGATGCCTGGGGCAATCGACCCAGACGGAGGAAACGTCCACACTTCTACCAAGTTCAAGTACTTAATAACAGGAGACTACCAAATCAATACACAATGATCATTATAATGTCCTGAAACAAACAAACAAACAAACAAACAACAAACAAACATGCCCTTCTCAATCATTTTCATTGTCAATCTTGTCACATCAATCACACCTCTCTTATTGTCTCAATTAATTGTGGGTCATAGAATCAAAAGCTCCAGCAAACAAGCGATGGAACAGTCAATCACCCGTTATGGAATGATCTAGAATGTTCGAACATTATGACGCAGCAGAGCCAGTTAAAATTGAACGGAATATTCAAGAACCAATTTCTGGAGGCAGCTTCGTGTACACTTTACGTTCGTGCCTGAACTGGCACTCTGAAAAAAAACCAACAAGCAAAAAAAAAACTTTCACAATCATGATGCAACTGCAACTGCGTCACTTTATAAACAAACGCCACATGAAACCATACACAAAGCAATATTCAAATATGTAAATCTCAACCACCAGTAATGTTGTCAATAAGTGAAACAATTGCTGTTGCTATAATACACAACGTAATACATTCATTGAAATTGGACTTGAGGGGAGGGGAGAGGGAGTTTGAAGATGGAGAAACTGGGAAAATGAAATTTTAATTAAAAAAAAATGTTACAGATATGAAAACTCTTCACTAGCTGCATAAGGGAACCATCGCAAAAGGGATTGCGATGGTTCACTTATGCAGCTAGTGAAGAGTTTTCATATCTGTAACATTTTTTTTTTATTTATTAAAATTTCATTTTCCCAGTTTCTCCATCTTCAAACTCCCCTCTCCCCTCCCTCAAGTCCAAATCTTTGCCAGACAGTTCAGTTGTTGGCCTGCGCTTGTTTTTTCCCCCACTATTAGATTGTTCGTCTATGTATTTGTCTGACTTTATTCAAGTTTAAAAGGCTGTGCCAGTCTTGAATAAAAGTTACTCTGTGTTAGGTTTCCTTATGGGAGCAAAACATACCCCACTTGTTTACTGTTTATCGTTTACTGTTCCCTACCTCATTTCATTTCCGATTTTGGGTATCCAATGTAAAGAAACTGTTGACTGAAAATGGGTTTGGCATTGTCTGGCTAAGCCAAGAAGTAGGAAACGATAAATTGTTTATCTCTGAATTTAAAGACAGATTGATCTGTATGTTTCAACAAAACTGGCACTCTCATATGGAAGGAAATGAAAAATACAGATGGTTTCTTTCATTTAACAGTAACCTGCAACCTGAAAAATATTTATCGGTGGTAACAGATAGATGGTACAGAAGAGCACTGGCAAGATTTCGAACAAGAACATTAGGTCTTTTTGCCAAAAAAAAATGGTTCATGCTTGATACAACAATAGTAAATACTTGTCCAGTCTGCTAAGCAAACGCCACTGAAGATGAGAGTCACTTTTTATACCATTGTGATGCTTACTGACATATTCGCGGAAAATATAGCTTGTTTCATGTGCCTATTGTGAAAAATTGCAATCTGCTTCATATAATGACTCTTGAAAACGAATCGCTGATCAAATCCTTAGCAAGTTATGTTGCCGAAGCTAGTAAAATCAGAAAAAAATCACTTCCAACCTGATTTCCTCTTGTTAACATTATTTTCTATTCAGTGCCTGGTGGTCATTGATTCTGTGACAAACAATGGTAACGTTTTATGAGATGCTGTTGTTTTGTGTTTTGCTTTTGTGCAACACAACGTTAAAACGTTGGACCTTGAGTGTGTGAGTGTGTACACCAATGTCTACAAATTTTGACTTGGGTAAATTTTGTGCAGAAATTTTCCTTTATATGGGTAATAAGTTCACACCCCCATGTCATAACGGCTGTACAGCTATTGACATTAAAATATCATTGAGTCATTGAGTCATTGAGTCTCTCTCTATCTCTCTCTCTCTCTCTCACACACACACACACACACACACACACACACACACACACACACACACACACACACATACACACACACACACACACACACACACACACACACACACACACACACACACACACACACACACACATACACACAATTCTCTCTCCCCTTCACGCACACAAACACAGACTCACTCACTCACACACACACACACACACACACACACACACACACACACACACCACACACACACACACAAACACACACACACCACACACACACACACACACACACACACACACACACACACACACACACACACACACACCTGAAGCAGCGTGCCTCAGACGTCATCTGCACTGACAGAACATGTCTTGTGGCCAGGGTTACAGTCGTTCAGACGTCAGGAAATGGCTGGAAGGATGACAGGGACAACTTCGTGCCTGAAACGATTTCCTCACACTCTGTCCAGTCGTCAAAGACAACAACAACAACCAACAAAACCCTATACTACTATACTACTACTACTTCTACACTACTACTATCTATACTATTTTAAACTGGCCTTCTGTGCTGCTGCTGCTCTCCTTTTTTCCTAAAACAAAATATACTCTACAAATTACACTACTTTCTCTTTTTTCTCTTTTCCCTTTTTGTCTTTGCGCTGCGCTGTTTGCTGTGTTGCTACAATCTAGGGTGACGTCTACATAGCACACGTTTTGACTCCGTTTATGGTCTGTACAAGCTTACGTTAAATTTACATGCAATTTTCATACCGCTTATTTTCACATCACGTGGTATGACTAATACCAGTTTAAATCTACCCTGCATACAAATTCCCAGCTTCTTTTTATTAAATTACAAAAAGGACGTCTGTAAGCCTGCACTGTATATATAGGAAAATCGACATTCTGAGAGACAGAAGTGTTTTGTTCCATGTAGATGAGCGTTCAGAAAAAAAAAAAAAAAAATCACCGTTCGTTTTTATTTTCAGTGTTAATTGCATTGGGGAGTACTTTGTAATGAAAGAGCGTGTGAAGCGAGGGTTTTGTAAAGAATTTCCCAAAAGGGTTCGGGCTTAGAACCAGTCACAGGGGGCAAAGAAAAGGGTGAGAAGTTGTTGTAAAATTCTTCAGGATCGGCAACGATGAAGAGAAGGAAAGTGGAGTTACATGTTCAAGTTCAAAATCTTGGGACTAGTCAAGAAGCTTGTTTTGGATTCTTTAGGTCTTTAAAAGGGTCCTATCTTTTATAAAGGCCAGGGCAGAAACAAAAATTATGTGGGGCTTTTGGAGATATGCGAAGGAACTTATCTTGTGAAGTAATATAGGCAAAACTATGGGATTTGAAACAGATTGTTTAAAAGAAAAGGGTTAATCTAAATGGGGCCCAAAACTTGGCTTTTATAGAATTCGCTGTTGCTTTTGATTTCCCTTTTTTGTTTACTTTCGGATGTTTCATTTTTTTCTACTTCCCTTCTTCCTGCATTCCCTTCCATCGAGTTCTTTTTCTGTCTTCCGTTCTTAATGCAAAACAGCTCACTTTGGGTCCCACTTTCCCCGTTCGCCGATCGTATTGTTTTATTTGCTGCCTACGGCCCAAAACCTGTATTTTTTCGATAGTATTGCCAGTGTTGGGGCAGTGTCGGGGCATACACCTTCATCATGACACCAAGCCGTGGGTTTCGGGGTATTAGGCTCGCTTTCGTTAGTTGGGGTTTTTTTTTGGTTCTTCTGTCTTTTTTGCTGTGAAAACCAGTCGCTTGCTTCGAGGGCTATGCTGTGAAACTCAGTCGCTTGCTTACGAGGCTGCTATGCTGTGTAAACCGTGCTTGCTTACGAGGCTGTATGCTGTGTAATCCAGTGCTTGCTTTCGAGGTGCTATCGTGTAACTCACTGCTTGCTTACGGGGCTGCTATGCTGTGTAAACCAGTCGCTTGCTTACGAGGCTGCTATGCTGTGTAACAGTCGCTTGCTTACGAGGCTGCTATGCTGTGTAACTCAGTCGCTTGCTTACGAGGCTGCATGAGTTACAGGGGGAGTTCAATGTCGGTCTGTGTGTGTCCCCTTTCAGTCGCTGCCTAAGGCTGAGTGCAGGTCGTTCTGTCTGGGGACGTGTTGCGCTCTACCTTCTGCCACAGTCTGGGCTGTGGTACCTCGGTATCAACTGCAAAAGAGGTGTGGTGCGTGGCATCCCACACCACATTACACTTGTGGAGTTCCTACAGGGCGTGAAGGTCATCAAGGAACAACTGGATGGTCGGACTTAACAAATATGATCGGCCACAAAACTGAGCATTACAGATGGTGCGCAATCTCGAGCACCCAATTTATCTCTGAGGTGACCATACTCACCCCTTGATGCTCATCAGCAAAAGGTTAGTTCAATGTCACAATCGATGTGGCTGAGGGAAAGAGATCCCCCCACCAAAACAGCGCTCGGAGATTCGAACCCGCAAACCCGGAATCACCAGGACCAAAAGCGAGGCGTTCTTGTAACTGAGCTGTTCCGGTCCTGTGTCCAATGCTGTGTGAACCCCTGGGACTCCGCTTAGTGGGCAAAAGAGCAAGGTTCAGTTCTAGTAAAGGGTCAGATTGGAAAGAGGGGGTGTTTTGTCGAGTAGGTGTAATACGGGCCACTTCTAAGTTTAACACAGCCCAAACAATTGCTGTGCGAAAACAGTCAGGATGTCCCCCCCCCCCCAACCCCTCCTTGCCTATTTTCCTCCCATGTCTATCCATTTTATCTTACTGTCTTTTTCCGCATGTCCTCCGTACCCGCAAGTCAGTTGAAAACAAGCACTTTGCCCCATTCTACTTCCATCTTCACAGTGTTGCTTCTGCTTATTCTCTGGCATTTCACAAATTGCCCCCCCCGGTCCCTCCCCTA
>CM031602.1:46704153-46706311 GCA_018398815.1 Conus ventricosus | reverse complement strand
CCCCCGGCTGTTTTTCTTCGCTACAGGTGGAAGACACGAGTTCGCTCTGTTGTAACAGCTGTGACAGGAACAGCTCTACACCGATTAGCCCGTCCGTGTCTGGAGTAGGGTCCTTATCCATCAAGGAGAGGTCCACAGTCGACCTAAATGCAGTTCCCAAGTTGAATCAAAGCCAGTGGCGACAAGAGCAACAGAGACACAACGGGAGACTGCCAGGTTGGCCTGATACAACACAAAATGTCACAATGCAGCAATGCAAAAGCAATAGAGCAATGCAGCAAACGACAAAAGAAAAAAAAAAGAAAGAAAACAACAACAACAACAAGCAATAAACAAACAAGTAAAAAGTTACTATTGTTGCATTTGTCCTGCATGATGCGCACAATCGCTGTTACATTTTAATCCCGTACATACGAACAATGAACAGTTGTTACATTCTTGGTCAGACAGCCGGT
This sequence comes from Conus ventricosus, assembly GCA_018398815.1. Lineage (NCBI taxonomy): Eukaryota > Metazoa > Mollusca > Gastropoda > Neogastropoda > Conidae > Conus > Conus ventricosus. Next base: position 46,705,856 of record CM031602.1, on the reverse strand, counting down.
TTTTTTTTCTCTCCAGATTTTAATAGATCGATACCAACTGGAACAATGAATTTAGTTGTTACATTCTTGGTCAGCAGCGGTTTTTTTTTCCCTTCAGATTTTAATAGATCGATACCAACTGACCCTTACTGAATAGTGAGACGTATGTTTTTCTTTTCGTTACGAAGAATGATTAAACAAGTCTTTGACACGTCAGAGAGCGTGAAACGGTTGGCGAAACATACGTTCACAAGAGTTGGATCTGGTCCCACGGTCAGTCGATTCAGATGGAGAAGAGGTCGGGGTCGAGGGGGAGTAATAACTTCAAAATACTCACTATGAACAAGATATTAACAAATCAATATTCAATGGTCATCATAATGGTCCTAAAACATACCCTCCTCAATTATTTTATTTGCTAAACTCTTCCCATCACTTTCTACCTCTCTTATTCTCTCAGTTGCTTGAGGATCATCAAATCAAAAGCTCTGGTAAACAGCTGTGGGACAGTTAACCACCAGTCATGGAATAATCCAGAATGTTCAAGAATTATGACGCAACACAGCCAGCCAGATTGCATGGAATATGCAAAAATCGAATTCTGAAAGCACTTTTTTTGTACGGTAGGACATGATATGACACTGTGAAGAAAGTTCCAGAATCATGACAAAATTGCGCTTACGTCATTTGATAAACAATGATCACGTGAAAAGCAAAACCGGAGATATCCAGTTCTCAATTAACCTATAATGTTGGTAATTAGTAAAACTATTACGTAGACCTAGCCAAAGTATAAACGTGAAACATGCAAATCTCAATCAACCGATAATGTTGGTAATAAATAAGTGGATTTAGCACTTAAACATAGTTATTTACTTTGTTTTACTTTTAGATTCCCATTTTAACATACAGTTAGCCGATCACTAGATGTGGTACACTGTGGTCCCGTTTCTGAATGACCGTCCTGGGATTCTCTCTCTCTCTCTCTCTCTCTCTCTCTCTTCTCTCTCTCTCTCTCTCTCCTCTCTCTCTCTCTCTCTCTCTCTCTGCTTGCACACATATGCTCTCACACACACTTGTTTTTACCTACCTGCACAAATACACCCACGCACGCACTCACTCGCATTCACACACACACACACACACACAACACACACACCACACACACACACACACACACACACACACACACACACACACACACACACACACACACACACACACACACACACACACACACACACACACACACACACACACACACGATCATTAGAAAGCTTCCTTTCTTCTCTCTTTCTTCCAGATAATAATATTGAATTGCCTATTTCTAATCCAAATTGGGTCAGTTCTTTCCTAATGCTATGTTGTGGTGATAACGACTGGGGTATGTTTATCTGTAAAAAACAACAAACACCATAAACAAGAAGAACAAGAACACCAGAATGACTATGCTTGTCACAAAAAGGTTAATATAAGAAAAGGAATCGAGATGGTGGTCATGGGGGTGTAGGGGAAGGCGGGAGGACAGGATAAGAAGGGGAGAAAGGGGAGGGGCTAGCTGTAAAGCGTTCGTAATAGCCTACAGCAAACCAAGGGAAAGAAATGTGTTCAGATGGTCTGGCACGTCGGCTGTTGGGCTCAGATAAAGGGGATTCGCGGCAATGCGAATTCAATGAAGGATCTGTTCTATTGACAGTGTAGAGACTGATTCTGATTACTTCCGT
>CM031602.1:46691653-46696653 GCA_018398815.1 Conus ventricosus | reverse complement strand
TGAAGCGAATGGCGAAGAGGATCCTAGGACCTGTCAGAAAGCATTGTTTTGAATTCCTTTAGGTTTGTTTAGATGGCACCTAGCAGGCCACCACTAAAGAGAGATAAATACAGTAATTTATTTTTGGAAAGGTCGAAGGCAGAAACTAAAAAGTTGTCAGGCATGGTTGAAAGATCATGACAAAGGGAACTTGCGAAGTTCAAGCTATGCAGAACTATAGGCTCTAATGAGCTAGGATATATGAGAACTAAAGATAGTTTTTCCAGTCTTCCGTTCCTGGTCGCAAGTAGCGCACTTTGGAATCCCATTTTCCTCTGTATCTCTCTTCCGAGCATCTTTTTCATTTTGGCTGCTTACGCACAAATACGTGCACCTTTCAGATAGTATTGCCGGTGTACTGGGGCAGTAGAAGTCTGAGTAGTAGCACCTTCATGCATGACACCAAGGCGTGGTTTGCTAAGGTGAACGACTTGTTTTCGGTACTTCGGATTTCGGATTCTTCGGGCTGTTATCTTGTGTGACTCAGTTGCCTACTTGTGAGGCTGCCTGAGTTCCCTGGGGAGCTCAATGTCGGTCTGTGTGTGTCACCATCATTCGCTGCCCAGGGCTGAGTGAAGGTCACCCTGTCTGTGACGTTTGGCACTCTACGTTCTGCCTCAGTCTGTAACCTTTCTGCTCTGGGCTTTAGTACTTTGGCTTCCCACACCACATCACACTCGTGGAGCTTCTACAGGGCGTGGAGGTCGTCAAGGAACAACTGGATGGTCGGACTTTTAAATTGGGTAGGCCACTAAACTGACCATGAGAAATGGTTCGCTATCTTAAGCACTCAAACTTATCTCTGATGTGACCACACTCTCCTCGTTGGTGCTTATCGGTGGGAGAGAGTTTGATATGACTGTCGATGCAGCCGAACTAAGTATACCAAGATCGGTTACATTACACATGGAGGAAAAAAACCCAAGCAGGAAACATACTCTGCATGATGCTAGAAGGTAGGAACCATGATAACTGAAATTCCAGCCCTCATCTCTGTACAAATTGCGAAGATGAGCAAGCTGCCTCCAACTTCAAGTGCTCGGTCCGACATGGCCTACAAAGCGAAGGCAGGCAAGCTCAGTGCCCCAACAGGCCATCAGGTGATGTTAGCTTTTGTCAACCAAGCCAAGGAATGGCTGACCCGTACAGGGGAAGAACCCTAACATAAATAAAAAATAAAATATGCTTCCCCATATCATTACTAATGTTACTGGTATTGTTGTTATTACTATTTTTTAAAAATTATTATTATTAGTATTATTATTATTATTATTATCATCATCACCATCATCCTCATCATCATTATTATTATTATTATTATTATTTTTATTGTCATTATTTCTAGTAGTAGTAGTATTGTTATTATTATATTTTTATTACTATTGTTATCATTATCATTATCATTATTATAATAATTATAATAATAATAATAATTATTATTATTATTATTATTATCATCGTCATCATCATCAACATTGTTGTTATTGTCCTTGCTTTGTGTATTTTCCCCCCATTTATTAATTGATTTATATATTCATTAGTTTTTCATGGTGATTGTTATTGTTATTGCTGCTTTTGTTGTTGTTATTGTTATTTCTATTATTATCAATTACATCATCATCATTATTGTCAAGGTGTGACTTTTTTCTTCTTTTTTTGCCAACTGTCTCTGCTCGGAGAAATCTAGAGTGTGCAAGGCTTAATGTTCTCTTTTCATAGGTTTTTTTTTTTTAAGCGTTCAGTTAATCCAGGTTTGTCTCATCTCACAGGTGCAGCACATGTGTCCCGTGTTTTCCGTTACCTGTCGACTCTGTAGTGAGTAAAGTGATCTTCCCGTGACGGTGAATATGAGAGAGAAGCCGACTTGGAGCAATGTTTGGGACAGACGTACGTAGGGCGTTTCAAAAATGTTTGTAGTTTGCTGTATGTGATGGGGCCGCGTTCCCTCTTGAGTTCGTAGAAAAGTTACGTTTATTCTTTGGGATAAACTGGGTTTTGTGTAGCGGGACCTCATTCCTGAGAACTCAAGTTAGGCTACATGATAATGGTTGCCATTGGGCTCCATTGATGTGAAGAAAAAAAAAGATTTTGAAAAGAATAACCGAGAAGGAAATACCTATATTTCTGCTCCCGAGGTCGTTGGAAGACCTGGGACTTTGTCTTTGTCTTGTCAAACGATAGTCGGAAGGACTTCTTCGTGAGGCTTCATTTGCCTAGTGTGTATTCCACTGATTGATTCGTATCACTGGTCTTTTTGGTGAGTAAACCTGGACTTTAATTAATTTAATAGTACCAAAATAACCATTTTTTGTTGCCGCATTAGGACAGACTCCTTATTTAATTTGTATTCAAAATTAAAAATCTGTTTTCCTTCGTGCATGGGATGTAGGTAAGGAGTGGGCTCGTCCATGTTGGCACTCCGAATATGTAGTGTTGTGTGGAAAGTGTATTTGATTCCAAATTCAATATTCACCCTTTTTTTCGCATTTTCCAATATATTTTGTTTAAAATTTCTTGTTAAATCATTCGATATATGTTGTAAATAATTTACACTAGTATAAATTCTCAGAATAGCTCAGTTGGTAGAGCGCCGGACTCGTAATCTTGGTGATCCTGGGGTTGCGGGTTCGAACATCCGTCGGGGCGTTTCGGTGCAGGGGAATTTTTCCCTCAGAGTTAACATTGGTTCTGACTCCATTTCCCATACATTCCTTCGAATGAGACTATAAACCGAGGTTCCGTGTGTGAACACACGCACAACATCTTGCACACGCGTAAAATCCCATCACCAACTTTCGGAAGAGTAGGCCAGTTTGGCCGTTGGTATGGATGACACGTTACACATAGCATGCACCCTGCTGTGAGAAATGGAAAGAATGAAGGAAGCAAGGAAAATGAGTGATCGATATTGAACGATATTGACTGGATGACACGGGAAACGACTGAATGAAGCGCCAGCTGGCAGCTGTTCAGTCGGCACTACCCAGGTAGGCAGCCCGTTGTGTAAACGAGTGTTGATTGTAAAGCGCTTAGAGCTTGATCTCTAGCCGAGAATAGGCGCTATATAAGTATTCATTATTATTATTATTATTATTATTATTATAAAAGAATACTGTGTAAATGTTCTTTTTTCTTCCCACAAAGGGCGAAAGTCAATTTCAAAAGAAATACTGTTTAATGGTAAAGGATAAAATTATGGATATGTTTTGAGAAAGAATTAGTTCTCCAAGCGGGAGGGTCATATTCTGTTGTAAAATAGTTATGTTTTCTTTTGAATTGTTAAAAGTCAAAATGAAGGCTGTTTCGTGTGAGCCAGTTTGGTAAAAAGACTTTATTTCCAATAAGGGAAAATGGCAGCCTTATGTATTACGCGAGTGAGGTGCTGAACGTTTTCATTAATATTCAACTCATGGAAGAGTATAGAGATGCGTAAGGGATTGTTTCGTGTTGCTTTGACTTTTGTTTAATGTATTCTGAAATGATTGATAATTCCTTTGTTAAATATTTGCCAAGCGCATTCTGTTAGATGGTGCCCCCACCACTCACAAGGCTTGGGGAATGCATGAAATTTGATTGATTGCTCATTGATGTCTGATAGAGCTCAATTGTAGTAGGATAATGTGGGGTGCTTTGATCCTTGAATGGTTTCATTTCATATAATTTATTTTTATATAATCTCCCATGTTTACTTTAAAATATGTGGGTGCAGTGACATTATTCTTCATCCTTGTGGTGGAAATATATATATATATATATATAGATATAGATATAGATATAGATATATATATATATTATATATATATATATATATATATATATATATATATCCAAAAGAAAAAAGACACAAGAACAACAAGCTGTTGTGGTTATAAATGAAATGAAATTTTCGGCTTTATTTGCCTTCGTCAGCACATGACATCCTCCTGAGTGCTCTGAACAGCTGTGCACTCACATATATATATATGAATGGGACGTGGGAAGCTGATTGCCTACATGGGTAAAAGACATGGAATACTCCTCTTTTATGTGTGTTGAAAATGTTTAAAGAGGATGAAGACTGAGGAAACCAAATGTCGACAGAGTTATAGAGACAAGTTGATAAACTATAAATTTTTTAGGAAATGCAACAATAATTTTAAGAAAAAATACAAAATGTATGGATGGGTACATACATATCCATTTTTAATTTCATATAGTACGAACGCTCGGTATTAAGAAAAGTATTTAAATTAAGGCCTGATATCTGTTTTGTCTGTGCATTGTCTACAGCTCACATTTTAGGCAAAATATTTATGAGGTGAGAGTGATGTGTTGTACAGGACTGATCTTACCTTACCAGAGCTTACCTTACCTGACCTGACCCATACCTACCCGATCTGACCTGCTCTGGACTCCCTTGTCGCCGCTGACCGCCTCGCCTGTGGCCGTGTCTGGGAGGGCCTGCGCTTGCCCGAGGAAGGGGCTGGAACGCGTGGGCTGGCCCGTTTGTCCTTCCCTCCTCGTCATCTACTCCCCTTTGCTCTTGAGTGACTGCAATCAACAGTGTGGACCTGAGCGGCTCCATGCTCTGCCTTCTTCAATCATGGGATTGACTGTTCTTACCTCTTTGTAACCCCGTGTCCGATGCAGTGAGTAATGTGGGTGATGTGTCAGACAATAATAGGGTCAGGCCTTTTTCATTCATAAAACTAAAGGTTTTTTTCTCTCCCCTTTTCTGAGCGTTCTGGGTTTTCTTCTTCTTTTTTTCTCGGTGTGAGTTCCCCTTTTGGGGAGACATGTGAAAGGGTGATGAATTAATATTGTTGTAGAAAAGAGATTGTTGTTAGGGATTCATTTTCTTTTTTATTATTTAAGGCAGAAAGGAGTATTGTGGATTTTTTTGGATTTTTTTTTATTTTCATGAATAATCACGTGACTTCACCCACGTGACAATTATTTTTTTTAAAAATATTATTATTATA
>CM031602.1:46681653-46684153 GCA_018398815.1 Conus ventricosus | reverse complement strand
CCAACTTTTTGATAATGGTACTTTCCATCAGAGTGGGCTAAATCAATTATTGTACCAATTCATAAAAAAGGAGACGTGAACAATCCCGACAACTATCGTGGAGTATCCCTTACCAGCATTTTAAGTAAAATCTACACTCACATACTAAATACAAGATTAACTGAATGGCTGAAACTGAAGAAAAAATGTGGAAGAACAAGCAGGTTTTAGAACCAGTTACAGCACCACAGACCATATATTTACACTATATTCTTTGATTCAAAACATCTACTCTGTAAGTCGAAGCTCTACATTGTATTTGTAGATTTCAAGAAGGCCTTTGACTCGGTAAATCGAATGCTCTGTGGAATGTACTCCGTAAAAGTGGTGTTAATAGTAAATTGTAACATGGGTATTAGAGGGGACTACAACTCAGTGCTGGCATGTGTGCGTGTGAAGAGTGAGTATTTAGATTATTTTGATTGTCCAAATGGAGTAAAACAAGCATGCTGTTGAGTCCACAGTTGTTTTCTTTTTTCATAAACGAACTGGCTGTGGAATTGTCCCGCAAAGGCAGACATGGTATCCAGATAATACCTGGAGCAGTTGGAATTAGTTTTATTACTGTATGCTGATGATGTTGTTCTTCTCTCCGGAACAGTTGTAGGTTTGCAAAACCAACTAAATGTATTGAAAGAAGAAGCAGGTCGCTTAGGTTTATCAGTTAACTTGGATAAGACAAATATAGTGGTCTTTAGAATGGGTGGCCACCTATCAGTGTGTGAAAATGGTCTTATGGAAATGCAGACGTTCAAGTAGTTAATTGATATAAATATCTTGGAATGATATTTTCAACAAAATTAACTTTCCGTTACGCATGGGAAGAATCTCTAAGAAAAGGGAAAAAGGGTACTATTGAAATTCTGAAATCCCTGAGAAAACTGAATTGTACAGACTGTAGTATATTTTGGAAAATGTTTGATACACAGATAAAACCTCTTCTTACATATGCAGCTGAAATTTGGGGCTTACATGAAAATTCGATGATTGAAAAAGTACATACGTATGCTTACGAAGCGTTTCCTTCAAGTACCTATTCATATTCATCCAACACCGTTTTTATATGGAGAGATGGGCAGATACCCTTTGTACATAAGTACATTTGTGAAATGCATTAAGTACTGGTTGAAGATCTTGAAGCTACCTCAGTCCCGTTTGAGCAGGCAAGCCTATGATATGATGCTTTTAGAAATGGAAAAAGGTAAAGAAAACTGGGCTCATAAAGTAAAGAAAGTCCTTTCAGAACAGGGTTTTGGAATAGTATGGATGGCCCAGGAAGTAGGGAATGAGCAACAGTTTATTGCGGAATTTAAAGACAGGCTTATTTGTTCTTTTAAACAAAATTGGCACTCAGATATGGAAAGTAAAGAAAAATATCGCTGGTTTTTCTCATGTAAGAATATGTTTCATTCTGAAAAGTTTCTCAATGTCATAACAGATAGATGGCACAGAATAAATTACGCAAGATTTAGGTTGAGAACTTTAGGTTTTAATGCGAACAAAAGATGGTTTGAATGTGAAACATCCACAAAATCTCCTTGTCCTGCATGTAGACACATTATTGATGACGAAGAACACTTTCTGTTCCACTGTACTGCTTATGATGAAGTGCGGACAAATTGTTCACTTTTCCAGTTAGACATAGCGAAAAGACAAAATGTTGCTGTCGTGTTATCATCAGATGATGAACTTGTAATTGAATCATTTGCGAAATTCATCGCAGAAGCATTGAAAATTAGACAGATGAAGGATAGTGAAATTTCAGATAATGCATTATAAGAGATATCTGAATGAATATTATCATTCATCGCAAGTGGAAGAGATCAGTAAGATACATTGTCATCATTTGATCGAGTGGATGGTAGAGTCAGTCTTAAGGTGTGTGTGTGTGTGTGTGTGTGTGTGTGTGTGTGTGTGTGTGTGTGTGTGTGCGTGCGTGCGTGCGTGCGTGCGTGCGTGCGTGCGTGCGTGCGTGCGTGTGCGTGCGTGCGTGCGTGTGTGGGTGTGTGTGTGTGTGTGTGTGGTGTGGTGTGTGTGTTTAAATTGCATTACTCCTGTGCGTGAGGACATAAGGAAATGTCATGAATATATTTGTTTTTTACCTTTGATTTGGTGCACACTAGGAATGAATGTGTACTATTTGTTTGCAGGAAAGGAAGAGGGAAATGTTATTGTTCTGTTACCTCTCCCCCCTCCCCCCTTGTCAAAAGACCTCTTTGGTAATGACAATAAAATATGAAAGTGTCAAAGTGTCAAGTGTCTCTCTCTCTCTCTCTTTGCTTTAGAAGTATTTCCTTTGTGTGTATCTTTTCATTTCAGAAAAGTGTTTCTGTAAGTATACTATCTGACCGAGGAGCTTACGGCCATATTCTGTGAAGATTTTATGTCTTCTCATTCGCTTCTAGTTTCCTAAAGTTGTTACGGTATGTAAACCACCCCATATTCCCTCTCTTTATGTGCT
>CM031602.1:46678373-46681553 GCA_018398815.1 Conus ventricosus | reverse complement strand
CCGACAATGATGGGAGGGGTAGGTGACCCCTTGCTTTCAGCCAGCCTTTTGATGACTTAAGCACTTGTTCACACTGTGTGTCAGTTCGTGGTAGATGAGAGGAAGGGAGATGGAGACCCGGGCGAGAGAGAGGGAGGGGTTAAAAAGAGATGTTATGGAGAGAGGGTAGAAGGGTGAAAGTGGAAAAAAGGGAATGGGAGAGCTAGAGAGAGGGGGGGGGGGACAGAGCCAGGGAGAGACAGACAGAGACAGCAAGGGATGGAGACAGAGTGAAGGTGATTAAAGAGACACAGAGAGAGGTGGGTAAAGGGAGCAGTGGTTTGAAAAGACTGTAAATTGGCAAACAAAAAGAGAGAGAGAGAAGAGAGAGAGAGAGGAGAGAGAGAGAGAGAGAGAGAGAGAGAGAGAGAAAGAGAGACAGACAGACAGACAGACAGATAGACAGACAGATAGACAGAGACAGAGATAGATAGACAGACAGACAGGCAGGCAGACAAAGAGAGAGAGAGAGAGAGAGAGAGAGAGAGGAGAGAGAGAGAGAGAGAGAGGGGGGGGGATGGAGAGAGAGAGACAGAGAGAGACAGACAGACACATGGACTGACAGACGGATAGACAAACAGACAGGCAGGCAGACAGAGACAGTGACAGACAGAGGATGGTGGGAAAATTAGCTGACAAGAATGAAAAAAAAAAAACAACTCGGAGGATAGAGAAAGCATGAACCAGTGAAAGAAACAATTTTATTTACAAAGGGCAATAGAATAAGCAGAAGTGCTTTTTTACAACTGGGAAGAGAGAGAGAGAGAGAGAGAGAGAGAGAGAGAGAGAGAGAGAGAGAGAGAGAGAGAGAAAGAGAGAGAGAGAGAGAGAGAGAGAGAGAGAGAGAGAGAGAGAGAGAGAGTACTCTAATACATATTGTACTTAAAATCAAAATACTGAATAGCAATTTCCATAAAGAGGTGTGTGTGTGTTGGGGGGGGGGGGGGGGGAGGGGGCTCACTGGAATAATATTAAGATAGACATGACCGATGTATAAATTCAGAACAGTCTTCGAGAATTGGAAACCATTCTGTGGTAATTTAAACATCAAATATCTTAGCAATTATTTTAATACAATCTCTGCAGGCAAACATTCTTTTAAGGTCATAATTATACTTTCTTACATCACGTCACAGCTTCAACCAACACTAGAACAAAGAGCAAGAATTAAAGAAAAATGATGACAGACTGAACCTGAATGACCTAGGAAATGTGGATGTGTGCGAGGGAAAGAAAGGGTGCGAGGAAGAGGGGTGGCGTTGGAAGAGGGGGAATAGGGGGATGGTACAAGGTTCTTGAATATCGAATTTTAAACGTTTTGAAGTTAAATATTCGTCAGTGCTTTGATTGGTGACTGACTGATTGGGGTAAGGAGAGAAGAATTCTGGAGTCTATGATGACAGTTCACCAGCGCAGCAAAAATGTATGATATAGGGATGAGCAGTTAAATTAAAAAAAGGATGAGCAGCAATTTGGAAAGACCTGAGATTGTGTACTACAGTGGTATGTTAGAGAGGGAGAGCCACAGGGGTTGTTGGTGGAAGGGTAAGAAAAAAGGGCAGAGAAGAGGAAGAGAAACGTGGGGATGTTTTAAGGAAGAAAAGAGCAGACACAAAGTGTCAGCCTTACCCAACACAACGGTCTTTTTTGTCTGTCTTATCTTCCCTGCCGTTTCATTGACCTTAATCTCATGATCTTGATTCTGGTTCCTCATACGCAATGGCACGGTCCACGCATTGCCGTTTTATTGACTTTAATCTCATGATCTTGATTCTGGTTCCTCATACGCAATGACACCGTCCAAGCATTGCCGTTTCATTGACCTTAATCTCATGATCTTGATTCTGGTTCCTCGTACGCAATGACACCGTCCAAGCATTGCCCTTTCAATGACCTTACTCTCATGATCTTGATTCTGGTTCCCCATACACACCCACACTGTTGAAGCATGACTGGGAATAATCCACAAGAAGCGTGCAACATCAGCTCGTAGAAAGGCAACCTGCCAGAAGAGACGCAGCCATTTACTACAGTGGTTTCAGCAACACCTGTTCTGATCAACATACACAGAACACCGCCTGCAAAGTGCCCTGTTGACAACAATGATCTAGCTGCTTACTTGTGGAGCCAATGTGCGTTCGTTCCCCTCTGGCGGGCACCACCACGTCCTTCCAGCAACAGTTTCCACAAAGCTTGCCAATGATGAAGACTGCATTGCTGATCACAGAAGCGCTTTTGATTCTGTTTGGAGATACCTTTTTTGAGTTCGACTATTAAGCCATATTAAAATGGAAATCTGTATTGATAGCAATATCCTTTCGAGGAGTAAAACGTTTTCTGCCCTATTCAGTTTACAGTCTTTGACTGCTGCATAGACATTCAATGATGGAATAACAGTAAATACAGGCCGGAGAAGATAAACATTGTTTAGTGAAATTTATAAAGCAGGGAAGGTGTCTGTAGATAGTCAATGTCTTTTCAACGTACATGACATTGTTGGGTGTGCTCAAGTCTCGAAATTCCCAGGAGCCTGGGAGTAGTGAGGAAACCGACTCTTCGTTTTAAGTTCTGTGTCCACATTGTTGCGCTGCAGCAACCCACACAGAATTATTTGGTCTTCAATTCCAAATCCCTCACTCAACGGTCACATGCCGAAAGAGAGCCACGCTCCAAACGGTTCGTGTTCAATATCTCCAAAAGGACGCTGCCTGTTTTACTATTCCTAAGACAAGTTCTGAAAATGAGATTTCCAAAAATACTACATAGACTATTCTTTTATTTTCATTGTATAGGGTAGACTGTCAATCTTTCTTCAAGTCAACTTACTTTAGGTTGACGTTACAGGAGAGTGATTAAAACATAGCGACCAGGAAAATGAAGCCACCTCCTTGGCATCATGCGTGTGAGCGCGTGCGTACGCCCGAGCGTGTGCGCAGGTGCGCGCGCGTGCGTGCGTGTGTGTGTGTGTGTGTGTGTGTGTGTGTGTGTGTGTGTGTGTGTGTGTGTGTGTGTGTGTGTGTGTGTGTGTGTCTGTCTCTGTGTGTGTGTGTGTGTGTGTGTGTGTGTGTGTGTGTGTGTGTGTGTGTGTGTGTGTGTGTGTGTGTGTTAAGGAGAGGGTGGAAGAACCCTGTTTCCCATTAT
>CM031602.1:46658373-46663373 GCA_018398815.1 Conus ventricosus | reverse complement strand
GTCAATTGTTGGATTTTGAACAATGTTCTATGGATTACACTTTCCTCTTTTTTACTTAGCGATTGATAAGCTTCACAACAGAAATAAACAATGTCTTTACTTGCATTTTTGATCAGGTCGTCAATCCGTTTGTGAAGGTACTCGCATTCAGGGGGGCGCACTTTTACCAAAATTAGCCACATACCCTTAGGAATGACGTTGTGTTTCATACAAGAAGAGAGGAACCGATGATGTGATTTAAAACGGGTGTATATATATATATCCCTCCTTCCCCCTTCCCTCCCTCTCTCTGTCTCTGTCTCTGTCTCTGTCTCTCTCTCTTCTCTCTCCTCTCTCTCTCTCCTCTCTCTCTCTCTCTCTCTCTCTCTCTCTCTCTCTCTCTCTGTGTGTGTGTGGCAGACGGGGAAGCTAAAGGTGGTGAAATGAAGATGGAAGTACCGACCAGGCGCGATGGCAGGGAGGGAAAAACAAACCCGCTAGTAATTACCAAGGTGTAAAGGTTGGACGGACGATTCGATCTTCCGCCCTAGTTCGCCAAGAACTAGTACCCATCGATCCGTTTAGAAAGAAGAGAGAGAGAGAGGAGAGAGAGAGGAGAGAGAGAGAGAGAGAGAGAGAGAGAGAGAGAGAAACAGAGAGACAGACAGACAGACAGACAGACAGAAAGAACAGAGAGAGAGAGGGGGGTGGAGACAGAGACAGAGAGACAGAGAGAACAAAACAGACAGACAGACAGAGAGGTAGAGGAGAGAGAGAGAGAGGGGAGGGGAGAGAGAGAGAGAGAGAGAGAGAGGAGAGAGAGAGACAGACAGACAGAGACAGACAGACAGACAGACAGACAGATACAGAGGGAGAGAGAGAGGGGGGGGGGGGGTTAGAATGAAAACAATGCCAGGGAAATGGCGTAGACAGGGGAAAAAAACCAGCATTCACAACAACAAGCTTTGCTCTGGAACTTAATTGCAAGACTTTGCTGAAAAACACAGTGGCAAAGTGATGCTGTCTTGGCAGAGATGCAACAGAGTTGTGCCCATGTGGAGAGCACCGTGTTAGTTGACGTTAATGTGTTTGAGTTCAGTCAGCACCAGCATCAGTCACTAAAGTCGAGTCACGCAAAGAAGAAGTCTCGGGGTGCTAAACGTCAAGCGAATGTAACGGGAAACAATGACAATACGGAAGCAAGGCACTTCGACTATTAATTTTGGTACTTCCACGGTGAAGATAAAAAAAAACTAATCTGACCTGTTATTTTCTTTGTCGTTTTTGTTTGTCTTCGCTGTAAAACTGTCGAAGCGCGTTGCCTTCCTTAGTGTCTTATGTTCTTTTTGGGGTATAGTGGGTAAGCTTTTCCCTCTTGATTTAACGCAGTTTTAAAACCAAGTAATGGAAGCAGCGCTTTCGACGATGCTTTGTTAGCTCAAAAGAAATGTCCTCTGGAGTCTTGATCTTTCAAAAAAAATAAAAAAATAAAAATAAAATAAAATATAAAGAAAAGAAAAAGTCTCGGAGATCTCAGTACATCACTCTTTCCAGCAATCCAATGCTCCCCCCAAAAAACAACAAAAAACAACAACAACAACAACAACAACAACAACAACAACAACAAACAAAACAACAAAACTTTGTCGTAAAACACTCTCTGCCGTACAATTTCCCCTCAAAATCACGTTCTTTCCAAGATCGCCTGTGTTATTACAGGTTATATAGGTTTCGGTCAAGTCAACCATTAGGTCTGATATCAAATTAAGATTGTGTACAAACCGGAAGAGTGCTCGGGAGAACGCCACCTCCTCGAAGGCGATCGGATCCTGGATTCACCCCCTGATTCGGATCCGCAGCAAAACCCCACACCAAAATTTACTACGTTGTTCTTCGGCCATAGTCATCTTCTTTGCCTGTTTTGTTTAAATTGATTCAGAAGTTTAAGCATAGTCTTGCTTACAGGTGGACTGATAAATAACCGATGTGGTTGAAAATAGCACTTCTTAGCAGATATCACTGAAAATAGCACTTCTTAGCAGATATCACTGACATCTAAGGTTAAATTTCAATGCAGTCAGGCTGACCAGTGAAAGACCGGCCTGGAGCAAGCATAATCCTAGCCCACAACTGATCATCAAATGAATCACACATTTCCTTGAGGGAAAAAATCGCCTCAAACAGGACATTTCAGACGGTATTCGTGAATCCTAAAGTAAAAGGCACGTATCTCACTTTTCTGTTCCAGCACTCAATAATATATTTTACAACTCGTGACTCATCATAAAGCTTTCTCATCCTTTCAAAATTGTTGATGAAACATTGTTATACGGGCTCTTTTCTGGGCACACGTTCTTAACACAGTGTGATTAGTAATGTAGTCCCCACACGATATTTTCTGTGTTCCAGTTCTTGGAGAGGTGGGGGACGGGGAGGGGGGATACCTTTAAATCTAGAGTGAATTTGCTGCCAGTTTTTAGTTTCATTACTCTTAAAATATGCTTTCCGAGTTACGGTTAGAGACTTGAGAACGGAATGGACATAGTGTTTTCTATGTATTTGCAGTTCTTTGGCATGATGGTCTGCAACGTCATCGCTGTGAATGGCAACAGGGCCGGGAGCCCATGCAAGAAAAATATAATTCTTAAGAGAAGGTGTCCAGTTAATAAATATTCGAAGAGCACATGATGGACGATATTTCGCTGGCAGTGGCTTCAAGAGCAGGCAGGAATCAGATAAAATCGAGAAGATCTGCTGGAATTGATACACCGTTCTTAGTGCCAGACACAAATCAGTAAATTCTGCAATGTTAAGAGATGAGGTTAGTGCTTAGAGAATGGAATTTTTGAGGACAAGAACACGGGGCAGCAAAAGTAACACTTTCGCTCGATTTCAATCCGGACTTTTCCTGAAAGTCGGCATTTAAGAAAATATTCCCTAAGAGGCAGGGTCAAACTTTCGACAGAGGATTTGAATGTCCATGGCGGGATTGTCGGGAAAGATCTTAAATGACTGATGTATATGTTCATATCTTTAAGCTTTAATACCGATTCTAATAGAGGATAGTGACCGCAAGCTTTGGTAGGCTTTCGGGCATAGATTGCAATTCTAAACACTAAATCAGTTCAAGTTTATATTTGTCGTATGTACAGGAATGCTGCTAGGCGTCTGCAAGCAGATGATCAGAAGGGTTTTGCAGAAAGCATCCAGAGAGACTGAAAGCTTCAGGTTGTGGAAATGGTCTAGCGTTCCAAGGCAGGAGGAAGACAGTGCACAGAACTAATCAACACAATCATCCGGTCTGGAACATACCTTGACATTGACTGTTGTACAGCCTGAGAGGAAACGGTGCTGCAGAAACTGTCTGGGGCATACCGTGTTTCCTTCTTTTTTTTCATGTCAGTGAGGTTTGAACGGCACTAATGTCTGTCAGTCAAATTATGAATACCATCGTCTTCTGAGTCACAATAACTCTGGTGTTGGTGGGTCTGTGTCAGCTTCTTGGACTTGTGTCTTCACGCTCTGGGTTTCTAGCCCCTTGCTCCATAACGGAATTGTGACTGAAAGCTGAAGGTTCGCTGTTGCAGCAGATCAGGGTGCAGAAATGTTCCTCTGATCCTTGTGTACCGAAGTGGAACAGGCGCCACACTCCACTGCAGCGACCCTTCACACACAACTCAACGTCTGGCATTTGAAGACCTTCATGAAGGAGATCTCTCTCACTCGAACGGATGGTAGGAACGGTGTGAGGATGGTGGAAAACAGAGCATCCATTGGGGGAAAAAACAACAACAAAACCTCGTTCTGAGTCCCTACAGTCAGTGGCTTTCCTCATGTCTTCCACAGTCTACGGTGTCAGTCTCCACCCCCATCCTTGACCACCAAACCCCCTTTACCCATGTTCTTTTTAAAATCACGGTACCACAAACATGACTACAAACAGCAATAACATTTTTCAATAAAACAGATAGCTCGCGACAAGAAAAGACGATTACTGGTTATCTTCGAGGTTTTAAACATTCCTACAGCAAGAAAAGACGGATACAGATTATTCTCTCTCTCTCTCTCTCTCTCTCTCTCTCTCTCTCTCTCTCTCTCTCTCTCTCTCTCTCTCTCTCTCTCTCTCTCTCTCTCTCTCTCTCTCTCTTCTCTGTATGTGTGTGTGTGTGTGTGTGTGTGTGTGTGTGTGTGTGTGTGTGTGTGTGTGTGTGTGTGTGTGTGTGTGTGTGTGTGAGAGAGAGGGACAGAGAGAGAGAGAGAGGAGAGAGAGAGAGAGAGAGAGAGAGAGAGAGAGAGAGAGAGAGAGAGAGAGAGAGAGAGCGTCCGTCCGTACATACGTGAGTGCATACATACGTGCGTGCGCGCGCGCGCGCGCGCGCGCGTGTGGGGTTGTGTGTGTGTGTGTGTGTGTGTGTGTGTGTGTGTGTGTGTGTGTGTGTGTGTGTGTGTGTGTGTACGTGCGTGCTAGCGTCCGTGCGCCTGTCCGCGCACGCATGCGTGTATGCGCTTGTCAGTCTCATCCAAATACTTCAGCCTGCGTAGTATTTACTTGGGAAGACTAAACGCAAACATTCTCCCGATGCACTGCTCATATCATCTGTCGTTCGGTGCGGCAGCAGCTGTGTGGATTTCTCTTTTTTCACAAACACGGAAACGACAAAGTGTCAGTCAACAGTCGGGTGGATCAGCGGGCTGGCGACGGAGTCAATTCACCAGTTGCTCCGCTATCATGAATCAACCAGCTCTCTCTCTATCTCTCTGTCTATCAACCAGTCAATCAGCTTTTTAGTTAGTCAATCATTGGTCAGTTTCTTGATAGCTGACTGCACATTACAAGAACGGTGTGACATCTTTCAGGTTACCTTGTATCCCCACTCTCTAGAAATTCTGGTGTTGTAATTTCCTTCTTTCTGTCAACCTCGGACTCTTTTTTTCGTTGTTTAATCTTTTTGTTTTGTTTATTGGTTTTATCTCCAACTTCAATTTTTCTTTGTTCCTTTTGTTATATTTTTATTTTTTAC